>OX031018.1:16269506-16978673 GCA_943736025.1 Tenthredo mesomela | reverse complement strand
TTTTTTTCTTTTTTTTTCGGATGCAACATGACGGCGATATAGTCCAGTCAAAATAGACAAAAAAAAAATCGATCCTCCACCGATCCTACGTCTGCTAAAAAATGTATTCAAGGTCAAAGGTACAATGATATCGTAAAATTAGGCCAGAAAAAAGTTGTAGACTATGCAATTGTCTACAAAAATTTTTCCAATACTTTTTCACCTACGAATCACCATCCCTGAGATATCACCATTTCAAACATCGAAAATACTAATATGCACGCCTACGCCGCCCATATTATACATCAGACGTTTGATATAAGTAAAAATATTAGTTTTTTGGAGAAAATGTGTGCCCAAGGGCAAGCAAATCGTACGAATGGTTTAGAAAATATCTTGTGATAAGTTTCGACAAACGTAGTTTTGAGATAAACGAAGTTGAATTCATCAGTGTAGGTAGTGACGAACAGCAAAACACAGACTTTAGAGCCGTTTGGCAATTGTACTGATATTTATTTTTCAATGCAATTGAGCTCAAAATGTTCGAAAAGGATGGGTCTTTCAATTTTTTTTTTTTTTTTTTCAAACAACATCGATTTAGGGGGGGGGGGGGGGGGGAGGGGGTAGGGTCTTGAAATTTCAAATTTTTCATTTTTTTTTTTTTTATTTGCTCATATGAAAGTTCAGACACTTAAGAATAGTGTGTAAAATTTTCAAAGCGATCGGAGCAAAATTATGAGAGTTGTGATGTTTACAGCGGAGCGCTCTGTTCGGTGCCGGCCTGAGCCGGCAGGTAAGCCGAGGGACATCTGGCAGCTGCTCTGCCTTTATTGTTTCTGTTCCGAAACTTTTACCTTGTAACTGTATACAATTTGGCTCGTGTTATATATGTACATATACATTAGGGTGTGTCACCAAAAAAAAATTTTTTTTGCTACCTGCTGAACGGATAGTTCTCGTCAAGACAGAAAGATTCCGCCCCCTGGAAAATGTCCTATGTCAAGGCTAAGTGGCTCCGAAACTTTTTTTTAGTTTTCCATTTAAGTTAACCACACCTATAAAAAATTATTTTTTGAATAAAGTTTAATTACAACCATTTCGAAGATAAAAACTTCAGCTTTCAGAATCTTTCTGTAGACTTGAAAAATATTGAATAACTACGAAACTATGTGGATTGCCCCGAAAATAGATTTTTTTTGTGTGTTAAATAAATGGAAAACAAAAAAAAAAAGTTTCGGAACCACTTAGACTTGACGGAAAAAAGTTTTACTGTGCGGGATGACTTCTTCTTGATAAGACCTAGTGGCTTAAAAGGTAGCACCATGAAAATTAAAAAAAAAAGTAAATCTGACACACCCTAATATACATCTATAATATATTATACTCTGTGTGAGTATGCAACATGAAAAACTTGATTATTGATGTTCAAATCTCAAAATTCGAGCGCTGAACGCTTTGAAAACTTTAAACGCGTTTATCTTGAAACTACCTTTTTCAAAGTCCGTTGCCGCGATATCTCGAAATCTAATGAACCGATCCTTATGAAAATTTAACCCCATATTCTGGATCCACTTTTTCAGACATTGACATCGAGTTTTTTCAAAATTTACAATAAACATTGATTTCACAATAACGATTAGACCTTTTTTTTCGCCGAAAATCGCTGTTTTAACTTCAAAGTGCTGCCAAAAATTAAAAAAAAATCCTAAAAAAAATTCCCGTCGTCAATTTCAGGGGAAAGTCATATAGTTTTCAAAATTTCCTGGTTTTTTGATTTCGGATGATCCAGTGACGAGTTATCAGGGCAACGGAAAACCAACTTTTTTTCGAGGCGTCTTCGGGAATCTGCTGCCAATCATTTATTTTTTTATATTTTCACTAAAAAAAATTACTACTTATTGATGATATGTTATTTTATCCGGAGCAGTTTATAAAAATAAATAATATTTAGCTCATCGCCGAAAAAAAAATCATAAAAAATGGTCATTTTTTCAGCCTACAGACCCTACCACCCCCCCCCCCCCCCCCCCCCCCCCCCCCCCCCCCCCCCCCCCCCCCCCCCCCCCCCCTATAGAACATTTCCCGGCCTACAGGTCCCCTTAATTGAAACTGCGAATCATTTCATATTCGTAGCCGATAAAGGCGACATGTATACGATTGCAGCGAGCCTGCATAGTTGCGAAGCCTCTGAATTGCATAAAGAGGGCTTTCTCCATGATACAAGGACGATTTATCTCATTGCGCCAACACGACTTCGAGCCTTTCCCTATTCTCTCTAACTGCATCTTCTTTGCTGTCTCTGTATATGTGCGATGTATCTGAGCGAACTAGACATTTGAATTGAGTGATTAATGACTTTCGAGTAGTTCTTGTTGTGTTATAATCTTCTCTAGTTCGAAACGGCTGTTATTATATTAATTATGGTGAGATGAAACTGGTTCCAATGTTTTAACTGCTAATCAATCCATGCTTTTACAATTCAAAAACAATATCGCCTATTTGGCGCTATTTACAAGCTTAAGGTGGTTCTTCCACGAATCGAAATATTGCCAAAGATTCTAATTTTTCACTGTGTTATAGGTAAAGTATCTAATAATACTTCTACAAAGTTTGACAGGGGGTTATCGAGCAAATAATACAAAAAACTGACCTTAGATTTCCAATATTTAACACATAACCTTATGGCGGAATCCCATTACAAACGATTTAATGAGATATTTGTTAGACGTAAATATTAGAGATCTTTTCCGAAAACGAGTAGTATATAGTGTGCATTATGAGGATTTTCTAAATGGCAAGAGAATAGTATGTTATCGGAGTCTGCGACAAAATATTAAGAGTTGAAGTGATAGAATTTCAATTTTACGTGAAGATTTGACGAAGTTGAGACGTTTGGAAACACCGCAATACGTCAGTTCATACCTTACATTAGAGAGCTCCGGCCGAATAAAACATCGTTATGGCATTGGGGCATTATGGCTTTGTTTACAATTAAAAATATGAAAATTTAATAATTTTCAACGGGGCCCAACTAAAGTACCTATGAAATTCGGCCCTCTGTGGAAGAACCACCTTAACAAGAACAGCCATGCAGATGTTATAAAATATACTGGCTCACCTACTCTGTGCAGGGTAATGGAAAAACGAGAGCAACGTAAATTACCATGCTCCGACACTGCAGAAAGAGATAAAACTAAAATAACAAACTGGGCTGCGCTGCGCTACACTGCAGAGAAAATTCTGTAGTTCACTATTCAATAGCGCGTGTAACGAGGGAAAATGGGAAAAGTATTGCTCACTCAAGTGAATCTCAACGTTCAAGTACGACCAACGACTTACACTTTCGTCTTCATACGTCTATAACAGATGCACGTATAAGTTCATGTAAAGTGTTCAATAATTCGATTCGAACGCCAATTGTCCAGTTGCTCAGCTTCACAATCCTTACGCTGCACACTGCACCCTGGAGGTAGAGAATTTTTGAAGAAATCGCCATCTTGGGGAACGAAGTTTCTACGGGCATTGCAGCCTTTCGTTGATCTTCCCGCAGATTCAGACTTAGGATGGTACGGATGAGTCCCCTCCTTCATAGGCAATACTCGGCTCAGCACTTTCCTTGATGGTGCGGTCCTTGTGCACCAAAGCTGCCATCGGTGGAGACGGATACTAGGCCAGACCTAGTTCGTTCCCAGTCTCTATCGTCAAAGCGTCGTCGAGAGCGCACGCGGAATCTTCACTGGCGTTTGATCCCCAACGCGGGAAAGTTGTACCAAGTTGGAAGCAGCTGGTCAGCGCAGCACATTGAGTCTTCTACAGATTATCAAAGGACGAGTGTCCTCCTCGCGCTAGTTTGACCTCAAATCGTCTTTCACAGTCGATTACCCGGTGTTTTCGTTGTAGCATGCACGAGTTTCGACAATATCATTCCAATCTTTGAATTCGGCAGTAAGTACCGCCGAGTCTTCAGACCTCATCCAAAGGCGATGAACCTACGTACTCTGGTAGCGGTCGCGCACCTTATCGCTCTTCTACAAAGTGCGTCATCCATGATGAAGATGGGTCCAAACGAGCACGAGAGTGAGTAAGATTTGACTCATCTGTTATCTACCGAATCGGAAAAGACCATCCGGGAAATTTGGAGGCAGGAATTAATTGAACACTTAAAATTATTCAGAATGTGGCCGAACAGCTGCTACCCAGAGGCAACCGCGTGCCTCCGGCAGTTCCAGGGCTGCGACTGCAGCGCTCTCAACAACAGGGAGAATCTTTAATGGAAAACCAAGCCAAAGGGGCGCCTGGCCCTGGCAAGTATCACTCCAGCTTCTCCATCCAAAGATGGGATTTATTGGACACTGGTGTGGTGGAGTCCTCATTGATCCTATGTGGGTGCTCACCGCAGCACACTGCATTCACAAGTAAGATCACACCTCCCTTTTTTAAAAATGGGTGTCAATATCCTTGAAAATTTCCAGAGTACTTATACACAACGCTTCAGTGTACTTCTGACAAAATTACGAATTTCTATTGATTCTTTAGAAAGATCGATGTCTGCATTAAAAACAAAATCTGTGCAATTGTATCGAAAAAGTTTCTGATTTTATTTACAGAGCTATCTAATTTTTGATAGACATTCTTTTAAACTTGCCGTGATTTTCTGGAACAAATTTCAATGTAAAAACGATCGATTCTCATCGATATGTTTGAAATATTTCAGACAAAGTTTCCAATGTGTCAGATGTTTTATAAAAATTCCTTGATTTGCTCTAAATCAAATATTCTGTGAAGTCTGAATCTCAATAGATCCTAAAAATCTATTGAAAAGACCAAATTCGGTTAGAGTAGAAAACTTCACAACTTGCAAAAAAAGTTGCCCTAATTTCTCGATGGAATTCTTGGATCTTCTTCAATAGTGTTTGATCATCTATGATTTCCTGACATATATCTGTGAACTGGTTAACCGACTTTTACTCGAAATACTTGCAATTCGCTGCAGATATTCCCTTTCTTCTAAAATTCGCCAATCGTCTCTGAAAATCTCTGCACTTATTCAGAAATTCTCTGGGAATTTCTCACAATTTCTCTCGATAATTATCAGTGTCATGCCGCTTGCTCAGTTTCTTCCATGCAGGTGCAAACTTATAGAATTTGATTCGTATGAGAGTCCAATTTCTGGCAGTTCTGAATTGAATTCTGAATTGAGTTCTGAATTGAATCTGAATCAGTGAATTTCTGGCATGTTTAGGTACACAAAAACTGCTCGTGAATTCCGAATGATTTCCGAGTTTTGGATGAAAGCAGGAGTCACACAGTTTCAAAAACAAACCAAAAAATTGCAGATGTTTTCGGGAATTGCCGATTACATTTTTATCTAATAAAGCATATACCCATCTGTTAAATCAGATATTTTCTCAGAAACGTTTCAGAGATTTTTCATTTTCTCCCCCGTAACGCTGCGGGACATGAATCATGTGTTGAGTATAGCACAGACTACCCTGGAATCGAATAAGAAATGGGCTGTTTGGCGCCATAACGGCGGCATTGATAAGCTAGAACTACTTGTTATTTCCGTGGTGCAGGATAATATGTATTTCACGGTTTTTAATAAATTATCTTTCAATTGGTGCCAATTACGACGACAACGACATTGCGCGATGATTTAAACACATTTCAACACAGTTTGCCGTACATACAATTACTGCAGTGTCATACTATAGTATCGTACTACGCGGCACTACGTATATCTGATATCCGCATAGGAAAACCACGCAGAATAATGTGAGGCGTAGGAAAATCAGTTCGCAGATGTCACAAATCCAGTCCACATTTTTGTCAGACCTTCATCCGCACGTTGGACCTGCGAATACGTTCACGATATGGTCGGAGATCTGGAATTCGTGAGGTATTGGTCAAATGGAAACTATTTACGAGATAAGGAATTTCACGTTGAGCCGGTCAATAGGAATTTGCATTAACTCGAGACGCGCTTTCCATTCATTCGCCAAATGCTATATATAAGCAGCGTCGGGTAACGATTTTGTTTATCGCATTGGTACCGTAACCCTTTACGGTTGTCTATTTTGACGGCCAGAGGTAGCAGGAAGAGAAGAGAATCTCGCGAATCACCACCTCGAGTTTCCTTTTACTTAGTATGAGAACAAACTCAAAACTATGCCTACGTAAGATCGTTGTCGAGCAAAGCTCTCCCGTTGAAACTCATAATTAGATTTCCAAGGAGACACCGCCGCATGCAATTACAGGATTAAGATTTCTAATTCTGATTTGCATTCATCAATTTAGTAAAGATCTCTCTTACCTCTTTGATTCCACTTCACTAGCTATTCCCCTCTCTCTACGTCGCGTCGCCGTCTTTCTTTCTTAGGTACGTGTACCTGTCTGTGGCCCTCGTTTTCGCTCGAGTGAAAATGAAATGAACTGAACTGAAATGAAATGAAACGCAACGAAATGAAATTAACTGAAATGAAACTGAATAAGATAAATGATATTTTCACTACGTAGAAATAGTGCAATACAACAGTCCGTTGACTTAACGACCACACCGAGAAAAAAGATTTGGTTGAGGATACTATAATAGTATAGTTAACATTTAAGAGTGGAGACAACTCATTTTTATAGTGAGTGTTTACCAGAAAATGGTTCGCCTTACCATATGACGATAGTGAGATGAACAAAATGGACATATTGGCAGACAAGTACAATATTTATAGTACTACGAACCATAATTTTTGTTGAGACAAGTACTAAAATATTGTGGTTGAGGTAACATTGTTCATTTGTTATCACAATAGTAGTAATGGTCCAACGCAATGCCGGCGACTTTTGTGTGGAAGGTGTGGAGATGTCCACACTCGAAATATTTAGAGGTTCAACGTTTGCAATGAATAAATAAAAAACGAACAAAAATTATTCCACCCATCCTTTTATAACCCCCCCCCCCCCCCCCCCCCGTGCTCCAACTCAGCGCCGGCAAGTTATCAATTTTCCGTATGTGGAACAGTTCACAAATCGGGGGGGGGGGGGGGGGGGGGGGGGGGGAAGAAGAATAGAAGTTCACAAAATTTTATTCTTTTCAGAATTTTCATCGGGTCATTGCAAAAGTCGTCCTCCTCACAGCATTATTACTTTTGAAATCATTAACTTAGCTCATTCGCGTTTAGACTTTCGGTCATCTCCCGGCGAACCCGCAGAATTGCGATAATATTCAACCTTTTCCGAGTCATTATAATAGTTGATCTCAAGTCTCATGACCGAAAATTGAACTTTTGTCGACTCGCGATTTCATTTATACTCAAATTTGAAGTATGAATCGATAAATTTTGGTTGGTAACGATCGAATTTCGTGTGTGATTTACCACACTTGAATCACAAATATCCTTGGCTTTCCACTATAGCGAACAATAACTGTCACATGACTTCGGTCGCTTATCATGCATAAAATAAAAAGTATAGGTATATACCGTCTGAAACATTTTGGCAGTATTATTTGCAAAAAAATGTAATCTATGAAAATAGTAACAGAGACTAGATCGTTATAGATATTATTACATATTTAGTGTAAGTGTTACAGTGAGTGAGAACTTTTGGAACTCTAGAAAAGAAATTGAGTTAGGAAGATGGCCATGATTTGTGGCCATGCTTGACAAATGCTTTCCGCCTTTCTGGCACTATAAATCTATTCAATCATTGAATTAATTACGAAAACATAACCTACAGCAAATATTAGACCCAACTTTTCCAGTATTTGATTGTTTGAAAGTGAAGTTTTTAATAATTAAGGCTGTCAAAATGGTTTTGTACCGGTTGTGGCCAAGCCTTGATTTACATGGTAAATGTGTGGCCACAAATGGAGCAAGTGATGGCCACAAACGGTACTAAGGTGGCCAGAAACGGTACTTCTACCCTATCAATATGCGGTTCATTACAATAAGTAGGTGTTGTTTAACGCGTCTTACAATTCATTTTAAGGGGTTGGGGGCGGGGGGGGGGGGGGGGGGGGGGGGGGTCTACTCGATTTGTTACCGGCCTGTCTATTTACTTAAATTTCTCCGAAACGGGGCTATCAATCGAATTCTCTTTTCGGCAGTCAATATTTGACGAGTAATGCGTTCGAAATGGTACGTTTGATTAAATGAAATCGGAAATTCTTTCATTTTTTTTTGATCGTGAAGTGTGGTTGTCCTATTTATTTCGACTTATATATAAAAGCCTACGCATTAAAAATGCAAAACCTGCTTCCTGAGCCCGGTTCTGTAAGGGATTCTGAACACAACCATCCGAAAAACATCTTTGTTTTCGACAACGATGAAGGAGCCAGTTGTAATCTACGTTTTTGTGGTAATTTTCGCGATTGTCAACAGCTAAGAGCGGCTATTGCCGCTAATTCGTGAGCTTCTTCTGCTCACTTAGCTTTCTCTATCACATTCTCTTCTCTCTGTCTGTCTAGCCTCCTAGTTTAATTAGCTTTAGGCCTAGGTTAAGCTCTCCTTTTATTTATGGGCAATTCCACCTCAAATCGGCCGAGAAATGACCTCGTATTTTTTGAATCGACTTAAACTTTCTTTACGTGAAATCTACGTCAAAAAAGCAGACCCGTATTTTTTCGTTGGTCCAAAAAGTTTTTTTTACGCCAGTTATGAATTATCGAATTTTAGTGTGAAAGTAGCGCGAGGGCGGCTTGGAGAATTAATATCTCGAGTCCCTTTCACCGTAGAGAAATGCTTAAAAACGCGTTTTAAAGGCAATGAAAGACACTTTTCGATAAAATTTTTCAATTTTTCAAAAAATATAGTTTTGTTATTTTTATGAGCAATCAAAATGTTTATCGATTTTTTTCGCAATCTAAGGCCATTTTTAAAATTCTAAAAAAAATATGATCGCATTCCTTATTCAATTCTGAAGATGACGATTTTTTAAAAAAGATGGAGCTATTTTTCTAAGTATTTTTTTTACAATTATTTGTCCGGCGTTGCGTGAGGTTGGCGCGCCGCGCGCCTCGCTACTACCGCGTCGTACGGGGCTCGGCCAATGGCATGACGCACGGCTTCCCGTACATGGAATAACGCGATAGTAGCAAGGCGCGCAGCGCGGCAACCTCACGCAACGCCGGACAAATAATTGTAAAAAAAATACTTAGAAAACTTAATACTTAAATACTTAAAAAAATAGCTCCATCTTTTTTAAAAAATCGTCATCTTCAGAATTGAATAACGAATGCGATCATATTTTTTTTAGAATTTTAAAAATGGCCTTAGATTGCGAAAAAAATCGATAAACATTTTGATTGCTCATAAAAATAACAAAACTATATTTTTTGAAAAATTGAAAAATTTTATGGAAAAGTGTCTTTCATCGCCTTTAAAACGCGTTTTTAAACATCTCTCTACGGTGAAGGGGACCCGAGATATTAATTCTCAAAGCCGCCCTCGCACTACTTTTACAGTAAAATTCGATAATTCATAACTAGCGTAAAAAAAACTTTTTGGACCAACAAAAAAATACGGGTCTACTTTTTTGACGTAGATTTCACGTAAAAAAAGTTTAAGGCGATTCAAAAAATACGAGGTCAAAAAACACCCAAAATTGGCCGATTTGAGGTGGAATTGCCCATATATCTTCACCCATTTGTGGTGCCTGTACCTTTCTTTCGATTACTTTGCATATCTATCTTTGTAAATGCAAGGTAATCTTGTCCAGCATTGCTCTGAACAAATAAAAATTTATTCTATTCTATTCTAATGTCATGATATTAGTTCCCAGAACGCTCGTAAGATGTAGCGACGCGCACATTTTTAGCTTATTAGTGAGAGCTCATTGGACTGCAGGTCGAGTCATGTGGTACCAGGTGTATCTGTAGTTGCTAGGGTATATTGCAGTGTACGGCACACTCATTAATCGAAAGAGCTTAAGCTGTTAATCCATTCAACTCGTTCGCCGGCACTAATCCTTTCAACGCCATTTCTTCGATTTTGGTAGGTATGGGTGGGGATTCGCAGGTATGCAAAGACCCGGACGGTCCGACGCAATTTTTGCCGTTCAAAATAGACCGCATACCCCTTAGTTCCTTTTATTTCTCCTGAGCCGGGCTGTCTGGGCGAGCCCGACGATGCCGCTCACTGGTATATTGTACTCCTTACTATATTCAAATAGTTGCGCAAATAAAGGTCTGCGCGCACTACACCGCTGCGAACGGCTTCGAACCGAAGAAAACAGTAGCTATAATCACCCAAAGCATCAAAAAAGTATTGTTGTAAATCTTGTAATCATGTTTGCTAAGAAAAAAATTGATGATAGCCACTGTTTTCTTCGGTTCGCCGCCGTTCACAGCGGTGTAGTGCGAACTGTCGATTTTAGTTACGGTGACTCTATTTTGATAGCTGTTACGTTTACTATGAATTATTTCAGATCCGCTTATCAATCTCATTTTATGTCACACAGGCCCGATTTCCGCGCTTTATGATATTATAACATTATTTTCATTCATTTAAAATTATACTACCACATTCAACATTGCTGCTTTTTGAGGGATTCGGATGATACAAAATGCATCACCGTACACAGTAAAAAAGAATAACTTGGGCCAAGTATTTTTTTTTAACAACCGATGAGCAACCGACAATCTCTCGAGCGAAGTAAAATTCTCTGGAACCAAGAAAATTTTCATGATTCAAGAAAGATTTTACTTGGTCTCAGAGAATTTCACTTCGCTCGAGAGATTGTCGATTGTTCAAAAAAAAGTGCTTGGCCCAAGAAAAAATGCTTGGCCCAAGAAAAAATGCTTGGCCCAAGTTATTCTTTTTTACTATGTACATGCATTGAGATGTTCATATGAACAATTGGCAGAATGCTGACAACTGAGCGAGCCTCGCAAGCGAGGATAATAGGAAAACCTAATCGAGCGAGCGTAAGGAGCGAGCACAATTATTAGGTAGTCAAGCAAAATTATACAAAAAGTGGTGCTATCAACCCCAATAAGCACCCCTGGTGCAAAAACCTTTCGCCAAGTACATTAATGTGGTCACTAGGGTAGGTGTTCCAATTACGGTGCCCATCTTCGTTTTCTTTGATTTAAGGAAAACCTGTACCAAAAAGATAGTTCAACGAGTTTTTCTTATGAAGTTCGACTTATAAAGCGTCTAAAACGACAAGCTTCAGATATTAAGGCTGTCAATTATCTGTCGATAATTTAATTTTAATCTCGGGCCGACGAATTCGTCGCAATTGTCGTACCTCTCTTAAGAAAAGTGTTAATGAATCACACTCAGTGAAACGGAAATATATAGAATATTTTCACGAAATACGGTATGAAACTTATAGAGAATGATATTGTAACAATAATATTTGACAAACTAACGAAGAAATATGCAATTCAACCATTTATCGTGATAATAATAGTGGGGACCGCAATCGGTACTGACTTTTGCCGTCTGTCCTTATTACGGAGTCTCGCAACTGGGACAGCATTTCGGCTCGTTGTGCCAATTACGGACAGTCGAAACTAAGATGGTAACTGATATGACGATCATTATTTGTTGCTGAAATAACCATAAGTACATTACACTGATAGAAAACATGTATCACATTTTACCACATATCGCCGACAAATTACTACTTTTCATGGCAAATTGACGGGTGGTCGAAAAACCAGGAAAGGTAGCTATTTTTCATTCAATAGTTCGTAGCAGGACTGGGATACATTACATGCTACTCGGACTAAAATTACAACTCGGCATTGTAATTTTCGCTAATGGCAATTTTTACAACTTGAGATAGTAAAAATACGTATCGCGTATAGGAATATGGCGGACATCCTAGTTCTGCGTTATGCCGCAATGTATACCTCCATATATTCCCCATTAGTGAGTTTAATATTTATTTTAAAGTAATCGTGATTTAGAACTAAACGAAACAAATCTTGAATCTTTTGTTTTATTTTTATTTTGAATCTGTTATTTTGAATCGGTTGGAATCAACAGGAAATACGCCTCGAACTACACGGCTGAGTTTCTCGCAAGTGGTATCTTTCGCCCAATGTAGTATATAAGCACGAAAATTTTCTCCTCTATATCTTCGATTTCGAGGCGTCCGCTAGAGCGTTAGGGTACTATGCGTTCTTACCGACTGCGTTAATTATACGAAACCAGTTGTAACAGCGATGCACTGAAGTCAACTACATGTAATCTACGTTACCATCCAGCCGTCCAGTACCTCACCCTACTTCACCGATTCACAAAACTCCTAACTCAACCGAAAGGTGAAAATAATAACATGCGAGTCCACTCTGCGATTGGCAGCCGAGGGCGCTGCAGACCAACTTTTTTTTTGTTGCCAGACTTCATTTTACTATCTGAGATAGTAAAAATTTAGACCCCGCATGGGAATCTTTACCATTAGTAGAATTTACAAGGTGGATTTGTAATTCTTTCTACTGTGTGACCACCCGTCATTTTAGCACCAAAAAATAGCAATTTGTCGGCGATATGTGGTAAAATGTGTTATATGTTTTCTATCAGTGTATACGAATTTCGTTATTTCATACGACGCTTTAATCGAGGTTTGTCTGCTCCTGAATTCCCTTGAATTTTCATCGACATCACTGTACTCATACGATCCTTCGACAGCGTTCACGTATATTCTATTGCGTACAACATTAAAATTGTGAATAATATAATACAGAATTTGGAAAAAAAAAAAAAAAAAACAAGAATTCAAGCAATGCGAATTGATCCTTTACTCATTTCTTAGCAGCTCTTATACTGATTTGATGTAACTCCGTAATTGGGGTACCGTATATGGGCTTCCCTGTCCGTAATTGGCGCATCGTATTCGGTTGACGGACCTTTGCAAAGGCACCGTGATTGGGACAAACGCATCGCTTTATATTTATCTTCAGTTTTCACTAAGTAATTTTCAAATTTGAAATGTAAAAGGATTGTCTCGATTAAAAAAACCATCAATTCGTAAGTATATAACCTTAAAAAGTCGATATAATACGTAGAAAATTTATATATAATCAAAGACGACGCAAGGTGTCACTAAAGGCCTGCGCGCACCAAACCGCGGCGAACGGCGGCGAACGGAAGAAAACAGTGGCTATCATCAATTTTTTTTCAGCAAACTCGATTACAACCATGCTATTGTTGATGCTTTAAGGTGCCACAGTACTGGCGTGTCCTATATATATTTTGTGACGTCAGAATCATGAAATACGAGGAATTTCGTCGACAAATTGAGCCCAAACGAGGAAACGAATTCCACGGGTATTATTTTTTTATAAAAGCTTAAATTGATCTGTAGGGCGCTTACTTAGTGATTTTCAGCGTAGATTACCCAGTAATGTGTATTGCGAATAAATAAAAGTGACAGGTCGTTTATACATATCCAACATGGCGGCATCAGAATCCGGCCATTACCGACTTGTCGTATTTTCGCCGCATCCAGGAGATTAAAGGCCAACGCGCACTACGCGGAAGCGAAGCGAAACGAAGCGATCGGAAGTTTTCATCAACATGCTTTTCTTATGTTTTTTGTGAAAATATGCACGCACACTCCTAAAAAAGCGTGTTAATGAAAACTTCCGATCGCTTCGCTTCCGCATAGTGCGCGTTGGCCTTAAAACGTCTATCACTCAACACAGGGAGTAAGCGCCCCGTAGGAATACACACTTGTTTCAGGAAAACTTATTTCACCTATCTGCGTCCCGTAAATAAGGCTCAATTTGTCGACGAAATTCCTTGTATTTGACGTCTCGGTATGACATATATCTATAGAAAATCTGAGAATTGACTTCCGGTACTGTGGCACCTTAATGCATGATAGCCGCTGTTTTCCTTGGTTTGCCGCCGTTCGCCGCGGTTTGGTGCGCGCAGGCCTTAAGGGCTCCGTAATTGGGACACCTACCCTACCCCTAAAAAAATCCACCAACAAAAATTCTTACTTAACAAAAGTGGTACTATAAAAATGTCTACTTACAAAAGGATTGAAATCAGACACAATTGCCAAGTACATGTAGGGTTGCCACCTCAGGCCGATTACTGACCCGGAGATGGGGGGGGGGGGGGGGGGGGGGGGGGGGGGGGGGCAGAACGAGGAATACACAAATTTTAGCGCTTTTTATCCGAACGCAACCCTAGATTTTCATACAAGTATTACATCACCTTTTTTATTAGTTATATGGAATAACCTCGTAATGAAGGAATATCGGTATGACTACCCTTACGGAAAAAACCCTTCAAGTTTGAGGGTGAACCTTCAATTTTCAAGGGGCTTCACCCTCTATTCTGGGGGTGAAAGCCCGAAATTTCAGGGCTTAACCTCCAATTTTCAGGGTAATACCTTCAATTCCTATGGATGAACCATCAATGGAAGGGTCAACTCTGAAAAGTTGATAGATCCACCCTGCAAATGGGGGTCAATATTGAAAATTGAGGGAAAACCACCAAGAATTGAGGAAATCCCTAAAAAATTAAGGGACAACCTCCAACAATTGAGGGATAACCCTGAGACGTTCCGGGACAACTCTGAAAATTGAGGGATGACCCTGAATAGTTAGGGGTCAACAGTGATGAGTGGCGGGTCACTTCAAAAGTCACTTCAAAAAGTCATTTTAAAAACCCTGAAGTTGAAGGGACCCCCATTTGACGTTCGTTCCTCAAGTTGAAGGTACCCCTCAATTCAGGGTTAACCCCCAAGTTGGGGGTACGAAATCACACTGAAAGTTGAGGGCTCAGTTGAGAGTAATATTTTGAGGGGTTTATTTCCGTAAGGGTAGGAAGTCTGATACCCAAGCGCTACGCCTGTCCCGCGTCAGTGGCGAAAATTTTAACTGTTATTACTGTTAACAGTGCAAATCATGTTTTGCGACTTACCGGCGTTAACAGCGGCTATAAAACTCAAAAGTTCAATGGGTCATACGTTTCACCCGGAGATTTAGTTTTTAACCCGGAGTCCGGAGTAAAGTAGCCAAAACCCGGAGTCTCCGGGTCAAACCCGGAGAGGTGGCAGCCCTAAGTACATGTCTTCTGTATAACAACAGTTTACAACAGAAGAACAGAAAACTGAATAGTCTTGTATCGTTCACTCGCTACGCTCGCTCATTCGATCGTCTCTTGATAATTACAGGCAAAAAATCAGGAAAAAAACAATTTAGGAAGTGGTACTTGTGGGCCATTTATGAGTAAGTAAAAGAGTATTCACTTAGGTCTATGTATCATTATTGTTCGATACATATTGCTGTAATGGCCCGCCAAGTACCACTTCCTAAATTGTTTTTTTCCTAATTTTTTCCCTGTAATTATCAAGAGCCGATCGAGTGAGCGAGCGTAGCGAGTGAACGATACAAAACTATTCAGTTTTCTGTTCTTCTATTGTAAACTTTTGTTATACAGAAGACATGTGCTTGGCAATTGTATCTGGGTTGCGATTCTGTAACTTTCGCTAATTCGCTAACTTCTCGCTAACTCAGCGAAGACCGTTGGTTGGCTGAGGAGCGTAAAATCGGAGATGATCGTTACTTTGGTTCGGTTCGGTTGGTCGTACGGTGGCGCCGGGGTCTTTGCCAGCCGCTAGTCATAACAAATGCGAGGTCTAGTTACACTTGATTAACAAAATATTGGACTGCGGTAGAACTGCTTGTATAATATTATGATTATTTATTAGACCGGTTCAAAAAAATCGACTATTCTTTTTTTTTCAATTTTCGCATTGAAATACTTTCGAGGGGGGGGGGGGGGGGGGAAGATGCCTGTTCAAAGCGGAGCTCTTAAGGGGGGGGGGGGGGGGGGGGGGTAAGGTTAATTCGGCCGAAAAAAGGCACATTTTTAAGATTTTTTTTCGTGATATGAGTAGCATTAGTTTATTGAAACTTTTGGCATATGATAAAATAACATTTCAACTATATTTAAAAAAAATTTCATGACAAAATGTTGATAAACAAATGATTGGCGGTGAATCTCCAGAGGCGCCTCGAAAAAAAGGTGTTTTGCGGTGAACATCATAACTCGGTGTAGAATCATTTGAAATCAAAAAACCAAAGTGCGTTGGTTAAAGGAGATGTTTTTCGAGGTAACGCTGGGGGGATTTTTTGATTTTTCGATTTTTGAAAATTTGGCGGCACTTTGAAGTCAAAAGTCCGATTTTCGTCGAAAAAATCGACCTATTTGTTATTGTAAAATCAACAATAATCAAAAAAACAAAAAAAGCTCCCAGCGTTACCTGGTGAATTATATGAAGAAGTACTGTGCCAATTTTGAAGACGATCGGTTCAATACTTTTTGAGTTATCGTGTTCACCGACTTTAAAAAGGGCAAGTTTTCAGGAGAACGGTTTAAAGTTTCAGAAACCAGAAAATTGGAAAAAAAACTGAATAATTAATAATTAATAATAACACACTACTACCTGAAGAGACGCTTCTACGAAGGACACAATTTAGGGTTAGAGGTACAATACAATAGCTCGGCAGGTAAGCACTGCGAGCAGCTGCGCGGCGCTGGCAGTTAGGTACCAAAGAGTCTGCAAATCGGCGGAGCAGAGTAGGGACGCTTAGATGCTCATAACTTTGTCAATTTTGCTCCGATCGACTTGAAATTTGAACACAACATTCTTGAATAGTTATACATTCATTTAAGCAAATAAAAAAAAAAATTGAAAAAAAAAAAAAAAAAATTTCCGAGTGAAGTGGATACTTTTACGTAAAAGTAGGGAAAAAATCCTTCAGAATAGTGTTGAATAATTCAATTACCGGCGACAGAATTATTCGAAAATACAAATTGGTTAAAATCAATCATTTCGAAAATATAATCATTTGAAAATAGAATGGAACAGAATTTATGTGATGCATATTTTACATCCAGTTCCAATCACTCAAAGGTTGCATTGAAATGCATACTTCGCCGGCCTTTTGCGGAGTTATGTGTTCACACTATCCGGTAGCATGTATTCGGTGCCGTGCGGTTCGGCGCGGTTATGCATAGTGTGAATTGGCCTTAAGTCCCTGCTGGAGATTTCATTGAAACGTACAGTCTTCGTGGTTTATGGTTAAGTAATTTTAAATTTATTAATTTGGTACGTGATTAATCGAATCATACGCTGGCGTATTCCGTTTGATGGCATCAAAAAGTACGTTATAGTCACCAGTTATTTTCAAGACTTTAGTCGAGTGTGTACCTCCATATGAATATTTCTGTAATTTCAAGTCGAGTATTCAGCATGAAATGGGATGAATAATTCCGAAAATTAATGCATTTGATAAATGTGAACGTATAATATATGCCCCCCTATATTCTTTGCATGTAAAGCGAACAAGCCTTGGTCTCGGCGCGCCCGCGCAGACAGTCGCACGCGTCATCCCGCACGGATCAATCGCTGTTTAAAAGTATCGGAGATCCATTTTAAAACTCACAGATTTTGTAGAGAATGAATCAAGAGGTGCTTTCGTTTTACAAAAAATCGGACTGCACTCGGCTGCACTGAAACAATCACCTTGAAGCTTAGACCAGTATACTAGACTATGCTAGTCTAAGCTTCAAGGTGATTGGTTCAGTGCAGCCCAGTGCAGCTCGATTTTTTGTAAAACAAAAGCACCTAAGGACAGTGCTATTCCAAAAAATCGGTTAATCGACTATCAATCGATTAATCGAATAATCGATGGACCGATTTTACGACATGCAAATATCGATTAATCAATGATTAATCGGGAAATCAATGATTTTAACAATTAATGCCCTGTCTACACACGCACTTCAAGATCGGGTATATAGAAAACTGTCAACTGTTTGCTCACTTCTGTTGTGGAAATTCAGTGAATGGCCAAGACCCTAAATATACCCGATCGTAAAGTGCGTGTGTGGACAGGGCATCCGTATGATTTAATCGAATGATCAATCGATTATTCAACGATTAATCGTATGATTTAATCAAATTATTATTCGATGGATGAATACGAGCATCGTTCCGGCTAGGAAAGGGATGTCTGCTTGGGAACTTGAGCGCGTCAGGCACTATAGGCAGCACGTAAAGTTTGCCTATTACGCGATTGACCGATCATACAATTATTCGATTAATCAAATGATTATTCAAATAATTATTCAAATGATTAATCAAATAATGATTCAAATGATTAATCAAATAATTAGTCAAATGATTAATCAAATAATTCATCAATTAATATCGAATAATTTATTGATTTTTTGATTAATCATTCGATTAATCATATAATTAATCAATCTTCCGGTTATTAATCTTTCGGTTAAAGGGTTTTTGAGGTATCGGTGACGGTTTAGAGATGGCGTGGCACACGAATCTACGACTTGGATCACTGAACCGTCACAGATACCTCAAAAACCCTCTAAACACAGCTAACTCGCCATCATTCCGATCGATATACAGGGTGATTTTTTTTAATCGCCCCAGGCTGATAACTCCGAAAGCAAGCGAGATACGGGAAAACACCTCAGACAAAACTTATAGGATATCGAGGGGGGAAAGATATGGTGCAATCATATACTTTGTAGGTGGAGGCGCTGAGCTACGGTGAAGGTCAACTTGGTTTTTCTAAATGAAATGGTATAGTTTTTTTCGCAGAATCTGAAAGAGCACCACATTCTGCATTAAAAACACCCGAACAGATATTTTTTAAAGTTGATGGTTTATGAAATAAGAGCTGGGCAAGTTGAGTCAAAATGAGAAGATTAAATTACTTGAATACTGTTCTTAAGTTTTTTCGAAAGTGTTTGAGATACTTTTCTACTTGGAGTTGTCAAGATTAGATATCACGCTCAAATAAGTTGAGGTCAATAAATTTTATTAATAATGTTATCATCATTACTGTCATTTCTGCCTTCAATCAGTTTGTACCAACTTGTAATTTTTATTTCCCACAAAAAAGTATCTCAGATACTTTCGAGGAAACTTAAGAACAGTATTCAGGTAATTTGGACTTACTCTTTTGACTCAACCCAGGCAGCAAAATCATGTCACTCTGATATCACCGATACGTCACTTCGTTCCTTCCGTTATCACTACTACATCACCGGGACTGTAAATGAGATAGTCCGAGGATATCAAAATGTCCGCCACAGGCCGCCATGGCTAATATGTCACAGTTACAGATCAAAGTTACATAATAGTTACGTATCAGCTATGGGTCAGAAGCACGACAGATACATCACATAGTTACGTACCTGGTACATGCAGCAGTGACGTAACGGCAACATCCCAGTGGTACGAATTTACGAGTCAATAAAAAATAAATTAAGATTTTATTATTGCTTATTATGAGCAATTATCCTTTTTTTATTGTGAGAATGTGGTGCTGAATACTATATGAACGCGTTCTGCTGAAAATTTTCACGCTAGCTAAATTTATGGACATATTATAATTCGCGAAAAGTCGCACGCGCGCACCCCCGAGTTTTGAACACACGACCTACCTATTCGTAGTCAGGCACGCTGCCTCGACACCACGATACATTTCCAAATAAGCATTCAGAACTCTATCATGTTCAACAGAAATTCATCAGAATATTGGTTATTTATTATTATTATTATTATTTATTTATTATTATTATTTTTTATTTATTTATTTTTTTTTTATTTTGTTTTATTTTTATTTTTATTTATTATCATTTATTTATTTATTTATTTTTATTTATTCACAATTTCACGTGAAAATAAATATCTTTTCTCGTTATACGAATAACACAGTTGAGTTTTTAGTTTGAAGCTCAAATAATTAACGATAATTCAGGCGATGATCGTTGGTTATTAGTATTTTATTACAGTAACTAAGTTTCAAATATTATGGTCGAAGTATCAGAACTACTTAGGGTGACAAATACGGCAACGTCGAAACTCACGTGGATGGTGAAGATTACATTTGTTAGGTTAAGTTGGGTTAGAACAGATACAGAGTTTTTCTCGCTGGTATCGGGTTGTGCAATTCACATTATTATAGACCTGATCAATTTTTCAAATTACTCATCAAGTTTCACTTTCACATGCATGCATATAACTATGAGTAGAAGTATATAATATATTCATTGATCACGAGCATAAATGACTTGCCACAGATTTCCAGACATCCAGTATACACATAACCTCCAAATTAGTTGCAAACTCATGGAAAGCACAGAGATAGAAGTTTGCGATATCAACGTCACATATCAGTTGTGCTTTCTGGGTGATATAACACTGCAACATCCTAATTATATTACAGCTACATCACACTTGAGCAATGTTCAAAGATATAGTACTTGGTAATATCAAAATATCAACGTTACATATTGGTTGTGCTTTTTGAGTGATATAACACTGCAACATCATTGGTATACTACAGCTACATCAAACTTGGGCACTGCTCAAAGAGAGAACTGGGTGATGTCAACGCTACATAACAATGTACTGTCTTTACCATATTGCAGTGTTATATTTCAAGCGCATCTCTGTTATATCAAAAGATTACTGATACATGAATGTTACATAAAACTTACATAAACGTTGGTATGTACACTAAACGTGTTTGATGTTGACCAGTATGAAGATGGTCCTACAGCTTTCTGTCTCTTTCCTTGCCTATAAATCATGAATGAAAGAAGAGGACAGATGAATTTGGTGCAACTTCATACTGGTCAACATCAAACACGTTTAGTTTACCAGCAATTTTACAGTGTGATATCACGGTAACGTAAATATGCTAAGTTTGCTGCCTGGGAACTTGCCCAGCTCTCATCTCATAAACCATCAACTCTAAAAAATATCTGTTTAGATGTTTTTAATGCAGAATCTGATGCTCTTTCAGATTCTGTGAAAAAAACTATACTATTCCATTTGAAAAAACCAAGTTGACCTTCACCGCAGCTCAGCGCCTCCAGCTACAAAATATATGATTGCACCATATCCTTTCCCCCTCGATTTCCTATAAGTTTTGTCTGAGGTTTTTTTCCGTATCTTGCTTGGTTTTGGAGTTATCAGCCTGGGGCGATTAAAAAAAATCACCCTGTATATCGCCAAGTGTCAAAAATATGCGTTTTTCATACATATCTGCTCTATTTCAGCATAAAACGGACATGTTTTGGGCCGTGCGTGTTCGTAATTGCCCACAGAATTGCGCGACGTATTTTGTTTCATTGATTTCGGTGCCCAGGCAGAGATATTCCGTTTAATAGCACCTTTTTTCAGGATGTTTTCAGGACTGGAATTGCGTAAGAAATCACCTTAATAACAAATAGAAAATCATCTATTCCATGGCTTTAAAATTAATAACATGAAAATGCGATTCAAGAGCTTCAAAATGAGTTTTTGCCGATGTCTGTGCATAATACTGTGCGACAAAGGAAACCGGAGATATTAACGTTTAAAGGAGAGCGCGATTCCGATTTTTAGTGTTTTTTTTCGAAAATTCAACCCCTTGTAGCTTCTAAGCCCTTCGAGTAAAAAAAAAAATGTTCCATTCATTCATTTTACCCAGAGAATATATTAAAAAAATTACGACGGTTTTCAAGAACCTGCGGTCAAAAAGGTGTCCCGCTTGACGTGAATTGACTCATGTGCAGTCGACCGTATAGTTTCAAGAAGTCCTCTCGGTGGAATTTAGTAAGTGGATCTGCAATTCCATTAATAGTATAGGGGAGAGCGGGGACATCGCGGTCACCTAGAGAAAATCGTCTATATTTTTCACAAGATTAACCTTTTTCCTACGTTCAACCATTGAAGACTAATTTTAGCATCTCTAGTTTGCAATAGTACTATAAAAAAATGATTAAACGAATGGAGAATATGTTTTTGACACTAAATAAAAAAAGGTAGCTTTGACCGGAGTCACCCCACTGGCTGGGGTGATATCAGTCAGCATGGGGGTCATACCAGTCGGGTTTAACTGCATATACGTACAGGTATATGTCTAGACGAACTGTTTTTTTTTTTTTCAATAAACTGTAATGACTGGAATAACTTACATTTCTTTTGACTAATTTCCTTTGTCAGTTATTCTTTTTCTAATACGAGGCATCTATGATAAAAACACTAAATCGTTGATACTCAATTAGGTGCCTGAAACCTCACCATAACCTACATATTTGTCAATAACAACTACAACAGAGTTCACCGTATTTTAGAATATTATCAACAAACACACGTAATATTTGTGATTCGGCAAAGTATGACGAGAAATTAGAAACTACTGTCTCGTCGTTTGATATTATCTACTTGTAAACAATCGACGTTGCCTTGACTAGAATGACCCACCGATGTATCCTAACCTCAATGGTAGATGACATAGTATAGCGTAGTTAAGCCCATGACACAAGAAAAGCCGTGTGCCGTAAAACGGATCACCTACAGGCCGGTCGGTCACCTAACACGCGAACATATTGGTCGGCGCTTTGGTGTGCGTGACCGACACGACCTGTAGATGATCCGTCTTACCCCACACGGCTTTTCTTGTGTCATGGGCTTTAGCAGGCGTGCCTGACCGCGGCGACCCCCAAGTTTTGACTGGTACGACCCCCTCCACTCATCAGTTATAAAAATTACTCAATATTAATAAGTTTATTGCGATAGATGAAAAAAATTGGATGATTTCACAATAAAAATGTACCTACATTACGTTAATCCAAACAAAGTGTAATATTTGTTACGTGTCATATCATATACAGGGTGTCCCAGAACTAAGTGCAATAAATGATAGGGGTAATAGAGGAAGCTGAGCTGAGTAAATTGACCCAGAGAACATGTGGTTTCCGAGTCCGCGTTCGCGAGATACGACCGGTTAAAAAAACGCGTTGGGCGCCGGCATGTAGGCAACCGCGGACACAGCTGGAAGCGGTTAGCAGTCTTTTTGATAAGCGCGATCTTTCTAAAGCGAGTCATAACACTTTTGAATTCGAAAGTTTCAAAC
Organism: Tenthredo mesomela; assembly: GCA_943736025.1. Taxonomy (NCBI): domain Eukaryota; kingdom Metazoa; phylum Arthropoda; class Insecta; order Hymenoptera; family Tenthredinidae; genus Tenthredo; species Tenthredo mesomela. Next base: position 16,955,788 of record OX031018.1, on the reverse strand, counting down.
AAAAATACTTTTGATATCAAATTTCATTATGGAAACAAGAGTAATGTTGTTGTGTGTGGTGGAAAATCAACGTCGAAAGTGTTTCTGTTTGAAATTTTTCGAATTCAAAAGTGTTATGACTCGCATCAGAAAGATCGCGCTCATCAAAAAGACTGCTAACCGCTGCCTGCTGTGTTCGTGGTTGCCTACATGCCGGCGCCCAACGCGATTTTTCAACCGGTTGTATCTCGCGAACGCGGACTCCGAGACCACATGTTCTTTAGGTCAATTTACTCAGCTCGACCCCCTCTATCACCCCTACACGGAGAGAAAAAAAACAGTAAGCTGTGCTGCGCAGAACATTAATCTAGTCAATATAGTATTTATAAGCATACATTTTCAATCTAACCTCACTTTTTATTGTCACGACAGCAAGTGTTACTTCCGTCACAGCAGTGAGTACTGTTAAAACTATAGTGAAAACTGATTTGCACATCACGGCAAAAGCAAAATACTATATTGACTAGATTAATGCCCTGCGCAGCACAGCTTACTGTTTTTTTTTCTCCGTGTATCATTTATGGCACCTAGTTCTGGGACACCCTGTATACCTTATGAGAGTATCGTGGTTTTTTAGATCGGAGACAGTTGAAAATTTTCATCCTCAATTATCTATTATTTATCAAGGATATTACTATTTTAACACATTAATTTAGACGTAGTCTCCATGTACTAAAGTATAGTGCTAAAACTCTTTACGACAAACAGTCCGTTAGCAGCGTTGATTTGAAGTGCTGGGGTGCGCGTAACCCATGTGTAGGTTATTTGTTTCGTACAGATAGTGTAGGGTCCTAGGGTTAAAACAATAATCAAGAAAGAGGAAACGACGCTGGTAATTTAACAACTCTGCTAATTTAGAGTCAATCGAACACATTTTCACAATTTTACCGCGAATTTTACAAAATCTGATCTAGGATTGGCCGTTGCGATTGGATACCAACGCCGTGTGGTGCAGAAGTTTTACAGATTGCAAGCTTCTGCTTATGGAGTCTACGGCCGTGTTCGGGGAGCGCGCTTAAAGCGCTTTAAAGCGCTGAAAATCAAGAGAGAGAGAGACGGAGCTTGGGGAAATCAAGAAGTGTGACAGAGACACAAGATTACTGACAGCGCTAAAAGCGACTCCCCGAACACGGCCTATATGTTAGGAGAACGATCTCCGTATCACGGAAGTGGTCCGAGTTGCTGCGCTTATCGAGCTATAGTAACTGTCGTATGACTATAGCGAAATGTATGATATCATACGACGCGCCTCTACCGGTAGCGACAAACACTAAACATACTATGCTTAAGCCGCGGTTGCCATGGTGACCAAGGCTTTTGTTCAGCGCCGCTAGAGGCGCCTCGAATATCATACATTTCGCTATAGTCGTACGACAGTTACCATAGACATAGAGCATGGACTGCGCATTCGGGCCGAAAATTGCTCGGTCCGTAGAGAGAGAAGGGTAACACACGCGGCCAAATCTGTTTCTTCTTAACCAACAACGTCAAATGCTTAGAAAGAGACAGAGATTGGCCGCGTGTGTTACCCTTCTCTCTCACTTTTGGCGTTACCACACGCAGTATATAGGGAATGCGCAGTCCATGCTCTATGTCTATGACAGTTACTATGGCTTGATTAGCGCAATAAACGGGGACGTTTTCCTGGGGAGAGAAGGACTCAGTTCGTTCTCCTAACATCTAGACTCCATACTTCTGTCACTGCCAACTACCACTGCCACCTACACTCATTTACTGTGAACCATACTATGGAATCCAACGTTACAATCTTCTACACTACACCAAGTTCTGCACTACCACTGTACTACCACTACACTAATGATTATCCTAGTCATCTTTTAAATCGATCGACAATCATTCAATCATCATTCTTTCGATTTCAGCGAACTCTTCAATTTGCCTATCGGCGCTTTGTGGACAGCGGTGGTTGGTGAATGGGAGTTGGACTCCGGTCGACGAGGATCGGCTCGTCTTCCAGTGGAACGCGTTATCCAACACGAGCGCTTTAACAACTACGTTCACGACATAGGTGGGTGGATTGATGAATGAATCAATTAACGTGGAAATGGATTTTTTTTAATACGTCAGTTCATATTTCATAAAACCTATTATACCATACGAATCAATCGACATTGCTACAGCTCTGTTGAAATTGGGCAGACCAGCTCCACTGTCATCTATGGTGCGAACGATCTGTCTACCGGATTCAGAAGGTGAACTGCAAGAAGCGAATCATTGCATAGCTTCTGGCTGGGGTCGATCGGGCCCTTCACCGGCACTCTCGACGGCACTATTAGAGGCTAGTGTCCCCCTGCTCAACCTGGAAGACTGTGAAGTGGCTTACGGACAGTCTGTGCCCATCCGAAGTGGCCATCTCTGCGCCGGTAACACGGACGGTTCGACCGGAAGTTGCGTGGTAATGGAATATTTATTTTAACAGACTATGTCGAAATCGTACAAAATTTAACATTATCGAACTACTGGTTCATTGTTTGTTCACTCAACAAGAAACTTGTCCTCGATTGCTCCCATTTCGCTCGATCGGTATCGAGCCTCAGTAGGCGTGGATATGTTACATCTTATACCCTACTCTCTTAAAAGGAATCAGTGGAATTTCACTGATTTACCAGTGGATCTCACTGATTGCCCAGTGAAATCTCACTGATTTAACCAGTCAACATAGAAGTGGGGATAATTCACTGATTCAACCCAGTGGCGGATTTACACATTTTCCAAGTATAGGCTGTTAAATTTTTACCGCCCTTACCTCTACAATTGTCAGTTGCTAGATTACTTATACAACCCAACAATTTGGTTGAAATTGCACAAGAAATAGTTGTTGGGTATATTTCTGAGCTAATCAAAGCTCAATCGTGTACGACTAATAAGGCGGGGTAATGTATGCTACTTACACAATAATGTACATTCGGTAAACGTAATTAAATAATCTTTGTCGCGCTTAAAAAACAGTTAAAAAATTATAAATTCAATTAAGTTATGAACGTTTCTTACAATACCTTTTTGCGCGATTTTTTGTTGGCAAAATCATCGATATCGTCGTAAGTAATCTTATTCATTAATTTCGACTCTATGCACAAAAGAGCTAAAGCGTTTAATTTTTCTTGACTTAAGGTGGTTCTTCCGGTACAGTCCCACCAAACGTGGGTTTCAAAGAAGATTTTGAATACTTCTCGATGAGAAAAAAATCTGAAAAAAATCAAGCATATAGAAGATCCTCATTAAATTCAAAAAAGTTATCAACAAATTGATGAAAAAAAAAAAACTGTTTAAGAAATTAGCCGGTGACCCATTGTTCATTTTCGGGTGAAAATGATTGTTCAATTTTTCGAAACACGTATGAATTTTTTGCGAATTTTGTCAACTTTTGGAAAATTGCGTTTTGTCAGGTATGCAAAAACGCAGTTTTCAAAAAGTTGACAAAATTCGTGAAAAATTCATACGTGTTTAGAAAAATTGACAAATCATTTTCACCCGAAAAAAAAGTTGGGTCACCGGCTAATTTCTTGAACAGTTTTTTTTCCATCAATTTGTTGATAACTTTTTTGACTTATTATTATTATGCAAAATCAATCTCCCGAGGATCTTCTACATGCTTGATTTTTTTCAGATTTTGTTTCCATTGAGAAGCATTCAAAATCTTCTCTGAAACCCACGTTTGGTGGGACTCTACCGGAAGAACCACCTTAAGGTCGATCTCAGATAATTTTTTACCCTTTTCACACAAGAAAAGCTTCTCTTACCCGAACGATTTGTCGCTGGAGTACATAATGTCATACGAAGAGCCATGTCCGAGTTAGGATAAAATATTGATAATTATTCTATTTCTAATTTCTATATCAACATATCATAATAAATATAAAACATAACAACTAGATTCCAGATGATCTCGCACGTACGAATATTCAACGTCGTCGATTATATCTAGCTTTCAATCTGAAGTTTTTTTCTTAGCATTCAAATGATTCAAATAAAATTTCCTAAAGTTAGTACATGTTCAACAAACAATAGTCAACACATAAGATTAAAATCGATAAAATTATTCGATTATTATTTTTAAATCTTTTGATCCATTCAAAACGAAGAATATTTTATACTAAACATTTTTTCTTTGCAACAATTTTTTATCCATCAGATATACCCAAATAATACCAAATACCTATAGGTAATAGATACACAAACCACCCAATTCGTAGCCCCCAACCAGTAGTCGAACTTGTATACATGGGTAGTGGGAAGAGTGTGAAATATATTTTCCGCAATTTCACTCATCTCTTCTCACTCATACGAAGTGTGGGCGGAGGCCGATTACTGGTTGGGGCCCCGAACTGCGTGTTTTACCATGGAATATAGAAGTTTGCGGTACCGTTGAATGTATACAATGAAAGGGAAGAGGGAAAAGTCATCGGAAAGACGTCTTGTAGACTTCTTTCTGCAGGACATCAGGAGACCGTCTTACAGAAATCTTTTTGATTTTTGTAAGAAATCAGAAATCTTTTTGATTTCTGTAAGACAGCTGAGAAAAAAAAATCGGTCCCTAAATTTGCCGCCCCTAAAATTTGCCGCCCTAGGCTCAAGCCTACTCAGCCTACTGGTAAATCCGCCACTGATTCAACCAGTGAATTCCACTGATTGAACCAGTACATGTGAAGTATAGCCGCGATCACTGTCAGAACCACTCAGAACATAACCAATATAATTATACTTACGCGCATGCGCGCGCACAGCTGATCGAGGTTCACTGGCTAAATCAGTGAACCCGGACTCACTGGTTGAATCAGTGAAATTCCACTGATTCCTTTTAAGAGAGTAAGAACAAATTTCGGGAAAGAGTTCTGGGAAAGAATTATCTTCAGACGTGTTGAACATCGTTTTTGGGACTGTCTTTGCGTTCATTGAAAATTTCACATTTGATCACACTTGTCTTAAGGGGGTATCCCCACCTTTAAATGAGTTAACATTCTAAGAAAGAGATTGATATTTTACAGCGAATTTGAGAGTCTGATCAAATCCAAAAAAATCAAGAAGTTTAGGGAGAGTTTGACCCTCATTATCCATACTTAACATTGAATATTACTTTGAGTCTATTAGTAGTTACGCTGAATATAGAAAAATACAAAATTACTCGGTTGTCGCAAAGAATCAGTAGTACCGTTGGATCGATTTTGGAATTTTTGGTCTTCAATTGTTCAGAAGAGATGCCTCTATCATATGAACATAGAACTTTTTGATATGACTATTTTTGGTTGAGATAATAGAAAAAATAGAGAAAAAAAATTGAAGAATTAGAAAAATCTCAGTAAAAACTAAGCGAGTCAGGCAATTTTCGCGATATCAAAAAGTTCTATGTTCATATCATAGAGGCATCTCTTCTCAACAATTGAGGACCAAAAATTCCAGAATCGATCCAACGGTACTACTGATTCTTTGCGACAACCGAGTAATTTTGTATTTATCTATATTCAGCGTAACTACTATTAGACTCAAAGTAATATCCAATGTTAAGTATGGATAATGAGGGTCAAACCCTCCCTCAACTTCATGATTTTTTTGGATTTGATCAGACTCTCAAATTCGCTGTAAAATATCAATCTCTTTCTCAGAATGTTGACCTATTTAAAGGTGGGGATACCCCCTTAAGGGGACCAGTACAGCGACTTTTCGAGAAATTATCATAGTCCGAAATCAATTTATTTCATAACCAAATTTCATTTCACATCAAAATATTTTTCTTTTTCAAAATCATGTGTCGTAAGGATTTCAGAGCACCATTGAACCGATTCAGGTCATCTTGGATTCATTTTCTTCAAAAAACAAATCCTCATCATGTGAATGTAGGAATTTTGAAAAATTTTCGTTTTGGCCAAGTTATTTAAGAAATGAGTGATGATAATTTTTGCAAATTTGGTAAATTGATCATAACTTATGACAGAATTTTTTATTTCAAAATTCCTACATTCACATGATGAGGATTTGTTTTCTGAAGAAAATGAATCCAAGATGACCTGAATCGGTCCAACGGTACTCTAAAATCCTTACGACACATGATTTTGAAAAAGAAAAATATTTTCATGTGAAATGAACTTTGGTTATGAAATAAATTGATTTCGGACGATGATAATTTCTCGAAAAGTCGCTGTACTGGTCCCCTTAACTTGAAGCATATGATTGAGATACAGAAACTGGACCGAAAGCTTATTAAATAGGAGAAACTCTACCCATCGATAATTCATAAGTGATGACTGGTTTTAATCAATTCTTCAATTTTCGGCTTTGACTGAAGGGAAGTTATTTTAATCACCCCGAAAACGAAATAGTATATTGCGTAACAGGGGATGAAACAAGGTGAATGCAGGCCACTGTGAAGTTGTCAGCCCGAAGCCTTCGGCCTTCGACTTCGGGCTGACATCACCTGTACCTGGATTCATGTTTCATCCCGTGTCACACGCTGGTGGTTTTCCAATTACGTCAAATTACGGCCACAGCGCGGCCTTAAGCTATATTATTGGACACTTCTCTTGTAATCTAAAATAAGTGACCAATAACACAGCTTAGTGCCGCACTGTGCTCGAAAATTGACGTAATTGGAAAACCACCAATGTGTTTTTCATAACATCTGCAAGAAACTTCAGGTTTTTTCCATAGGGACGAAAGCAATGCATATTACAGACCGCTAATACATTGAAGTCGCGATTGAAGCATACGCCACAGCTTGTCACGGCATTCGCATGAAATTAGCTTGTTTCGACTCCTTAAACAGACATTAGGTGCTCTCGATTTGCAATAAATCGGGCTAGTATAGTCTAGTATACTAGTCTAAGCTTCGAGGTGATTGGTTCAGTGCAACCCAGTGCAGCCCAGTGCCGCCCGATTTTTTGTAAAACGAAAGCAACGATTGAAAGCTGATGTTTCAATGCAGATGTTATGACAAGCTGCATTTCCACTAGATCTCTCCGACCATTGTTATATAGATGTCTGACTACTAGAGATCAGTGTTGCGGATGCGGTCAATTTTTTGTACGACGATATCTTCAAAGTGAACAGACTACCTTTCACTTATTTCGTTAGATCAATCCATGCGGTTGTATGTATTTTAGGACTGACCGGATTTCGAATTTGATCGGTGCAGTAATTTTTAGTTTATTAAAATAATCAAGTTTTCAATATGTATTAGGGTGGTCCTTATTTGGGGGTCGGTGGAATTTTGTCCGTGCCGCCCCCTAGATTGGTTCGAAATAAATTCAAAAAAACCTTGGCAAAACATGAGCTTTCTGGCTCAACGGGAAAGCCTGCCGGTAAGCCCGTACTTTTCTCCCATTTGAATAACATGGGATTTTGAACCAACTGAATACATTTTTTTTGTTACGAGCCCATCGTTGATTGGAAAAATCTGTTACTCCGTCACTTTATAGTATTATAGTGTATAAATTGATGCACATTTTTTAGGTCACCTTAAATCACGTTTCACAGCCGACGATTTCGAAAAATTACAACTTTATCCGTCTGAAAGGGCTCGTATCGGCTCGTATCATCTTTTGATCATGATTTCCTATAGTTTGTAGAAAATTTGTACCAACTCACACACTATGATACTATACAGTGACGAAGTGACAGATTTTTCCGATGAACGATAGGCTCGTAAAAAAAAAAAAAATGTATTCAGTTGGTTCAAAATCCCATGTTATTCAAATGGGAGAAAAGTACGGGCTTACCGGCACGCTTTCCCGTTGAGCTAGAAAGCTCAAGTTTTGCTAAGGTTTTTTTGAATTTATTTCGAACCAATCTGGGGGGCGGCACGGACAAAATTCCAGCGACCCCCACATAAGGACCACCCTAATATGTATGTACCATATATTGCATCCCGCTATGATAATTGGAAGGAGCTGAAATAGTTGATTTAAAACAAATGCATTAGCCCTTATGAATGTGAGAAATGCCCCGTCATTAGACTGACTACTTTCCATATGTTCGTTCTGTATACAGGGTGACCCAGAACCCACGGGTTACAGTGAATAGGCATATTCCTTGTCGAATTCTGAGACGAAAGTTCCTTTATGAAAACTCTCTGAGGCAAACTGTTCTCGAGTTATTAGAAATCGCGACTGACTAATCAGAGCGTCTCTCTAGTCAATCGCTCCATAGTTTTAGCTGTCCGGATCATTCGCTCCACAGCTACGGTCATAGAGAGACGCTCCGATTGGTCAATTGCGATTTTTAATAACTCGAGAACTGTTGGCCTTACAGAGTTTTCGTGAAGGACTTTTAGTCTTAAAACTCAACAAGGAATATGCCCGTTCAATGTGGCCCGTGAGTTCTGGGTCACCCTGTATAGACGCTCCTATACTTGACAATTTGTTCATTACGGAGTAATAAATATTTATTACTTTGATTATGTTTAGCATTCGGATTCTGGCCAATCAGAGCGCGGTATTTGATGACGTGAAGTACATCCCGATTCGTGATTATACCGATAATATCACTCCAGCTGTTGATAATCTACTTCTAGCTTTGCAATTGTCTTCATAACTGTCAAATACAGTCGGCTCTCGCAATAGGGCCACTTCCCCTGAACAGCATTCAGCAGCTTCCCCCACTACTCTACCTGCCGGTATTATCGCCGCGCTTTTCTCGACTATGCTCGCAATAAGGCCGGTAATAGAAATGAATAGTTTGCAGAAGATTTCCTATCTATAGCACACGCGCGGCCTTATTGTGAGCGCCCGACGCTAAACGCGGTGACTGCACACCAAGTATTGGTGGGGGAACGGAAATTCATGGAATTATCTTCCCCTACACCCCCGTGACCGGCCCTATTGCGAGAGCCGACTGTACGTCAAAGAACATCGTGAATAATTTTTAATTTTCTCTAACCTGCCGTTCTCTGCTTGGCTAGATCTGAATGCGAAAAATAATCCATCGAATACCACTCGACCTTCAAAATGAATCGCCCGAGTAAAAATGATTTTATATAATTATATAGAATTATATAGAATTGTTCTATATAATTCTATAGAAATATTGGCCCGATAGAAATATATAGAATTCTACATAATTCTATAAAATTCCATAAAATTCTATAAAACTCTATATATTTCTATCCGGCCAATATTTCTATAGAATTATACAGGGTGATTCAGAATTCGTGACGAATCTCTTGAGGGGTTGATCCTTGTCAAAATTGGGATCGAAAGTTCCTCAGCCATTTTTCCGTAAAATGGTTTTGTCCCTCGGAACCATGACACATTTTTTCAACATCTTTCACCAAATAAGAAACTTTCACCGAGAGATCTCTCTGATATTGAGGAAAAAAAAATCATTAGCATCATTTGAGATTCTTTAGAATTGATAAATGATGAAAAAAACATTGTTGAAAAAAAAATAATTGGTCGGAAAAAAAAATTTCCAAGGAAAAAAAGAATTTTTCGGAAAAATGGCTGAGGAACTTTCGATCTCAATTTTGACAAGGATTAACCCCTCAAGAGATTCGTCACGAATTCTGAATCATCCTGTATATACTTCTATAAGATTATATATAATTCTATAAAATTATATACAGTACCGTCCATAAGTTCGGGATCACTTTCCGAATTTTCGATCGAGACAAAAAGTTGAATATCTCGGTCAAAAAAAATTGTAGCCTAATGGGTCGGGTAGCATTCAAAAGTGGAAAGAACCGGCTTCACTTTTCTTCCCTAGTCAATTTTCCGAAAAATTTTCCGCACTCGCTAGATAATGTTGAAAATGACCGTTTTTTTTGCGATTTTCATACTTTCATAAATCCACGTGTAATTTTTTGGGAAATAGATATAGAAACTTTTTTCCAATAGGACTTCGAAAGAGGCCAGATTAAGCTACAAATCGGTTTTTTTTTTTTTTCATTGCGATTTTTTTTCGCCAAGTTATTCAACTTTTTGTGCGGAAAATCGGTTTTCAGAAAATGCGTCGTAACTCGAGCACTATGGGGTTCTAGATAAAATGTCGTGATATGAAAAATGTGTATTTTTAAATTTTTCACTCGTTCAAATTTTTTTTGAATTTTTCTTTTTTTTTTTTGATTTTTTATTTATTTTTTTTATTTTTTTCGAATTTTTTGTACATGAACAAATCCGAAATAAAATAAACAATGAATTTCTTCATGAATTTTGAAATTTTTTTCATTTTTTACTAAAATTGCTTTTACTTTTTTATATTACATGAATAAATCCAAAATAAAGTTAACAATAATTTTTGCGATTCTTTCGTTATTATATGATGAGGAAATTCATTGTTTATTTTATTTCGGATTTGTTCATGTACAAAAAATTCGAAAAAAATAATTAAAAAAAAAAAATCAAAAAAAAAAAAAAATTCAAAAAAAATTTGAACGAGTGAAAAATTTAAAAATACACATTTTTCATATCACGACATTTTATCTAGAACCCCATAGTGCTCGAGTTACGACGCATTTTCTGAAAACCGATTTTCCGCACAAAAAGTTGAATAACTTGGCGAAAAAAAATCGCAATGAAAAAAAAAAAAAAACCGATTTGTAGCTTAATCTGGCCTCTTTCGAAGTCCTATTGGAAAAAAGTTTCTATATTTATTTCCCAAAAAATTACACGTAGATTTATGAAAGTATGAAAATCGCAAAAAAAAAAAAATGGTCATTTTCAACATTATCTAGCGAGTGCGGAAAATTTTTCGGAAAATTGACTAGGGAAGAAAAATGAAGCCGGTTCTTTCCACTTTTGAATGCCACCCGACCCATTATGCTACAATTTTTTTTGACCGAGATATTCAACTTTTTGTCTCCATCGAAAATTCGGAAAGTGATCCCGAACTTATGGACGGTACTGTATGATTCCATAAAATTAGACTGAAGCCGGACTCTTTCTTAAATTTGAAACGAAAAGAATAATAAAGCATGGGTAGATTTTTTCAGAATCGAGTAAAAATGATTTTATATAATTATATATAATTATATAGATTTATATAAAAGTTATATATAATTATATAAAGTTCTATAAAATTTACATGGATTTTTATGTATAATTTTATATAATTCCTACGCCACATTAATTTTTCGCTTCAATTGAAAAATACCTCCGGGAAATTTGCAGGACATTAAGGCCCATGTCTGAGGAACCTACAAAAAAAAATTCGGCTGATTCGAAGTTTGAAATTAGAATAGTGAGAATTTTTCAAACTTGGTAGTTCATCTGCGAATGAATTGTTGGTTGGAACATAATCACGAATGAAATCAAAGGAGGATCGGAAAAGTCGAATAAAAATTTTCTGCCCCAATTTGTTAAAGTGCGATAAGGAATTACCCTCCTAGTGCGTCTTAGCAGCGTTGAAAGCTTTTGACAAACCAGGGCTGGAGAGTTGCAACAATGCTAATTTTGGCCCAACACTTTTCCAAAGTTTGGGAAGGGAATTGAAAAATCCGCGCAACCAGAGCAAACTATGTATATAGCTGTGACCCTATTCGAAGTCTATCGAGTTAATTTGCGGATCCTGGGATTAATTTAACTTGTAACTTCTCTGCGGTAGTAGTTTTGGATCAAGTTGTTAGCAGAGATCGATTCGTTACGAGCCTGTGCATCGCTTTAGCCACGACCGCTTCTTTACGCACTGAAGGGGAAAGCTATATCGAATCGATTCTTCCCGTGAGCGTTGATTAATTATATGCCTGACACGGCTAATCGGATCGAAAGAGATTTCGCTTCTTGATATTTTACAGTATCTTGTTTTCACTCACGCATCTTAAATCGCACAGCTGTAGGTATTAGAGTGTTTGAAAACAGAATGGACATTAGGGTGTCCGTTATTTCCTAAAATGACTTTTTTCACTTGAAAATGGTCCAAATCATTACTTTATAGCCTACAAACAATTATGGGTCCTTTTTTTTTTTCAAGTGCCATCAACCCTTGCCTGTATGACGATACTTTTCCTATTTGATTAGCATAGGATTCCTGCACTTTTTAGACTTTAATTTTTCTTTCGCTTACTATATTCATTACCTCATTAAATATTGTTGATTCTTCTACTGCTCTGACTTATTTATATGAACAAATGTTGACATTGAAGAATTTTTGGTTTTTTCGAATTTTAAAGCGGTCAAATTTTTTTTCGCCTTACTGTTCAATAATTTTCGAATATTTTTTAATATAAAGAAAAGGCATTGAAAAGTCGATAGATTCAAAAATATTCGAAAATTATTGAGAAATACGATAAAATAAATTTTGAAAAAAACTTCAGAACTAATGAAATTTTTTTTTTCCACCAACGTGAAAATATGTCCATCCAAGTAGGTCAGAACAGTGGTAGAATCAACAATAATTGATGAGGTAATGAATATAGTGAGCGAAAAAAAAAATTAAAGTCTGAAAAGTCCAAGAATTTCATGTCAATCAAATGGAAAAAGTATCGCCCTACAGACAGAGGTTAATGGCACTTTGGAAAAAAAGAAATTCCATAACTGTTTTCAGGCTACAAACTAATGATTTGGACCATACCCAAGTGAAAGAAGTCAATTTGGGAAATAACGGACACCCTAATGGACATACACTGACTTATCGTTAGTGGAATTTTCACTGCCGCTAGAATGTGAGATAAATAAGTACCGCAGCGTAATATACACTCAACTAAATTACAAACTAGCGACGGAAACCACTCATAGCATATCTGATCGAAAGTCCTTTATCGATGCACAGCTATGCACCACTTGCCCATCGCCCATGGGGAATTGAATAAATTCAAGAGTAGGATTCTCTCGGAGTAATAAACTCAAAGAATTCTATCGAGCTTTAGCTGGACAAATATTTTCTTCTGCCTGGGAAACCCGAGATTCTCTGCTATAGAGAATGGCTCACTATTATAAGGCTGAAGCAATCAGGAAGAAGAGGTTTACGTAAGGTATAGCCTTATGGTTATTTCGTATGCAATCCTTGTATATCCGGTACAAACGCACCGAGACCAATATCGAACCAAAAATGAGATTGGTGTAGCATAATCTACGTTAAAGATGTGTGAATCGAATTATAGATTATCATTCTAGCCCCTCAGCCGTGACTCCATGGAAACATCGAAGTATTGTACTGTAAAGCACTGATTTCATTGAAATCATAATACCGAATATGATGTGTCGGAAATGAGTTTTTTTTTTCCTTTTTCGCGGTTGATACTCCAAATAATGGATTTCAACATAAAGTAGCCCCTCCTTCCAGGCCGTTCTGTAACCCATTAAGCTTTATTTTGGCACTCATTTTTTCATGAATACCTCAACCTTTCCACTTCGAAATGAGTCCAAAACGAACTCGATATCTTCATTTTCAGACCTCAGCTATAATTTTTATGATAATATTGTTTCTTGTTTTTTTGTGTGATAATTATGTGGTAAATAAAAATGACGTTTTAGCGAGTACTTGAAATCGAGCTACAGGCATCTGTAGTTCATTCTCGTTTCAGAAGAGGTCAATTTCCAAACAGATCTATCTATGAAAATAGCAAAAGCGAAAAAATAAAAGTGTGTAGAATCTCCTTGTTCGTACTACTGATGTAAATGTAAAACGCGTTCTTGAAACATAAAATCTGAAACTATTTGAAACCCGCTCTGCCGTACCAGAATTTCGAGAGCAAATCATATAATCTGTTTTTAGGGGGATTCTGGAGGTCCCCTGCAGTGTCGTCGGTCAAATGGTGATTGGGAATTGACTGGCGTCACTTCCTTCGGATCGGGGTGTGCGCGTCCTGGTTATCCGGACGTCTACACCCGTGTACAACACTATCTGACATGGATCAGGAATACCATCCAGGCCGATACAACCTCCTGATTATTCGTGCAGGACTTGTAGTTAGTTTGTAACATTGCGCTGGAGTGCAGTGGAGTATGAGTCGAGCGACTCTTGACTTGAATGGATGTATATGTTTGTTAAGATGTTATTTAAGTCAGTTCCTGTAAATATGTATACTTCTATATGATCTATGAATAAAAACAAAGTAATCTGTAGAGGCTCAGCCAAGCTTCACCTTTAGCACAAACCAAAAATTGACTGCGTTCACATTCGTCGGTGCGGGGGAAATTCATATAAGGCACATATTTACCCGCGAGTGGGTCGATTTGTCTGCTTATCTGTGATAACAACAGAGATTCTTGATATCACTTCGTGTCAATAAGCGTGTACAAAAGTTCCGCTGTCGAGACATTGGGTAAACAATACTAGACGATAATTGAAAGCGATTTGCTTTCAGCGATGAATCCATTGGCGGATTAGCTTGACCAGATCGATACCTGCGCGGAATAACCGGCTATCTCAGAGTCCGCTTGAAAAAGCGGCTATCTCAGAATCCATTCGAAAAAGCGACTGTAGCCTGTATTATTAATATAGGCACAGGCCGCTTTTCCGAATGGATTCTGAGATAGCCGCTTTTTCAAGCGGACTCTGAGATAGCCGGTTATTCCGCGCAGGTATCGAGATGATCGTATTCGGTTTTGGCATTTTATACCCTGGTAGTATATACCTCGTTCTCTGAGCCTGGAATTTCCGTGTTGAGTAATCGGATATTTGAAATCCAGCGTAGCTTAGCTCTCTTCTTTGAAGAAACTTTGCCTCGCGTTCCTCTGGATATCTGAGTAACAAAGTTCTGCCGGGAACTGCTATCGCGTCATCTTACGGGGTGTCTTACGGACTAACGTTGGAAGCCTGTTCGAATTTCATCACTTTGAGTCGTGGCTTCTGCCGGACTGCCAATCGTCAGACGTCGAAGAAAGAAGGCTATCAACTCCTCGGGCGATAGTAGGTATCTCGAATTGCTTATTCATGAAGCTTCGAACGGGCCAACGCAAGAAGTAACTTGGAGAGAAAGCCCATTTCCTCAGGCAACTTCGAACATGACTATACAACTGTCTCCACAACGCTCTCCCAGAATCCATTTCGAGGCCCATCACCGCTCGTATATCGGTATACAAATCTGTAGAACATCTGCGTTTGCATAACATTTCGTATCATTCATGTCTCATTGTTGCGTAACGATGCACACAGCGTGGCGTGGGGGCAGGCCATACGTAATCACAAGTATAGGTATATCCCAGATAGCCAAACGTGACCATCAACCAATTGCACTCGCTTGTCGGTAATTAGGTTACGTAAAAATGCTGCAATGTAGCCAGCATCAAATGACTACGACAAGTTTAGCCTAGACTTACTTGAAATATGCGAATTGGTTGACGGCATATTACTAGCATTTTGCTGCAATCAATTGCCGTACTATGTTACCAGCAAGAACAACACTTGACGCGGACGTTAACGAAGGTAAATTTGTCGTCATCATTTGCAAACGGACATTTGGCTGTCTGGGTACCTATAGGGCATTCTCTGCCCTTCCTACCATTATGTTTCACCCTCACGCATTCCAATTTTTTGTCTTTTCTTAGTACTATGGAGGAATAAAGTAAGGCCGATTTTTTAAACATTCTTTGGACTAACAAGTTTGACGTATTTAAAGTTATTATTTTTCTACGAATAACAGTGGCCGGAATGGGGTTCCGAATTTCGAAACTTTGAATTTTGAAAGTGTCGAATTTGTTTGATACAATATCGAATTATCGGAAACGTTATAACATTGTTCAGAACATTACAATTCCGAAAGGTCGGAATGCAGACAGCTCAAACCCCGGAGGACCAAAAGCCCGAAAGTAAAGAAATATGAAAATTTGAGGCCAGTCGGACTCTTGATACTCGGAATGCGGAGCGACTCTTCCGTGGACTCTTCGTATTACAATGAAAGTAGAATATAAGTAGTAAGAAATCTGGTATTTTCACAATTGCTTGTCTTCATTTTTCCAATAATTATTCTCAGATCTTAATCTATAAATTGTTCTTGAGAAATAACAGTTATTCTGATAAAAGCATGCGGAGCCAGCGTTGGGTTTTGGTAGCCGCGATTTTGAAATAAAATAAATCGAAATCCGAAAGAATCGATTGTTGCGTATAGCATAGTTAACGAACAATATACTGATTACAGTATTGAAGCACGGACCAATAAGAATAATACAAATAATAATAATACTAATAATAATAATAATAATATCAGAATAATACAAATTATGGATATGTTTTCAGTCACGAAATGTTGTCCTTCTCCTTTTTACTTTTCATCACCTATGGTGATTTACGAAAAGTATTGCTTCGGTCGAAAAGTGACTTTGCTAATTTCAACGAATCTTTACGTTTCCGACCCTCTGGAATCCGAAAAACAGGTTTTCAGACAAATATCGGTCGGTCGGTCGGTCGGGCAGTCCGGCGTCTGTCGCATGAATGCGTACGATGGTCTGGAAAACGGCTCGATGAAAAATTCTGAAATTTGGAGGACTTGACATTCGAATGACGGGAATGAAACATTGCCATATCTCATTAAATCGGAACGTTCGCTTCTATCGGAAATCAATTGACTTTCAATTTTATATGTGTATATTTTATTTTTTTCTCTCTTTTACTTTTCATTTTTGATATTTACAAATCAAAGTGATGTTTTTCCGAATAAAAAAAAAAAAAACAATAAAGAAACAAAAATAAAACCAAATAAAAACCATTTTATAAAGAAATGCTAATAACAAAATGTTGATTGTGTGTAAACTTTCGAGTAATTGCATTGGTTTGTGAGGAAGTGCTGCGAAAAACACCGTCTTTTTCGTCTTTACTGATTTTTTTTTTTTATACTTTACTGTTTAATGAGATAATTCTTTTATATTTAGTATCAACCAAACTTGAATACTTAACGGTAGATAGGTATGCATGGCTGAGATGATTTTATGAGATGTTCCAGAAAGTTTTTGAGACACAACATTTTTGAAGACAATGAAGCGTGTCTCATCGGACGTAAAATGAGACTTTCTCGTCATTTATTTCTCTTCAATGCTGTTTTTTTTTGATTTCATAACCTTGCGAAGCACCATATTTGGCTTAGGGGCTATCCATAATATATTACGTGAGACGTTAAGGGGAAGGGGTCTAGAGTTTTCTTATTTTTTCTTGTTTGGAGGGGCGGGGTGGTTTTCAAGAATCTTACGTAAGCTTTTTTTGGATTTTTCTTTTGAATTTAGTTTTCTTCGTGCATTTTTATTGAAATTTATACTTTCGAATTGCAGAAATTTGAAAGTCCCGCGACAAAAATTATTCTCTTGTGTTACTGCAAGGTAGTTGACGTTGGTATCACCTGGTATTGAAAAGTTAGACGATCCAAAAAAGAAGTCTAATAATTCGTGCCTGCTCACCAATTTTCTACCTTACATAAGATCTCCTGGGGGGGCGTGGGTAGGGGGAGGGGGGGGGGGGGGGGGGTAACCTGACGCGGCGCCGGACAAATAATTGTAAAAAAAATATTTAGAAAAATCGCTCCATTAATTTAAAAAATTCGCCATCTTCAGAATGGAATAAGGAATGCGATCATATTTTTTTTAGAATTTTAAAAATGGTCTTAGTTTGCGAAAAAAATCGATAAACATTTTGATTGCTCATAAAAATAACAAAACTATATTTTTCGAAAAGTTAAAAAATTCTATCGAAAAGTGTCTTTCATCGCCTTTAAAACGCGTTTTGGAACATCTCTCTACGGTGAAGGGACCCGAGATATTAATTCTCAAAGCCGCCCGCGCGCCACTTTCACAGTAAAATGCGATGATTCATAGCTTGCGAAAAAAAAATGTTTGGACCAACGAAAAAATACGGGTTTACTTTTTTGACGTAGATTTCACGTAAAAAAAGTTTAAGTCGATTCAAAAAATACGAGGTAAAAAAAACACCCAAAATTGGCCGATTTGCGGTGGAATTGCCCATGGGGGAAGGAGTGTGTGTGTCTAAAACCGGCGAGAAACCTCGGACGTAATACAGTGCAACCTCTCAATAGTGCCGCTTATGGGCTGTGGGGTGAATACATTTTTCAGAATCTTGACTCCCCCACTCTGACTACAAACGCTTATGAAAAAAAAGTGTAACCTTCGTACCTTATTGTACGCCGGCAGTGTAGTATGGTAGTGGGGGAAGCGCCCGAGCACGGATTAGGGGAATTGCGGCACGTTTGAGAGGTTGTACTGTATATGGATAGCCCCTTACGGAGAGACGAAACACAAAAGTCATGATAGACGTTGAAGAGATCGCAGCTCAACCGAAACGGCGTGAAATGCCTCATATATATTGGTGAACACGTATTTATTTCAACCAATGGACAGATATACACCTAGGCATACTTGGTGAAATTATATATATATGTATTAGGGTGTGCCAAAAAAAAAAAAATTCAAACGCACATCAACATTCCGGTAGAGCATCTCAAATAGAATATCTCAGCCAAATATGAGCTCTTAATATTGATATTTAGAACTGCCTAATTTCGTTACTAATTTTAGTTACTAATTTTAGTTACTAAAATAGGCAGTTCTAAATATCAATGTTAAGAGCTCATATTTGGCTGAGATGTTTTATATGAGATGCTTTACCGAAATTTTGATACGCGGTTGAAAAATAAATTGTTTTTCCCAGAGTCGTATGACTATGACGCTATGACTCAATGTTTATAGGCGAATATCTCTTAATCGGTGAGAGTTAGGAAAATTCTATCTCAGTACTTTTTTGTAGAGCGTGAAATTTCCTTTAAGAATCTGTATTCAGATAGTTTCTAAATCAAGTCGGTTACGAGAAAAAACAATTCGAAAATTTTCGGATTTTTTTTTCACGTGTTATTCAAATCAAAAATGGGAAAACTGAGTTAGGCAGTTAGGCCGTCAGCCCGCTGCCAAAAAGTGCAATGATAGTATAACCTATGCCCTCTAGGGTTTTGGCAGTTATAAATATGATGAACAATGAACCAGTAAAATTAGCGCGTCCCCGTGGAACTTGCACTGGACAAGTTAATTTTTTATTGCAAAAAGAAATCATGTTTTTCAATGATGGTATAGTGTATGCCGAGCATACCAAACGATATTCCATTAATTAAAAATCCATCGAAAAACGATCGGCATACGTGCTGGGGGGTCCTAAGGATCAGCATACGCCCTTAAATGTGTTAAGAAATACGGCATTGTTGAATCATAGTATAACTCATGCCCTTGTCAAATTCAACAGCTTCTGGCATAAAATGCACAATTATCAGAGGGTATACCATTCGCGCGGGTCTGACGATCTTTACACCTGTATACCTGTGTATAAATATTAAAAATTAACTTTTCCAGTGCAAGTTGCACGGGGACGCGCTAATTTTGCTTGTTCATTGTTCATCATATTTATAACTGCCAAAACCCTAGAGGGCATAGGTTATACTATCATTGCACTTTTTGGCAGCGGGCTGACGGCCTAAGTTCTAAATATCAATATTAAGAGGTCATATTTGGCTAAGATATTCTATTTGAGATGCTCTACCGGAATGTTGATGTGCGTTTGAATTATTATTTTTTTGGCACACCCTAATATGTATACAGGGTGACACAGAATTCGTATCGAGGAATTTACCGGGTAAATCTTGACCAAAAACGGGATCGAAATTTCCCTAGCCGTTTTTTTCCGGAAATGCTTATAGATTTCTCGTTGTAATTATTTTAAATCCAACCAATGACGCGCGGCTTATGAACGACTGTTTGACAATGTGATTACCGCTCGGTTGTGTGAGCGTCTCTCACCCTATTATCGCCGCGAAAAAAAGTGCACACCATCAAGCGGCAAGCACACCGACAAGCGCCCGTTCTTAACTTGCGCGTCATTGACTGAAATTAAAAAATTATACCGAGAAATATAAGCATTTCCGGAAAAACGGTTATGGAAATTGCGATCCGGTTTTTGATCAAGATTTACCGTGTAAATTCCTCGATACGAATTCTGTGTCACCCTGTATACATATATCGATTCCTTGCTGCAATTGGCACGCGGCCGACACGCCATGCCGGTATGCAGTTCCTCGTCTACACTATTGAATACGTCCCCATATAGGGGAAAGTGGGGCAGAATGGCCGGATGGGGCTAAATGGCCGCCAAAAAAAAAATTGACCCACTGGCATTTTCGCATCAAGGGGAATCATATGAGACGCCATGCAACGCGATTCCGCTGAAAGTACTCAAAAATTTTCAGGGTGGGGCTAAACGGCCACCCTAATAAAAGTAGCGAAATTGTATTTTCCCGTCGAAGTGAGTGAAAATCGGTCAATTTCATATGATATTTAATCACACCAATTGGAATTTATTTGTTCCGAATAAATTTTTAATTGCGACTATTGAAAAAAATATTTCGTTAATTCAATTATATTTTTTTCTCAGTGTAGGATGAGCGACTTTGCCCCACCCTTTCAGTTTTGCATCGTTTTCAGTGGAACCACGCTGCATATAGTTTTATCTCACTCACTTCGACGTGAAAATGCAATTTCGCTACTTTTATTAGGGTGGCCGTTCAGCCCCACCCTAAAATTTTTTGAGCACTTTTAGCGGAATTGCGTTGCAAGGGGTCTCATACGATCCCCCTTGATGCGAAAATGCGAGTAAGTCAATTTTTTTTTGGCGGCCATTTAGCCCCATCCGGCCATTCTGCCCCACCTTCCCCTAATCCTATATCTATATATGCATATGAAGTATTCTCCTATAAGTGCACTGATAGACGGATTTGTTAACATTTAAGGTAGTTGTTCGGGAAATCGTATTTAACAAGAAAAATCTGAAAATTAAACCACAGCTCAATAAATGTGGCATTTACGTGTGAGTGAAAACTAGAAACAATTAACCGTCCCAAACGTGAGATATTTGCCATTAAAAATGATCCTTTCTGTACATGCAGCATAGGAGCGTAAAGGAAAACCGTCGGAAATTAACAAATTTTACTATTATTGTATTGAAGGGATATTACCATCTTCTTGAAAAACTGACATCAATTAGAATGATATATATTTACTATTATGCTGAAAAATTCGGAAATTATTTACCGCATAGTTTTTCAGATATTGATAATAATTGAGTCATCGAGTCGGATAAAGTCACACTGAAAAAAAAGTTAGTCTGTGATAGCGAGAATTCTAGCTCCCTGCCCGCACGGAAATATATATATGCGAAAAATATATGCGAACATAGATGTGACATATTTTTTTTTTGCGCCTTTTTATAATTTTTATAAGTTTGACATAAATGTCGGATATTGGTCGGATATATGTCAACATAAATGTCGCGGCATGTATGTCGACATAGATGTCGACATAGATGTCAACACGATTTGATATAAATGTCGGATATATGTCAACATAAATGTTGCGGCATGTATGTTGACATATATCCGACATTTATATCAAATCGTGTTGACATCTATGTCGACATCTATGTCGACATACATGCCGCGACATTTATGTTGACATATATCCGACCAATATCCGACATTTATGTCAAACTTATAAAAATTATAAAAAGGCGCAAAAAAAAAATATGTCACATCTATGTTCGCATATATTTTTCGCATATATATATTTCCGTGCGGGTGAGCAGGAATCCATTTTCTTCCGATACGTGAACGATCAACCAGCTATATGAGCGAAACAACTCTGCCTGGCGTAGTTCATTTATTCGAAAAATACGGTATCGCTCTAGGAGCTGAATCGCGCTCAAAATATTATCTCGACCCTGGTAGAAAATTGAGCAGAATATGACCAGAATCTGTTGAGTTTTCTGATGAGTGGGCAGATTTTGGTCAGATCTTCTGGCCAGATACCTCATCAATTCAACGACAGTTTCTGACCAGAATGACATTTATGTATCTGGGCAGATTCTGTTGAAGGATCTGGTGAACGAATCTGAGGTGTAATTCGAGGTTATGTTAGAAATGCAGGTAATTAAAAAGTTTAATAACATCAAGGTGAGAATATTTTTTGTGGAAAATAATTTATTATCTTCAAATTATATTAAGAATCGTAATAATTTTTGAATTATATCAAAAATAATAAAGCTTTCACTATTATGA
Organism: Tenthredo mesomela; assembly: GCA_943736025.1. Taxonomy (NCBI): domain Eukaryota; kingdom Metazoa; phylum Arthropoda; class Insecta; order Hymenoptera; family Tenthredinidae; genus Tenthredo; species Tenthredo mesomela. The sequence continues at coordinate 16,933,770 of OX031018.1, read as the reverse complement.
AAAAAAAATAAAAAAATTCAACAGCTTCGAATGAAAAATAACAACAATTATGAGTGTTAACGACGTCGTCGCCGGGAGTTGTCTTCACACAACATACGCTTTCGTTATCTGTAACCAGGACCACCGCTACGTCGGTTTCGTCCTCTAGGTCGACCGCTACGTAGTTTCCGTCCTCTAGGTCGACCGCTACGTAGTTTCCGTCCTCCAGGGCACTGCTACGTAGTTTTCATGCTCTAGGTCCACCGCACCGTAGTTTTCGTCTTCCAGGTCCACCGCTACGTAGTTTATTTATTTATTTTTTTATTTTTTTTTATTTTAACTACGTAGCGGTGGACCTGGAGGACGGAAACTACATAGCGGTCGACCTGGAGGACGAAAACTACGATGCGGTTGACCTAGAAGACGAAATCTACGTCGCGGTCTACCTGGCGGACGGAAAGTACGTAGCGGTCGACCTGGAAGACGAAAACTACGATGCGGTTAATAACGAAAGCGTACGTTGTACAAAGACAACTCCCGGCGACGACGTCGGTAACACTCATAATTAACTGTAACTTGAATGCCATATGGTGAAAGAATTTATCACTAGATTAAATCAATTATTTTTATTTCACTGAAAATTGACCCGCCACGAGTTAACAGTTAGTAACACATAACCTCAAAAGTACGTGATATTAATGGTTCACCAGATTCTGGTCAGATTCTGACCAGATACCCCTGAATATCTGGATTCTGGGCAGGTTCTGCCCAGATTATCTGCCCATAAGATGACGAATGGCCAGAAAATCTGATCAATTTTCTACCAGGGGAACAACTGAATTAAGTATTCTGCTTGGAACCTGAAGCATTCCGATAGTAGCAGACATATGAATTCTTGAATGATTCCGCTGGTCTAGCGGTACGTAGGGTAAAACGTCCAGTGAATGACCGATTTGATTCATCGATAGATATATTGATTTGAAAAAATAATTAACGAATCAATAAATCCAAAACAACCGTTACTATTGGGTTGAGAATTTATTTTCTTTCAAATATTCATCATAATATTAGCGGAATTTGATCATAAGCTTTTCAAAATTAACTATAAAGAGTAAAAAAACCAGAGGTCCAGTGAATGACCACTCGCGTCTAATGAATGACCGGGTATGGTCCAATGAATGACCGATTCATCTATCCACCTATTAAAAATAAATATTCAATAAAATGTTGATAAATTCATTCTAGTTTATTTTCAACACGATTAAATAATAATATACGTATAAGAAAAAGCTTAAAACTTGAAAATTTCAACCTTCATGGACTGTTGGAGGTTAACAGCGATTCATGACAGCTGTCAGATGAAAACGGACATGTTCTTATTTTAGTCGGTCATTTACTGGCTGAGTATTATAATTAGGCATACCAGTAAATGACCGACATAAAATTAATCAAAACTAATTGTTTAATAACGTTACAACTATTTAAAGTCAATGTAAATAATCATTTACTCAATTGAATCATTATAAATCAAGTGATTGATGAAAAAAAACAATACGATCGTCAAAATACATAGTTTATAAAATGTTGATATTTCATGATTTTAGTTAAAATTCAGCAGAAATCGTGTAACAAGCAAACTGTCAATATAAATTTAATTATTTTCGATATACACGTTTTTTAATTCGTTTATTTGTTGCATTTTAATAAGAAAAGAGACATATAAGATTGCAGGAATAGATGTGTCATAAATATCTATCAATTTTCTGAATTGTTATAAATATTATTTCTCGTGCCGGTCATTCACTGGTAGGTGGTCACGGACTGGACTGTTTACCCTATTGCTCATGTGACGATGTGTGATTGTTACAGTAGCGAACTGCTGTCAGCGTAACTTTGCTCCGCTCGACACGCTATACTTTTTTTTCAGTGCATGAGTGAAAGCGAGGTAGGCGATAGTGAGTGAGAGAGCAAACACTAGCGAGTGAGTGAGGGAGCAATAGCACAAACTATATCTGGGCGAACAACTACCTTAATAAGATTTATTCATTTTTAATAAATGATTTACTAACTCATATACCTAATAAATATTTCATATTTGTTTAAATAGGATTTGTTAACTGTTAATTAACAAATATTTATTCAGACGGTCGCACAGTGAGACGGAATCCGCAATTCCTGGCCAAAAGTCGAAAAAAGAAGTTTCGTTTTCGTGGTTTTGAAGTGGTGGGTTAGGTAAAGTAATAGTCCAAGGGTCGGATTGCAGACAGGCGATGAGACCATCCCTTATACCTGCTATTGTATTCCACTTCAAAAGTGACCCTCGCTCGAGCTAGACGCATCGCGCTCCAACCGAAATTTACAGTGCAGCGTTCAGAACGTTGCCAAACCCAAAAAAATTACGTTACAAAAAATCTAAAAAATGGATTCGAAAGGGGAAAATAAGTACAATATCATCATGGAATTCTAAATTTATAATAATGATGTATGTGATCACAATAAAAGAATGATTTGTCCGAAAATTAACGTAAAATTGCAACGGGAAATTGTAAACACGTAGAGAAAAGTTGAATTGCACCCCAATGTCCCACGGCCGCACTTGTTTCAGGGTGTAGATTAATCTATTCTCTAATGGGAAAAACAAGAAAATCTTGCGATTTTTTACGCCACCGCTATTGGCGCAAGTTTTTGTAATGAAAAGTGTATTTTTCTTAATTTTGAACAACCAAAACATAAAATAGGGAGAAGTGGTTCAGATAAAATTTGTATGGTTCCGAAAGATCCATCCAGGGGTGTACTCACATAGTGGGCCCAGTGCCCCAGGTGGGCCTGGTAAGGCCCAAATCGATTTTTTTTTCTCAGTACCCTCATTTTTTCATAGCGGATTTATATATCACGCTTCAAACAAGGAATTTTTTGTCTCAAGTCATTTTTTGCTAACCCCCTTTCAAAAGGCCCAAAAAAATAATGAATTTTTTTTTCCATTTCCTTGTTCTTTCTTTCCATTCATTTTACGATGTATTATTCGGTATCATGAATAATTCAAGAATTATCAATGACTAGTTATGAATAATTATATTGTGGAACGGATAATAGCAGGTAAGAGTGAATATGTAATTTCTATTTATAGAATCATGTATTACACTTCGACATTTCAGAATCTGCTGCCGATCATCCTGCAGTACCTGGTTTATCCAGGAAGGATATTTTTCTGCTCATCAAAAATCAGCTGAATGATGGTGCATGAACAGATTTTGCGAGAAAGTGTTCCCGAGTGAAAACTATGGAAGACCTTTTTGCACGGCTTCTATTAACCCTTTGTGCCATGGTGGCACTCTGAGAGTGCCACCTGTTTCCACCATTTCCTGAGCAATTTCGACCGAATTTTCAAATTTTTTTGGTGTTAAAAAAAAAAAAAAAATGTGTGACACGAAGGGTTAACATCCGACCCATATATTTTTAGCTCGCGCAATTGACTTTGCAAAAAAAAAAAAAAAAAAATCAAATCATTGCTGCCAGAAGCATTACTCTCTTAATCTGAATCAGCCGAAAACTACTGACATCAGTCGATAGTAGCTGGTTTACAGTCAAAAGTATGCAGCTGTTTGAATCAGCTGCATACTTTTGACTGTAAACCAGCTACTATCGACTGATGTCAGTAGTTTTCGGCTGATTCAGATTAAGAGAGTACAGTTATTAACTGCTCCAAGTATTTCAACAAGTGAGGAAAGCTCAAGCTATTTTACAATTGAATCCACTGACTGCGAAACAAGTGATTCTTCTGATGACGACTACTAAAGTTGTACGTAACCAACTAGATTATTTGACGATTAAACATTTTAGAATTTTTCATGTTCCCTAGCATTTCCTTATTTTATATTTACTGGAAATTTAATGGTTATTTCTATCGTATCTATACATCATTATAATTTAAATATTCCTGTATCAACCTAATTTTGAGCAAATCATTGTTATTTCTATACTATCTATACATCATTATAATTTTCATATTTCTGTAGTACCCTAATTTTAAGCAAATCATTGTCATTTTAGTATGAATAAAACGTTTACTACATACAAGTCGTCCATATTAGATCTGCCATTTTGTTTTTTCAAATTTTGACTTCAGATTTGTGATCAGCGACCCCAAAATCCCCTGAGTGCTAATTTTTGTCCAAATTGAATGGTTTTCTAAGGAATTTTTAGCTGTATCGGATCCGCCATTTTGTTTATTCAATTTTTGACTTCAGATTCGTGATCAGCGACCCCAAAAACCCTCGAGTTCTGATTTTCACCCGAATTGAATGCGTTTTCGACTTTTGGCCAGGAATTTGGGATTCCGTCCCACTGTGGGTCGGTTGGTTTAATTAAAAAAATGAAGCTCATGAAAATGATGGTCAGAAAATTTAATTTTCGAATAGAATTTCGTCGAATTTTTACGACGAATCTTTCATCATTTTTGTCATCTTTTAACTCTTAGCAGACACACCTCCCGTCTCGATCATAGAAAACACGCGGAGTCTCACAGACCCCTCAAAACTTTGAATGCTTGTTGTGACGAAACTGTTAGACGTACTGGGGTAGAAAAAATTTGTAAGCATACTTCAAACCTTCAAGAATAAGGGAAAAAAGTTTGCATCCGCAAAAATTAATTTTAAGTAGGTGAAAAAAAATCAAATAAAACTAGATTTAAACTAGATTTTTAAAAGGTCGAACTTTGTCTCTGGTCCAGTGGAGCCCCAGTGTCTGTTAAGCGTAGGAGATACTGAAATTTGAGTGCGAAAATTCCAAAAGAATCGATTTCCGGTTTTTTCTTTACGGAAAAGTGTTCTTCGAACCCTTATCTATACGTACACAAATCCTTGAGCCGAAAAAAAATTTGTTATGCCCCGTTCACTCAATAAAGCGTATAATGTTACAGCAGAAGTTCCTAATTTTCCGATATTTCGGTTATTGGCATTTCAATTTGTAAAAAAAAAAGTAACTTGAGATGCATCAAGCTACCATACTCAAGTGATTCACATGAGATGTAGTTTGCGTTGACGGCAATGCAGTTCTTGAATCTATAATTTTTGTTGACGGCGCGAGATGGCACTCGTGTTCGACAAGCATATCCAAGGGCCCGAATTCCGAGCGAGTTTCACGTGTACTTTTGTTAAAAAATGCATCAAGTTCATCGACGTTGGCGGAAGCCTGAAGAAAGAAGCAGCGTGCGGCAGCAGCAGGCAATTTATGCTCGGAGGATTCTTTCTGAAAAACGGGCAGCAGAGCAAATAGAGCCGTGCGGCTCGAACGACCCTAACCTCATTCATTTGGAGAGCCAAAAGTCTTGGGACTCATTCTCGAAAAGATACGTGTCAAATTTTCTCACAAAGCATATTTCTCATTTTGTCTTATTCGGATGTTCATTTTTACAGAGAAGGATCCCGCGAAGCTGCCAGTATGGAGATTGACAGGTAAATCACAACGCTTAGATAAAACAAAGTAAGACCCTTTCTGAAAAAAGATAGGTATTAAATTTTCTCAAAGAATGATTATAATCTTGTCTCACTCTGATATTTCCATTCACAGGAACGGTTCCTGTGAAGCTGTCAGTATGATGATCGACATGTAGTTCAAAACGCTCGCATAAAACAACAACTCCAAAATGTGTTTTTCTACGGTTTGAAATCATATTGAAGTTTTTGGTACACACTTCACCAAAGATGAACATTGAAATTTATACAGCAAATGAATTTTCTTCCAACCGTTTGTATTCATTTTACAGAACCAGATTTACAAGTTACACGTTTATATCAACCGAACTGCTAAAATACATGTTCAAATTTTGTCAAGTTGAGATCATTTATTTCCTTCACAATTCCTACCAACTTTCTTGAAATCGTAATTTCTCAAATGCCTGATGGAAAAGTGAATTCCACTCAGATATTGTAGGAGCTATTTTTTTTTTAACGTAACATGTTTCAAAACTATTGGCAATCTCGTTTGAAACTAGTCTGGTTCATGCCGTAATGAAAATCTTGCATTTTGTGAATGATTTAAAAAAAAAACTTCGAAGCGATTTATCTCAGAACTATGTTTTTGCCAATTGAAAAAGTCCCATGCGTCTGAGTTGTTGTCGGACACTTCTGAAATTTTCAGGGTGCATTCCTACACACACTAGCTATAGATCCACGTCAGATTTTGGAAATCGAGACAAAATTACGGATCTTAGAAAAAATAATTGAAATTGTATTTTTTTTTTCATAAAAAAAATTGTCACAATCAAAGTATCGTAGCTATCTCTAAAAACCGATGTAGGTTTGTGGCTTACGGCATAGTACGGCACACTCATTAGTCGAAAGAGCCTAAGCTGTTACTCCACTCAACTCGTTCACCGGAACTCATCCTTTTAACGCCATTTCTTTGATTTTGGTAGGTATGGGTGGGGATTCGCAGGTACACGGAGAGAAAAAAATAGGTATTTTTCCTATTTTCACACAGGTATATTTTCAATGTTAGCCTAGGAAAATTTGCTAAGCCAACATAGGAATAATTCCTATAAGACATATTATTTATTTCCATGTAACATAGTCAAAATTGCTATGCAACACAGTAATTATTTCAATGTTAACATATCGATTTTTCCTTTGCAATTTAGTGAAAATACCAATATAACATAGGAAAAATAGCTACACTGATAGAAAACATGTATCACATTTTACCACATATCGCCGACAAATTACTACTTTTCATGGCAAATTGACGGGTGGTCGAAAAACCAGGAAAGGTAGCTATTTTTCATTCAATAGTTCGTAGCAGGACTGGGATACATTACATGCTACTCGGACTAAAATTACAACTCGGCATTGTAATTTTCGCTAATGGCAATTTTTACAACTTGAGATAGTAAAAATACGTATCGCGTATAGGAATATGGCGGACATCCTAGTTCTGCGTTATGCCGCAATGTATACCTCCATATATTCCCCATTAGTGAGTTTAATATTTATTTTAAAGTAATCGTGATTTAGAACTAAACGAAACAAATCTTGAATCTTTTGTTTTATTTTTATTTTGAATCTGTTATTTTGAATCGGTTGGAATCAACAGGAAATACGCCTCGAACTACACGGCTGAGTTTCTCGCAAGTGGTATCTTTCGCCCAATGTAGTATATAAGCACGAAAATTTTCTCCTCTATATCTTCGATTTCGAGGCGTCCGCTAGAGCGTTAGGGTACTATGCGTTCTTACCGACTGCGTTAATTATACGAAACCAGTTGTAACAGCGATGCACTGAAGTCAACTACATGTAATCTACGTTACCATCCAGCCGTCCAGTACCTCACCCTACTTCACCGATTCACAAAACTCCTAACTCAACCGAAAGGTGAAAATAATAACATGCGAGTCCACTCTGCGATTGGCAGCCGAGGGCGCTGCAGACCAACTTTTTTTTTGTTGCCAGACTTCATTTTACTATCTGAGATAGTAAAAATTTAGACCCCGCATGGGAATCTTTACCATTAGTAGAATTTACAAGGTGGATTTGTAATTCTTTCTACTGTGTGACCACCCGTCATTTTAGCACCAAAAAATAGCAATTTGTCGGCGATATGTGGTAAAATGTGTTACATGTTTTCTATCAGTGTATGTTTTTATTGGAACTATTCCCACATCAACATAGTGATTGTACCTAGGTTCAACATAGGTATAATTCCAATGTTAAAATAGCATTAATCACTATAATACGTAGGACTGATCCCTATGTAAAACATAGGTACAATCGCTATGTTATTATAGGAATAATCACTATTATGACATAGAATTAGAAACTATGTTCTCGAAAATCTGTCAACGCTAGTTTTGTAATTATAGAATGATCACATAGATTTTTGAATCTAGTTTTTATTTATCAGACAAATTTAATGAGTAATAATTTATTTCTGTACTCATAAGGTAATGAAATAGAATACGTACAATCGAGGCGGGTTTAAAATAATAAAAAAAATAATTTCTTCATTGACATGATTTACTACTTGTCGAAGTCATATTTTATAGGTTAAGATAAATCATGAGAATTAGGGAAAATAATTAAAATTTAATTAAAATGGAAATTTAATATAAAAAAAAAAAAAAAAAATTTCATGTAAATAATTCCTATTTATTATGGGAATTATTATTATGCCAACATAGATATTATACCTATGTTACACATACGTATTGTTTCAATGTTTTTATAGAAATTATTCATATGTTAACATAAGAATTATACCTATGTCAAACATAGGTATAATAGCTATGTTATTATAGGAATAATTTCTTTGATACATAGCAATTTTTGCTATGTTTAACATAGGTATAATTCCTATGTTTTTAATGGAAGTTCCACTATGCTCACATTGGAATCACTGCCATGGTATTATAGGAAATATTCCAATATCAACATAGAAAGAATCCCTATTTTTTATAGGAAAAAATAATCCTACAAAAAATAGGTATTTTTCCTTTTTTTACATGGTTATAATTGCTATATTGACATATTAAATATCTCTTTGGTAACATAGAAATAATTCCTGTGTGAAAATAGGAAAAATGCCTATTTTTTTCTCTCCGTGTATGCAAAGACCCAGACGGTCCGATGCAATTTTTGCCGTCCCAAATAGACCGCACACCCCTTAGTTCCTTTTATTTCTCCTGAACGCTGCCCCTAACATCGCACTTCCAGGTAAGGATGAGTGACCGTTTTCAGGTAGACCGAGGGGATTTACGATCGTACAAATTGACACTTAGAGCCGGGTTGACTCGGCGAGCCGGGCGATGCCGGTCTATGGCTTACGGATCCTAAAATATGTGTGTGCAAGCCCAGCAAGATTCAAGAATAATTGAGATGCATAGGAGGTTTTCGAATAAAGGCTATTTCAGAAGCATTATGAGGAGTAACTCTGTACTTATTGTTTCAAATGACTTGAAATTTGCACAATGTCTATGTTTTGAGATGGAAGACATGTGTGTAAAACCTCATTTGAAAATCGCAATTGGTTCACATGGGCAGTTTTTCAGTATCTCCTACGCTTAAGGGTTAAGGTAGTTCATCAGCTCCGTAAAATTTAGGGATTTACGAAAACTACAAAGAATCGACAGAAAATATTATTAGGCTTTTTAATCGTAATTTTTTGCTCGATTCAATTGTGTGACGTCGGGATTCTAATAGCCTAAGATACGGGATAAGGCCGACCTACACCCATCTGTTTACCAGATGAAATCGAGTGAAAGCGAGTAAGCGATAGTGAGTGAGAGAAGAAACAATAGCGAGTGAGTGAGTAAGCAATAGTACAAACTATACCTCGCCAGGCAACTACCTTAATATTAATGTTGTATATTTTTTTAAAACTTTTTCATTCATCTGATAACCAAACGAAATCAACACTGATCGAAAGTACGAAGCATAAGGAACAAGCAAAAGTTCGGTTGCCTACCTTTTTATCGTCCCTACTACAAGGTTTCCAAGTATAAATAGGTGAGATGATCATGATCATGATCATCTGTGTTCTCATTGAAATTTATATCAAAATACAGAGAATTTATCATGATGGTATCAGGTTGCCTAGGTAAAATCGGTCAAGACTATGGGTTGCCGCAATTTAAAAGAATGCGCGAGAGAGAAGTGTTGTGCGTACTATTCAGTGCGATAGAGGAGGACGCAGCGTAGCAGCTACTCGTTACGCGTACCGAGCAGAACAGAGTGCGCACGCTCTTATCTCCGTGTGATCGAAATAGACAACACTACTGCCGAGAATCATTTTGGAGTAACAGACTACATTCACAAATAAATGCATTTTTTTTAGCGATTTTACCTGATACCATCCTGTTCGTAATAAAATTCTCTGTATTTTGATATAAATTTCAATGACAACACAGATGAGTGTAGGTAGGGATTGATACTTAAAGTTCGGATTTTTATTGATAAAGATTTATAAATTGAGATTAAGTTATAACGTTCGGCCGAAGGAAGAGGAAGGAGAGAAGATGTGTAGAAGGTAGGGGTGTTGACTTCGAAGTGGTGTAGAATTAGTATAGAATATAATGAGCAATGCTTGGTTCTGACCAAGGTGGGGGAGCAAAAGTGCGGAGGTAAGCATGCAGGCAATGATAAGGAGCCGTGGGAACGGAGTGGCTATGCCGGGACCTTACAATTGACGTTTTAGTTTTTCAAAAAATCAATTTTGAAAAATCCGGATTTAAACCAGCGTCTTATGTGAAAATCCATCACTTTGTTGAGAATAAAGATTAAAATCTGAATTTTTGACTGAAAATATGAAAAAAATAATAAAAAATATTGACACTTATTACAGGACGATTCACCGTACAGTTCCGTCCATATTAACAATAATCAGTAGAAATTGATGAAAAACGGTAACCGAAATCAACATGGCAACGTCTGCTCGATCAGCTGTCACTTGGCGGGAGGTTAGAGGGATTTGAAATTCTGGGTGTTTGATGATGAAAGCGGAATTCAATAGCAAGTGATCGATATTACATGTTTCATTTATTTGACAAACATTTTAATAAACATTTTTTGAAAGAGGAATAATAATACAGTGGTCACTAAGTCGGACGAAAGAAATTCCCTGACATTTCCCTGATATTTTCGAAAATTCCCCTGACAAAGTACTGAGAATTGTGAAAAAAAAGTAACACGGTAGAAACAATGCATACGTTTATTGTTATTCATTCTTTAGTATTTTCAATTCATGTTTATTTGCCTTGGAAAAAAAAGGAATCTTGTTTACCCATAATTTTTTTTCAGCAGTGCGCAGAAAAATAGTATATTATGCTGCAAGGACCGAACGACAGTGATTTTTGACCAGGGTGAAGTTGGCTGAACGAGACGAAGGCGAGGGCGAAGCCCGAGCCACAGTCGAGTGCAGCCAACTTCGCCCGCGTCAAAAATTACTGTCAATCTGTCCATGCTGCATACCATACTTTTCATAACAAGCGCACAGAAAGTGGGGTTTGTCCTCATTTAGAGCGGAAAATCAGTCTTTGAGTCAGGATTCGGGTAACCCACTAATATATATTCTAACTGGATAGCCGATCGACCAAAATCGACGTCACCGCATGGTGGCAACGTTCGGAACTGGAGGACAAATATTTTCATTTTTGACCAGCATTTTTGTCCTAGGACCTGAAAAACTAACGAATTGGATCCTGACTCAAAAAGACTTATTTTCCGCTCTCAAATGAGGACAAAAAAACCCCACTTTCGGTGTGCGTGTTATGAAAAAAATATTTGCCTTGAAAAATTTCCTGACATTTCCAGGGTTGCGATTCTGTAACTTTCCGCTAACTCGCTAACTCGCTAAGATTTCGCTAAGACCGTTGGATGGCTGAGGAGCGTCCAATCGGAGATCGTTACGGGCCAGGTTTTTCAGGTTTTCCCTGACAGTGGCCACCCTGTAATGAAGTAGGATCTTAAGTATGAATTTGAACAATATTCACTAGGGGGCCGTCCATAAATGACGTCACCATGAATTTCACCTTTTTTGACCCCCCCACCCCCCTTGTCACACTCGGTCATAAAGCTCGGACTCCCCCCCCCCCCCCCCCCCCTAGAGGTGACGTCGCAAAGCTTCCATCTACCCCCCCTTTAATGATGAAGAAAAAAACATTGAAACTTTTCATTATTTCAAAAAATCCTTTATTGATATTATAAATAATCTTTCTGCACATATTGTGTGAAAATTCGAAATTTCGAAATGTGACATCACATTTAGATGTCCCCCTCCCCTCCCCATGTCACAACATGTCACATTTTCGGTTACCCCCCTCCCCCCCTTGAGTGGTGACGTCATTTATGGACGGCCCCTAGGGTGGGCCGAAAAACCCTTGATGTCGAAAATTGAAAACGGCTAGTGTCGAAAAGTTTCCTTGGGATATGAAACGAAGGCTCCATTTTTTGGGGATTTTTATCTCGACTCCTTCCGCTCGACCAAGAGGCTTGAAGTTGCCAATATTTGAAAAAAATCTCTAAACACTATTAAAAAAAAACTACAACCCTTTTTATCGTGATACCCTCCTCTTTTCTCATCCGGGCTTGGGACCGGATACGGCAGTTTTTTTTTTTTTAATTTTTTTTTTTCTTCTGTATTGGTCATTCTTTTAATTATCATAGTAATTTAGACGTCTAATTACTTCAGAAATCTTTCTTACTATCAGGGCAGATTCAAGGGCAGCTCGAATGTAACCATCGCGCTGGTCCCGCCCAGATACTTTTATGAACTTGAGCCAGGACCTTTTACTTGCGAGCGCGACTTTGTTGAGTAGCCACCTAGCGGTGGATGATCGGACTTGGAGTTACATACGCTCATACATCAGATTATACAGAAATTATAGATTAAGAAAAAAGGATTTGAAAAGAGGAGGGTATCACGATAAAAAGGGTTGTAGTTTTTTTTAATAGTGTTTAGAGATTTGTTTCAAATATTGGCAACTTCAAGCCTTTTGGTCAAGCGGAAGGAGTCGAGATAAAAATCCCAAAAAAATGGAGCCTTCGTTTCATATCCCAAGGAAACTTTTCGACACTAGCCGTTTTCAATTTTCGACATCAAGGGTTTTTCAGCCCACCCTAATATTCACATAAAATCTGTAAATAAATAACACAGCATGTAATTTTTTCATACGATGAAAATCAATTACGTTTTTGGTTGAGTTTCAAGCGACTCCTCAACTCCAAGTATCACCTGATCAATAATCCTCTTCGTGTTTGTTACTCTTGGGTGACCTTCCACGTCTTTTCACAGTAACAGTTCTACACCCATACTTTTTCTCTCTCGATGTGCAAATTGTAAATCACTAAGGCCGGTATTCATAGTCAGGTCTTGAGACCGGGATTCGTCAAGACGGTCTTAAGTCGGCATCAGAGACGACCTAATTGGCGAAGAGCCGATCTTGAGACCGTCTAGAAACACGCCGGTCGCAAGATCTGACTATGAATACCAGCCTTAGTGAAAGACCTGCTTTTGCAATTTTATGTATCATACTTTTGGTAATTGTTAAAAACATACGTCTACAGCTGCGTTCCCCTAGCGGACAGTAGTGGAGACTATATTCAAACCCTTCGGTTCGCGGTGGTCTAAAACAACCCAGATAACAATCGTGCGACGCATGGAACCATCACAACGTGGGGCTCACGTCGTGCGGGCGAGAACGCGCCAGTATTGCTAGCACGAAGTGACGCCAATACAATGTGCGAGCGTAATGAGTCGCATCTAGCCTTCACGCGTGCGAAGACATACAATCACGTGTGTCGCCGTTGTGCGCGGCACCGCGTGCGGGCACCATGATGTCAGTGTGCAATCATTTGATGTGAGATGATCAATATACAAACAAATTCATTTGTTCAATCATTTATTTAGACAAATAAATTCATTAGTTTATTCATTCATCTGAACACACAAAAAGAATACAATAATTCCTTCAATTATTTATTGAAACGAATTTATTCATCCATTCGTTTATTACAACAAACAAACAAATTCATGTGTTTATAATTATTCATTCAAACGAATAAATTTATTTATCCATCCATTTATATTCAAACAAACAATCGAATTCATTTGCTTAACAATTTCTTCGAACAAATGAATAAAAAAATAAATATTAAATAAATAGATACATATTATGCCATTTGATGAGTGAGGCAACTATAGGCTCTATTTTTTTTTTCTCATTTTAATTAAGCGAAAATAAGCCATAATGATTTCGAGTTACTTAATCAAATGTAATTGTGAGCATTTGAAAATGAAACCCGCAATTGTTTGTTTAACTATACATAACGTGCTCACATAGATTCTGTTGAGTATACAATAAGGTGCGCGTTTGAAGGTGCGTATAGACACAGCTCAGCCGTTCACCGAACGCCGTCCGCCATACCGGTTTCACCCTGTAGCGTGTTCTGTGGGCGATTTTATTATTTTGTTTCGTGAATGATTATGTATATTGTTACCTATATAGGATAAATTTTATTATACTGAACGTCCATCACGCATTGTAAGGTAAGTGACACGTAATTGTTATTATCATGAAAATAACCACCTGAAACGTAGATATAACACGTGGGAATCCATATAACCTCACCTTTTAGTCATTTCGTCTCATTTGTCTGTGTTTTCGACTACGCGAATATTTGTTTCAAAGCTATATTATTACCAATAGTTTTCAAGCTAATTTCTAAACTTCCTCTGATAACCTATACGGTAGCAAACTGAATTATATTATACATATATATTTCTCTTTTAATAGGATTCCACATGCTGTCGAATTAATAACGAAAAGGCCGACAATAATGGAGAGGAAAAATGAAGAATTTCGCTACTTCGGTGTGAGACACAAGAGGAGACGGTTGTCTATAGCTATAATAACAGTAGACATCACACCGTGGATGCTGTACAAGATTCCGATGATTCCGAATCCAGCGCAGATGACAGCTTAATATTAGAGAATGAAGCCTTTCAAATCAATGCTCCTGATTTAGGAGGTCGATTTAGGTGATTCTGCTGAGGAACAATCTTCGGATGAAGAAGCTTCCGCTAGTTCACACGAGGACGATAGTGATGAAGAAGAAGATGACGAATATAACGGAGAAGACGGTGGCAAAGAAGCATGAAAAATCGATTTTTTTTTTCTTAAACACCCTAGTATATATATAGTAGGTATATACTAGCTATTTTATCTGTCATAAATATATATTTAATATTAACCTACCTGAACCATCGCATGACGTAACTAATAGAATTTTTTAATAATTTTGCATTACGTATAGTTTTAGTACTCTTGCCGTTTAGCATTGTGAAATTATGAGGTTATTCTAGGATATAGTCAACACTTTGAATAAAGCTTGTTAAATAAATATTAAGTAAAGTAAAGTTTGTACACAGTATTTTATGTTCAATGTTGTGATAATATTTATAAATATATTATGAATAAAAAGGATATCTGATATATCTGGTAGTATTACTGCTTATTTACGGGACCCAATAATTTGATATAATTGCCATTAGAGAAAGCTTCATTATATCATCACGACGTGCTAGCATAATGCGGGCACGCATGCGGAACTCACGACGTGCGGGCACATGGAGTCGCAATTGATGACGCAATTGCATGCGTATTTGCACTCACGCTATGAGGCTTAATGCGCACGCCGTGAGTGCATATACGCACGCACCGTGCGGACATTTTGTTATCTGGGAAACCACTTATCCCACTTGCCTAAAGATATAGACGAGACTAGACGTGCATATAAGACGTGTGTTAAGAAGAGAATAAATACATATATTAAATAATATAATTTCTTGTTTAATTACTGTTCCCATCTCGTCCTCATATCCAACAGGTTATGTGCCACAGTTAGTTTAATTACACATTAGCTTCACTACGCGTATTTTGAAAAATTAATTAAGTGAAAAGAAAAGTGTTGACTGGTGCAACAGTTGGCACAAAGAGGCGAGAAAAATGGATCAGAATAACGAGATGAAAGGTCTCGAGAAAAAGAAAGAGACAAAGGACGAGTTGGGTGAGTATATCACTGCATTGTCTAAAGGGGAATAAAATAGATGTGGCAAATTTTTAGATGTGGTAAAAGAGTCAAAACTAGGTGTGGTTTTTGACAGCATAGAGATGCGTATAGGTGTGTATTGTATATGTATATGCGTATATATGTTGTATACATACATGCGTCTGTATATAATATACAATAACGTGTTGACACACGCGGCGGGTAGAGAGATAAGCCGGCCAGCGTCGTTGCATGTGCACGTGGGGGCGGCAAAGACGAGCGGCTGCAGCCATGGCGAATAGAAGTGAGAAAGAGAGAGATATAGAGGGTTTTTATAAAAAAAAAAAAAAAAAAAAAAAAAGGCCTCGCTTCGTTCGCTCTCGTGTGTATATGTGTACGTACGTGTCGGCAGTAGATGAGATATAGATGAGATATAGATGAGATATTGAATTTAAATTCATGTACAAACAATAAAGATGTTTGAAAAAGAAAGGATCGATCCGAATTAGATGAGAGAAAATAAATTCTTAGAAATAAATTACAGCTGAAGGAGATTTGATGAGTCTTTGGAAATATTTGAGAAAAATATTCAAATTAGATGTGAATCACAAAGGCCAAATAGTTGAGTTGGAAATTGTTGAAGAACAAGTTTTCATGAGAATCAGAGAAGTAGATGCGGAATACGAAACAGGTGAGTTGAAGAGTATTAAGATGAGTCAATAAAAATAAAGTGCATATGTGCTTATAGGCTAGCATATAACACATAATAATAATTAAAAATGCACTGAAATAGATATCAAAATCAAATTAAAACTGAATTCAGATATCAAATAATACTGAGGGGTCAATCAGTGAATGTGTGCTTGTGTTCGGTATCACAGGATCTGTTTGACTGGGGATATTCATATGAGAGGTCTTGTGTTCGGATCCTTGTGTGATTGTTCCGTCCTGAGGCCAGTCGTACTTGTTGTTCGGTCAACTGGTGTCAGGATATTGTTCAATGGCAAAATGATAAATGAAATAAATACATGTATTGAATCCATTTACACAGATAAAAGTGCGATCGAGAAATACTGGGAAGAGTTGCTGAAATGGTATGAAAGGCAGATATTAAACGATCAGCCAACAATAATGCCAGAAACAACCTCAGAGACATGCTCAACTGTTGTCAAAGGAGATGAGACTGTAGATGAGATAGATGAGACTAGACGAGATGAGACGAGTGGCGAAATAGATGAGACTAGACGAGATGAGATGAGTGGCGATATAGATGAGACTAGACGAGACGAGATGAGAAAAATGGCAAAAACAGTTGAAGCAGTCACAAAGCCAATGATTAAAGATGTGATAATTCCACAAATCGACCCTCAGATGATACAAAAACTAACAGGTAAAACAAACATTCATCAAAATAATGATGATCATTCGATTCTTGAAAACCTCAAAAAGCAAGAAAAGAGAATGAATGACCTGATAGGATCTATGGAAAAAATCTGTGAATCAAACGCTGCAATTCTCAGTACGGTGGCAGAAGAGGTGACTGAAAATAGAAAAGAGAGAAAAGAAAGAAAGGAGCTGCATGAGATACTGGTGGCATTTAAAAATACTCAAGAGAAACAACTTGATTTGCTTGATAAAATTGCAGACAAATTATCAGATATTAGTAATTCAAAAAAGATGAATAGAAGTAATGAGACAGTAAATTCTTCTGACAAGGGAATGGTAGAGATAGATCAATCAAAATTAAAAGAACAAGTATCTAATGTAGTTAAAGAGTGTCTCGATAATTTGAAGAAAGTTAACTCCAGTGACGATACTGAGACGTTAGCTAAAAAGTTGGAAAACACGGTAAAATTGCAAATAGTAGATGGAAATAGAGAAACAAAAAGAGACTACAAATTGAGAGTTGAGGGAAAGTTTGAATATTTTTATGACTATCTTACTTCAGAGTTGAGAATACGTAACTTGTTACATATCATTGATGAAAGTATAAAACACAATTATAGTAGGGAGCAAATTATAGATCAAAAACATAAAGTCCGTGATATCATGATTAATCGTATAGATGAGAAATATCATTCCAAAATAATAAAATTGCAAGACCCAATTGAGATAATAAAATTACTGCAAGAAATTAAGAAATGCGAAGTCAATGTAACGTCCTCTTATGTTAGAAAACAATTGTATTCTATTCGGCATGTAATCGGTAAAACCAGGGCTGTAGAATTCTGTGAAAAATTTGATGATATAATTAGGTCATATGAGAATGCTCCTGGAGCTACTCCTCTCTCAGATGATGAAAAAAAGAGATGCATTTTACAATGCAGTTAAAATTGCAGTACCAGCTGTACAACAGTTGAACTACTTGCACAAATCATCTAATGGTGAAAATATTAAGTTTGAAGAGTTGAAAAGAATTGTCATGCAAGATGAGGCAGAAAAGAAAGCTGAGGTTGGAGATGAGAATGAGATAAGAACAGCAAATGTCGCAAAAGTTGAGACAGATAGATGTTTTGGATGTGGTGATGTTGGGCATATTGCTAAAAATTGTCCCAATAAAGGGAAAGGAGACAGATGTTATAATTGTAAAAGGTTTGGTCATAGAGCACCAGAGTGTCCCGATAATGTCCCGAGATATGAGAATACCAACAACTATTCTCGTAGTGGTGGTTCTAGACGAGTTTTCAAAAGAAAATTTGATGGCGAAAATAAATATCAGTATCAGCCAAAAAGGGGAAAATTTGGTGGCTGGAGAGGATCTAGTAATAGAGGAGGTAAATTCAACAACCATAACAACAACAGATATGAAAATAAAAATGAAAAGGAGAAATATACCGAGAAATCATCAAAAGGAGACAATAACAAAGGTAAGATAACAAATATAATAAAAGACAAGGTTGTTTCAATGGTCGTTGATAATGATAATTCATTGAATACTGAAGTGTTGTATATAGATGCGTTTAAGATGAGTCACAATACTTTTTTTACCGAGTTTTTAGCAGACTCAGGTGCGACTGAACATATGACTAATACAAAGATTATATTTAAAAGCTTAAATGAATCAAATTGCGAAGTAATCAAATGTGCAAATAAAAATGAGTCGGCAAACTTGAAAACGGAGGGAGTAGGAACCGTTGAGATTAGGTCAGAGAAAGGTGAAATGTTTGAAATTGATAAAGTCATACTTGCTGAAGCACTAAAAGAAAATTTATTGTCATTGAGAAGATTTGCTGAGATGGGTCTCGCTATTTATTCAGATAGTAAAAAGATTAATATTTTTGACCCTATTTCTAAGGAAATGTTCATTTCCGGAGTTTATAAGAAACCTTTTTGGGTGATTGAATTAGAAATAAATAAAAGTAACTCAAACGATGAAAAGTTATCGACAATAGTAAACAGAAAAATAATAGCAAACGTAGCTGATGGAGAATCAGTTGGGAGAAGGTATATTACACGTAGTATAGCAGCTAAAGAGAAAGTTCAAGAAAATTCTAGTGATCAGAAAAGTAGTGATCAAAATGAAAATGTAGAAAAAATGATAATAGATGAGGTGATAGACGAGAAAACTGGTACTGACAAAGATGTGAAATTAGATGAGAATATAAATACTGATAAAAACATGAATAAAAGAAATTTGATATATGAACAATCGAATTTTGATGTTACAATTTGGGATCGAGAATTTCATGATGTAGACGAGTTACCAATGGAGGAATTGACGGATAACGACATAGATTCATTTCATAAAAATAAAAGATTTTCTGAAAACAACAATGCTATGTTATGGCATGTGAGATTTGGACATGCATCAATTAGTTATTTGAGAGCTTTACAATTGAAATTCCCTGAAAATAAAGATTTGAATAATGCTATTTTCGACAAATCAATTTTAGATTGTGAGGTGTGTCAAATTTCTAAATTCAACAAATTGCCTTTTATATCGGTGCGTAGACGAGCTACAATGCCATTGCAAATAATTCATGCAGATGTCATGGGTCCGATATCCCCAGCTACTTATCCTAAAGGGTATAGATTTATCTCAGTATTTATAGATGACTATTCTAGACTGGCTATGGCATATCCAATGAGAATGAAGAGTGATACGGGAAAATGTTTTGAGAGATTTGTGAAAAGTGGACGTAACTTGCTTGGTTCTGATGCTAAAGTCTGTTACTTGCGGTCTGATCAAGGTACAGAATTCACTAGGGGTTATACTGTAGAAGTTTTAAATAAATTAGGTGCGGAATTACAATTAGCGTGTCCCGATACACCCGAACAAAACGGAGTATCTGAAAGATTTAACCAAACTATCCAAAAGAAAGTTAGAAGTTACATATTGTTACGTTTCGGTTCTTGAGCGATACCACCGGTATCGCGAACCGAGTGTAATTGTGAGTTCTTTGCTCGAAATTAATGTTCTAGACCTTTATATCAATAATTTAATGTTCCCTATTACGGACTTGAGTCGCCGTGCAACTAAAGCCGCCTCCCCACAGACCTGAACACGTAAACGCGCTAAGGCTGCACTTTACCCACCTAACCTTTTGATTTTAATTTTGTTAAAGTTAGTTTATTCCCAATTTTCTAAACAATAGAACCTGCTGTGCCAGACCTGAGTGCGTCAGAGACACACTAAGGCTGTATCTAGCTTTGGTTAGTTTTATCGATGAAGAAAGACCTGGAAATAGCGGATAAGGGATCTGCATAGAGTAACTTACTTTTTTAAATAATCAAGAATTCGATTTATTATATTCTACTATAACTAGCGGTTGCTTCAGATACTTATTCTATATTTACAGAGATCCTTACTTACTAATTTCTAATATGAAGACTATTTTTTATCTTTAAGCGATGATTGACCGTTACGTCGTTTTCAAATGAATATTTCGTTAATTTTCTTTATAATTTAATTTTCTAATATTCTGAATTATATATTTTCTTTTCTGATATTTTCTTTTCTTTTATTTCTTGATTCTATTTTATTTTTGTTGAAATTTGCGATTTTTGATAGAGCGATATAATATTTGAGTGAAGCTACAAGTTCGCAAGGCGCTATGCCTATTGCGACTGATCTGCAAAAGAGCTGTGAGTCAATCCGGTGCTATACCGTAGAATTGCTGGTGATGAGAGCGGTGTCTCGACCTATATACTTGCTATGACGTCACGCGGCTTGTCGCTCTCGTCGAATGTTCTAGAACGTTCGATGCTAGCAACGGTTGATGTTTGAATTGCTAACGGTCAGGCCTATGTTGTCTGATCCGTTACATTGCCCCCTTCGATCATCGGATGGTCGGATGATCTTTGATGATACGTCTCGGCTGATGATCGACCCTGATGTTTGATGCGGTTTTTTGATGATGTGATGCAATTTTGAATTATCCCCTCTTTAATCCAAGTGGATCTGTGGGATCCATGAGTATGGGAATCTCCACAGTGTCGTTGGTCGATGACCGATGGAGATTTCTGCGGTAAACAGCTGACGATCTGATGGCTGACTTCGCCCGTTGTTCTTGTAGTCGCCTTGGTGTCATTTCCTCTCCCTCGTCATCTGATAAATCTAATGTCCCAAAATTCCGGAGCATATTTATCAGTTCTCCTGTCTTGCGGTTACTTCGCTGATCATAATCCGCAATGCGGTTTCGTTTTGAGCCGGTCGCCGAAGTGCTTTCAGTGACCTTGTGGAAAGCTGTTCGTCCATTTTTTTCTCTGGTCGTTGAAACGTCACAGGACCTGTCAGTTATCCGAGGTATTTTAAACTTTCGGATTTCTGGCTGATTAAACTGCAACTCCTCGATCTTCCTGACGGTAGGTGGAATTTTGTTGCTTTCTTTGGTTTCAGATGTTAATGTTTTTTCTTTCAGTTCTTTTATTTCAGATATCTTCAAGCGCGGAATGCAGATTTTTAGCACCCGGTTGTTGTTCTGATCTGACGTAATTTGCGAGTCTACCTGGTTCTCCTGCACAACTGTCTTTGGATCGATGCTGGTGGTCGGCGCATCCGTGATTGCATTCACCTGCTCAACCTTAGCTGGTCGGCTGGGTTGAATTTCTTTTCGCCTGCGATTCAAACGTGATGGATCCATGAGGTGGCTTGCTGTTTGATATCCTCTCCCAATTACATATCTTCCAGATCCTGATTTAAACTTTCCTGAACTAATGATGATTTTATCTTTTTCAGATATATGATCGTCATCGTCGAAGGCTTGGGTTTGCGTACCCTTATCCTGCACACTGATGTATCCGTATTCGAACATGATAAACGAATGTGATGACTCATATTCGACCTCGAGCTTTTATATCGTCCTCTTCGTCTCATCGAACCAAGGTACGTTAGCAATTCAAACACAACCGCTGCCAACGATGACAGTCAGCTCCCCTAGGTGCTAGCTTCGTTAAATTTTCAAATTTCAGGTAACACATAGTGCTTCAGCATGTTTGTGTGAAAACGACCTCGCTCTTTTCGCGTGTTTATATTTTCTAGAATAAATGTAGCTTCGCCAATTCGGTTACAAATACGGTAAGGTCCCTCATATAAAGCTAGAAATTTTGCCATTGTTTTATTTTTTGAATCAGAGACATTTAAAGCTCTTACCAAAACCAAATCGTTTACTTTAAATTCTGTCATTTTATGACTTTCATTGAACCTTTTGGCTCTGCTACTTCCATTCTTCCTAATACTATTCTTAACTAAACTTAATTTTAATTCTAATGGTATATCTTCTTTATCTAATTTGAACCATTTCTTCCAGAAACGTGTAGGCGGTTCACCGAGCTGGATCTCGCACGGACAAAATCCAGTCGATTCATGGTACACCTCGTTCACGCAGCTTTCGATAACTTTCAACCAATCAACCCATGAGGTATGTTTTCCTGTCAAGAAAGTTCTAAAAAACCTTCCTAATTCACGATTTATTCTTCCGACCATATTTCCCTGAGGATGTCTAATTGATGAGAATATAGGTGTTATATTTTCCTCTTTCAGTTTCTTTAACCATAGCGCTGACGTGAACTGTGTTCCATGATCGAACTGGATCTTGCTCGGCTTCCCAAGCTCCGGTATGTATTTCTCAAAGATGCATCGGATTGTGGAGCGCGCGTCTGCAGTTTTCAATGGATATAAACGCACAAACTTGCTGAATGTGTCAATGGTCACTAACAACCATTTGTAATTTCCTTTACTCGCGGGTAACGGGCCTAAAAAGTCAATAGAAACCAATTCCCCGACCTCACTCGGTGTGATGTTTTGCATCCGAGCGTAGCTGTAACGATTAGGTACTTTACATAGCTGACATCGCTCGCAACTAGCTAGAATTCTTCGAATGCATCGCGCGAATTTCGGAAAGTAGAAGTTTTCATTCAACAATTTGTAACATTTTCTAGCCCCAACATGTCCGTATGCCTCATGTGTCTCTGTTACTAATTCTTTTATCAAATCCGACGGAAGATAAGCTCTCTTAAAGCCCCCTGGTTCCCAGTGGTACCAAATCCCTTGTTCCAATTTTAATCGTTTTTTATCCCTTGTTAAATCCTCATCGACGAGGTGTTTAATATGCGGATCATCAGCTTGAAGCTGTCCGAACATTTTCAATTTATTTTCTAAATTTTGGTTTATATTTCTTGCTAACGGCGCAATTATTTGTAGTTTGTTTATTTGTGGTATTTCGTTGATCTTGTCAGGTGGGTATCGGCTAAGCGTGTCTGCAACGATATTGTCCTTGCCTTTAACGTATTCAATCTCGAAATCGTAAGTTTGAACAAATAATATCCAACGCGCCAACCTTGAACTGACTAATTTGCATGTCGTCATGAATGTAAGCGCATGATGGTCGGTCCGAATTGTTAATTGAGCACCGATAATAAATGTCCGGAACTTCTCCAGCGCAAAGACTATCGCCAAAAGCTCTTTTTCCGATGTAAAATAGTTAAGTTCCGCCCCCTTAAGCGTACGACTAGCAAAACCTACAATCAATTCCTCGTTTTTGTCGGATAACTGATACAATACGGCACCGATCGCAAAGTTGCTTGCATCACACTGCAGATAATACCGTTTTTTAGGGTTTGGATGATGAATGATCATCTCTTTACAAAATAATTGTTTTACTTTATTGAAATGCGCTATCATTTCTTCGTTCCAATCCCACTTGACATCCTTTCGTACTAATTTTAGCAATGGAGCTGTTGCATCTGAGTAATGTCTTGCAAATTTTCCATAATAATTCGTCAGACCTAAAAATCCTTTCAATTGTTTAACGTTCTTTGGATCGGGAAAATTTGTTATTGCCTCTATTTTTTCTGGTTGTGGCATAATTCCATTCTTGGTAATCCGATGCCCTAAGAAATCGATTTGTTCCCGGAAAAACTTTGATTTACTGAAATTTATGGTCATGTTGTGCTTCCTAAAAACTTTAAATAATAACTCCAGGTGTGCCAAGTGAGATGGGAATGAGTCAGATAGACACAATATGTCATCAACGAAGTTGATGGTAAATTCCTCTGTTTCCTTTAAGACTAAATCAAGAGTGCGGATGAGATTTGCTAAGCTGGTGCTTAAGCCATAGGGTGTCACCGCGAATTGATACGTCTTCCCCTCGTACATGAACGCCGTATATTTTCGTGAATCCTTATGCAATGGTACTTGCCAAAAACTCGCAGTTAGATCAAGGCTGGACATAACGGAATTGTTTCCGCACTTTTGAAACAAAACCTCAGTAGATTGCGCACAATCATGGTCCGGTACTATTAGCTTGTTAATGTAACGCGCATCTAATACCAGACGAATGTCGCCTGATTTTTTAGCTACCACCACTATAGGGTTTATATACTCGCTGTATGATCGTTCAATGATACCAAGATTTAACATTTTATCAATCTCTTCTCTGACTTTATCTCTGTGCATAATCGGCACGGGGTATGATCGTCTTATAAAAGGTCGATCCTCATATATTTTAATCTTATGTTCGTAAATAGTGACTCTACCAGGTACTTTTGAGAAAATGTCGCGATACTTTTTTAACAAGTTTGAAAAAGCGTTAATCTCACAAGCTTCTAGTATCTGACATTCTGATAATTTGCTATTAATCTCATCATCGGTTAATCCCGGATTATGTCCAGACTGATGACTATTAATTGCTTCGATGTTTGAAATTGTCTCTTTATCCTCGTTCGTGTTTTTACTTTCATTCATTGTATTTATCTCAACTTGATCATGTCTTGTATTTATTTGAAATTGTAATTTATTTGAATCCAAATCTAAATCGGCTTTCCATTTATGTAAGGTGTCAATCCCTATTATGGCATCTTGCTTTAACCCGTGTACGATGAGAAAACATATCTCATCGGATGACGACCCAATCTTGATTCTGGCTAATATCTGCTCTTTTACCCGAGTAGGTTTGCCCCCTAGCACTCCCGATATCTGAAAGTTCACTACAGGAAATTTTGCGCAGTCTTTTAAAGATGTCTTATGTCGATCGTACCAGTTATTCGACACGCACGTTACATGACTACCCGTGTCTATCAGCGCTTTTACTTCGACATTCTCAATGCGCAAGAGAACCTCCGGACATTGTACTAATGGCTGACCTTCTCCTGTATCCTCTTTGATAAGATAATTAAACGGATTTTCGAATAAATTATTTTCTGTGTTGTTTTTATTTGATCTTACCGCCGAAACGCTTTGAACACGCTGTACTAGTGTCGGTAAGGATTCTTCTTCTAGCACAGCGCCTTCTAGTTTCCCGCAATAGTTGAATTTACATCGTTTACCGACTGGTCATTATCTGTATTTACAACGGTCGCTTTGACTTGGCGATTTGTCCAGTTCGACCTATTGTTATCATGTTCGCTTTGTCCATGTTGATGTCGCGTCTCATGCTCGTTGTTTGTCGGTTTGAAATTCTGACTAGCAATGTCATTCCGCCATGACACTTGTTTGTCTCGGTTTTCATGTTGACGGTTGACGGTTTGATACTGTTTGTTCGCGTACGTATTTCTCGGTCTTGGTGCGTTAGATCTACCACCGAATTGCATTTCGTCTAAAAATTCTAGTAGCGCGTCGATGTCAACTATGTTTCGGCACCTAGCAGCTTCTATTATCGGCTCGTCGAAGTGTCGTGTAAGGTTACGAACAATTTCCGTTTCTGACATGCACGGATCTAAACCCACGGCTGATGCGAATTTTCTATTTGCATATTCAGACCACGTTACCCTCGCGTCTGGAATATAATACCCGAACTCTATGTCTTTTCTTAATTCCCGCTGTGTTTCGATTCCCCAGTATCTTTTTAGAAATCGTTTTTTAAACTCGTCCCATGAATTGATTACTTCGCGACGCGCGATCCACCAATCCTTCGCATCCAAAGTGAGACTCTGTCCTAACAGTTTTAAACAAATGTCATCGTGCCGAGCATCAATGACGGTAAAATACTCTTCAATTTCTTTTATGTAGTTAGCCGGTCTTTCCCAGCTTTTTCCGGAGAATTGCGGCAGTCTAATATGTTTGGAAATAAAGCTATTGTAGTCACCTCCTTGATATGAGTTATTCGATTTTACACGTCTGATTTCAGCGTTCACGCTTGTTTGGAACTTTTCCTGATTTTTCTCGATCTCAGTCAATTTTTCTACATTTACCTTTTGGTGTTTCTCTATCTTTGTTTCCAAACAATTTAAACCGTCGCCAAACTCTTCTCTTATCGTATTATGCTCTTTAGTGTATTGTTTCTGACTTTCTTCTATCTTTTCGTTGAATATTTCGCTATTTATATCTAATTTTTTATCTAATGCTTCTAATTGTTTTCTATATTTTAACGCTTGCTCTTCGAGTCTTTTTCTGAAATTATCCTCGCTTGATATTATATTATCGGTATTTACCGCTTTTGATTCGACGATCGCTTTTTCTAACCTAGCATATTTTTCATCTATTCTTTTATTTATTTTTTCTAGTGATTCCATCACCGAAGACTGCTCGACGACCATCGGCCTTCGACGCTCTGTTTCTTTATCTTTTTCTGTATCAATAAATGCTTTATCTAAATTTGTTGCGTCTTTTTCTCTATTATGCCGTCCTTGATTTCTGTCACCTAACCCTAGCTCTGTAACCGAGTTGATGCTAGATCCCTTGTCCGCCATTTGCCTGGTCGTGACACCGGACTTTGACATAATCCGCAAAAATGACTCTACCAGCAACGAAGTTAAATTTATTAGTGCAACGAAGTTAAGTTAATTTGAATAAATGACTCTAGATATCTTTTAAGTAAGTTTTCTATTAAATATTGATTATAAAAGCCCCTCAGTTGGGCGCCAAATGTTATGATAGCCCCACGTTGCGTGACAAATGTTACGTTTCGGTTCTTGAGCGATACCACCGGTATCGCGAACCGAGTGTAATTGTGAGTTCTTTGCTCGAAATTAATGTTCTAGACCTTTATATCAATAATTTAATGTTCCCTATTACGGACTTGAGTCGCCGTGCAACTAAAGCCGCCTCCCCACAGACCTGAACACGTAAACGCGCTAAGGCTGCACTTTACCCACCTAACCTTTTGATTTTAATTTTGTTAAAGTTAGTTTATTCCCAATTTTCTAAACAATAGAACCTGCTGTGCCAGACCTGAGTGCGTCAGAGACACACTAAGGCTGTATCTAGCTTTGGTTAGTTTTATCGATGAAGAAAGACCTGGAAATAGCGGATAAGGGATCTGCATAGAGTAACTTACTTTTTTAAATCATCAAGAATTCGATTTATTATATTCTACTATAACTAGCGGTTGCTTCAGATACTTATTCTATATTTACAGAGATCCTTACTTACTAATTTCTAATATGAAGACTATTTTTTATCTTTAAGCGATGATTGACCGTTACGTCGTTTTCAAATGAATATTTCGTTAATTTTCTTTATAATTTAATTTTCTAATATTCTGAATTATATATTTTCTTTTCTGATATTTTCTTTTCTTTTATTTCTTGATTCTATTTTATTTTTGTTGAAATTTGCGATTTTTGATAGAGCGATATAATATTTGAGTGAAGCTACAAGTTCGCAAGGCGCTATGCCTATTGCGACTGATCTGCAAAAGAGCTGTGAGTCAATCCGGTGCTATACCGTAGAATTGCTGGTGATGAGAGCGGTGTCTCGACCTATATACTTGCTATGACGTCACGCGGCTTGTCGCTCTCGTCGAATGTTCTAGAACGTTCGATGCTAGCAACGGTTGATGTTTGAATTGCTAACGGTCAGGCCTATGTTGTCTGATCCGTTACAATATATGATTCGAAAATACCTGAAAGTTTATGGGATTTAGCTCTGGCAGCATCTGTGTATGCTTACAATCGTACTCCACATAAATCGAACAATATGATAACTCCTTTGGAAAAATTTGCCCCTGATCATAGTTTCGATGTAAAACAGATTAAAAGATTTGGATGTTTAGCATATGTGAAAGTACAAAGAAAAACAGGTCCTAAATTCAGAGCTGTAGGTAGACGAGTAATTTTTATGGGATATACCCCTACGGGATATCAACTTCTGAAACCAGGGAATGGAAAGTATTATGAGAGTAGAGATGTAAGATTTAAGAGCATGTCCTAGTCATATAGTTACCTGTTGAGAAAAAAACAAAAAAGTCGCAAAAACTCGGAAACGATGATGAAAAATGATGTATAATAGATTTATTCGATGATTAGGGACGAATAGGTTCGATCTAGCACGCGAGATTCGTCGAAATCGAGAAAAATGAATTTTTTTGGTTCCTCAAGTGTGGCCGTGTCACTTATTTTGGTTCATATTAACACCTGTGCGTCTAAAACGCAAAAACCGGCTTTGTACCTCAAGTCTCACAGCAATGACGAACATTTGTGTCTAAAAATTTTGTTGTTTCACGCAACAATAGGGCCGAGATAACGAAAGAAGAGCGGTATAAAGATGTAAATAGTGTAAAATTGTTGATATCTGACAGCTGAGACATGAGACGGTCGAGGCTAACGAAACGCCCGACAGATGGCTCTACGCGTAAATCATCGCGTAAATCGCGTAAATAACGCAACAGTGACGATGATTTACGCGTAGAGCCATCTGTCGGGCGTTTCGCTAGCCTCGACCGTCTCATGTCTCAGCTGTCAGAAATCAACAATTTTACACTATTTACATCTTTATACCGCTCTTCTTTCGTTATCTCGGCCCTATTGTTGCGTGAAACAACAAAATTTTTAGACACAAATGTTCGTCATTGCTGTGAGACTTGAGGTACAAAGCCGGTTTTTGCGTTTTAGACGCACAGGTGTTAATATGAACCAAAATAAGTGACACGGCCACACTTGAGGAACCAAAAAAATTCATTTTTCTCGATTTCGACGAATCTCGCGTGCTAGATCGAACCTATTCGTCCCTAATCATCGAATAAATCTATTATACATCATTTTTAATCATCGTTTCCGAGTTTTTGCGACTTTTTTGTTTTTTTCTCAACAGGTAACTATATGACTAGGACATACTCTTAATGAGAAATTAGTCTATGGAGATAAATATAAGAAAAATAATATTAAAGATTTTCCTCAAACAGAGGAGAAAATTAACAAAGAAAAATGGTTTGTTGTATTTCACGAAGAGAATAGTGAGTCAGATGAAAATTTAAAACCGGAGGGAGAAAGTAAACGAAAAAGAGGTAGACCAAAGAAAATTCAAATCGTTGAGTCAAAAGTAAACAATGAAATAACACACAATGTAGATGAGCCTATAAACGATACCAGCTTTTCTAGTTTGAAAATAAATGATAATCTTAAAGCTAAAGTATTTTTCTCATCAATTACAAATGATAGAGATGAGAATGAGGTGAATCAAAGTGATGAGGTTCTTGAATTGAATGATGAGGTTTCTCATGCCTTATTGGCAGAAATAAATGCAGATCCAGTCAATTATAGGGAAGCAATGCAATCAAAAGATAAGGAATTTTGGCAAACAGCTATTGATGAAGAATTAAAATCCATGAAAAGAAACGATGTCTGGACGGTTGTAAAACGACCGACAAAGATGAGTAATGGTAAAAAGGCTAACATTATTGATTCTAGATGGGTATTGAAAACAAAACGAGAAGTAGATGATAATAAAAGATTCAAAGCTAGATTAGTTATTCGAGGTTGTAAAGATTTGAATATATACCAATTAAGTGAGACTTATGCTCCCGTGTCAAGGTTACCCCTGATTCGTGCAGTGATGGCGATAATAAATAAATA
Organism: Tenthredo mesomela; assembly: GCA_943736025.1. NCBI lineage: Eukaryota > Metazoa > Arthropoda > Insecta > Hymenoptera > Tenthredinidae > Tenthredo > Tenthredo mesomela. The sequence continues at coordinate 16,904,026 of OX031018.1, read as the reverse complement.
TAATCTAGAGGTATGTCAATTAGATGTGAAGACAGCCTTTTTAAATGGTGTCATAGATGAGGAAATATATATGGAAATACCAGAGGGTACTTCCTATACAGACACTGAAAGAATGGACTCGGTGTGTAAACTGAATCGGGCTCTCTATGGGCTGCGAATTAGTCCAAAACGATGGAATATTAGATTTACTGAAGCAGCTTTGAAAATGGGTTTGAAGAATTCAGATTTAGAGCCGTGCTTATTTGTATGGAGAGAAGGAGATAAATTCCTGATTTTGATCTTGTATGTAGATGACATATTGATAGCTAGTAACGATCCAATAAAATTAAATGAAGTTAAAATTAATTTGAGCAAAGAATTTGAAATGAAAATTATAGGTGAGCCAAGAGAGTTTTTAAGTATATCTATTAGACGAGATAGAGAAAAGAAAATCATTGAATTAAGGGGAAATGAAAGCTGATTCCGCGCGACGGGGTGCCATCTATCGGATTGGAATTTTCGGGAGCCCGTTTCTCAGGTAAAACACATCCGATCGATGTGAAATTGATATCAATGAAGCAGAAGAAGTGTACGGAGGGCATGACTCTCTTGGATTTCCAAAAAACGAAAAGGAACGAAAACGAAAATTTCAATCCGATAGATGGCACCCTGTTGCGCAACAATCAGCTTTCATTTCCCCTTAACTCAGGAAAAATATACAGATAAAATATTGAAAAGAGTTGGTTTTGATGAGTCGCATCCTCAAAAGACTCCAATGCAAACTATTCAAGTTAATAACCGAGAAAGAAAGATGAGAGAGACAGAATGTGAAGATGACAAATTAGATGAGACTAGAACAAAAGAAAATACAGTCCAACCTCCCAATAAGAAACCCGGCAATAAGAAACTTTCCCCAGTTTCGCACTCGAGCGCTTCCCCCACTCTTCCATTCCAAGCAAAAGAGTGAGAGAGACAGACAGAGGTAGTGAGCGTAGAGCGCGCGCCTGGTGGGGGTATGCGATATATAGCAAAAACTCTTCCCCTTGGGGGCTTTTGGTTTCTTATTAGGAGGTCGCACTGTATACCCTACAGAGAAGCGGTTGGAAGTTTATTGTATCTGGCTGGAGCAACCAGACCAGACATTACATATTCTGTAAACGTATTGAGTAGACATCAATTAAACCCAACAGAAAATGACTGGAAAATGGTAAAAAGAGTTTTTCGGTACCTAAAAGGAACGAAGTCACTAGGTCTAAAATATACCGGTGAGACAAGTGATGTTCAGGGATATTCAGATGCAAGCTTTGGAGATTGTAAAAATTCATTAACGACTTGCGGGTTTTTGATAAGACTATTTGGAGATGTAGTGACTTGGCGAACTCATAAACAACCCTATGTAGCATTATCTACCCGAGTAGAAATTTGATAAGGCTAGCCTGACGTTCCATCAGGCCCTGGTGAGGTTGAACTCAGGCGTGCCTAATAGAGCACACCGGACGTGGCCCTGACCAGGTCGTCATCAGGCATCCGTCAACAAGGCGTACCTGTTGGGGCCCTGGTCAAGTTAACATCAGGCGTGCATTACTAAGTAACACCTGATGGATAATGATCAGGCAATGATCAGACGCTATTCAGGCGCTACTCAGGCGCTACTTACTGATCAGGTGATTCTAGAACGCAGCGTTACATATCCAATCAGGGCCTTATCAGGCTGTCAGTAAGCCTGTGCAGGGCCTGATCTTCGCCTGACGTCAATTCCTACTCGGGTACTTGTCAGGCTGAGTACGTTGCGATGAGTGAATCAGGTCAAGAGATGTGTTCTTTGTATAATTCCTTGCGATTAATGTTGACTGATCCAATACTTCCTATGACACTGTGGTGTGATAATAAAGCAGCAATAGCTAGCACAGAGAGGAGTGGAGGAAATAAGCTCAGGCATATGGTTGAGATGAGAGAACATTATATTAAAGAATGTGTTCAAAATAAATTAATAATAGTTAAATGGATCAGATCAAAAGAACAGTTGGCAGACATATTTACAAAATCATTGTCCTTCGAATTACATAAATGTCTGGTGGAAAAGATTTTGAATACTAAATATTAATTTTGTATTTTATAATGTGTTCTACAGGCACTAAATAAAAGATGAGTATAGATGAGACAAAACTATTAAAGAGAAGAACAATTGGAGGAAAAGCAACTGTATCCGGGAGGGAGTGTTAGAAACATACGTCTACAGCTGCGTTCCCCTAGCGGACAGTAGTGGAGACTATATTCAAACCCTTCGGTTCGCGGTGGTCTAATACAAACCACTTATCCCACTTGCCTAAAGATATAGACGCGACTAGACGTGCATATAAGACGTGTGTTAAGAAGAGAATAAATACATATATTAAATAATTACTAGAATAAATACATATATTAAATAATATAATTCTTGTTTAATTACTGTTTCCATCTCGTCCTCATATCCAACAGTAATGAATTTCTCTAAGCATTCCAAGGATTTCCTTCTAGCAGGCATCTTTAAATCGAACAGAATCGAGCTCACAGATTTAGCATCATTTTTCAAGTCTTCTTTGGGAATTGGAATTTTATTGATGATACTTTGGAGGACAGTAACACCATTTAATGCGTTATGCGCTTCCTCGTCAGACTGTGGGCCCAATATATCACGAGCAAGATCACATTTAGTACAGTCAATCTAGACTATAACATTGAAATAATTCCCCTGGCGTTGAAAAAGGTACCCGAGTCGAAATTTTAGCCCTCCTTTGAATGCTCCTGAACCTATTTCTTTTGTATCGCGCAAGCCGCCACCCTCCGTTGAACCTACCAGGCCCTATTTGCAAAATTCAGTGTTGTCGGTGAACCTCCTTTCACTCCACTTCACCCTCCGATGGCCCTCCTAGACCTCTTTCAGATCGCAAATATTTCGCGGACATGAACCTACGTAGCCTTATTTGAATCCGAAGACCCCTGTCTTCACCCTACGTAGCCTCCTTTGGATCTAAAGTCTCCTACTCTGACCCTACATAGCCTACTTTGGATCCAATGCTGGCCAAGAACAATAGGACCAAAAACTTTGGATCCAAATGAGGCTATGTAGGGTCAAGGCAGGAGACTGAATTCAAAGGAGGTTACGTAGGGTCAATGCAGTAATCTGGATTTTGGGATATGTTTTTTTGTAACTCTACTAGTTCTTTCAACTCTGGTTCTTAGTTTATTATATCCATAACTCTGTAGTTCACACGAAAATACGTAATCCACAGATTCGTAAGCGTGCGCCCAACGCTCAAGCCTTGACAACTCAAAGGCCCCTATCAGGATCAGTTCTGGATCCCACAATAATAGGTGTCTATATCATTGCTCAATCGGTTCGCCGGATTTGTAAAATATGGAATATATAGGTACACTGTCAGAGAAAAAAAATGTTCCAGGAGATCCACTAAAAGTTTTACGGTAATTTCAACACTGTTTTTAGTTCATACGACGGAAGTGGAATTTTCCACTTCAAGTAAATTTATGTTTTAAATAAAAAAAAGTGTCGAAATGAACATATACATTTTTGTGGACCTCCTGGACCATTTTTTTTTTTTTTTTCTAACGAATTGTCATATTTGATTCGGATAAACAGATAACCGCGTAAACGAAAAATGCATAATATAATATTTAATAATTAATGGTAATAATATATGCAAGAACTTCAATCTAGTCAAATTTCAAATGCCAATACTCAAATGCCAAATTTTGATAACATTGAAATATTTCGAGTTATAACTTGACACTTTAATGGGCCTCGAACAAGTAGTAGAGTATTGAATCTAATGCCATATGATAGTTTAGCGTAGTAGTTAGGGCGTGCGACTAGTAACCGAGCGGACGTGGGTTCAAATCCCGGCGGGGACGAAAAATGCGGCGATCTTTTCAGTGCGTGCATAATGCGATTTTAACAACATAATAATGCGTAGGTTGGGTCATCTGACAATAATAACCGTCAAATATCGTATTTTTGTTTTTTTTTCTACTATTATTAATTAATAATTTTCTGCCTCGCTAGCGCCCGGTTGAAATTTCTCCTAAAGAAGGAGGGTCTGTAGGGTCTACGCGAGATTCGATTCAGGCCGAGAGGAGGCTCTGTAGGCCCTACGAGCGATTCGGTTCAGGCCGAAAGAAGGGTCTGTAGGGTCTACGCAAGATCGATTTAGGCCGAAAGCAGGGTCTGTAGGGCTGGTGTAACATCTGCAATAGGCCCAAAGGAGAGTCCGGAGGATTCGTTTGTACCCTCCATAACCTCCTTTGAATCCAAATGTTCAGTTTCTGCCACTTTTGTAGGTTCAAGTGGAGTCTAACATTAAACGTACCGAACCTCCTTTGACTCCTCGATACTCCCAAGATTTGACAACTCTCGACGAGACCACGAGGTTTAAAGGAGGTTCAAAGCAGGCCTAAAATTTCGACTCGGGTATCAATCGATTTCAAAAATTCTTCCGAACAATATATCAAAAGATGTCCACACCAAGTTGATCGCGAATTATTTAAACAATTACCCGTGCAGAAATTTGACCAGTTTGCCTGACCACTGGCCAGAGCCAGTTGTGGATTTGCTGGCCAGAGCAAACTCGGCAAAGCCGAACCTGGTACTGGCCAGATACTACTGGCCAGAGCGAACTCGCCAAAGCCGAACCTGGTACTGGCCAGATACTACTGGCCAGAGCGAACTCGCCAAAACCTGACCTGGTACTGGCCAGATTTTTGAAAAAAAATCAAGCCTGGACAGGCACTCGGCAGTTTTGCGTTACATACCTGGCTGGTCACTAGCTAGAAAGACGGAAGACTGGACAGGGTCTGGCCAGCGCCCGTTTTTAATTTCTACACGGGTAAAAACTATGAATAATTCGGGTTTCAACGCCAAAATCACGCGGAGTTTGAATTCTACTTACATAAAAGAAAAAAAGAAAAATACCCTCTTGTAGCGGCGGAAATTCTCTATAAAATCAAAGTCAGAACTCATGTTCTAGGATCCCTAGTTTTTGCAAAATAAATTGTTAAAGTTTTTCACATGCCAAGTACGCCAAACGATCAGCTGTGTGGCAATCGATGCGCGCGCCGCTCTGTCCTCGATCGCGCATCGATCGGCACACAGCTGATCGTTTGGCGGAATTGACGTGTACAAAACTTCAACAATTTATTTTGCAAAAACTAGGAATCTTAGAACATGAGTTCACACTTTGATTTTATAGAGAATTTCCGTCGCTACAAAAGGGTTTTTTTTTTTTTGTTTTTATTTGATAGTAGAATTCAAATTGTGCGTGATTTAGGCGTTGAAACCCGAACTATTCATAGTTTTTAATTATTTAAATAATTCGCGGTCAACTTGGTGTGGACATCTTTTGATATATTGTTCGGAAGAATTTTTGGAATCGATTGATACCTTTTTCAACGCCAGGGGAATTATTTCGACCTTTACGTAATAAATAAATTCCAGATTGACTGGACTAATTGATTGAATTTTAGCTTATACTTTTGTCGTTGGAACAACATCTTCTGAAGTACCTGATAAGTGTCGACACAACCGTAAACAAGTTCGTTGAACTTATTCCATAGCTCAGCTGCACGAATGTCCCTAATCAAAATAGGTACGTCGAAACGAAACCCATTGTGGGCTACGAGGACGACTGGCTTTCACAATTCTCGCAGAAACTCGATAACAGCCAAATAGCGCAGCACACAGAGATATTGTTTCTACAGGGTCATTTTTGTAATACATATGCAACCCCCATGAATGGATAACTGTGTGATCTTAGTGACATCTGGTGGATTTCCATTTCCCGGCATGATGGAAGCTTCAATCTCAGCATCATTGAATTTGGCAGCTATCTGACAAATTTCATTAGTTTCAATGTTCAATCCTGTCGTTTCTAAATCGAAGTAAACTAACTCAGGATCGTCTGGAATTGTTTTACTTGCTAATGACTCATCAATGAAATCCCCAACACGATCCATAGCGCATGCTGTAGAGTACGTTACTCCCTCTTTTCTCGTCAAGTTTTAATTCTTACTCGTTCTTCCCTATTTCAACTCCTTCCTCTTCCTCCTATATATTGTCTGCTCCATCCTCTCTGCTTGCTGCTCGCGTCTGATATCTTTTATGATTCGGAATTTCTTAGTGATTTTTCCTGGGGACACTTGACATTTTAAATTGACATCCATTATGTAACCCGTCCCTTTATTCTTCTGCAAAATAGCTGCATCGATACGAGAATTGTATCCCTCAGAGTTACTATCGTCATTGAGAATTGAGGTACAGAGAGTTACATTTTCTTTCTCAAATTGTTTGTTCTTTGTTAGAATCTCGACTGCAATGCTAGACTTCATTGCTTTTGCACTTCCATCCCAATTTCGTTGGCAGTTTTGATACTCTGGAGCATGTCCTAGCTGACATACTCTGCAAGCTTTATTCCTTGTGCCGCGAGCTACTACCTTGCATTCGCTACCCCGACAGCCGATACAACACCTATTTCAGGTAGAGGAATGGTGTGGATAGGGTGGTGTGCAGAGCGAGTGCAGAGAATAAGATAATGATGGATTTTTCAAAACAATTGGTCAGAATAATAATCGCTTCGTCTTAAGGCCAACGCGCACTACGCAGAAGCGAACCGAACCGAACCGAACCGAAGTTTCATTAACATGCTTTCTTAGAAGTGTGCGTGCATACTTCCATGAAAAACATAAGAAAAGCATGTTAATGAAACTTCGGTTCGGTTCGGTTCGGTTCGCTTCCGCGTAGTGCGCGTTGGCCTTTATTCACCTTTTTTCTTTCACACTTCCCAATAAACACACTAACCTAAAAAACGTATAAAGATAGGAAGAATATCCGGCCGGAGAAACGTATATTTCACGTATAAACGTATATGGGGCTTTCCACGCCAACTTGACGAACGTCTGACCCTGACTATCTCGGATTTCATCGACTCTTTTTTAAATAGTGGTCTGCAGGTTCAGGATTTCAAAAATATTTTTTTTCAATTTTTCATAATGGCCGTTATTTATTTATAATTTTTGAAATGAACTCAAAGTTCGACCCATTTTAAAATTCTGAAAAAATTCTGAAAATTTATTTCAAATTTGAGGATCATTTTAAGCCCTTATATAGAGTGGTCAGTATAATAGAATCCTTGGGAAAAATCAAAGAAAATACTTGAGATTTAGTTTTTTTTTTTTTTTTTTTTTTTTTTAACGTCATTTTGTATCAAAACAACTCGTAGCTCATAATTGGAGAAAAGCCAAACAAAAAAATGGAGAATTTTTCATTTTTTTATCTCAACCCAACATCATGATGTAGAAAAATCCTTTGCAGTTAATTAATGAGGTTCAAAATGCAGAAATAATTTGACCTTCCTATGTCAAATATCGTGAAAGATAAATAACTTTTACTTAAAGTCTGAAAAATGCACTTATTTTGGAGTTTGTAACTGGATCACATTGGTATATATCTGAACTCATTAACGTATCAATTTCCAGAAAAAGTAGGTATGGATTTCAAAACCTACAAATAATGACGACATAGATGTAAATATTGTCCAAAGATTTTATTCCGATGCGTGTATACAAAAATATTCACTTTTTCTCTTATTTAACAATTGTATACAATTTGGATATTTCAGATTGAGAGAAATTTTTGACTTCGACTTTATTATTTGTGCGAGGAATTAGGCAGTGGAGTTTCTGGGTATCGGGTATACGTTTCGCAGTTTTATGTCGTGTACCCTGATCAATTTTTGCCAGCTCATGAGAAAGTTCATCAAATTCTCCATTTTTTTGTTTGGTTTTTCTCCAATTATGAGCTACGAGTTGTTTTGATACAAAATGACGTTAAAAAAAAAAAAAAAAAAAAAAAAAAATCTCAAGTATTTTCTTTGATTTTTCCCAAGGATTCTATTATACTGACCACTCTATATAAGGGCTTAAAATGATCCTCAAATTTGAAAGAAATTTTCAGAACTTTTTCAGAATTTTAAAATGGGTCGAACTTTGAGTCCATTTCAAAAATTATAAATAAATAACGGTCATTATGAAAAATTGAAAAAAAATATTTTTGAGATCCTGAACCTGCAGACCACTATTTAAAGAAGAGTCGATGAAATCCGAGATGGTCAGGGTCAGACGTTCGTCAAGTTGGCGTGGAAAGCCCCATATATATACGTGTTTATACGTGAAATATACGTTTTTCCGGACGGACATTCTTCCTATTTTTATACGTTTATCGGGTATTGTGTTTATTGGGTTCTTCTAGTAATGTATCGTCAAGTGATAACTATTCTATTTATTTACAATTTTTTTTATACATTTCAAATATTATCGTATGGAGATTAAATTTACTTGAGAGGCTATTATAATTATACCCTGAACCACGCTTAGGCCAGGCACCATCCAGACTGAGTTCGATTGGCATTTGAATCCCTGGCTCCACTAGTAAAGACCTGTTAGAAAAGATTCAGCCGATGGAATTCTCGTGATTTCAAATAAACAAACATAAATCATTCTGCAGATGAGAATTACGGGGCTTCGAGAGTCCAGCCACTTCTCCTCTTTTAAAATTCTCAAACAACTCTCATCCGCTAATTCCTGTAGGGCTTACCCTACAATCCTCTCGTGATTTTTCATAGTATTTGAATGCACTGGTGGGATATCACACGCTGTCACAACTATAGTGAAACAATTGTGATTAGTCTATTTCAGGAGTATAAAACTGTTAATGGTAACCTTGACTTACCTGCAGCTGCCTTGATATTAATTGAATATCGAAGGCGTTTTAGAGGTGTTTCAGCAATCTTTGTCTTCCTACTACTCTCCACTTATCATGATCTGGCCACATTTTGAGCAATGGATTTTGAACACACTTGCTAGACCCATTCGGGATTCACTATCTACATGTCTAAAAGACATTGGGGGGTTACATTTATTACACCACATTTCTTCTCCTAAAGTTGAGACGTTCATAATGTGCGAGTCCTCAACAAAAGTCGATGTGGAGAGATGTGGCGGGCTAGGTGGAGGTGGTGGCTCTGGAGGAGCCCTTCTCTTCTTCTGAGCGGCTGCGACTAACTTATTCTGCCAATCCATCTTACTTTTCTTCTCGAATTTACCCTTCAATCGAGGCTGTATTTGTATTAAGGTGGTTCTTTGCCTGCAGTCCCACCGAACGTGGGTTTCAAAGAAGATTTTTATACTTCTCGATGGGCAAAAAATCTGAAAAAATCAAGCATTTAGAAGATCCTCGGGAGATTGATTTTGCATAATAATAATTCAAAAAAGTTTCACGAATTTTCAAAAAGTTAACAAAATTCGTAAAAAATTAATACGTATTTAGAAAAATTGACAAATCATTTTCACCTGAAAAAAAAGTTGGGTCATCGGCTAATTTCTTGAACAGTTTTTTTTTCCATCAATTTGTTATTAACTTTTTTGAATTAGGGGAGACCGGGGCTAAAAGTTACCGGGGTAAGTTGTTCAAATCAAAATAACTCTTAAACGAATAGAGATAAAAATATGGTCCAAGTGCGTCGTGAAACAGTAAGCAACAGCGCACCTACGGCAACCATATTAGTAAGGCCATTGGTCTCGAATGACGTTGCTCGAGGGCATGTGTCTTTCTAATACAGGTGAGTAAATATTTTTGTGTTGGTTATTTTTGGTCTATTTAATTCATTTTGATAAATAGCCTTTAGATTTTTATGTGGTATATAAAGATACATCTAGTTTTCATATACCGACGTATAAATTAAGTTTATTTCATCAACCGAGCCTAAAATTTACGTTTGTATGAGAAAATGCCATTTGGGGTTAGTTGTTACTCTTTTTTGGGGCATGTTGTTACTTTGCAACAACTTACCCTATCGCGTGGTCATCAACGAAAAATACTGTTTTTTTTTTTTATTTTTTATTACAGAATGCGAACTTATAATAGAACAGCAAGTCGGGGTACTATATCTCAAGGCCTCATGCAAAAAGCCCCAGATGAAGTGAGGAAAATGGCGAAAAATTAACAACTATTGCTAAAAAGTAAAACTTTGGAAATTTGTAATTCATCTTTTTTCTACTTGACGGGTCACACGAATCGCCTTGAAATTGTTAACGAAATTACCATGAAGAGGCACAAAAAAAAAGGATCAAATTGTCAGCTTGCCTATTTTTTCGATGACTTCCGGCTAAAAACCGATGCGTGTCACGTGGAACCCCCCATATATAACTCAAATGACATATCATCAATGATATATCTTTTATGATAATAATTGATCTTAGTATATTATATTATTTCTAACAATGATTGATCTCAATATATATTATTTTGAACAATAATTGATCTCAAAGTATTACTTGGAGTTATTGGGATATAAAAAAACTATATATTTATGTTCACCGTTCAATTTGAGTTTAATTTATGCACGACAAATAATTGAAAACTCTTTGAATATTGTTAATTCGTTCTTAAATACATAAATTTAATCTAAAATAATTGTTTTTTTTTATGAAATATACCCACAATAAATCTTGTAACAACTTGCCCCAGCTCATGCACAACTAGCCCCGAACCGGGGCAAATTGTTACTTTACGTTTTGTTGCAAAAAAAAAAAATCATATCAAAAAAACTTATGCAAATATATTCCAAAACGGTTAGGCATACTAAAGTAGAATATATTTGCCAAATTGTAGAACAATAATATTTATATTTTACGAATTTTTTCCAATCAATTTTTCAAGTTATTTAAAAAAGTGTAACTTTTAGCCCCGGTCTCCCCTATATTATTATGCAAAATCAATTTCCCGAGGATCTTCTACATGCTTGATTTTTTTCAGATTTTTTCCCCATCGAGAAGTATTCAAAATCTGCTCTGAAACCCACGTTTGGTAGGACTGTATAGGTGAAAAACCACCTTAATGCGTGCATTTTCACAATACTCGAGTCAAAAGGGTTATGGCGTTCACTCCGCTCGCCTTCCGCTTGTCATTTGAACGTACAGCAAGTATTCGCAAGCTAGTCGACTGACTGACTATTTATTGATCTTCCCATTTTTTTAAATCGAAAACTCTTGAAATTCTTAAATTGATGACCTATACATAATTCATATTAATAATTTGGAAATAAAAACAATAATTTTTAAGAATTGTTCAATTTTTATACACTCAACGGCTTTAGCCGTATCTGATGAGCTACTTTGGGGGGTTACATGGGTTTCGAAAGCTAAAAAGAAGCATATTTTCACGAATCTTTTTTCTCATATAATAAATGACACATTTTATTCAAACTCTTTACGATATCAAAGATAAACATTTGATAAATATTTTGTGGAATTTTCATTTGAAAATTTTCAAAATTCAGCCATTGGGCCCTTATTTCCGGTGACCCTTCAGAAAAAAGTTCCTTTCCCGAGGACTGAAGAACTCATGATAGATTCCTCCGAAATTAAAAAAAAACCAAATTATTTCTATTAGTACACTGTAAAAAATCGGCAGTGTAAACTGCGATGGAGTGAGTGGTTAAATTCTTTGGGGTCGAAATTAACACCGAGAAAAAGTACAAACCACACTTTCGATGTGGTAATAATAAAAGCGGTGTTAATTATTTATCTTGCACACCGTATTGTGTTCAGGCAGCGAGTTGACACCCATCGGTAGTGATACGAGAGCTATGGTGTTAATTATGGTGTTATAAGTTCATGTCACACCGAGTTCATACTATTCCAGGTTAATATTCCGAAGGGTATATTTTTATCGTGTTAAGGTGCTTTCCTAGGCAATTCCACCAGTCCTGAAAACATCGTGAAAAAATGTGCTATTAAACGGAATATCTCTGCCTGGGCACCGAAATCAATGAAACAAAATACGTCGCGCAATTCTGTGGGCAATTACGAACACGCACGGCCCAAAACATATCCGTTTTATGCTGAAATAGAACAGATATGTATGAAAAACGCGTATTTTTGACACTTGGCGATATATATCGATCGGAATGATGGCGAGTTAGTTGTTCTCGAGAGTTTTTGAGGTATCGGTGACGGTTCAGAGATGGCGTGGCGCACGAATCTACGAGTCGGATCACTGTTCGATAAACTGGACAAAATCGGCTGTCAGTGATAAATTCTAAAGTTGTCATAGAAAAATGTTGTTATTGTGGTCAGGATACACAGAAGACTAATTCTGTGTATCCTGACCACAATAACAACATTTTTCTATGACAACTTTAGAATACACGCGTATTTATCACTGACAGCCCATTTTGTCCAGTTTATCGAACAGTGATCCGACTCGTAGATTCGTGCGCCACGCCATCTCTGAACCGTCACCGATACCTCAAAAAGTCTCGAAAACAACTAACTCGCCATCATTTCGATCGATATATATCGCCAAGTGTCAAAAATACGCGTTTTTCATACATATCTTTTCTATTTCAGCATAAAACGGATATGTTTTGGGCCGTGCGTGTTCGTAATTTCCCACAGAATTGCGCGACGTATTTTGTTTCATTGATTTCGGTGCCCAGGCAGAGATATTCCGTTTAATAGCACATTTTTTCACGATGTTTTCAGGACTGGTGGAATTGCCTAGGAAAGCACCTTAAAATTAACACGAAAAAAAGTAGAAACCGCACCTCTGATGTGGTTATTTTGAGAGAAATTCAATTTGCGAAATCAACATTTCCGACATAGTTAGAACTTTATAATATGTAGTCCAAAATATTTGACAATTGAATCAAAGTCTTGCTTGTTTAAAAGTAGAGTTCAATTGTGTAGGCTCCAAACAGATAAGAAAACATTGTATAACTCAACATAGCGAAGTTTGGCGTAGCGGTTAGAGCGTGCGACTAGTAATATGAGCGATGGAGCGAATGCGAGCGGACCTGCGTTCAAATCCCGGTTAGGACAAAATATCTATGGCGGTTTTTTCTCAGCGAATTGATAATGCGTTTTCATCTACGTGCGGTTAATTATAAGTTGCCGGATGTAGTGTTAAAATGTTAAATAATATATTTTTTTTGGGCTAGCTGAAAATTTCCCTCAATATAAACAAAAATAGTGTTTTTTTATCAGGATTTAACACCAGCTATGGGTTAAATTTCGGTGTTGATTATAAACACCGTTCGAACACCGCACATCTTACACCAGCATTTTACACCGCTAGTTTACACCGAAGTAATGGACCTATATAGACCACGCTGTGGTGTTAAAACGGTGTTAAAATTAACACCGCATTTTTTACAGTGTAGATACATAAATCTCGAGCTTGAACGAAGGAAAAAAAATTTTTAACTTGAATTTTTGGCATAATTTTTTTTACAAAAAAGTAAATTTTTGGTATAATTTGTACTACGTATTGCCCTATGAAATTGGTTGTGATAGAAAAAAAAAAAAAAAAATCCTTCGTTCAAGCACTAGTTAATCGTATCTTGAAGAAGTGTGTAAAATTTGAACAAGATCGGTTCATTAGATTTTGAGAAATCTTGATCTTAATCTATAAATACTTATACCGCGAGGACCAGGTGAAAGAGAATGGTCCATCCGCCCAGGCAGATAATATTTCGTATTTTTAGGGGGATAGCCACTCGTTGCGCTGAAAAAATCCCTAGGGTGATTTTGGCGCGCGGTCGATGCAACTCGGCAGCCATTGTTGATACAAGCCGGCTGACTGTCAATACATCGCGGAAGGTAGACAAGTGTGGTTATGTTCGTTTATTTGAAGGAAATAATAAATAAAGTGAATGAAACCTACGTGAATAAGCTAGGAATATTTATCAAAAATCGATCAATTAGTTCTAAATGATATCTTAATGCAATCAACGACTTAACCTAAGCTATAACTGGAAATTAATGAGAATCGAAGAGTTCATCGAGAACAACCAATTCGAACAAAATTATTGATTGTATCCTGGGGTTGAGGCATCAATAAATATCCATAGCTTATTCACGTAGGTTTCATTCACTTTATTTATCATTTCCTTCAAATAAACGAACATAACCACACTTGTCTACCTTCCGCGATGTATTGACAGTCAGCCGGCTTGTATCAACAATGGCTGCCGAGTTGCATCGACCGCGCGCCAAAATCAACCTAGGGATTTTCAGTGCAACGAGTGGCTATCCCCCTAAAAATACGAAATATTAGCTGCCTGGGCGGATGGACCATTCTCTTTCACCTGGTCCTCGCGGTATGATAATTGATAATATACTTGGCAATGATGTATTCAATACTACGCTAAATGCGACTAATAATTGAATTACAGTGAGAATATAATTATGTGTGAGGATAATGCTAAAATACAAATTTGGGGGGGGGGGGGGGGGGGGGGGGGGGGTAACGTTCGCCCCGGGTGCCAATCCTTCTTAGTCCGCCACTGACCTAGTGTGCCAACGCAACAGCGACGATGATATATCTTTACCCGCACAATGATTTATGCGTAGAGCCATCTGTCGGGCGTTTCGTTAACCGAGAACTGTCTCATATCTCAGCTGTCGGAAATCGACAATTTTACACTACAGTAAACTCTAGATAAATGGCCATCTCAGGGGGCTAAAGGAGAGGAAAATGGCTATTTACGGAACGGTCCCACTACGGCTGAGGAAAAGGCCTATGATGCGTGGTGGGAGAAGCTGTTGGTGCGCATATTGCTGTGGTGGGTGGCATAGTGTTTGTGTGAGTGACCGTCCGTGTGAAGGGGAAGTCGCTCGCAGGGCCACTTACCGGATGGCCACTTATCTCACTTATCTAGAGTCTACTGTATTTACATCTTTACTACCGCTCTATTTTACATACCTCGGCCCCATTGGTGCGTGAAACAACAAAATTTTTAGACAAACATGTTGGGGTACGTTGCTGGTTTTTGCGTTTTTGACGCGTAGGCTTTGATCTTAACCAAAATAAGTGACACGGCCACACTTGACAAACATAAAAAATGGGCAATTCCACCTCAAATCGGCCAATTTTGGGTGTTTTTTGACCTCGTATTTTTTGAATCGCCTTAAAATTTTTTTACGTGAAATCTACGTCAAAAAAGTAGACCCGTATTTTTTTGTTGGTTCAAAAAGTTTTTTTTACGCTAGTTATGAATTATCGAATTTTACTGTAAAAGTAGCGCGAGGGCGGCTTTGAGAATTAATATCTCGGGTCCCCTTCACCGTAGAGAGATGTTTAAAAACGCGTTTTAAAGGCGATGAAAGCCACATTCCGATAAAATTTTTCAATTTTTCAAAAAATATAGTTTTGTTATTTTTATGAGCAATCAAAATGTTTATCGATTTTTTTCGTAATCTAAGGCCATTTTCAAAATTCTAAAAAAAATATGATCGCATTCCTTGTTCAATTCTGAAGATGACGATTTTTTAAAAAAGATTGAGCTATTCTTCCAAGTATTTTTTTTACAATTATTTGTCCGGCGTTGCGTGAGGTTGCCGCGCGCGCGCCTTGCTACTACCGCGTTATTCCATGTATGGAAAGCCGCGCGTCACGCCATTGGCCGAGCCCCGTACGACGCGGTAGTAGTGAGGCGCGCGGCGCGCCAACCTCACACAACGCCGGATAAATAATTGTAAAAAAAATACTTAGAAAAATAGCTCCATCTTTTTTAAAAAATCGTCATCTTCAGAATTGAATAAGGAATGCGATCATATTTTTTTTAGAATTTAAAAAATGGCTTAGATTGCGAAAAAAATCGATAAACATTTTGATTGCTCATAAAAATAACAAAACTATATTTTTTGAAAAGTTAAAAAATTTTATCGAAAAGTGTCTTTCATCGCCTTTAAAACGCGTTTTTAAACATCTCTCTACGGTGAAAGGGACTCGAGATATTAATTCTCCAAGCCGCCCTCGCGCTACTTTCACAGTAAAATTCGATAATTCATAAGTGGCGTAAAAAAAACTTTTTGGACCAACGAAAAAATACGGGTCTACTTTTTTGACGTAGATTTCACGTAAAGAAAGTTTAAGGGGGTATCCCCACCTTTAAATGGGTCAACATTCTGAGAAAGAGATTGATATTTTACAGCGAATTTGAGAGTCTGATCAAATCCAAAAAAATCATGAAGTTGAGGGAGGGTTTGACCCTCATTATCCATACTTAACATTGGATATTACTTTGAGTCTAATAGTAGTTACGCTGAATATAGATAAATACAAAATTACTCGGTTGTCGCAAAGAATCAGTAGTACCGTTGGATCGATTCTGGAATTTTTGGTCCTCAATTGTTGAGAAGAGATGCCTCTATCATATGAACATAGAACTTTTTGATATCGCGAAAATTGCCTGACTCGCTTAGTTTTTA
This sequence comes from Tenthredo mesomela, assembly GCA_943736025.1. Classification (NCBI taxonomy): domain Eukaryota; kingdom Metazoa; phylum Arthropoda; class Insecta; order Hymenoptera; family Tenthredinidae; genus Tenthredo; species Tenthredo mesomela. The sequence goes on along the minus strand of OX031018.1, from coordinate 16,887,727 downwards.
CTGAGATTTTTCTAATTCTTCAATTTTTTTTCTCGATTTTTTCTATTATCTCAACCAAAAATAGTCATATCAAAAAGTTCTATGTTCATATGATAGAGGCATCTCTTCTGAACAATTGAAGACCAAAAATTCCAAAATCGATCCAATGGTACTACTGATTCTTTGCGACAACCGAGTAATTTTGTATTTTTCTATATTCAGCGTAACTACTAATAGACTCAAAATAATATTCAATGTTAAGTATGGATAATGAGGGTCAAACTCTCCCTAAACTTCTTGATTTTTTTGGATTTGATCAGACTCTCAAATTCGCTGTAAAATATCAATCTCTTTCTTAGAATGTTAACTCATTTAAAGGTGGGGATACCCCCTTAAGTCGATTCAAAAAATACGAGGTCATTTCTCGGTCGATTTGAGGTGGAATTGCCCAAATTCATTTTTTTCGATTTCGGCGAATCTCGCATGCTGGATCGAACCTATTCGTCCCTAGGCATCGAATAAATCCATTATGTATCATTTTTTATTATCGTTTCCGAGTTTTTGCGAGTTTTTGTGTTTTTTTTTTGGCCGGTAACGGTAGGACTAGGACATGCCCTTAAATCACTTGTAATTATTTTTAAAAATTTTCGATTTTTCTATATTCGAATATAAAAATTTTTACCCCTCTTCCATCGTGGGAATGTTATTCTTTTTTTTTTCTCGTGTCTAGACTTTAGATGTAAAAGTAATGATGAAAGATACGTTGTGAAATTTTCACAATATTTTGTTCGAAAAGTTGAGGTAGTGTCGTGCGTATCGACTTTTCTGAAGAAATTGATTAAACTTATATTAGCCATATGTTGACGCATTATACGTCTCCTGTCAAAATGTTTCGACCTTTGACCGCTTCATTTCTGAGAAAAAAGCATTTAAAGTTCGTTCTCCTACACAGGCTGATATGAAAAGTGTGGAAAAATATGTTTTCCCAACCCAAACGTAGAAATAGGCGAGTTTGTTGCCTGCTGAAAATGAACAAAACACGGTATTTCTCAATGAAGACGTGCGCGTTGGGAAATAGCGAACCATTTTTCCACTAGTGGGCAAAAACAGTTTTTGCCCACTAGTGGAGTAATGGTTCGCCGTTTTCCAACTTGCACGTCATTCATTGAGAAATAACGTGTTTTGTTTATTTTTAGCAGGCGACAAAATCGCCTAATTTCACATTTTTGTTGGGAAAAATAGTACGTGGAAATCGTGGGCAATGACGATTTGAGGTGAGTGTGATATCCGCACTAGGGTGGAGTGAAAAATGCACTTTTTTTAAATCGCTATCTCCTTAGCACTCAAAAATTGCGTCTTGACATCCTGAAAACCCACACCAAAGGATTTTTTAATGAGACCACATCTTGAGGTGCCTAGATGAAGATTACATTTTTACTTCACTTTCGGGAACTTCCAGACTCGGATATATCCTTCCATTCACTAGAATGCAATTTTCAGCTAACAATTAAAATTTCGAATAATGATCGAATTGGCTTCATTTCAAACTTTTAAAGAAACAACAGAAATTTGGTTATTCTGAGTATGACACGGAAATAACCAAATTTCTGTTGTTTTTTTGAAGGTTTGCAATGAAGCCAATTAGATCATTATTCAAAATTTTAATTGTGAGCTGAAAATTGCATTCTGGTGAAAGGAAGGATATATCCGAGTCTGGAAGTTCCCGAAAGTGAAGTAAAAATGTAATCTTCGTCTAGGCACCTCAAGATGTGGTCTGATAAAAAAATCCTTTGGTGTGGGTTTTCAGGATGTCAAGACGTAATTTTTGATTGCTAAGGAGATAGCAATTTGAAAAAAGTGAATTTTTCACTCCGCCCTAATCCGCACTCGCCTTCGGCTCGTGCAGATAACTTCACACTCACTCAGAATCGTCATTTTTGCCCACTCGTTGCACAATATACTATTAAAAATGACTCCTTGGCGAAAACATTTCTTAGTATTTCGACAAAAAAATATCATATGGTAAACCGTAATCTTCTGAATCGTTTGATTCATCATTCAGCGTTTTCAACCGTCTCGTTTAGGTCTTATATTTAGTTAAAACTGAAATATAAAGGCGTATCTCTCTAGCTCTCGAGTGGATATCTCGTGGCTCTCACTCTCACATTGTCGCTGACTAGTACGAATATATGGGTTTTATGTATTGGGTCGGAGTGTAGCACGACACTACCTCAATCTTCAGACCATCATTTTCATGCACTTATTCTTTTCAATTCAACCAACCAGATCCCACTTATAAACTTGTTTGTGAATTATGTTATTTGACGAATTTCAAATTTGTAACTCACAAAGTATTCGCAAAAAATATTAAAATAATGCACATAGGCTCCTTTGAATTTGCCGATGGTAAAAACCAATTATTGACAAAATTGAAGAGGGTGAGGGATGGAACTTGTCTGCCTCGGAGGAAAATACCTTACCTATATATATACACTTACGCGTACGCAGCATATTTTCTATAATTATACGATGCAGCGTAATTGACTCAATATACCGAGCCAGTCTACTTAGATAAGGGAAGCCTGTCGCCTCTGCCTACGATCTATGCACACACATACGTGTATAATGCATATTGTTTATTAGTATGTATACGGGGTATTCCAGGCCAACTCGACCTGGGTCTGACCCTCGACTCCTTGGATTGGGTTCGTAATTTTTCATATGGTTGTTTCATCTTTCGAAAGGACGCTGAATTTTTTTTCGGATTTTTCATTCGAATTGGTTCAAATAGAAAATTATAATCACTCAAGAAAAAAATCACATCGAAGGACACTTTTTAAAAATCTGAAAAAATTCTCAAAAATCCTGTACTCGATTCTGAAAATATCGGCGTGTGGACCAGAGTGAGCCGGCGCTCGCTTCTATTATCAGCTGCAATTTCCTGGAAGAGTTTTTTGGAAAGAAATCTGCGATTTTTTTTCGTTAAGTTATTCAACTTTTTGTGTGGAAAGTCAGTTTTTAGAAAACGTGTCGTGACTCGAGAACTGTTTTTAGATAAAATGTCATGATATGAAAAATGTGTATTTTTTAATCTTTCACTCGTTCAAATGGTAAATTTTTTTTTTTTTTTTTTTAATTTTTTTTTATATTACATGAATAAATCCGAAATAAAGTTAACAATAAATTCTGTGGTTGTTTGGTTTTGTTATGAATTTGGATTGTTGCCGTTGCCTCCTGTGTTATGAGGGAGTTAGAGGTTGTTGAGTTCGTGCCTCGTTTTTATACCTTAGCGTAACCGGATTTTAGGTGATGGATGGTTGATGTGAATTTATATATGATAACTAAATAATCGTTTATTGGTAATAATTACAATGATGGTAGAACCGCATCGATATGAGTGTGACAAGTTTGTAGAGCAAGTGAAGAGTGATTTTGAGTTTGTGACTAATTTAACTTATTATCTTATTTTTATTTGTAATTCTAACTTCTGAGACTTGCCTCTTCTTCAGGGGGTTTTCAGATTCCACGGGCCTACTATATGAGCTTTTATACAAATGGGGAGGAGGAGTTTTAAGATTCAGTTTTGAACTTTTATATATTTTATTTTACGTAAAAATGATTCAGTATATGGATAAGAATAATATTATTGAACATGGCAAAAGATTAAACGTTATGTGGTTATAATTGTCAATATGATGTTTTCCTATAAAGCTAACCTTACTTAATTAGGCTGTGTTATGTGTTCTCAATGAGAGGATCTCTTATTGCAAGATTTGAATATATTGTTTTTAGAATAATATATTTCATTACGAGTATAAGGAAAGGCTTTTTTGATGAAACGAGAGGTTTACGGCACGAGCCGAAGACGAGTGCTGTAACGAGGTTCGTCAAAAAGCCTTTACGTACAAGTAACGATCATTATTTTTCATCAGGATTGCCGAGAAATCGCGACGAAGTTGCGATTTTGAGGTTAGAATGATGAAAATGATTTTAATATGCATGCGTGAATGTAAGTGAATAATAAAAGAATCTGTGAAGCTGGCTTGTACTGCGTTACGACTTCGACATCCAGGGAGACCGAAGTAACCCCGGTAGCTTCACCGTTTACACAAAAAGCTAAAAGAATCGTTGGAAATATCTAGACAGGCAGAGAACCCGAAGCAACCCCGCGATGCTAAATACTAGCAACACTTTCCTGCTAGGAGATCGCTCTGCTCCTACGGCCGACTTGGGCTCCTTCTCAATACGCTGGCGCGTTACTTCACTTATAGCGAGAAACGTTTTTAGCCGGAGCAACGAGCAGCGAGAGCCGCTTTAGATTCTTGCCCGCAGGTGGTGGGCGCGCTAGTCGTGTAACTTTGAATAATACTAACTATTTCTTATTACATAGTTAAGGTGCTTTCCTAGGCAATTCCACCAGTCCTGAAAACATCGTGAAAAAATGTGATATTAAACAGAATATCTCTGCCTGGGCACCGAAATCAATGAAACGAAATACGTCGCGCAATTCTATGTGCGACTCCGAACATGTACAGCCCAAAAAATGTTCGTTATGCGCGAAAATAGAGAAGATATCCATGAAAAACGTTTCTAAAACCGTTTTTCATGGATATCTTCTCTATTTTCGCGAAAAAAGAACATTTTTTGGGCTGTACATGTCCGGAGTCGCACATGGAATTGCGCGACGTATTTCGTTTCATTGATTTCGGTGACCAGGCAGAGATATTCCGTTTAATAGCACCTTATGCACGCGTTTATTACAATGTTGTGGATTGGGTAGGAAAGGCCCTTAATGAATGAATTCTCTATTACTAAATATTTCTTATTATATATTCTATTATCATATATGGTAGTGTTACATGTTAGCGGCTTATGATTTCGAGAGCTAGTTTAAGAGTGACTACTCTGGTTGACGATTTGGAAGCAAGTGATAGGTGGCTACCGTTTAAGAGTCGATTGATGAGATCATTCTTTGTCTCATTGTCCTCCCGGGCGTGAGCGTGTTTCTGCAGGTGCAGTTTTATGGGTGCGTAAGTAGGGATGAAGTTCTTCGAATGTAAGGATAAAACTTCATCTGATTAGAGGCTGTGAGACTGGATGCATGCAGGATGTTATCTCTTGGGTATTGAGAGTGAGGGTATAGGAGACTATGGAATAGTATGGAATACGTAACATTATTATATATCATGAAGAAATTTATTGTTAATTTCATTAAAAAAAGAAAAAAAAAAAAGTTCAAAAATCTTTAACGAGTTAAAAATTCAAAAATACACATTTTTCATATCCTGACATTTTATCTGAAACCCCACAGTTCTCGAGTTACGACGCAATTTCTAAAGACTGACTTTCCGCACGAAAAGTTGAATAACTTCCCTGCTGGAAGTGAAAGGATAGGATGTCTATCCATTTGAATCATTTTGAATCTTTCGGATACGAAGGGATAAGTAAAATGAATCCAAATCTATCCTTTGCCTATCTGGTTGAATCCTTTTCTATCCCAATTTCAATCGAAAACCAGGTCTATCCTTTTCTAACCCCAATTTCCTATCCAAATCTATCCCTCGCCTATCTGGTTGAATCCTTTTCTATCTCGATCTCGATATAAAATCAGGCCTAACCTTTTCTAACCCCAATTTCCTATCCAAATCTATCCCTCGCCTATCTGATTGAATCCTTTTCTATCTCGATCTCGATATAAAATCAGGCCTATCCTTTTCTAACCCCGATTTTGTATCCAAATCTATCCCTCGCCTATCTGGTTGAATCCTTTTCTATCTCGATCTCGATATAAAATCAGGCCTATCCTTTTCTAACCCCAATTTCCTATCCAAATCTATCCCTCGCCTATCTGATTGAATCCTTTTCTATCTCGATCTCGATATAAAATCAGGCCTATCCTTTTCTAACCCCGATTTTGTATCAGAATCTATCCCTCGCCTATCTGGTTGAATCCTTTTCTATCCCAATTTCAATCGAATACCAGGTCTATCCTTTTCTAACCCCAATTTCCTATCCAAATCTATCCCTCTATCTCAAAATTTTCCATTCTTATGTAATGTGCATCTGTTGATTATATAATTGATTATCACTAGAAAAAGATTTATAGGTATATATATACAGGCGCTGAATTATATATTTGAATATAATAATAATCGGGGTTAGAAAGGGATAGGCCTGATTTTATATCGAGATCGAGATAGAAAAGGATTCAATCAGATAGGCGAGGGATAGATTTGAATAGGAAATTGGGGTTAGAAAAGGATAGGCCTGATTTTATATCGAGATCGAGATACACTGAGAGAATTTTATGATAGCGTGTACGATCTTAGAATTGTAGATTATGGAATGGCATTGTATAGTTCATAATAACATAAGAGATGGTAACCATTACCATCTGAGTGGTCAATTTTTTTATACAGATGGTAAATATTATCATCAGGGTGTTGAATTCAATCATCGCCGATAATCGCTATTACTTCGGCTATTACAATCGGTTGTTTTTGTGTTTTTACAATCATGCGATAGTAGTATTTACTATAAAATTCCCTCAGTGTAGAAAAGGATTCAATTAGATAGGCGAGGGATAGATTTGGATAGGAAATTAGAGATTGGAAAGGATAGACCCTAGTTTGGATTCAAAAGAAGATAGCAAGAGATTTGCAAAGATATAGATACAAGTGGATAGACAGGACTCTGAATTCTAATTGATATCGAAAGGAATTAACATAGGGTAATTCCGGGAGAGTTGAACCACTTAAGCGAAAAAAGGGTATAAAAAATTTTTAGTTTACAAAATGAAAAGTTTCATAACATAGAATCTTTACATGAACCTTAAGCTATTATGCAGTACGTTTATAATAATTTTAAAGTACGATATTTACCAACAAGATGATAAAATATGAACATGTCGCATGCGGCCAACTCACCCGTAGGGTACGGGTGAGATGCCCCCGAGTATTGGGGTGATATGCCCTACCCGGAAAAGATGGTTTCTGCGTCTTTTTTAATGTAGAATTGCATGATTATGAATCAATTTTTATTTCTCATTTTCTTTTCTGGCTTTTTTGTGTCAAAGTTGATCCAAAATACGTCGCCGTATCATAAAAAATCATTTCCGACAAAATTATTGTTTTTAGATTTGGTGCCCGTTTTTCTTCCGTGCCCCTTTCGCCTCCGTGCCCGTTTTTCCCCCCTTTACCCTATTTTCTTGGCATTTCTGGAAAATGGATGATTTTCAATAGTTCTGCACAGTCATTATTATTGGTGGGCATCTCTCCCGATTGGGGGTAAGATGGCCTTTTCCTATCTGCTGCCATGTAGATAGTAATTATTTGAGCCAAAATTGAATGAACATCAACTCAAACTATCGGTTTTTATATTCCCGTGTCCAGAATTTACTTTTGTTATTAATTGATAATCGGAACAGTGACGTAAACAAAGCGAGAAATTATAACAGCATCAATATTCATAGGGCTCGCCAGTAAAAGGGTGATATCTTGAAACACAACTTCTTTTCACATTATTTCTCGATTGAAGTGAGGAATTTGGGTTCTGAATAACAACTAGGAATTTTATTGCTAACATCTGTTGGTTATTTAATGAAATATAGACCGTCGGCCATCTCTCCCAGTGGTTCAACTCTCCCGGAATTACCCTAGATAGACCGTGAGTAAGAATGGATAGAAAATCAAGGCTTCAAACATACTTTTCAACATTTCGCAGATATTCGACGACTAAGTCCCCATTCTATCACAGTCATTGTGTAGAATTAGTGAACTGTAAAAATAAGACGAGAGCGTGGCGCAGCGCATATGGTGTGCGACTGGTAATCTGACCGTCGAGGGTTCGAATCCCCGACTGAGCGTTGGAAATTTGAAAAAGATTCCATATACTTTCACCCCACTCACTCCGCCGTCTGAATCTATCAACTATAAATGTGATTCGTAATCAAATTTTTTTACGAAAAAAAAAAAAATGGCTGCCGACAATAAAATATTCGAGAGGGTATTCAGATGGATAGACCTTCGGAGATACTTTGCGGATAGCAATGGATAAATAAATGTGGATAGAAAAGGATAAGAATTTGTTAACTGCAATGATCTACCTCAGGATAGAAGAAGATAAACTCGGCAAAACATAAGGGATAGACTTATTGATACAAAGAGATACATACAAGTAAAGATTGAACTAATAGATAGGAAGAGATAGCTTTTCAGAGTTTGTCTGGGATAGAGTCGTGGATAGAAAAGGATAGCGTTTGAGGGATGCAAAGTATGTAGTTGCGAGGGATAAAAAATCTTTATCTCTTTCTATCCTAACATTTCTATCCCTTTCTATCCTTTCACTTCCAGCAGGGTTGACGGAAAAAATCACAGATTTTTCTTTAAAATACCAACTTACAGCTTAGAGAGGTTCGGCAGTAGAAATAGGAAAGGAAACAGGACCGTGAAATTTAGACACGACATTTTTCTTGTCCAAACAAGATTTCACGAATTTTTTCAAAATTTTTGATCGTGATTTTTGGGTAAAAGCAATGGAAGAAAATTTCGAGTTTAACATAGCCTCTTATGGGAGCGTGCATTTGAAGTTAAACAAAGTATTTTTGGAATGACACAGCCATGGGAGCTGTATACAATACTGAAGATAAATGTATTTTTCATCATAATATCCAAAAGAAATAGTATCTCTCCGGTCATTATATTAATGAAAAATCGATGAAAAGTTGCAAAGCACAGATCGCGCGAGTGAGGTTATAATGTTGGCGACAGTGTTGGTTTGGAGCATTTGCGTGCGCAACTTAGTTCGTTGGTTTTGTCTATACGTATACATTTCGCGACCTCGAGACGTAGCAGTACTACCAATCCTCGTATACGTAAAAGAAAGGTCGGTAAGCAAGATATTTTCCTTGCCCCCTTGCCCCGCAAACGAGGGACTGCCAAACCTCGTTAATCTTAACACTTTCAAATCCCACAGAGAAAAAAATTTCATTGCCATTTCCCAAAGAATTGCACGCGACTTTTGAAAAGTACGCAAATCGCAAAAAAACGGTCATGTTAAAAATTATCTACTGAGTGCGGAAAACATCGTGGACCAATGAAAAAAGAAGCGAAATAAAGTTGGTTCTTGTCACTTTCAAATGGCACCTTGACCATTTGGCTACGATTTTTTTTTTTTTTTTTTTACCGAGATATTCAACTTTCTGTCTTGATCGAGAATTCGGAAGGTGATCCCGAACTTATGAACGGTATTACTGTATGCATAATAGGGCCAATCATTTTGGGGTCATATTTTTTGATTTGTCCTCGCACCCCTCAAAATGTGAGTGTATGAGGTCAGTATCAGTACCTATCAATATGACCACGGTGCGATTTTTTTTGGCGTGGCCCATTGCAAAAGTATTTTTTCCCATTCAAATAACACGGGAAATATTTTTTTTTTTTATTTGAAATTTTATTCCAATCTAACGAATCATCGCGTTGTAAAAATCAATACATATTCTTGTAGGAAATTAAACGATCTCCAAAAAAGGTCTGATATGATTTTTCGCTAAGTCCACTCGTAGGAAAGTTATTGAAGGTTAAAGTTCAACCTCAAACGGTATATGACGACTTTTTTTTCGACCTACCGAAAAATCGTATCAGACCTTTTTTGGAGATCGTTCAATTTCGTACAAGAATTTGTGTTGATTTTTACAACACGATGATTCGTTCGAACGAAATAAAATTCCAAATAAAAAAAAAAAAACATTTCCCGTGTTATTTAAATGGGAAAAATACTTTTGCAATGGGCCACGCCAAAAAAAATCGCACCGTGGTCATATTGATAGGTACTGATACTGACCTCATACACTCACATTTTGAGGGGTGAGAGCAAATCAAAAAATATGACCCCAAAATGATTAGCCTTAATGCATAAGCATCAGGGTTGCAATCGTAAAATACTTCGCGCGTACAGCATGGGCATAGCGGCTCCATCTGTTTTATCCGAGTTTTTCCGTATCATCTGATCATAAACCTCGATTAATGCGGAGTGCTCGGATGAGTTCGTTGCCTCGAATAACGCGGATACTCAGTTGATCGAAGGCCGGATAAACGAGGTTGTACTGTACGTATATAGAAAAATGAATCCAATGTCAAACGAGGGGTCTGCTGCAATCACTTCGAAAAATTACTGATAAGTATTCCAATACTCGTCCAATACTATGAAGATTTAATGGGTTTTCGGAGATTTCATATCTGACTTTGAAAACCACACAAGGCTTTGCGGAATTTTTCGGGATGTCATTACACTTCATAAAATTTCATATGGATTTCGTGAAAACTTCACGGAGAGAAATTTATAGTACATTTTCTCATACTCATATAAGCCATTCCACGTCAGACCGGACAAAATAAATCAAAGATTGACCTCGATGTTACCGATTTCACTATAATTTTTTTTACGGGTTCTATGGAACAAACAAATTCATCAAACAATATATTTTTTTTTATTTTTTTCAACCCTATTTTCCAAGTTACACGGGGGTTAAATTCAGGAAAAAGAGCCAAAAATCGAAAACATACTCCCCTTCAAACGGTCATATATTTTATTGTGTTCATCCTAGAGACTCCATTCAGAACCCATTTTAAAGCGATTGAATGACACTATTATTATATATTTATTTAATTCTGCGCTAACAAACAATTCTATTTGTTATAAACAAATATATTATTCAAACGTGATTTTTAACACAAATACCAAGCGATAAAATCATCAAAAAAATATGAGCGTATTCCTTGATCAATTCTCTACGAAATCGTTGAGTCAATTTTATGGAGAACCGATGGGAACCATGTTAAAACGATTTATTTATAAGCGACGGCGCGCGCTGCCACCGAAAAACCGTACCCGAGCCGGGTCTCTCAGCGGCAGCGCGCGCCGTCGCTTATAAATAAATCGTTTTCACATGGTTTCTATCGTTTCTCCATGAAGGGGGTATCTATACCTTTGAATCTTCAAAAAATCGTTTTTGTTTTTATATTTTTTTTGGAATGCTAGTGACCTACTTTACCTGCAAATAAATTGGCGTCCGAAAATCTAGAGGATTTGAAAAGTTACAGCCATGAGAGTCCCGAACTGCGAAAAAGCGCCGCCGCGCGGCGCGCGGACGCTCATATTGGTCCCGTAAATATTGTACAGTACCGTCAACACCACTGTCTTGCTTCTTTTGACGTTTTTATATATTTTGTGATCTTTAAATTCTTTGTAATTATGATTTTTGTACATATTTAATTTTCAATATTCTTTTGAATTGTGATAATTGACAGAACACATGGCTGCGATCTACATTTTTTCGAGGTTAGGTGTCTACTTGTTTGTAAATAGTCGTGTTGTCATTACGAATTCAAACCAATAGTAATTTTTAATATTGAACAAACACAGTGTATATATCTGAGATGAGATGAGACGTCGCAATCGAAAGAAGATGATCCATCAAAAAAGTACATTTGAAATCGATGCCAGGAGACTACACATTCAGATTTCTAAAAAGATGAGTACCTTTTTCTATAATATATTAATTGCGAAAGTTTGATAAATATTATAAGAAAAAAGGTATGATTGATGAAAGATGGGAGAAATTTCGTAGTGCTGACAAAAATTGTGCTAGCATCTTCTGAATCTCAAAAATATTGAAGATTAAAGGGAGACTTCGGTGAAATTCGCTATTAGAGGTTGTATAAAAAAATCCTTCCAGCAGTTTTTGAATAATGTCAGTATAGACTGCGAAAAAAAATTTCCTGCGATGAAAATGTAAGCACAAGGAACCTTGCGAAGAAGATTTTTCTCACCGCTGTCAAAAATTCCTTGCGTCTACACTTTCATCGCAGGAGGCTGAAACTTTTTTTCACTATCTATACTGACATTATTCAAAAACTGCTGCAAGGATTGTTTTATACACGTCTTTTCAAAGTTGTAAGAATTAAAAAACCTGTTTTTGCCAAAAATCTCACCGAAGTCTCCCCTTGAGAATTCTGAAGGATTTTTATGTATTGAAAAATTTTCATCAGATTTTTTCTGACGCAATTCATTCTTTTTCTAGCAGCCTTACTGGACACCTACTGGACACTGTTGTTGGACAGAACAGGTCAAAACTCACTACAAGCCTACGCCTGGCACATGTGTCTCGACTCGACTCATAACACATCGATACGAGAGCAGCTGCGGATCCAGCATATTAATCATAAGCAAAATCTTAGAACTTAATTTTCTGTAGATACATTTTCTTGTCTGGGAAAAGTAGAAAATAAAAAAAAAATAAAAAAATAAAAAGTTTAAAAGTTGATTTCTGGAGAATGAATATTTTGACCGGTTGCCGTAAAGAATCAGGAGCATCGTTGGACCGATTCTGGAGTTTGTGGTCTTCAAATTTGTAGAATCAAAGCCTATATCATATGAACATAGAACTTTTTGATATTACTATTTTTGGATGAGATAATAGAAAAAGTAGAGAAAAAAAATTGAAGGATTAGAAAAATCTCAGTAAAAACTAAGCGAGTCAGGCAATTTTTGCAATATCAAAAAGTTCTATGTTCATATGATAGAGGCATCTCTTCTGAACAATTGAGGACCAAAAACTCCAGAATTGGTCCAACGATACTACTGATTCTTTACGACAACCGACCAATTTTGTATTTTTCTATATTGAGTGTAACTACTATCAGACTCAAAGTAATATCCAATGTTATATGTGGATAATGAGGGTCAAACCCTCCCCAAACTTCATGATTTTTTCGGATTTGATCAGACTCTCAAATTCGCTGTAAAATATCAATCTCTTTCTCAGAATGTTAACCCATTTAAAGGTGTGGATACCCCCTGAAATTGACTTAACGATTTTGTAGAGAATTGATCAAGGAATACGCTCATATTTTTTTGAGAATGTTATCGCGTGGCCCTTGCTTTGAAAATCACGTTTGAATAATATATTTGTTACCGCGAAATTAAATAAATGTATTATAATAGTGTCATTGAATAGCTTTGAAATGGTTCGTAGGTGAAGTCTCTAGGATGAATACAGTCAAAGATATGACCGTTTGAAGAGGAGTATGTTTTCGATTTTTGGCTCTTTTTCGTGTATTTCACCCCCGTGTAATTTGGAAAATAGGGGCAAAAAAAAAAAAAAAAATTGTTTGATGAATTTATTTGTTCCATAGAACCCGTAAAAAAAATGATAGCGAAATCGGTAACATCGAGGTCAGAAAGCTGTCCGGTCTGACGTGGAATGAGGCTGGTTACCGCTAAAACTGTTAAACTTTGGCGCCAGCGAGCCAAGTAACCAACATGGCGTCTCCAATATAGCCGGTTGTTTCAAAATTCAAATGAAGCGCCATTAGTGGCACGCGCACATTTACACACATGGTCACTGACACACACTAATAACAGACATGTATTGGTAATCTGCGCCATTTTTGTTACTTGGCTCGTTGGCGCCACCTGGAAAAGCTTTGCGTATTCAACCCCATTGCTCACATATAACTTGACAGATTTCAAGAGATTCTTAAGGGTTTCGTATGATTTCATATCGAGTTTCATAGGACTCCCCGAGATTTCATGAAACTGCATGGGATTTCACGGATTCAAAAATATTCATAAGACTTCCAAAATTTCTTAGAATTTCACACCCGAGGTAGACCCGACTCCAAGCGTGATTAGTCCGTCGTTGAAAAGTATTCTTATACATCGCTCCGGTTCACCCCAGATAGCACATGTGTCCAAAGGACGTCTTCATGACGTCATTTTCAAGACGTCTTAAGATATACCCGGCAAGACGACCTCAAGACGTCGTATTTAAGACGTCTCAATAACGATGGTCGGAAAGCCGTCTTGAATTAGACTTTTTCATCAGACGTCTTGATGTAAGCCAATCTACGTAAAATTGCAGATGGCAGCACCGTCGTGCGAATTGAAGCCAGCCATTACTTCGCGCGCATTTCCGCGTGGTCCGCGCACATTACAATCCTCTGCATAGTTTCGTGTACTGCCATACTACCAAGTAAGACTAATTCATTCAAGACATAGAAGAATTTGCTTCATATAAATAAATCTCCAATAACTAGCTGTAGTCAAACGTAAGTATAATATATATTATTATCCGTTGAATATTTTTACAAACTCGAATCGTATGTATGGGCCGGTCACTGCAACTGCATGCTGCCAGATTGAGGTTAGATTCGTCAAGCAGGCCGGCACGTGTTTACATTGTTTGATATCGTTCCGAAAATCAGAGATGTTCTGTGGATAGTGGTCAGTCTAATGGCGGCACAATTATTTTTTTTTCGCAAATGACAACGCTGCCGGACGACCACGGACAAGCGATCTATCGATATTTTATACGTCTGTGACTGATAAAAGACGACGTAGTGGTAGCTGTCACGTCGTAGGTTACAATGAACTGTCATATTACAATATTGTGTAATTAAATTAAATACAAAAAATCAAATACACAATTAAATGGATTTACAATAAGATTTTAATGCTCAATTAGATGATAAGTATACACTATACAGTTACACTCGTGTTTCTGAACTATTTAGATAATCTTGAATGAGTAAAATAAGTCATGTACACAATACAGTTATCAATGAGAACTATCAGAAGATATTATTATTGTTAAAAAAAAAAAAAAAAAATGGTATTTTATTCGTATAAGATTATATTGATATTCAAATAAATAGTGAATTCTGATTTTACTAAAATGGAGTCTGATTTTAATCAATAATTATGGTTGAAAATTCTCTTTGCATTCAAATTCTTCCAACCTCAATTTGGGCATGTGGAGTGCACATTTGGAGTGCACGCTTTAAGCGGTCTTCATTCAGACGGAATTAAGACGTCTTTCGTGAGACGACATTGAGACGTCTAAATTCGACGCATCAGACGACTTTCAGACGTCTCAGAGACATTTGAAAGACACTTTCCTAAGATGTCTCAAAAAATTTCAGACGTCCTATGGATGTCCTTAAGACGTCTCTGTGCTATCTGGGACGGCTATCAACGAATAAACTAAACTGAGAAATTATACTAACATATGGGTGTTAGATTAGTGGAATTAATGGAATTAGGAAATTAGTGAGCACAAGTGACCAGTCTCGACGTGACGGTTATAACTTCTGATTAGTAATTAGATTATACAGTATGCATTATGATATTGCGCACCTGTTTCCAGCTAGGAACTCGTATGCCTATACGCATATGGCACAGCATATGAGCAGCAGTCTGTAATATTAGGTTGGAAGAAAAAAAGAAAAAAATGAACAGGGACCAACTAATTGCATTTTGTATCACACAGTTTCAATTTCAAGTCACTTGAGTGCATGATAATTAATTTTATTATTACTTTAACATGCTGTACCAAATTGCACAACGTCAACCGCGTCAACGTGAGCATACATCACATTATACTGATAGATTGTAATATTCGATGACTATTTTGAGATTATAGAATAATAAATAAAATGTATGATTGATATAGTTTCACGGAGCCGAGCTCATGCGGTATATTATCTAATTGGCTTGGTCATAGGTTATGCGTATGGATCATTTCAATTCAATTAGCATTTCCACGGTACAGCTGTATTTTATTTTAAGCCTTTGCTCATATTCAGCTCGTAATCCTCGCCATTACTTGATTGAACAACTCATGTACTCCCGCTCCAAGAAATTAAGCAGACCACTCATCACTAGACACACACATATATGGGATATTTCACGCCAACTCGACCTGGGTTTGACCCCCTCGACCCCTTGGATTTGATTCGTAATTTTTTATATGGTTGTTTTATCTTTCGAAAGCACGCTGAATTTTTTTCGGATTCTTCATTCAAATTGGTTCAAATAAAAAATTGAAATCACTCAAGAAAACAATCACATCGAAGGACACTTTAAAAATCTGAAAAAATTCTCAAAAAATCCTGTACTCGATTCTAAAAATTTCGGCGTGTGGACCAGAAGGGGCCGACGCTCGCTTCTATTGTCAGCTGCAATTTCCTGGAAAAAAAAAAAAAAACAGAATAAAAAAACAAACGCCAAAGTCAGTTCAATGTGGGCAGTTGCTTGAACATTTTTATATGTAACTCCGAATTTTTCAGAATTTTCTAAGATTATTTCAACTGCCCACAGTGAACTGACCTTTGCGTCTAATTTTTTGTTTTTCCAGAAAATCGCAAATGACACATAGGAGCGAGCGCCGGCCCACTCTGGTTCCAACGCCGAAATTTTTGGAATCGAGTACAGAAGTTTTTGAGAATTTGTTCACATTTTTAAATAGTGTCCTTCGATGTGATCTTTTTCTTGAGTGATTTTATTTTTCTATCTGAACAAATTTTATGAAAAAATCCGAAAATAATTCAGCGTGCTTTTGAAAGATAAAAAAAAAAAAAACATATGGAAAATTACGAACCAAATCCAAGGGGTCGAGGGTCAAACCCAGGTCGAGATGGCGTGGAATGCCCCATATATATATATAGATGTATGTTTTAGGTTAATTCCAAAAAAAAAATTTTTTTTCTCCCACCAACAGGCTCAAAAGTTTCATTTAGGTAAAAAAAGTATGCCTGTTAAAATATGAGCTCTTAATATTAATATTAAGAGTGGGCGCATCGCACTTTTCGATTTTCCATAAGAATATAACATGGGATAAATTATTTTTGCTTCTTATGATTTTTATAACCAGCAAATGATACGTCACACAAAGAATCTACAGACATATTTTTGTTGGAAAATGAAAAATAACAAATAAAAAAAAAAAAAAAATTAAAAAATTAAAATTGAAAAAATTAAAATGAAAATCAATTGAAATAAATTAAACTTCGACCTTGAATAACTTTCGAACGAGTGGACTTATCAGAAAATGACTCGGAATTTTTTTGTAGAGCGTTCAATTCTCTACAAAAATTTGTCTGTAGATTCTCTGTGTGACATATCATTTGTTAGTTATAAAAATCAGAAGAAGCAAAAATGATTTATCCCATGTTATTCTTATGGAAAATCGAAAAGTGCGATGCGCCCACTCTTAATATTAATATTAAGAGCTCATATTCTAACAGGCATACTTTTTGACCTAAGAGAAACTTTTGAGCCTGTTAGTGAAAGGAATTTTTTTTTTTTTTTTAATCACCCTAGTATGTAATATGTACATATACATGTCTTCAAAGTACAGGGTTTGCGATTACTTGACCAGTTGCGCGCTAATAAAGACAGTGTCATTGCTAAGCCTCTATATACTCACCATTTTCTTTAGCCAGTAGCCTTTCAGCCAGTAGCTATTCAGCCATTCATTTATTTTATAGATAAGAAAAATCGATTATATCATTCAACCTTGTTTCCTTCTCATGTTCAAGCATATCAAACCTCTTTTTTCGTCTTACATTATATGCAGCGCGTTTATAACCATCCACATGCATCCAAGTGCATATGTCAACGCACATAAGGGCGAAGCTGTGCGCACGCACGTGCGCGGCTGCCAACGTGAAGAGTAGTCCATTGCCCATCTATATAGCTTTTCCAGCGCGCCCTTGTATCATCAGTCCTGCGCGGTAAAATGTGCAAGGGCGTACAATGTTTTGGTCCACAGAACATCGGGGGCCCCGTAGCCTGTGAGCCGGACACTTTAGAATTTTCGTATGGATTAATCTTGTTTGAACTGCATTACATTATTGATAGCATGTTAATAAGCATTGGTAATAACCTCGCGAAAGTTCGTACATGTTGGGGTTCTGCGATATTGTTTATTTACAGAAGCAGGTACAAAATAAACACTATCATAGCGTCCCATGCTGCCATATTTTCGTGACTCATATTGGTCAAAAGTAACGGACTTAACTATAAGGGAGGTGTAAAAGAGGTAAACGTCGCACGAATAAAACTGAGGGAAAACCGTTTTAAACAAATGGACAACATTTTTGAGTCAACTGACAAACTCAGCGTCATTTATTTTCTGACTTCAGAGGAGAATTATTTCAGCTAATAAAGCTTAGGGGCTCAGACTCGCGGACCCACGGCCCTGTGGTGCGTTTCGGCTCGCATGACTGCTGCCGGGTGTGTGACTAGTATCGGTGTGTCATATTGCGAGTATCTGTAGCCAAGAGAGCAACTGTGCACGGCGCAGTAACATACTTTCTTCGAGCCGAGAAAGTGAGTGACTGGAAGTAACAGAATCTCTCGGCACCCGCCTGTCGCGGAGCTCGTGGCTCGTGGCTCGAGAATCGGAGACTTCGAGGCTTCCTCTCGGCACGTTCTCACTGTCAAAGTGCCGTACCACTGCGATTGGTGAAGGGGGGAAGGTGCGAGAACAACGGTGAGTCACTCAATGATATGGGTCCATAAATGTAATAGTATGCTTCTATGGAGATATGCACGTAGGCATACTACATGTTAGAGAATTGGGAAGACTACGTTTTAACGAGGCCGCAAATCTCCCTCTGTTATTATTATGTGGTCTCGTTTGTCATGACTGATTTCTACGATTTTTTTTGCAATTTTTCGAACGGATATAAGCGATTGAAATCAACGATCCGACGGTACCGCAACAGCACGCACCACCCTTAGGCGATATTTTAGAAACCTTGTGATCTAGCAAGTATTAAACAACAATTTTGATGAATTGTTTTGTTATGTTACTTTGGAAAGCAAGTTTCTGAACCATGAGCAATTCGGTTTATGAAGAAGTGTAACTCTATTTTGATTCAAATCTGCGCGCGAGATGCAAGATTTTTTTCTTTTTGCCCCAACCCTCGCCCTCTTTCTGGCAACTTCCTTTTCACTCAAGTCAGATAGAGTACACATCCAAAAGTTTGCATGAGCCAAAATAAAGATGAATTTCATATTATGCAAAAGAAGTTTGCAGAATTGGATATCCAGAGATTTGTACTCAATTTCTCATAACGTTTTAGCTGTCAAACAGCAGAAAGAAAATTTCGTTTTTGCTACATTAACATTACGAACTCCATCGTTACATTTTGTTATCAAATTTCAACTTATTGCAAATTTTGTTATCAAGTTTTGATCAATTAAAAAGCAAGTGTGAGTGAGTGACATATGAATTAAAATAAGTATTCTCATCTACAAATTGAGTGACTGCAAAAGATTCGTTGGATTCGTTTTCATATAGGGACAGTTTCAAACTACATAATCTTGCAATTTTCCAACTACATTTCGTTGAACGGAGCTGGAGCGGATATTTTTGTGTGCAGTTGAACACTCAAGAGTGTCGAATGAATATAGTATTTATTATGTTTCGTTGCATAACTGAGAACAGAAGAATGGTACAATACAATGAATTTATGAAACGTTTTTCAAATGTGTTCACAGTATTGAAATACGTCGTACTTTTTGACAAGTAAATTCAAGTTTCACAAAGAGAGTTGTAGCAGTGCGGCAATGGAAACGAAATGGAAAGAAATCCTGTCCGACCTAACATATCTTCACCTACTTTGGTTTTTGTCGACAAATTACTCCTAACCACACTCACTTTCGTGATTTCGCCCGTTCCAACGAAGCTAATCCCACAAGGTCTTAAAAACTTTTTCATTCACCAAAAATTACGACCTCGAAAAAACTCGATTTAGAACAAAACAGAGACGCTGCTGTACGAAAATTGTATCTCTCCAGTCACGTACATTCAAGGAATCTGATCCTGGAGCGCCGTTTTTTATGAGATCGAGCAACGGTACATACAGGTTGTTTCTAATTGTCTTCAAGTTGGTATGAAATTTATACGACATAATATGCTCAGTCGGTGAATGAACTTCGTTTTTTTTTTTTTTTTTTCACAGAACGTCAATTCACAGAACCTCTTAGATGCACAGGTGATTGATAAAATCGTCACGTCGGATAACCCCAAAATGCGCAAATGTTTTTCCGAATTAGGTGGCTCCTAAAATAACCTAGTTCTCGTGAAGTGAGGGTTAGAGGAGGGCCCTAATGAAACTTACTGTTCTGTTCGTTCATGAAATCCGATCGATTTTTAATCCTCTTGAAGTGTTAGTTAAAACTAATAAGATCAGCCCCCTAAAATTTTCAACTCAAGCCTAGATATAGGAGTTCTGCACCAATGACGTTCGCCAGCTATTAAAATTTCGGCAATGGGTTCAGAACACTTGGGCAAAGAATCCAACAAATTTTGAACTGACGAAGGAGAATAAAATAGGCCAACGGGGTTTGCATGTATTCAACGTTAGTTTTATTTTGACCAAAAAAATGTCATTCATCTCAAAAACTGTACTCTCCGTAGGCCGCTCAAGTAAAGCCTATCCGAAATATCGGATACACGCTGCAAAATCAAGTCTTGCTTCCAACGAAGATATTTTCTTGGTGCCTACGCCATATATTCTCATTTCAATGCTCGCTTGTCTGAAATATCTCCAATAACAAATCAGGCACAAGTTAAGGTGGTTCTTCCACAGAGAGCCGAATTTCATAGGTTCTTCAGTTGAGCCCCGTTAAAAATTATTAAATTTACATATTTTTAATTTTAAACAAAGCCATAATGCCCCAATGACATAATGATATTTTATTCGGACGGAGCTCTCTGATGTAAGCTATGAACTGACGTGTCGCGGTGTCGCCAAACGTCTTAATTCCGTAAAATCTTCACGTAAAATTGAAATTCTATCACTTCAACTCTGAATATTTTGTCGCAGACTCCGATAACATACTATTTTCTTGCCATTTATACAATCCTCATAATGCATACTATGTACAATTTGTTTTTGAAAAAGATCTCTAATATTTACGTATAACAAATATCTCATTAAATCGTTCGTAATGGAATTCCGCCATAAGGTTATGTGTTAAATATTGGGAATTTAAGGTCGGTTTTTTGTCTTATTTGCTCGATAACCCCCTGTCAAACTTTGTAGAAGTATCATTGGGTATTTGAATTATAACACATTAGAATCTTCCGCAATATTTCGGTTCGTGGAAGAACCACCTTAACAACTAATTGAATAACGTAATTTTCGTTCAGTGTTGCACCGGTGGTTTGGGTATATCCAAGAATATTTGCAGCGGCAGTTAATTTTTTATGATAAATGATATTTCATTCATTTATCGATAAATGAATGAAATATCATTTATCGATAAATGAATGAAATATCATTTATCGATGGAGCTTGGTAATAATGGGAAATGTTATTAGCTTTTCTTTTGCCAATATAATACGGTGAAGCTTAACAATATTTCAGAAGTGAGGTACAATACATGTAACGTTGTATTCCTAGATGATTACAATAAATCGGAGTCAATGAAAAAAAAAACACAACTTTATTCAAGCTAATCTTTGAAAATTATTTGATTTCTATTGAAATATCATGATCAACCATTAACTTGAAGAATAGGCTCTTAAGTTGTAGAAACAGGTCTCGTTGTTCTATTGATAAAAACCCATTTGAGTTCAACGCAGGAATAAATAAATCAACAACTTGTAAGAATTTCTATACTTCTCATTAATATTGTAAACTGTCTTGAAAGTCTAGTCCGGCTCAATTATAGAAGTAAATTTATTGGAAATTGGTTCTGTGAGAGCTTAAAAGGTTCAATCACTCATAAAATGCATAAAAGTTTTTCTGTCTCAGACACTTCGTTTGGCTGCAATCGAGGGGCCGGATGCAATAAGGGGATATAATTTTTTCTGGCTCCGCAGAGTTGGCCCCTGAGCAGTTAGAAAATAAATCCCGAGTTTTGAATTTTCAAACATGTATTCCTGTAAGAAATTTGATTCCGCATCTTTTTTTCCTCTTAAAAGAAGTTGTAGGGGAGAGTGGGGACATCGCTGTCACCTAGAGAGAATCGTCTATATTTTTCACAAGATTAACCTTTTTTCCACGTTCAACCATTGAAGACTAATTTTAGCATCTCTAGTTTGCAATAGTACCATAAAAAAATAATTAAACGAATGAAGAATATGTTTTTGACACTAAATAAAAAAAGGTAGCTTTGACTGGAGTTACCCCACTGGCTGGGGTGATATCAGTTGGCATGGGGGTCATACCAGTCGGGTTTAACTGCAAATACGTACAAGTATATGTCAAGACGAACTGTTTTTTTTCTTCAATAAACTGTAATGACTGGAATAACTTACATTTCTTTTGTCTAATTTCCTTTGTCAGTTATTTTTTTGTCTAATACGAGGCATCTATAATGAAAACACTAAATCGTTGATACTCAATTAGATGCCTGAGACCTCACCATAAACTACACATTCGTCATTAACAACTGAAACAGAGTTCACCGTATTTTAGAATATTATCAACAAACACACGTAATATTTGTGATTCGGCAAAGTATGACGAGAAATTAGAAGCTACTGTCTCGTCGTTTGATATTATCTACTTGTAAACAATCGACGTTACCTTGACTAGAATGACCCATCGATGTATCCTAACCTCAATGGTAGATGACATAGTATAGCGTATTTAGCAGGCGTGCCTGACTGCGGCGACCCCCAATTTTTGACTGGTACGACCCCCTCCGCTCATCAGTTATAAAAATTACTTAATATTAATAACTTTATTGCGATAGATAAAAAAATTGGATGATTTCACAATAAAAATGTAGCTACATTACGTTAATCCAAACAAAGTGTAATATTATGTATACCTTATATTATTATTATACCTTCCCACATAGCACCGAATATTGGAGCAACATTGCAAGAATATTGCAGGAATATCTGCAATGTTGCTGTGATATTCAGTGCTATGTGGGTTATGAGAGTATCGTGGTTTTTTAGATCGGAGACAGTTGAATATTTTCATCTTCAATTATCTATTATTTATCAAGGATATTACTATTTTAAGGCCCATCCCTAGTCGCCCACCTCCTTTTGGTCGAAATGTGTCACATTTCGATTATTATCTGAGCCCAGGCATCAAAAACGCAAAAAAGGCCAGTTCGCCGAGGAAATCGAATTCGAATAATTTTGTAACAATGTAAAAACCATCTGTAGACTCTATTTTCGCACGAAACGAACATTTTTTTGGACGTATGTGTTCGAAATTGAAATAGAATTTGCGCTAAGTTGGCCTTTTTTGCGTTTTTGACGCCTGGGCTCGGATAATAATCGAAATGTGACACATTTCGACTAAAAGGAGGTGGGCGACTAGGGATGGGCCTTAAGGTGAAGTGAAACGTTTCAAGGCCACGGCGGGGTGCCTTGCACCGCGGTAAAACAGAACTACCGAACGTTTGGTACCTCTGCCCACCGCTAGATTATTTGCAAGTGAACTGGCTGCAATTTCGGTACAGGCTCGGATCTCGACTAAATGTCGATAAGGGTTGTGATCTCAACTGAATGTCGGTTTTTTAGTTATGAGTAACGCAGAATCGTCAATTCTCAACTATTTCTTCATCAAATGACACGGTATTAGGCTGAAAGTGTGTGGTTCTTCATCGCGGAGTGGCTAATTATCGGGAAAATGTGATTATCTACGTCAACAGTGAATAATCTCGCGATTTATGTGGTCGGTACGTCAATCTGTGAAAATTTTTGTCAAATTTTGGAAAAGTGAAATAATCAGCCACTTTCTGCCACAATGCTGTGTAATCCCTCAAAGTTTCATCGCGATTGATTCAGTAGTTCCGGAGAATTCACGATTCCCGTTTTCGAGGTTCTGGTAAACGTTTCACTTCACCTTAAGGGGACCCGTACAGTTTGAAATTTTGCAAAAATCGTTTTTTCGTTTTTTGCGGTATATGCTATCTCAGGGTCATATCTATCTCTAAAAAAATTGGCGTCGACGAATTCGTAAAAGTGACAGAGTTATCGACCGAGATTCATAATTGAGCTTTGGCGAACTGGCGCAATTGGCGCTGTCGCCTTATTTACATGTCACTCACATGTTTTGTGACCGGCCATTGTTTTCTGAACGCTTTCTGAAATCGTGTCAACGTTCCCGCTTTTTAAATCTGTTCCGATTACAATAAATAAAAAAACAGTACTTTTCAGTACTAAAAAATCCGCGATTCAATCGTGCTAAAATCTACTTCTGCTACTTGTGTGTGTGAGGTTTATTTGTGGGAAACCACCGACTAACCTCAAAGTAAGTATCGTATAATAATAATAATAATAATAATAATAATAGTAATAATAATAATAATAATAATAAATAATAATAATAATATCATTAATATTAATATTATTATTATTATTATTATTATTATTATTATTATTATTAATAATAATAATAATAATTCTTTCCCCCAAGTCGTGATGGACGCGATCAAGCCTGTCTTCGAAAATCTCACAGCTCCAGAACTACTCACCCGCTGCGTTGGTGGTAAGACTCAGAACGCTAATGAGTCACTGAACAACGTGATTTGGAAATTCCGCCCCAAGAGAGTGTACACAGGACGGAAAATAGTGTCTATAGCAGCAAATCTCACAGCAATAACTTTCTCCGAAGGAGCCACTGGGATTCTGAAGGTCATGACTGCACTTGGAGTGACCCCAGGATCTCACGCAAGAGCTCAAACGATTCAGACTAACCAAATACGCTTGGAATAGGCTCGACGACAGGCAGCTGATAGTACTCGAGAAGCCCGAATCGCTATCAGAAGACTGCGACTAGGTCAAACTGAGGCTGCAGAAGCTAGGGAAGGACCGTCATACGCTGCCGGAGCTTTTTGAAGATGATTCGTTAGAAATATTACTTTGAAAGTTGGAAAGGAAAAGAACAATTTTTTTCGTCGAAATAAAAAATGGTCACTTGAGTCAAAATTTTTTTCCAAACAACTTTTGTTTGTAACAATTTTTGATATCTTGAACTTTTCTAGTAGTTATTTCCGATTTTTTAGTGAAAACTTAAAACGCGTTTATCTCAAAACTATGTTTTTGGAGCTGTGTCGTAAGGTTTTAGGAGTACCGTTGGACCGATTTGGCTCGGCTAGGGCTTATTTTTTTCAGAAAACCAATCCTCATCGTATGAACGAGGGAAATTTGGAAATAAAATTTTTGGACCAAGTTATCTGCAAAAGAGTGGCCACATTTTGGTTGAATTTTGATAACTCGCAATAACTTTTCACATGATTTTTTTTTTACAGATCCCCGCGTTCACACGATGTAGGATTGCGCTCCGAAGAAAATGAGACGTCAAAATGTGAAATTGGACCAACCGTGTGGCTGAAACCTTACGACAACTGATTTGGGCAACATGATTTTTTTGATATGTAATGAACTTTGGTTAAGTTATAAATGATTTTTGGAGTATGTTGAATTCATTGGTTCAAACTGTACTGGTCCCCTTAACACATTAATTTAGACGTAGTCTCCATTTACTAAAGTATAGTACTGAAGCCAATATTTATTGACTTGTACCCAGGTAACAATTTCGGAAGTTATGTAACGAGGATGTAACGGCCATATAGAAATGTCCGCCACATTCATAGATCAGATACATATCTGGTACTTTGACATCGCAGGGACGTCACTGAGACGTCAAAGTACCAGATATGTAGCTGATCCCTGAATGTGGCGGACATTTCTATATGGCCGTTACATCCTCGTTACATAACTTCCGAAATTGTTACCTGGGTATATTTATTAAAATAAGGGTGACCGGGGCTACCCACTGACCGGGATGTCCCCACTCTCCCCTAGCCTTTGTCGTTTCCGAAATATCTACAAAAAATTTGTTTTTTGTAAGGTAAAAAATTCCCGCCTCTTTTTTACTTCAACTCGCACTAGATGACCCAATTTTCAGAATTTTTGAACGAAATTGGCAGGGATCATATATTATAGTGTTTATGTGTCATAGGCCGTAAAACCTCGATTTTAACCTCGCTTCGCTCGGTTTAAACGCGGTTTTTGGCCTAGACACATAAAATTCTATATGCCATACGGCCCAAAAAGTATTTTCTGACGAATTTTATCATAATCCTCGCCTTCGGCTCGGATTATAAACTCAAATCCGTCGGAAAATACTTAATCGGCCTAGTGACATAATGTACTATTAAAGATTGACTAAAAAAGAAAAAGGTCGAGATTGTTGTTAACAAGATAGTTATCAAATATTTTACGAGTCTTTGCGAAAATCAGTTACGGTTATCTTCAAGCGCTTCGGAAGTTGAACGAATTTCGAACCACCGAAAACTTCCAGTGAGAAAGTTGTTCATTAAGGGGAGACTTCGGTGAAATTTTGAAAATCGCTATTAAAGGTTGTATAAAAAAATCCTTCCAGCAGTTTTTGAATAATGTCAGTATAGACTGTGAAAAAAAATTTCAGCCTCCTGCGATGAAAATGTAAGCGCAAGGAACCTTGCGAAGAAGATTTTTCTCACCGTTGTCAAAAATTCCTTGCGCATACACTTTCATCGCAGGAGGCTGAAACTTTTTTTCACTATCTATACTGACATTATTCAAAAACTGCTGCAAGGATTTTTTTATACACGTCTTTTCAAAGTTTTAAGAATTAAAAAACCTGTTTTTGCCAAAAATTTTACCGAAGTCTCCCCTTAAGGTACAAATAAGTTCACTCGAAAGTCTTAACTCGACCGAATGAATGGTTTAGAAATTGTTAATGTTTTATTTTACCAGCGCCCGGCTGCCGCGCTCATAGGTTACCGCGAGAGTATATGAGCGGCTCCACGTCACTTCACTCAAAAAAAAAAAACCGTCAAGTCACGGATCTTTGCGCCATTCGACATATCTTTAGTACTATGACATAAAAAAATATAACTTCAGGGATTTTGAAAATTTTTCAAAAATGGCGGAGTTAGAGCTATTTGAATTTTGGTAAGTCGCTGTTGCACCGCTATGTTTGAAGATTCATATCTCCGGGAGTATTTACCGGAGCGGACTGATCCTGGAATCATTTTGTTCGTAAAAGAATGCGCTTTTATACAAAAAATTTTGTTTTCAAACAAAAAAAATTCTTTCAATTTTTTTTTGTCGTTTTTGGTTTTAATTTCGCTGCCATTTCCGCGGGACCTACAGGAATCCATGGAGATAATTTTTTTCGGATAGCCGAATCCTTCCCCTTCAACCCTAAAAAAAAAATTTATGGAGAACCTACCTGGGCCGGAGAAAAAAAAATAAAACGTCTTGTCGCGCGTCGCCGCGCGCGTCAATCCACGTCCGCGCGGCGAGCTCCTTGTGTTGCGTAGTGAAGTTAAATTACATTTGATGCTTCTCTACTTGCCCGGGCTATTCGTTCTCCAAAAATAATTGTTCAACCACCTTATCCCTCGGTTATTAGACGGATACTAGTCATGTTTTCTCAGAGTTATATACCTATACCTGTTCTGGAAACTCGGAGCCATCAAGTGCACAACATCTGATCCTTTTATTTAAAACATCTAAAAGTAACTAATCCCTTCACTTGTATCCGAATATAATCCCTCGATCTACGAGGTTGTTTTGAAAAAGGAAATCATTGAACTATCATTGTCTGTGACAGGAAAGACTATAGGTTTCGAAGAATCTATTGTTTCGTATGGCACAAGCGGACCGGAACAGTCGATCGCGGTCAAATTGTTCCTTCATGCGTGACCCACGTGTGAGGATTGAGTTAATCCTTTTTTTCCGCATTCACTAAGTGCAACAATTCCACCAAGTTGCCTGAACCTACTGTGAGGCATCTTTTGAACTGACCTGAAATAAAAGGCTCAGCAATTCCGTAATGACCTCAGTCTCACGACAAACTCGCACTTGAATGGTCAACAACTCTTTCGCCATCGAAATGCCCGCGAGAAATCATTGTTGTGATCCGTTCGGCATGCCAAAGCATTCGAAAAATTTATGCCCGGTAACACAGTGGATGTGCGATAAAGCAACATTGATCACACGCGGTTGTCTGATTTGTGATACTTGTCGGCTGATGTTAAAGGACAATGCAGTCCCCGAGATTGGTTCGACATCGTCATCAAGCGAATGTAAATCCGGAAATTCATGTATTAATTTTCCCGAGGTTGATACAATAAATGTAATCTCTGCTATCAATTCATCATTGTCAAGTTTAGGTGAATCACCGATACTCGTAAAAAAAATCAAAACGGTTTCGGAGAAAGTAGAGGTATTAGGAAAACTTTCAACTGCA
The DNA here is from genome assembly GCA_943736025.1 of Tenthredo mesomela. Classification (NCBI taxonomy): domain Eukaryota; kingdom Metazoa; phylum Arthropoda; class Insecta; order Hymenoptera; family Tenthredinidae; genus Tenthredo; species Tenthredo mesomela. The sequence continues at coordinate 16,859,678 of OX031018.1, read as the reverse complement.
TTCAAACAAGATTTTCCGGACTGTGTACCTACGAAAAGCGAGAGTGCCGATTATAACGAGTGGTCAACTCAGTTAAAAGATAGATTCAACGAAACAGATGATAAGGCATTCAGATTGACTATTCTTACTGCTCTTCCAAAGAGTTGGAGTGTGGGAAAAAGCGAGGAAGAGTTTAACGTCACAAATCACATGGCTCGGACGGCAAAAAGGTTAGTTGAAGATAAAGGAATATTATCCTCACCAAATTCGAGACCTGGCAAGACGATATCATCTGAAGTTGTATCACCTCGTGGTAGTATCATTCGTGGTAGAATTTTATCGAAGTGAAGAGGTCAGTCGCATAACACCAGGTTAAAGAAGCTGCGCAACCGTTGAAAGAAATGGTGAAAAAGTATCGGTTCAAAAGCATCTGATGTTGAATAATCTGAGAGAATTGTATCGATTGTTTCGTGATCGTTATCCGGATAAAAAAATCGGTTTTTCCACATTTGCAGAGTTGCGCCCGAAAGAATGTATTCTAGTAGGGCCGAGTGGTATACACATACCGTGTGTGTTTGTACCTATCACCAGAATGAAAAGCTGATGATGATGGGTTGCACCGTCTAATAAGCGAGGGATAAGGTGGTTGAACAACTACTTTTGGAGAACGAATAGCTCGGGTAAGTAGAGAAGCATCAAATGTAATTCAACTCCACTACGCAACACAAGGAGCTCGCCGCGCGGACGTGGATTGACTCGCGCGGCGACGCGCGACAAGACGTTTTATTTTTTTTTCTCCGGCCCAGGTAGGTTCTCCATAATTTTTTTTTTTTAGGGTTAAAGGGGAAGGATTCGGCTATCCGAAAAAAATTATCTTCATGGATTCCTGTAGGTCCCGCGGAAATGGCAGCGAAATTAAAAATAAAAACGACGAAAAAAAATTGAAAGAATTTTTTTTTCTGAACAAAATTTTTTGTATAAAAGCGCATTCTTTTACAAACAAAATGATTTCAGGATCAGTCCGCTCCGGTACATACTTTCGGAGATATGAATTTTCAAACATACAACAGCGACTTACCAAAATTCAAATAGCTCTAACGCCGCCATTTTTGAAAAATTTTCAAAATCCCTGAAGTTGTATTTTTTTTTGTCATAGTACTAAAGATATGTCGAATGGCGCAAAGATCCGTGACTTGACGGTTTTTTTTTGAGTGAAGTGACGTGGATCCGCTCATATAACTCGCAGTTCGCCAACGATGAAAATAATTCGAGACTCATATCTTACGACTTATATCATATAAGAATAGAAAAAATTCTTAAATATATTAATATAATGTTGGTATTTGGATATAAAGTTTTATGAAATTTGTTGATTCGAAGTCGTTATTTGAATTGGAAATAGAATGATGTAATGTTTATTTTGTAAAGTCTACCGATTATATTTATTGGCATAGAAAGAATCATTCTACGAATTTGACAAAAATGTCAGGTTATTTCTTAAGAATATGTAAATCAAAATCTTCGCTCTGTATTAAAATAGTATACAGTCGAACCTCGGGCACTGACAGAGCTCGGGAAACATTCCCTCGGGTACTGACAAAATAACCTAACTTTCCCGCGAGCCAATAGCGTCGTTGGGACAGGGCCGTAGTCATGTTATTGCGAATCGGGGCCTAATGTTTTTTTTCTTCCTACTACAATAATTTCTAGCCGAAGAATGTTCACCAAGATTTGATGATAACCGTTTTCATGTACTAATATTTTCCAACTTCACTACATACATAAATGTAAAGCACAACAGCACGATCCCGTAATGAGGCGTAATGTAACACGCGCCAGTTGCCGGTTGACAAGTTGGATTGGAGGTTATGTAGCCTCGAGACTGAGGCCTCCCTATGAAGCGCATCATTCTGTGACGGCCCTAGCGAGAAGGTATGAAGCTGTCAGTGCCTGAGGTAAGATCTCTGCCAGTACCCGAGGTAAAGCAGTGCCCGAGTTGTCAGTGCCTGAGGTTCGACTGTAATAATAAACTATTACTTTGTATATCTATCCGAGTCTTGAATTATTTTCATCGTTGGCGAACTACGAGTAGCTGTTCATATGAGCTATTTCACAAATTTCCGGTGTGGTTTTGTACCTCGAAATTTTCGACTATTATTTTTTATCATCAATGGTCAATATCCGTGGAAATGAGTCAAAAGCCACCGGAATATAATTTTTTCAACTCAGTGTGCGAATTTCGATTTCTCATGTCTGTTGGTAGTGTGCGAAGTGCCCGATTCACACACTGCGGTGCGCGGTGTGCCGAGTAGATACATTTGCACACTTAGTGCGCGAATGTATCTGAAGTATATTATGCATTCGCGCATGAAGTGTAGAGAATGATTTACTCCGCACACTGTAAATAGTGTGTCTGTAGAATATTGTCTAAAATACAGTACTCACATTCTCAGCCGGTTTCCGGTTACTGATAAAATTATTTATATTTATATTTATTTTCGAAATCGAAATTCGCATACTATGAGTTGAAAAAAATAGTATACGACACACGTGCGTGCATATAACTGAACGTTCAAAATACATACGGTTGAACCCTCTTTGGCGATTCCAAATTCGATTTTTTTTTTCGTCATTCGACAACTTGAAAATATCCCCTTTGACGTGTCAAATTCATCGACTGGGCAACCACATACTGACATACCTGAAAGAAAACAAATCGATAATTCTCATTTTGGAACATAGGAAATTTAGGAAAATGCGATGATTACTAAATGAAGATGGTTTGGGAAAAAAATCAACTAGTCAGGGCGGTAGAGTTGATTCGACACACCAGAATCATGTTTTAATCGATTGAAGAGTTTATAGAATGAACATTAATATTTCGACTTTTTTTCTATGAAGTATGTGGTTGTCCAATCTATAAATTTGACACCTCAGAGGAAATATTTCAAGTTGTCGAATGACGAAAAAAAAAAAATCGAATTTGGAATCGCGGAGGAAGGTTCAACCATATTATGTATTTTTAACTTCCGGTTGTCTGCGGTACATGAAAATATTTTCAATGAAAAGAGCGGAAAGTAAGGCTTTTCAGAAAACTTATTTGTACTTTGAAGAACAACTTTCTTACTGGAAGTCTTCGGTCGTTCGAAATTCGTTCGACTTCCGAACCGCTTGAAGATATCCGTAACTGATTTTCGTAACGTCTCGTAAAATAATTAATAACTTTCTTGTTAACAACAATATTGACCTTTTTCTTTTTTAGTCAATCTTGAAACACCATAATATACAGGGTGTTATGCCGACTACATCGCAGTACTGCAGGTCTCGGACTGTCAGGGACCTGTCAGGTATAGTCAAAAATTGGCCGATAAACATGAGCACAAAATATCTGGTTCGCCACTCGACTTTTAGGCATCGAAATCCACGGCTACGATCTGTGGCTACGATCGCGTTGATCGAATTCCGACTGTCTAAAGTCGAGCGGCCGATCCAGATATTTCTTTCGCGCTCATGTTTATCGGCTTTTCGACTATTAGACTATACCTGACAGTCCGAGACCTGCAGTACTGCGATGTAGTCGGCATAACACCCTGTATATGATCCCTGCAAATTTCATTAAAAAATTCAAAAAATTGCACTCAGAAAAAAGTTTCGTGGAAACAACAAAACGTTTTGTTATTATATGGTCAACCAAATTTTCTTGTTATGTGAACAAAAGATTTGTTATGCTAACAAGAAATTTCGTTGATACTATACTAATTTAGTACACGGAGAGGGAATTGGGTAGACGACAGCGCCAATCTCGATAGCGGTGGCTTATGTACTGCAGGCAACGCCACGCGCTCTCCTTGGGAAGGCTCAGCTCCCAAACAGTAACGCTGCGATACGCGCGTCAAGCTACCAAGGCATACCGCGTATTGCAACGTTACTGTTTGGGAGCTGAGCCTTCCCAAGGAGAGCGCGTGGCGTTGCCTGACAGTAGATAAGCCACCGCTATCGAGATTGGCGCTGTCGTCGACCCAATTCCCTCTCCGTGTAGTATGACGTTGAACGTGGGTAATCTAACGCTAGTTGAGGTAAAAAAAAAAGGCGGAAATTTTTTACCGCACAAAAAACACTTTTTTTTTTTAGATATTTTGGAACCGACAAAGGCTACAACTTTGTTCAATAAAAAAAAAAAAAAAAAGATGCGGAATCAAATTTCCTACAGGAATACATATTTGAAAATGAATTCGGGATTTCTTCTTTAACTGCTCAGGGGCCAACACTGCGGAGCGAGAAATATTTATATCCCCTTATTGCATCCGGCCCCTCATTATCGTGGTCACGGCTTTTGTCGGCGCTTGTCGCAGGCTTCGCACTTGAGCGGCCTACGGAGAGTACAGTTTTTGAGATAAATGAAATTTTGTTGTCAAAATAAAACCAACGTTGAATAGATGCAAACCCCGTTGGCCTATTTTATTCTCCTCCGTCAGTTCAAAATTTGTTGTATTCTTCGCCCAAGTGTTCTGAACCCATTGCCGAAATTTTAATAGTTGGCGAACATCATTGGTGCGGAACTCTTGTATCTAGGCTTGAGTTGAACATCTATGGGGCTGATCTCATTAGTTTCAACTAACACTCCAGGAGGATTAAAAATCGATCGGGTTTCGTGGGAGAATATAACAGTAAGTTTCGTTAGGGCCCCCCTTTAACCCTTTAAACACTTTACTAGAACTAGGTTATGTTAGGAGCCACCTAATTCGGAAAAACATTCGCGCGTTTTGGGGCTATCCGATGTGACGATTTTATCAATCACCTGTGCATTTAACCCCTTCACTGGTAAAGGATTTGAGAGTGAAGTAGACATTTCTGATAGACAATTTTTTTTCTCAATATTACCTTAAATTTTAATATGGCGGGCTCACCAGTTATGGCACAGTTTTTGTTGCCCGCTATATGGCAGGCTCACCAGTCAAGGGGTCAAGAGGTTCTGTGAATTAACGTTCTCTGAATAAAAAAACAAACGAAGTTGATTTACCGACTGAGCATATTATGTCGTATAAATTTCATATCAACATAAAGACAATTAAAAACAACCTGTATGTACGGTTGCTCGATCTCATATGAAACGGCGCTTCAGGGGTGCGATTCCATAACTTTTATCACTGCTATCACACTGTCGATAGATGTCATAAGAGTGAAACGTGTACGTAAAATAGACTGTTTTGACTGTTTTATGATATCTATCGACAGTGATAGCAGTGATAAGAGTTATGGAATCGCACCCCAGGATCAGATTCCTTGACTGTACGTAAATATACCTACCTATACATACATATACCTATATAGTTACTTATATACCTTGTTTATTATTCGTCTAGCTCTGAAGAAGATGACGATGAGCGTGACAGACTCGGAAACCATTAAGCTTAGCGGTTCATCCGCCATTCACGTTGGGCCGATCGTGACGAGCGGATCGAACGAAACAATTTCGATCGTTATTCCGTTATCAGCTCAGGTCGCGACAGTGGCTAGCCAAGTCGGCGTGGATGAGGTGCGTACAGGAGGTGCATGCAACGATTGCGGAAAGGGCTTCGCTACCACGGTAGTGACGTCCGGGCGAAATCGTCCCGCTGACAACTCTAAGGGATGCCCATTTCCTACGTGCAGCCGATATGGCAGAGCCTTTTCCAGGGCTCACGATCTTAAGCGACACATAGCGCGCCACGCGGCTAAGAAAGAGAGGCTCTCAGATACGGTGAACACCGGTGTACACCGCTGCTCTATCTGCAGTAGACATTTTTTGAGCGAAGCTGTGCTTCAGAAACACGCTCAGATTCACGAGAGGACGAATCACTGCCAAGGGGCTTCACAAATATTCATATGCCACCTCTGCAAGAAGAGATACGGTCACGAGAAGAAGCTCAAGGCGCATTTGGCGACACACGACAAGGTATTTCGGCGAAGCACATACATACACTGAGAGAAAAGTTTAGTAGAGGCTACTGCAGATTGACGAGTATGTAGCTCTGACTATCGCTTAGTAGGGCTATTCGATGACGCAAGTTGTGGCTACCGAAGTTTTGGTAGAGACAACTGAGGTCTGCACCTATAGTTCAGCCTACTGCGTTTCGCAAAGTAGCAGCTACTTTGGTCTCCAAGTACGCGCAACTTAACCTATGCCTACCGGGGTTCTCAAGTAGACGGTACTTGAGTTTTAGGTTGTGGCTACTAAACTTTTCTCTCAGTGTAGGTACCTATATTATGTTGGATCTGGCGTGTTTAATCATGGCCGGTATGAAGTTGGCACCACAATATTCTGCCTTCTTTTCACCTTCAAGGTTATATATAGAGAAGGCAAAGAACAGTAGACTGTGGGTCGACTTCATACCCGTCACGATTCAACACGTCAAGTGAATAGGGTGAAGTGCGGAGAGATGCCGCACTTTTTAGATAAAATTCATCACTTCCACAAAAATAGATATTGAAAGACGTATTTACAGTACAACCTCGTTCATCCAAGGTAATGTGGGGAGGAGGTACATCGGATACTCGAAACTCGGATAACAAGGAAGAAATAAAAAAGTAGAAAATGTTTATCATTTCTTATGTATTTGGAATGGTAGAATGAAATTTAATCACAAAAGTAGATACATTATACATTAGACTGTTTCAAATGAAACGAAGTTTTTTTTTTTTTTTTACTTCCCACCGAGGAAGCAGTTCGGGGCAGATATAAGAAAGAATTTGCACCGAAGCAGGTACAGAAATAATTTTTTTTGAGCTGGCGCCGAGCATTTTTCTTTTTTCCATTGATTTAACAAAGGAATTTCCCTAATTTTTTTTCAATAGCGGTTTGATGATCGAAAATCATCTTCATTATTTGGTGACAATTCGAGAGAGATGTTAAATACCAGCTTTAGATGTTATTGACGATCGTCGCATGGAAACAAACATTATAAGATCCATATATTCTTGAGTTTATTGAGTTCTTAGACCAAAGGGTCTAATAACAAATTATCAAAAAAAAAAAAAAAGATCCATATATTTTTCTTTAATGTTGAGTATTTCATGGGAAAGAATGGCTACAATTTTGTTTGTTTCCATGCAACGATCGTCGATAACATCTATAGCTGGTATTCAACATCTCTCTCGAATGGTCGCCAAAGAATGAACATGATTTTCGATCATGAAATTCGATATTGAAGAAAAATTAAGGAAATTCCTATGTTAAATCAATGGAAAAAAGAAAAATGCTCGGCGCCAGCTAAAAAAAAATCAGTTCTGCACCTGCTTTGGTGCAAATTCTTTGCTATATCTGCCCTGAACTACTTCATCGGTGGGAAGTAGAAAAAAACAAACTTTGTTTTATTTGAAACAGTCTATTATACATATACCGTGATGTTAATAGGACACCGAACGATGGCCGCACTATAGTTCCACCAACACACGCTCGCGTTGCGTACGTGAGCTCCTACTCGCTGCCAGTGACTTCCATCTCGATTTGCCCGGCGCCCGGTTCACACTATGGATGAGCGCGGCCTCGGCGACAGGCGCCGAACGGATCGAGTTGGCAGTCACTGGCAGCGAGTAGAAGCTCACGTACGCAACGCGAGCGCGTGTTGGTCGAACTATAGTGCGGCCATCGTTCGGTTTCTTCTTAAGGTGCTTTCCTAGGCAATTCCACCAGTCCTGAAAACATCGTGAAAAAATGTGATATTAAACGGAATATCTCTGCCTGGGCACCGAAATCAATGAAACAAAATACGTCGCGCAATTCTATGTGCGACTCCGAACATGTACAGCCCAAAAAATGTTCGTTTTGCGCGAAAATAAAGAAGATATCCATGAAAAACGTTTCTAAAACCGTTATACGATGCGCCACTGTTTTCGGTGCTGCGCCGTGCTTCGCGGTGCTCTAGTGGGCGCCAACCTTTATGCGCAAGTGCGTCCGCCATGTTAAAAAGGCGGTAATACGAAAGTTTTTGGCACTTTTTATAAACATGGCTGGACATAACAAGGATCGTTACCCTTATTACCAGTGCAATTGAATGAAAAATTAGTTGATGGTGCTCCATTAGTGCATCACAAAGTAGAAGCACATATTTGCATTCAGTTACGACGATGGTTAAAATGACATGGGCTTCCCCAAGGTGGAAATAAAGCATAACTCGTTGAGAGGATAAGATAACAATTATATTCATATTAGGTTCAAAGAAATTAATATATTAATAATTTAAAAAATAGAGATTACCAATAAAAAAAAAAAGACATTATTACATCAATTTATTTATTTATTTATTTTTGTTAACATGATCAATCACTTGGGATCGACCATCACATCGTTCACATCTCTTGACCCACAAATCACATTTAGCACAATTTTTTAAATGTTTTTGCTTCGTTGATTTAATAAGTTTTCGACGATATTCGAGACACGGTTTTTCAAAATTAATAAAATAATACAAATTCTCCAAAAATGATTTACTACGCGCTGCCCCTGACGGAAAAAAATACTGAAAGTACTGCCAGTACAGCAGTACTTGAAGTACTGCCAAAGTACTGCTCTACTTATTTCGCGAGTACACACAATACTCATAGTACTTTAAGTACAAAAATTACTACGAAGGGATATATAAGTACGTGCCAAGTACTAGTGTAGTATGACTGAAGTATTACTTTGAGTACTAGCCCTTCGGTATTAGTCCAATAAGTACTAGCTAAAACCGTTCAGTACAGTATATAAAGTTCACGTACTGCAGTATAATAGTACTTGGACTAATGCCGCAGTACTAGTTCGAGTTCTAGTTCGAGTGCTGCAGTACTAGTTCGAGTATTGTGATATTAGTTCTAGTATACTAGTACTAGAACTAATAGTTACTAGAACTAATAGTTACTAAGTAACAGTACTCTGCAGTATTGGTTCGAGTACTAGTACTGCAGTATTGGTCCGAGTACTAGTACTGCAGTATTGGTCCGAGTACTAGTACTGCAGTATTGGTCCGAGTACTAGTACTGCAGTATTGGTCCGAGTACTAGTACTGCAGTATTGGTCCGAGTACTAGTACTGCAGTATTGGTTCGAGAACTAGTACTGGAGTATTAATCACAGTGAGTACTTCTGTACCTATAGTACTGGTACTCTTGTCTTGTAAAATTTTCATGTTCATAGTCTAACATTGCTATAGACATAATGATAAATCTATCTATCTATCTATCTATCTTGCACTGATAGGTTAAAGTGTCACAGTACTGAGTACTGTGATGCACTTGTACTTAGTAATAGTACTCTTCAACCTAGTACTAATGTTCTTTGAATCAGTACAAGTACTCATGTACTAAGTAGTACTAGTTCCCTGTACTAAGTACTAGTACTCCCGCACTATAAGTACTACTAGTACTCTGCACTGAGTACTAGTAGTTCTGCACCAAGTACTACTAGTTCCCTGTACTTAGTACTAGTACTCCTGTACTAAGTACTACTAGTTCCCTGTACATAGTACTATAGTTGAAATAATTTTTGATGAGAAAAATTAACGGACGATCCGGGAATCGAACCCAGGATCTACGGACGCCTATCCGGGGACTTACACCCGAGACCACCTAGCTCGCCCACGGATCACCGCAATTTTTCTCATCTTCTATTCTTGTGCTCACATGTATGTGTTGTTATGATTCTTGGGTATGTAGCACTGTAGTAGTACGCAAGGCAAAGTCATATACACTATAGTGATAGATACTATCAATTTGAAACATCAGGGATAGATAAAAAGTTAAGTAATCAATTAATTATTTAATTAATTACTTAATAAAAATATTACGCACACAAAAAGGCCGCTATATACAATAAACTCACAGCCTGCTCGTGACACAGCCGTCATACAGGTGCTATAGTGTATATGACTTTGCCTTGCGTACTACTACAGTGCTACATACCCAAGAATCATAACAACATAGTACTATAGTGTTAGTACTAAGTACTAAAAATTCGTGTACTAAGTACTGAGATTTGTGAACTAAGTACTAACGGGTTGTGTACTAAGTACTGAGCTCTCAGTACTCTTTTTCCGTAAGGGGCGACATATCCCATAACAATAAAGTTTTTTTACTCCTTTTTTTTTACTGATGTCATTATTCATTTTCATTAAAATACTTGTATTATTGTTTTACTCTAAGTATATAATAATTAAGACTGTACTACTGTTATGGCCGGTTGCATAAACGTGGGTTACCCGAATCTTCAAATATCCCGTAGGTAACCCCGCAGATACTACTCGTTCAACCGTTTTTTTATCTGACAGCTGTCATGAATCGCTGTTAACTTTTGACAGTCATGTAAGTTGAACGGGTAGTATCTGCGGAGGTTATTGAAACTTTTGGGTAACCCACGTTTATGCAACCGGGCATTAGTGGATTAATGATTTTATACGTTTTTTTGTTATAATTCAATTGAAAACATAATATTCACAGCTTATACACGTATAAAGTGCCTGAAAATCATGACGGAAGTTGACAACGGCGTAGCCACGGTGGGACAGACTGGGGCGCTTGCCCCCCCCCCCCCCCCCCCCCCCCCCGGGCTCATTTAATGAAGCAAAAAATTAGAAAAAAAATTTGATGCGTCGGCAAAAATGTTTAAAATGCAAATGTTTCAATAAGACCTTTTTTTTCAATAGGTACTTTATATTACATATTTCTGTTTCCTTGCAGCCACCGCATTATACTATTAGAAGGTCGAATTCCCGATTTTTTCAGAGAACTTAACCACCATTTTCGATTTTCTATATTGCCATGAATTTGTCTAGAAGTTTTTTTATGATTGATCACTCACTTCGAGTGCGATAACATGCAATACTATAATCACAAAATATGAATGTCTGTAGAATCCGTTGGCCATTTTACAGGACGTCAATATGATAATTGCCATGCCGCATGAGAAAGGTAGAAGGGCAAGTGATTGATAGGATAGGCTAGCCGGTTGGATATTATGATTAGAGCCGAGAGAGATTGAAAAATTCTACCCAAACTGGAGGATATACGTGGCGTCGTCTGTGAATGACAATTTGCATAAACTGATTGCAATCTAAACTCTATCATTATTTGTGTTCACGACTTGCGCAATATAATTATCAAATTTGATTGATACCGACTAGATGCATACATAACGACTCGTGAGTGTCTGTGGGGATTCGGATCATTACGTAAATATATAATATATGAAACTATAGTCGACATTTCATCCACGGTCCATATTGTAAAGGTTCACACGCCAAATCTAAAAATAACAAGTATTACAGTTACACATATACAATGAATCGATATAGGATGCCCAGCTTGGTGTCAGTCATTGTAATTGGGAATCGAATGATTAAATAAAGCCTATCTTCGATCTATTATGATACAGCCAATAAGAGATTCGTTTTCACATTTATTTTTAAATCGTGCTAATTACTTTGTACTTTACTTTTCATGGCGCTATTTCTAATCTCATAATTAATAGTTAAAGTTACAGCAAAGTCTATTGCCTTCTAGTTGACGACTTATCTTGATATTTATAAATCATCGTAATGCTATACCTCACCTGCAATATGCCGTTCGATTTGTATGTTTTCCGCAACAAGGTCTACAGGGCAATAATTTCAGATGCTATTTGAAGAATCGTTAATGCATTTATTATAATATAGATTGTACATGGCAACTAGGTTGAATCTGACGACCACCTGAATTTGCTGCCGAACTTATCAGCTAACAGCAGAAGTTCCCCCGTTGCTGAACTTAGTCGTGATTTTATCGAGATTAGTTGCTACTTCACGTGTTCGGAATTAATCTCGCCAAGTGTATACTTCAAACCTTAGGATGGAGCTTATTTTGCAAAAATCAAAAAAAAAAAAAATTGATTGTTCGTTTAAGGGGGGAGTAGGGTCTAGCGGTTAAAAAAAATCACTATTTTTAGGAATTTTGTTTAGAGATATGGTTAAAGTAAATTCATCGTCATATTTTACACCTTACACGGCATCATTTGGAAAACATTTTGTCAATTTTTTGATGAAAAATATTCAAAAATGAGTCGGTGACGAAGCATTATCGAGGACGCCTAATCAAAAACATGATTTGCGGTGCCCACTGCTGTTCATCGCAGAATCACCTGAACTCAAAAAGCAAAGAAATTTTGTTAAAACATAAGTTTTTCTTAACCCCTACGTCGTTTTTTTTTTTTTTTTTTCAATTTTCAATTTTTGGCGGTCATTTGAAGCAAAAACAGCGATTTTACACGAAAAATTTTGCCATTTTGTTGCTGTAAAATCACTTCAATGTAATAATAAAAAAAAAAAAAAAAAAACAACGTAGGGGTTAAGTATTTCATGTGTAAAAAGCGTGTACCAAATTTGAAAGAAATCGGTGCAGTAGTTTTTGAGTGAGAGTGGGCACCGACTTTGAAAATGGTAGTTTTTAAGTAAAACGTTGAAAAAGTGGAGAACTTTTTTTTTCAATCTGCACCGAATCATCGATTCCAGTTCAATTTTGACACAACATTTTTGAAATGTTGTACTATAAGAATTAAATGTAAAAAAAGGAAAAGATTTTCCAAAAGTCACAAGACCCTACTCCCCCCTTAATTGAGAAAGAGTTTGAACACATTTTTTTGTATTTTTTGAGGGTGCTACCGCCTGAAAACTGTATTCTCATTACTCCCTTTACATCAAATCTAGTAAATAAGCGGATCCACGTCACCTCACTCGAAAAAAAAAAAAAAAACCCGTCAAGTCACGGATCTTTGCGCCATTCAAAATATCTTTAGTACTATGGCAAAAAAAAAAAAAAAAAAAATACAACTTCAAGGATTTTGAAATTTTTTGAAAAATGGTGGAGTAAGAGTTATGTGCATTTTTGTAAACCGCTGTTGCACCGCTTTGTTTGAAAATTCATATCTCCGAAAGTATGCATCGGAGCGGATTGATCCTGGAATCATTTTGAAATTTAATTTGAAATTTGTTTTTTATTATTATTTTAATTTGATGTTATATGTTTATTTTATTATAATATTTTTAAAGTTTGAATAGCTTTAAATTTAAGGCTTTTCATTGAAGATGAAAAAATGATAATAATTTATTCATACCATATGTGAATTTATCGGACCAGTCGAACCAAATTTTTTAAGTCTTCTAACTGAAGCTCACCTCTATATAGAGCGTGAAATCTCCAGATAGACCGAAAAAAACGGAAGTGCATCATAATTATTTTTTTCAAGTAAAAATTCCTTCAGCCCGGGTTTGAACCGGGACCTCCGCATTTGTACTGCGACGCCTTGTCCAATTAGACCACTGAAGGACTGAAGGAATCTTTACTTGAATTTCATGTTATTGTCATTGACCTCTTAGTCCACAGGTCTGTGTTTATTTCATTGTGTAGTGACTCTATCGTTCGAAACCTATTAATTCATACCATATGTGAATTTATCGGACCAGTCGAACCAAATTTTTTAAGTCTTCTAACTGAAGCTCACCTCTATATAGAGCGTGAAATCTCCAGATAGACCGAAAAAAACGGAAGTGCATCATAATTATTTTTTTCAAGTAAAAATTCAATTGGACAAGGCGTCGCAGTACAAATGCGGAGGTCCCGGTTCAAACCCGGGCTGAAGGAATTTTTACTTGAAAAAAATAATTATGATGCACTTCCGTTTTTTTCGGTCTATCTGGAGATTTCACGCTCTATACAGGGTGTTACAACTAACTATGTCACCCTGACGGGTGGTGATAAGGGGGACCTTAACTAACATTTTCGATATAGGAACCCATGTCCGGAAAGTTGACGTTACCTTGATAAGAGGGATTCAAAGTTTTCAGCGAACGCCTGCAACGTTTTTTCACAGGCGCTGTGAAATCGTCGAGGACTTAGAAATAATCTAAGTGTAATTCAACTATTTATTAACAACATGATGAATCCAACGCAGTCTTCCAAATATCACAGAAAATACAGTCGGACCTCGCTTATATCAAGTCGTCGGGACCGAGCTGCTTCACTTATATCAAGAAATGAGGGGTCCCCACTCCTTCGTCGCACTGCGGCGCACTGCCCACTGCGCACCGAAACGGGCGGGTACTATCTTGGTTTCGTGGAAATGCGTGTTATGGTGGGGGGTAGGAGAAAGCAGAATCTTGATATAAGTGAAGCAGAAATACTTGATATACGTGAAACTTGAAATAAGTGAAGTTGAAATAAGCGGGGTCCGACTGTAAGTATTTTCGTCGTTAAGGGAAGACTCCGCAGGTTTTGTTGAAAAAACCACTTTTCTGCTCTTGAAATGACGAAAAAACATCCAATCGAAAATTCTTGACAGCAATTTTTCGATTTATAATATTATGTGTCTTGAAAAAAAATGTCAACCTCCTGCGATGAAAGTGTATGCGCAGGTAACCTTTCGCATTTTCTTCGCAGTCGCTTCGCTGTAAAAGGTTTCCTGTGCATACACTTTCATCGCAGGAGGTTGACATTTTTTTTTTTTCAAGACACATAATATTATAATCAAAAAATTGCTGTCAGGAATTTTCGATTGGATGTTTTTCCGTGATTTCAAGAGCAGAAACGTGGTTTTTTCAACAAAACCTGCGGAGTCCCCCCTTAACGACGAAAATACTCATTTTCTGTGATATTTGGAACACTGCGGTAGATTTATTATGTTGTTAATAAATAGTTGAATTAGACTTGGATTATTTCTAAATCCTCGACGATTTTGGCGCGCCTGTGAGCAAGCGTTGCAGGCGTTCGCTGAAAACTTTAAATCCCTCATATCAAGGTAACGTCAACTTACCGGACATGGGTTCCTACATCGAAAATGTTAGTTAAGGTCCCCCCTATTACCACCCGTCGGGGTGACATAGTTAGTTGTAACACCCTGTATAGAGGTGAGCTTCAGTTAGAAGACTTAAAAAATTTGGTTCGACTGGTCCGATAAATTCACATATGGTATGAATTAATAGGTTTCGAACGATAGAGTCACTACACAATGATAATAATTTATCTTTAAACAATTTATTAATTAATTATATATTTATAAAGAAATTTTTCTTAATTTTACAGTGAAAATGTAATGTTTTTGAAACTATATAAATAAATATAGAAATATAAACGAAATTAAATCGTAAAAAAAAAAAGTTAGAAGCTGTTATTTGATTCTTCATATTTCTTTAATTGGAAATTTTTTTTTTCAAAAATATTATCAACAATAATATGCCTAAATTTTGGCTTCAATTAATCAGAATAAGTTTGAGTTTATATTTAAACTTAAAAACCTTTTGAATTTTGTATTTAACGTACAAAACGCGATATTGCAAAATCTATTGGAATCCTTGGAATGGGCGTGGCTTTGGGAATTTATCCTACACGCAGCAGTTATATTTTTCGCCACTAGTTGGCCTATCGAGATTCTAAGGATCCCATTGGTTGTTTATCCTACAATCGGCTAGTTCCAATTTAGTGCACCAGACTGCGTATCGAAGTCCTCAGTTTCCCAATACGATTGCTTGTTCGAAATAGAATTTAAAATACGTATGAATTATTCAAGATTTTTAAGGGGTTACACCACCTTGGCGCTCGGAAAAATAGGTATGAAAATAAAAATTTTCTTTGACGCAGCTATTAAATATATAAAATAATTATCATTTTACGCATATACATTAGGGTGGTCCTTAAATGGGGTGTTTTTGAATTTTCACGCTCCCAAGGATTCAAACGGATCCTTTTGAAGAAAAAAAATTTGTCCTAAATTTTGAATGCTCTATCTCAATTTTAACATCCCGCGCACGACCGCCGAAGTATTTTTTTTTTTTTTTTTTTCAATTTCCTACAAAAAACATGTATGACCCAACTTTGTCAAGTCATTAAGGGGGTATCTAAGTCTCGAGCGTCATAAAACGTTAAAACTTTTCACAACGGTGTAGCATTGAGGGAGATGTACGGACACGAATATAAATGATACCGTGTCAAAGTGTACAATTTCAGCTTCAATTTGAAAAAAAAATGGTCACTGTAGCATCAAAATTATGGCCGTTGCAGCCACTGAAGTACTGGTCGGCGAGAAGCTGTGCTGAAATCTGCGACCACGATCCTAGCTGAACGGAGTATCCGAAAATAAAAAACTTGGGATTGTTTTGTTGGTCAAGGTACCCTTCAGGCTCCTATGGGACAGATTTTTGATCGGTCGTTCAATTTCCAAAATACAGATAAAAACGTTACTCGAAATCAAGAAAACGGACTTCTCTCGGTAAAAAAATTCATAATTCTGCCAAATTTCAATCTATCAAAAATCTGTCGCATAGAAGCCTGAAGGGTACCTTGACCAACAAAACAATCCCAAGTTTTTTATTTTCGGATACTCCGTTCAGCCAGGATCGCGGTCGCAGATTTCAGCACAGCTTCTCGCCGACCTGAACTTCAGTGGCTGCAACGGCCATAATTTTGATGCTACAGTGACCGTTTTTTTTTCAAACTGAAGCTGAAATTGTACACTTTGAAACGGTATCATTTGTATTTGTGTCCGTAGATGTCCCTCAATGCTATACCCTTATGAAAAGTGTTAACGTTTTATGGAGCTCGAGACTTAGATACCCCCTTAACGTCGAAGTTTCAACATTCTGCGTCCTGCGTCGATTTCAACATTCTACGCACGACCGCCAAATTGTTTTCTCTTTCAATTTACTAAAAAAAAAAAAAAAAAAAAAAAAAAAACTAACAATTTTTATTGAAATGAGTACTTTTTTTTTCAAATAACATAAAATATAAGTGATCGGGTCAACTGAATTGAAATTATAAAAAAAAAAAAAAAAATTCGGCGGTCGTGCGCGGGATGTTAAAATTGAGATAGAGCATTCAAAATTTAGGACAAATTTTTTTTCTTCAAAAGGATCCGTTTGAACCCTTGGGAGCGTGAAAATTCAAAAACACCCCATTTGAGGACCACCCTAATATACATAGTAGTTTTATGAATAATTTGGAATAATAAGGGATGAAAAAAATCAAAAAATGACGGAGATATGAGCCATCAAGTAGGACCCTCTTTTTAAAATTCTTGATAATGGTGCACTTATTTTCTCTGTCAAGCATTGTCTGCGAAACAAAAAATAACGTTGTTCGTAATGAGAAAGATAACAGCTAAAATGTAGCATAGGATTTTTTTTATTGGGTTGCTACGTTCATAAGTTATTAATTTTTTAAACTTGAAATTTCGTTACCAATCGGAGTTTTTTTTTCGAACAGCTGTTATTTCTACAAAAAAAATTTTTTAAATGTTTTTCCTATGCTACATTTTAGCTACTACCTTTCTCATTAGAAACAAAGTTATTTTTCGTTTCTCAGACAATGCTTGACAGAGAAAATTAGTACACCATCATCAAGAATTTTAAAAAGAGGTTCCTACTCAATGGCTCATATCTCCGTCATTTTTTAATTTTTTTTCTTCGCTATCATTTCAAATCATTCAAAAAACTATTATGTATATGTGTGAAATAATAATCATTTCATATATTTAATAGCTGCGTCAGAGAAAATTTTTATTTTCATACCCATTTTTCCGAGCGCCAAGGTGGTGTAGCCCCTTAAATTGATTTTCAGCATGTTTATTGTATGTTTTACGAAAAAAACAACATATTGTTCACTGTAAAACATTGGTTTTTCGTACAATACAAACCTCATACGAATATGTCATTTTTTAGTTGTCATCGTCATTGACAGAATGTTGTTACCATGCATATGAGGCATTCCATACCGAATCGAGCTGGGTCTGACCGTTGACCCTTCGGATTCGGCTCACGATTTTTTGTTGTTGTCCAAACTCTAAAAATGACTCAGATTTGGTTTTAAATTTTTCAAAAATTGACATGTTTTTGAACGTACATGTTCGGAATCGAATTTGAATTTGCGCAGCGTATCTTTTTTTTGTGCGTTATTGACGCCTGGGTCTAAATAATAATCGAAATGTCCCCCCCCCCCCCCCCCCTTTTTTTTGAACAAAAGCAGGCGAGCGACTGGGGATGGACCTTAACCCTAGACAGGGCAACTTATTTTTTTCATCTTCTATTGGGCAACTGGGGTATAGGAGTACCACAAGCGTTTCCGAATGATGCAAGCCTTTCTAGTTGCAATAAGTTACGATTTTTGTACGTTATTTGCTTCGTTATTAAAGGGGACGATGGTATATATTCAAAGCCCTTTCCTCTAAGAGAAAATCGAGAAAAACTTGTTTAAAGTAACAAAAAGTGCGGTAAAGAGCTAAAAATGACTTTTTTCAAAGTTGGCTTAGGGTACCTGGAGTACCTTACCCCGTCTAGGGTTAAAGACTCTGGAATTTATGAGATCAGAATGACGATACAAATTTAGTTGAGCACCACCCTTATTCTAAATTTTATCCTTTACATTACACTGCTGAGTGCTTGACTGTTCGAGATATAATGAATTGCAAACATCATAATCATATACGCTAGAAGAAATATCATAACGCCACAGCAGGTCATATATCATCATCAGTGCACAACACTCTTTGATGGGGTGCCGCATAAGGCCTGTCATTTTTTTTTTTCTTTTTTTTTTCCACGAGTGCTTGATAATCAAAGCTCTATTTTGATTCGCCGCCCGCGCCCGCAACAAAGTTGTTGCAATATGACTGTTTTGGATGAATCGGATATGCATACGGCGCCCCCCTGCCTATCGCGCACGGGGCCGGCGCCCCCTTCGGCCCCCTCTTTGTCCGGCGCTGACTACCTTAACCAACCAAATCGGATAGGCACTATCTCGTCAACAGCTTATCATGACCAGAGCTTCGTAAATTTTAGCGTTTCCCAAACAACTTTTATCGGACTTTTTCTGGTCAATTTGTACATAAACGACTCCTTAGGCGCGCATAGTGAAGTGCTATCAACTGCGCATGCTACTGGAATGACGTAAAGCAGCATACTTCAATGATACTGAAAGTAGAAATTGCTGTTATCTGGTTTACTCACAGCTACGTCTCTGTGACTCACATTGTCGGAGAGCTGCAAAACGATTTCGTGGGGACCCAAACTATTGGTTTCGGGGTGTGAAACAAGAATACGCATTAGTTATATTTATCAAGGTAGTTCTGGAGGTACACGTATCAGCTAAAAGTTTCGACCGCACCGTAAAGTAAAACCCAATACTTATACGACGCGGTCGGTTATAAACTTTTGACGAAGCTTGTACACTCTGTCCGTCCTACACAAACGCACCTCATGCATGGATAAGTTCCCTACACGCATAGAGCGTTGCGGTGTAATCGTGGCAACAGCGGATCTCCTGTATTAGCAGCTTTGAGCGTAACTTAATCAGTGTCTTGCGAAACAATGTCAATTCGAGTAAGATTTGAGGGTCGGTTTACGAAAAAAAAAACTCGTTATAAAGAACTAGAAGCTGTGGCGGCTATGTGTCGAGCAAATGCGGCTAAACGTGAAAAAGACGTTCCTAACTCCAACGATCAGAAACAAAAATTTGCTGTAGAAGGACGACGGGTCGTTGATTTGCAATATCTTTCAGAGAATTTGGCGAAATCGGAATAAAAGAATTATTATCCGCAAAAACGATCTCAAAGAATTTCCCCTTCGTTCCGCTTGAGCGAACTTTATAGCTTCCCCCACACTACCTTTATACGTAAAGTACGCCCAGTGGTGATGCTCACCGACACACTGACGCATGTGCGATTTCCCAGTAGTGGGGGAACGCTTCAGAGACGAATTTCTTGAAATTATTTTCCCCTAACCGCCCTAACAGTCGCTTATAACGAGGTAGTACTGTACTTTGATTTACTCACGCAACAGGACTGACTCTTAGAAGAGTCGCTGGCAAGACCGGCGACTTACGAAATTTCAGAGTGTGGAGTAGCTCAGGTGACGGGGGGGGGGGGGGGGGGGGGGGGGGGGCACTCACAACATTTTTGCACAAAGTTTTATTAAGTAGTTTTTCCGAAGTGCGATAGGTATGGGTGGGGACATGCAGGTGTGACAAGACCTGGACGGTCGGGCGCAGTTCGTGCCGTAACAAATAGAGCAAACCACCCCTTAGTTCCTTTTATTTCTCCTGAACGCTGCCCCTACCATTTAGACCGAGAGCCAGCAAGAAAAACGACGTATGATTTGCGAAACTTTGAAACTTTTTGAGAAGTTAGCCAGTGTTATAAAGAACAGGGAAACGCAAGTATGGCGGCCCGTAGGTGTCGGCGTTGCGCTGCGCAATTTTTTGGATGTGTCAAAAAAAACTATGCACTTGGGGAATGAGCTAAAAGGTAATTCTTATTTTATATCATTCATTCGATAGCCAGAGTATGAAGGAGTCGTATGCCATACCGATGCGGCGTCTCAAACTGTCCGCCATACTGAATTAAACGTGTCATTTTTTTTATGTTCTCTTGAAATACTAGCGAAAAGCTAATTTTTTAACCAACGATTCAAAAAGATGTCTCATCACCGATTATCACCATGCCATACCGTTCCGGTGTCCCGAAGTACACGCCATACTGATTCAAAGATGTCGAATTTTACACTAGTCCATGTATCATATGTATCATATACATATATTCGACATCTTTGAATCAGTATGGCGTGTACTTAGGGACACTGGAACGGTATGGCATGGTCATAATCGGTGATGAGACATCTTTTTGAATCTTTGGTTAAAAAATTAGCTTTTCGCTGGTATTTCAAGAGAACATAAAAAAAATGACACGTTTAATTCAGTATGGCGGACAGTTTGAGACGCCGCATCGGTATGGCATACGACTCCTTCATACTCTGGCTATCGAATGAATGACATAAAACAAGAATTACCTTTTAGCTCATTCCCCAAGTGCATAGTTTTTTTTGACACATCCAAAAAATTGCGCAGCGCAACGACGACACCTACGGGCCGCCATACTTGCGTTTCCCTGTTCTTTATAACACTGGCTAACTTCTCAAAAAGTTTCAAAGTTTCGCAAATCATACGTCGTTTTTCTTGCTGGCTCTCGGTCTAATTGCATTTCCAGGTAAGGACGAGTGACCGTTTTCAGGTAGACCGAGGGGACTTACGGTCGCACTAATTGACACTTAGAGCCGGGCTGGCTCGGCGAGCAGGCGTGGCCGACTCCTGTGCTAGGAGGCTCGCAAGTGTTGATTGTAGGGGAATATAATATGGTTATTTTCGGAAAATTTTGTATACTTGTTTCTATCAAAAGATTTTCAAAATCCATTAAAAAATTTTAATTTTCCAACACGGCCTTTAGGGTGTGGAATATCCACACGGTGGGCATTCAGGGTGTGGAGTGCTCCACACCATCCACGCAAAAGTCGCCAGCGCTGGTCGCTGGTATGCATTGTGTATACAGAAGGCATCCCTTAAACTTATCCTTATTACTCTAATATAAACAGCATTATGTAAACTGTATCGGTGCAGCTCACCGTCATGAGATCTCATTATATCCATTTAGACTATGAGATGAGCGAGGTTGCTTTTTGTATATACACTCACACATCAGTGTGGTGAAATCCAACCCGATCAATCAAACCTTTCTACACGCAATACCAAACAAATCATCAAATCAGAAAAACAGGCGCTGTAAAAAATAATCATTCGCAAAATCATTTACCGATCCCATCCGCACAGTAGTTTTATGAAGTTCAAAGTAGGTACCAACAGTCGTGTGTAAAATGGTGTTTTTCGATAGCAAAGCGCAAAGTAGCGTTCCTCGCACGAGTGAGGCGCCTTCACACGAGTAAGGGATCGCTGCCTGTAGACGGTGTGCGAAGTACGACTTTCAGTGCCTGTAGACGGTGCGCGAAAGAGGACTCTCGGTGCATGCGTTAATAAATAGTACATTACAATACGAGTCCGGTCAAACTTTTTCTGACGAGTGTGAGGTTGCAGCACGAGCCGAAGGCGAGTTTTCCAATCACACGAGATCAGAAGAAGTTTTTCCGTTGAGTATTGTACAAAATTTTACTTTAAGAGGTGTGAAAATGGAGGTTTTAGCCACGAAAAGCGTGGCTAAAACGTCCAAAATCACACTGAGTGAAGTAAAAAACTATTCGATCGAGATCCATTTTCGATCAATATTTCTTTTAAGCTGATTCTACCGCATCTCTTATATGTTACAGTTCTGGTTGAATAAACAAATTCACATCCGTTCGCAAGAAGTAACAAAAATCAGCTACCCCGACGAAATTATCTGATTTTCAGTAATTAAGTATAACACCATGTGCCTTTTAGATAATCACTTCTGTCTCCTACCCTGTGCAAAAAGTACGCCATTTCAAACACCGGAATCCTTAAGATAGACTCATAACAATCCCTACTATAAAACGTGAGTATATCACATTTGTTCAGGAAATGACTGGGTTATAATTGCTTCCAGAGGTCCATCTCTACGGTATGTGCGTTATGCGGCTTGCGGTTTGGTGAAGATGGTGAGCTGCAGGTCCACATGAAGGAGCATACCGGTAGCACCCTCGAGGCGCAATCTGCTCCGGAGGGCATTAGATCACTGCCACAGCTCGAGCACGTTGAAGACGAGCTCTTCGAGGACATGGAGACACGAGACAAGATACCAGAAGAAGCCATCGCGGCTCCACTTCGACGTACGGATGTAAACGTGAATACGGACGTACACGTGGACAGAAACGCTAATAACAATACTACTAATAAAATCCGTTGCGAGTACTGCTGGAAGACGTTCAAGTCGAAGTGGACCTTGAACTCGCATGTGGCTGCCCATGAGGGTAGGTTTCAATTTAACTGTGATCAGTGTGGCAAAAAGTTTGTCCGAAAGAGTCACTTCGAGGGGCACATGAAATCGCACGAAGCTACCAGACCATACGCCTGCGATATATGCGGGAGCACCTTCAAGCAGGCAAAGCATCGCAGGGAACACATGAAGAGAAAGCATCCCGGGTCGCAAAACGCTGTGCAGAATCTGCTAGACAGCATCAGCGCCTGTGGGTCGGAAGAATCATCTGTTGATCAGCCTAAGTTCACCATTCTCGTACCCGTAGAATTCAACGCCTGAGGTGTTCGAACAGTGACAGTATGAGGAAACTGTCGCCACAACATAACATACACGAACTAGATATTCCAGATTTGATTCCACGACTTTGATTTCCGTGGTTCGATAGATAAGCGAGGCGTCGCTGCGTTCAATGTTAACAGTAGTGCGAAATACACTATCATTATATTGGTTATAGAAAACTTGACGGTACTTTGTGCGGTTGAGTATTTTACCACTTACGAATCTATGATTTACACTGTCGATTCGACGTTTTTTTTCAAGCTCCCACCGCGAACACCTCTAGAATCCCGTCAAATAATTGACACCCCCCCAACAGGCATCGCTGTCATTATCCCAGTGGGGCCCCAATCGACAATAAGGTTTTTCATTTGATTAACACGCAGAACCTTACGTCGCGTCAATCTAAAGATTTTTTCTGGGAGAACGTGAAACAGGAATGCTCCATTTATTTTGACACACCCTAATTTAGATATTTATATTCGGCCACTCCCCACTACTGACCATTGGATATAGAACATCAATAAAACGTATATAAACAGCATCGATCATCAGGGTAGCAAACTTTTTGTAAAATAACTACCAACGCTCGTGTCCTTGAATAATAATTGTTTAGCGTAAATAACAAGAAAGAAAAAAATCTTTGATAATTATATAATTCTCACTCATTTAAGTCACGGAGTGAAATATTAAGTGTACAAACGTACGGTACATTTTATTAGGATCGCAATTATGAACTTAGGTGTGAGTGTGGCAAGAAATGTTAGGTGTCTTAGAATATATATGAACACGTATAAATTAACCTACATATTATGTGGTAATGAATTGCTATGTTGTCATTTCCTATGTTACTTTCAATTGGTTTCTCTGAATTAGAGAGGATTATCAATAAGATCACTTATCTAGGCTCTTCTTACGATAGTCAATATAATGACCCGAGTTCATTTGTCTTGTTATTGTGGAAATAAACCGAATGGATAATCTGAACAAAGAACTCTTTGAAATAAATATAAGTTTCTCTCCTTTCGTAGACAAAAATCGGATTGTACTCGAAATTACTCCAAAAATATATTTGGATTTTACCGAGAATAGTTTGATGACATTCAGATGTGATTAATAAAATTCACGAAAATGTTAATAAATTTATCTAATATTTTCCTTCGACTTTTCTAATATCTGCTGAAAAAAATTCGAAGTAGGGAATGTATGTATGAGCTACGGAGTGAATCGGGACACCTTGACGAAAATTTACTGCAGTTGATTCTAGAGATGCCAAAAATGAATTAAAAGGAGGTGCTTTTGTTCATGGAAGACTCTAGTATAAAGTGGGTATGAGTTACATCTCGTCATCAAATACGTACAAAGAGGAGGAAGAAATAATACAGAATTTTTTCAGAGTAGTGTCGAAATTGGTGGGTGAATCGAGACAATAAGGAGGTCATTGGAAAACGTTTATAAATATTTATCAAATTTTTATTTTGGTTATAATTATTTATGTAACAGTATCGTAAATGATTTTCCAAATGAATAATGTTCTTCGGGAGTATGTAACATGAATACATGAATATATCTTTCAAATTTACCTAGAAACACTAATATGATTAGAAACACTTTTCACAAACCTGCAATTGTCTTCATGCATATTACCTGCTTTTGTCCTTCATACATGTCCTTCATGCATATAACCTGCTTTTGTCCTTCATACATATTGTAACTTTGCGCAGGTATCTCAGGCTCGAAAGCTGTAGAGATACCTGCTGTTATTGTGAGTTCTTTACCTAAATAGAGAAATTGAATTATTAGGGCTTTTCTTTGAGGTGTATAGGTAGGGAAAAGGGATGGGTTTATCACCAAAAGCCATCTATGCAACCTTGTGGATTTACGTTAACTAAGGACTCGGGTAGATTGCTCCACCAAAGCCTGAAACCACACGGAGAAAAGAGATTTGTGATATTAACCTCAAAACCGGAGTACACAGTACTATGTCACATGCAGTGATGTACCCTCGAGCGTCAATATTGTAATTGTTACAATGCTTTCGAAATATTTTATTCAAATCGCACAAGATGCGATGTAGAATCGCCATGTAAGTGATGGCGTCGCGCTGCTACAGTGCTACGCGATATCTGTCGCATTATCATGTCGCATCGTCATTGAAGTAATGTTGTAGAGCGATAGAATTATATGCTTCATCGGATGCACTACCATGTCGCGTCATCTTCAAAGTATTGTGGCATTGCGATAGAATTATATGCTACATGGGATGCACTACCATGTCGTGTCATCATCGAAGTAATGTGGCCTTGCGATGGAACTATATGCTACATGGGATGCACTACCATGTCGCGTCATCCTCGAAGTAGTGTAGCATTGCGATGGAACTATATGCTACATGAGATGCACTACCATGTCGCGTCATCCTCGAAGTAGTGTAGCATTGCGATAGAACGGTATGCTATATCGCGATGCACATCTTGCGAAATCATTGGAATTCGAATTTTATATAGATTATTCGATGGAATCAGTAGATAATTGCATCCCACATAATTGTAAGGCTAATATGAGAACACGTTTAACAGTTATTATGATTTTGCTCTGAGTCCATCTGATTATCACACAATTCTTAGAACGGGAGGGTCTAGCTTTAAAGTAGACGTGCAGTAGGTGTTGGAGTTTAGTCGAGAGACTGTTAGGATGAAAAATTCTTCAAATATTCACTTCGCTTATACTATTATTGAACCATATATTATCAACCACTGTTGTATTATTATTATATTTTCAAAATCAAAGAGTGTATCAAATCGCATATTTTTAAATCTAGGTAGAGTGATTTAATTTATTTTTTGAGTGTATTTTATAAGTGAGGTTCAAGAACTATATATAAAGGATTTGGTCATAATTGAATCACAACATTGAACAGTTATTATAACAAATTGCAATATTTATTTAGTATCAAAAGCAATAGGCATCAGGTATAATATAGGTATCAGGTATACAAGTGTGAATAAAATAATGGTGAAAAATATATAATAATCATTACCACTTATTAGCAACATAACTTCTTCCGTCTGGAAGTCTTGACATAAAACTGAGATCATCAACATCATGTAAAAATATTACTGAATATTTATCATCGATGACATTTACTTCGTAGGCTTGCAAATGATGACTAAAATCAGAATGCATTTTTTTTGTTATGAACAAAATTTTTCCTCTGCTGTCTTGTAAAATTTCCTGTATTTCAAAAAATCGTGGCCCATTACTGATTATAATTACGAGGATGTCTTTGCGAGAATAAAAAAGTCCCATATGTTTAATCCATACAATCAAATTGACGATTAGTGGTAACCTATGAGGTAGTTGAGAAGCAAACACTTCGTAATCAGGAATTTTCTCTAATTGAACTGCATGTTTGGGACCAAGTGTTGGTGCATTGCTTGGTATTTGGTTTGAACGAAATCTATTATGCAACTGTAATTGATGCTTAATTGCCAGAGTATATGGTAAATTGACCCTTGAAATAGCAGCGCGAGCTGCAACTTTACCATCTCTATGCTTGCTTTCGTGTCTCATGGACCATATGTGCACAAGTGGTCCAATCGATCTCATAATACCTGGATAATGGGTTAAATGGTGATGCTTTGGCTTCAAATTATTTCCAGTAACATCATGATATAATTTTAGATGATCTGTGATAAGAGTTTCAAGTAATTCGGTACACAATGGATGATGCACTTTTGCCAAAAGGATATTTAGAATTTCGTTCAAACCTGTATAAACCAACCACATGGGATTTTTTTTTTGGAATCAAATCGCCTAATAACATACCAAAATGCCGCATCAAACATAACATTTCTCCCGCTGACATTTTGAGATGTTTTTTTTTCAGATGCTCAGGGGCTAAATAAGGCGGTTTGTTCCTCACTTCATTGCGCCCAAAATTAAATGCCGCGATACGGTTATTCAATGTATCTTCGCTAATTAATTTAGTTTCGTAAACAAAATAGTGGATGACGTCACCAAGTTCATATTTAAACACCCCCTCTGGCCCGTCGTGCATCATATCGACACTACGATTAAAAGCCACATGGAAATTTGGAACTTCATGCCAGACGCATTCCTCTTTAATGCCCCAACTGTTGGTTTTTGTGGTAGATAATGAAGCTACACTTTCGTGATAAGATTCCTGCGTTCGCAACAAATGAGGAATTTCGCGGAAGATTTTATGACTAAGTTTGCTGTCAATCCGGCAAATCCTACAGTTGTACGTCGCCGAAAATGATTCTACAAATCCAAGTATCGAGTGCAATCCCAAATTATCACCCAATATTAATGCTAAAGAAAAATATACCTGTTGGCAACCGGTAGTTTCAATCATTATTCCACTTGTAGCTAAGAACTTTAATTCCTCTATGATTTTACGAAACACAGCTTTGTTTCCAAATTGTGTTCTATCTCTCGTGTTGAACAATGCGAACAGAAATATATTTTCAACTTTGCTTTGAAACTCTGGTGGCAATGACGGTATATTTAGGTAAACGGCGCCAATTTTTCCGCCACCACCAGCTCGACTGCCAAGTGAATTGTTACTTTCATAATCGTCAAAGTAAATAAAAACTGGAAGCACTATTTTGGATTCATACTTTTCACGCACCTTCTTCCATAACTTGCATTGGATGATATTCGAAATAGCTGTTTTTTCTTCGTAAAGATAATTCATATACATCAGGGTACGATTCAAGATATTGGGGATTTCGAAAAATTTTTTTAAAACCGACCGCATCGGGATAAATTGGCAATGTACATTTTCTCTTTCCACGATGGGCCTATTACCTCGACTAACGCTTGGAGCACTGCCTAATAGTATAGGTTCTGGCCGTATAAAATTTCCTTCACTAGCAAATGCTTTAAATCTAGCCCATTCACTTTGTAAATTATGAAATGGATTTTTCAACTTCGAAAACATATTCGAAACTTTAAGAATAACGTCTTCTCTAGCATTCAAATTGTCTAATTCATCTAGAATTATTTTTTCAGCCATGCCTATTGGCCCTGTACTACCAAAAAAATTGTTGAAATCTCCAATAAGAGTTTGAACCATAGATCTCGGCAGGTTACATTGAGCATAAAGTTTTGACACAAAATCGGATGCCCGTTCCGATACCATGTACGAAAATGTTTCATTTTCGAGACACAAATCCGCAGTATCTCTCTCGATTTTTTCCGCGTCACAATATTCCTCGTACCAATGCAAATCTCGATTATTTATAGCTTGGTCAGTAATTTCGTCCTCAGACGTTGAGTGATGATCGGACTCGATAATTTGATCATTAACAGAATCATTTTCTATTTGATTTGTAATACCTTCTCCAGTAATTAAATTATTAGATATGTCAGGTGTATCGCGAACTAAGCTTTGACTGTTCGGTATATTATGTTTTTTCAAGTGTTTGCGAAAAGTTCGAATACTATAAAATTGTCGCGTACAAGTTCCCACACATTCGTAAGTTCGTCCCTCATATTTATTATCGTGATCTCGTACATGACGTCCAAAAGCCACAGAATTTTCGTAAATATACAAACATTGGCAAAGAAAAGACATTCGGTCTCAGTTTTACTAGAATGCTATTCTAGTCAATGTTATGTCAAGACTTCCAACTTATTGTAACAAAAATTAACGTTACGCCTTGAACGCTACTGCTACTTCACCTATCAATGAAGACACAGCGCAAGGAATGCTTTTATCGTATACCGTATCAATGTCAAATATTACTTTTTGTATGAATAACCAAGCTGATTTAGCTTCTGGTGGGTACGTAGCGTTTAAGGCAAATATCGATTTGAAAGTAGTTTCCACTGCTTTCAAAGGTGATGACGCTTTATATAAAATATTGTTTACTAATACATATGATGTCGTAATATTCGTCAACGGCCCCACTGCTATTGCTCTTGGCTGAACACGAAGTCCATGTTTGATTCTTGATCTGTGAAGTTGATCAATCCGTTCTTGTAAATCATTCGCCGTCTACGATGAAAACAAAATAGAGATAAAATAAGAATTTAAATCAAATCAATTCATCAAACAAATTAAAGATAAAATAAGAATTAACTGACGAAACAATCATGCATAGTCATTTACTTCATATATCTAGGTACGTATAGTGATAATATACAATAAGATAAAAGGTGGAAGTCATGTAGGTTCCAGTTATTTGAATTTTGATGTTTACTGTGCTCATGATGAGTTGGAGGTGGAGTATATATTTTTTTTTCCAGTGTATTTTGAGTTTCAACACTATGTAGTAAGTGTGACCTAACGTGCAAATATATCTTACGTACCTCAACGTGAAATAAAAATCCGCTTTGTATTTCGGGTTTACTAGGATTCCAGTTCTTCGTTACAGAATCTTCAGGGGTAGATTCCTGTTGATTGCGATTCTTAGGGTCCTTTCTCCTTTTGGAAGCCGATTTGGCTTTTCCAGAACTACGGATAGTCGTACTATCTCCTGCGGTTACAGCAGCCGGTTTGCCAAACATAACAGGGAGCAGGAACAGGATGTTATTATTTAATTCATCTAGATGTAGAGACAAAGATAGTGGAGATTAGCATTGCATCTTCACGGAATAATGAAACATTTACTGACACGCTCTCATATGGAAATGCAAATTTTATCAGCATGATTGATGTAGTTTTAAACAAGCCTGTTGAAATGAGCAAAAGTAGTACGGTAAACTTTATACCATACTGCACCCCATTTATAAAACTTTTTTTTTCAGATATCCATACCTCCTTTCATGTACAGCAGTTTCAAAGCTCTATCTCGAAATTCCTTATCTTTCGGTTGCCGAACATTCGTCAACAATTTCTGCAATTGAGTGGAGACAATAGGCCACTTGCTCATAAAACAATCTTTTTTGGTGGGGTATAGTGCAGCAAAGTCATCTTCTAGCTGTTGAATAGAAACATCTCAATGAAATATACACAGATTCTTTCACATGTGATTCCAGATAATGGGATCTCAATAACACGTACTAATGAAAATCCAAGAGGTTCTTTAAGGCAAGGAAATTTTGTGAAATAGTCGTGTATCTCTGTTACGGACACTATTTTTTCTTTTCTATATTGGAATGTTTTAGACCAAAATTCTTGAATTTTTGGCCATGGCTCCACGTTACCCTCGAGAAATTTTACTGCTTCCTCAATTTCTTCATCTGAGTTAATAGATATAGAATGTACATGAAAGAGATGAATAACAACTACCTAAATTATGAGTGGCTCAATAAAAACTCGTCAATTATATTTTACATAGCACCGATGAACGCAACGAAATATTTCAAGATTAGATGAAATAAAATAGGCTGTGACTAAAAGATTCATCTACGCCCTAGCCATTTTTACCTAATGCACCCTCATCTTGTGGCGCAGAATTCAAGTGTGCTTGATTCTGCTTAATTTTTGCCGAATGCTTCCTCCGGAGATAATTGTACCGGTTCCACAGCTTTCCCTTGGCATTAATTGCGTTTGAAAAAGGATTTTTCGAGACGTGAGGCACGTAATATGTTCCGGCGACTTCGGTCTTAAAAGTCGCACAGATTTCGAGTGCAAGCTCTACAAATCTAAAGCGGTCAATCTGACGAATGTAATTGCACCCCGAGTTTTCTCTGAGAAAAATCTGATCTACCAGTTCATCTCTTGAAGAGGGTGTCAACATGGAATATATTTTGTAGGTCTGTATTATATCCTCGCCCTGTACGCTTCCGTGAAGCCAATCCGTGAGATTCGAACACTGCGATTGAATATTTTATGATTAATGTAGGAATAAGAGATGTATTTATTTAAAAATAATAATCAGTGTATGAAATATAGAATTCATTCAGATGCTCAAAACAAAATACTAGAGACAATACACGGAGAGAATTTTATGGTAAATACTATCATCGAAGTATTGTAAAAAGGACTAACATATTTTAATGGTAACGAATACTATTTTTTATTGTTATAAATACGATATGAATAATAAAATTTACCATATGTTTTAGGGTGTTTCATTTTTAGGCAATATTTTTTTTTTTCTATCTTATACTAGAAAATCTTATACTTGATAGAAAATAAAAAATATTGCCGCCTGGTAAAAGGTTTAAAGTCTAATAGCGGCTTAGCTCATTCAAAAATTCGATTTGCCACCTAAATAACACAGGAAAATTTTTTTTTGTGGTTTAATTGAATTTTTCGTTGTTACAAATTTTTTTTCGATAAGCTTTAAGAAGGTTTTTTCGAAAAAAAATTTGTAACAACGAAAAATTCAATTAAACAAAAAAAATTTTTTTTCCTGTGTTATTTAGGTGGCAAATCGAATTTTTGAATGAGCTAAGCCGCTATTAGACTTTAAACCTATTACCAGGCGGCAATATTTTTTATTTTCTATAAAGTATAAGATTTTCTAGTATAACATAGAAAAAAAAAATATTGCCTAAAAATGAAACACCCTAATATGTATATTGATTTTTACTATCTGTTATGTTACCATACGATTGTAACCTTATAACTATCAACTATTATAAAATTAAATATCTGAATAATAACTGTTATAATCATAGTGATAACTCCAATAATCAATGATGGTAATCATTACCATCAGAGCTCGTAAAATTTGTCTTCCTATTTTCGCCAACAATCGCTAATTATTATTATAATATTAGTAATAATAATAATATTTATTATTATTATTTATTATTATAATAATATTTATTATTATTATTATTATTGTTATTGTTATTATTATTATTATTATTATTATTATTGTTATTATTATTCTTGAAAAGCTCTTGTCTTTACAGTGTAGTTTTTATCATAAGATTTTTAACTTTAACTACTTTTGATGGTAAATGTAACCATCTAGATTGTAAATCGTACGATCGCTCGATTTTAGGAATTATCATCTTATATTGTATTGACTATAATATTCAAATTATTATATTTATCATCTTAAGTTTTACAAATTTAATTACCATCTAAGATAGTAGGATCTACAAAACAAGTCTTGTTAGCGCTAATATAAAATTCTCTCCGTGTAGTAACGAATTTAAATCGATTTTCTGAACGTCTTTAAATTATTGGAAAATAAGATTGTTATCTTTCCGCCAGTGTGATGATTGCCGTATTACAATACGCTGTAATCTGATTAGGAAATCTGTATCTACCTGAATTTTTTTTTCATCATTTTTGGATGGTACTTTCTCATCGGAGGTGCGATCATTTTTTGTTGAATCAACATTTTCTATATTGCGCAAGGGGTTTTCGGCGATGACAAGCTGCAATTCCGGACCGGCAAGGTTTTGTTGCGGAAGTTTACATGCTGGAGCTTCAGCCAAACCATCGACCGGTTTATCATTTATCCCGATATTAGCGGATGACGGGGGATTCATATAAAAATCATTGTTTATGTCATTCTGCCCTATCATTGCTGAACTCAATGCGGCTGATATATCGGTGTAAGAGGAATCGTAGTTTGGCGAATATATATCATTGGCATACACTGAGGCTTCCACCGCAGCTGCTTTTGCTACTAACCCTTGCAGAGGGTCTTCGGGTGGAACATTCGTTTGAATGCTAAAGAAACCTATGCAACATAATGTACACCCACGATTTACAGCTCTGTCGACTATACGATTATAACGATTGGTAAAAAAAATGACTATGGAACTCAGTAAAATTATTTGCCATTGTAATCATTATCGAAATAACGTTGCAGAAGTTGACGTAAAATTGAAAGATAATTTCATGAAGATCGACAATTTAGTCGCCGTCAGTCTTAATGAGAACAGAGGGTTTAGTGTAGCATCTCGATTACATCGAATAAGCTCTAGGGTCGTTATACGATCTTTTTGAACATAATGTATAGAAATGCTTACAATGAGTAGTAAAACAGTATCACTTACCTTCGAAAGCCATTCTTGGAAGTCTGAACCCACTCTGAGGCACTCACAATACTCCAAATTGCATCAAAATTTGATTAAATAATTTTTTTTTTTTTTTTTTTTATCAAAATAATTAAAATGAATTAATTAATTTAATTGAAATAAATTTTTACTTTTCGGATTTTCATGTAAAATAACTGGCCGTAGTCAACTGCACTCACGTGCTCCTGGGAGAGAACTGAAACTTCAAAGCAAGTTTACTTTACATTGCGCCCTCTGTTCCACTAAATTGCAACTTCAAGCCATGTACCTATAGGTAACAATCGACATGGCGAATCGCTGATTTCTTCATCTACGCACCTAGTTACTGTAATCGAGTGTTCATAGTTAATACTACTATGCAATGTTGTAACATCAACAAGATCTGAAAGGTTTTTTTTTTTTACTGATGACACATTGCGATCCTGCCAGAGGAAATGTGTATTGAACACCATGCATATTGGATCTTCGGAGTTTGGCAGTTTGCAATGCGCTCTCTAATGTTTCATATCGCGATTTATGCCATTTGCTTATTTATTAATAACATGTAACTGAGTGAGTAATTCTTTTACTGTGTGACATTATGATGTACACGATTTTCTTCGAGAGCTCGTTTCTCCGTGCATCGGACTCAGGTAAAGACCAAAGCCGAGCTATCTCCTACTGAACAGAGCCGGGAAATGAACCCAAGCCTGCTTTCCTACCCAACAAACGAAAAAGTATTGGAACGGAATCGATTTCAGAATTTTCAATTCCGTTTCTTCGAATTTCAGAATTCAGTATAAGGTAAACGCACCAATAGTGAAACACTAACCAATAGTGAAACAGCGGAGTTATTTCTCTTTCTGCAAATTCTATCAATAACTTTTTTTTGGGGAATTCATTGCTTTAGTTAAGAAATATATTTACAAAGTAAAAGAAAATTTTTTTTTCGCCGAAAACGTTTGGAAGAATTTTAAAATGTCATATTTCTGTTTCCCCTTCCGACGAGCGGGCTCTTTAGCCTCCGTCTGCCCGTCGCCGGGATGCTGACGCTCTGCATCGAAAAGAGAGCTAGCACGTAATTTCTTTCAATCAAGTGCTGAAAAACTCCAACAACGGTAGCAGTGACACTTTATTTATCGTTGAAGAGCAGATAAATAGAATAAATTACAGTTTTTCCTATAAAAAAAGCCGCGTTTCACTTCTGGTTGCCTCGGAAGAGCGATGCAACCAGAAGTGAAACAGCTGCTTTTTGTGGTTTTTTCTTCAATTTTCTGTGCCCAGACAATGTTAAACTGTGAATTTCTTTATCAGATTGATTTTTTCGATAGTTTTACATAAATTTTAGGTATAAAATTCAAAGAATTTCGAGTTTCAAGGGCAGCAAATGGACGAATCATTTTTAGGTTAGGTATATGCTGTTTGACAGGTGATAGCGTTTCACAATTGGTCATCTAGCTGTTTCACTACTGGTTCCCCACTCATTTGGCTGTTTCACTTCTGTTCCGAAAATCTCGAGTCTTTGAAATTCTTTTAAAAATTCATTATGAGCTAATATAGACCTAATATATGGTTAGTTTACAGCCCCAAAACTTGACTGTGAGCCCAGAATAAAAATTTCTCCAGAACTTTCAAATTTATTATTTTTATTGCCGTTAATAATCGAGACACAGCGGTGGGCGTTTCACTATTGGTGCGCTTACCTTAATTCTAATCACAATCTATTCGTTTCAATTCGTCTATTAGATTCTATTCGGGTTCTATCCGTCCTTTTTTATCCTGTCCTATTTGCGGCAATGCTGACTTTCGTCGTCAATACGATTCAACTTTTTATTCAGAATAACTTGTTGCGATTCCGAATCCGATCCAGTTCTATCTTTCCGAATGAATTCTTTTGATAGAATACAAATCATCAGAATCAATCCGAATCAATCAGCATAGTTTTTCAATCCGAAAGAATTCTTTTGAAAGAATGTGCGAATCATCGGAATCAATTCGAATCGATCAGCATAGTTTTTTGTATCCGAATGAATTCTTTCAAAAGAATACGGATCATCCGAATCAATCCGAATCAATCAGCATAATTTTTCCAATCCGAGTGCATTGTTAAGAAAATCACGGAAAATAAGAAACGGAACGCAATTACTTTTTCTTCGTTGTAGGCAATCCGAATCTATGCTTTAAAAATGGTATATTCTCATCTGGAATTGAACTGAATCATAGAACCCAATAAACCATAACGTGAAAAAATAGGACTAATGTCCGCCTGAAAAACGTATATTTCACGTATACGCGTTTTATAACGTTTAATATACGTTTTTCGGGCGGACATTAGTCCTATTTTTTCTACGTTATGGTTTATTGGGAATGTATACGCAAATCAATTTTTTTAACGAATTAACTTATTGATGAGTTCGTCTTGATTCGAGACACTCAATATATTAAATTTACTTACCACTAGTATACTATTTAATCATCAAAAATCTTCGTAGTGACCGTGAAATTTTACTATCATTTATGTTTTTAAAGTATACATATTGATGTAAATCCTCACGAATCAAAGTTTACCTATATCGAGTCGAAAAGTGTTGAAAATTATAACAGGCGACGATTAGATCCAGATCGACACCGGACATCAGATGATCATCGAAATTAAGCAATTTCAACTGCAAACAGAATTTGGATGAGTGACCCACATGAATAAATTTAATTAGTCTTTGAATAAGATGATTTTTACCATCCTGGAAATATTAACTGTGCTCTACCACTCGAAAAAGAATCAACTATTGGTGAAAAAGATATTTACATCATTTTTAAGACGTTACGAATGTAAATAATCAGTACAAAATTTATTACATATTGATTGATCATTATTATTAGTGCTTGCGATCATAATGCCGCCCCAACGCAATTAAACGCAATTAATAGGTTTTTTTTTTTTTAATTTCAAGTGTAGATGTTGCATTTATATCACTATGGATCTGAAATACCTAATTTATAACGGGTAGTTTGATTGTTTAAGCAAGTAGGCCTTATTATCTTACCATGGCAAGGTTTTTAAGAAAGTTTAATCCTGTTTATGTTTGTGGAAGAAGTTATACCCGACTAAATCGGATACCCGCAATATTATAGCTATTTAGGTATCAAGTCCGAAAAGTGTCACTTTTTGGTATGGGTTATTTCTAATATGAGCCGATTGAGTATGCTGTGACACAACACATTCAGAGGCGAATTTTGAAAATTACCCATACCGGATTTGACACTTCTCGGACTTGGCGCATACTAGTAGGACCGCGAACGTAGAAATATCCGAACAAAGCTGCATTCAATGAAAAAAGTATGAAACTCGGTACGATGTTGAAATAGGTCCCAAAGACGCGTTTTCGAAGCAGGGCCAAATCACAATGGCGACCAATTTCAAAATAGCGGCTTTTAAGTAAAAATTGGAAAAATAGTGTTATTTAATAAATGGAATATCCGATTTTGATTTTAAAAATACTTACGTGACCACTGAAACAAGTGAAATGAAAATGCTAGTATACATATTTTTGGTATTTCCATTAAATGAGCTCTTAAAAAAAGTTTTTGGTTTTTTTCTGTTGAAAAACATCATTTCCTTTCTTTATCATTATATTAAATATTCTCAGTAAATATTTTTTTTCCGTGGGAATTTACTTATAATTTATTTTACAATATATATTTTTTTTTTTTTTCAATTTTTTTTTCTTGTAAATTTTTTTTTATCTTTACATTTTTTATTTTACTTTTTTTTTATTTATTTATTTATTTATTTTTTTTAAGTCCTATCAAAATATTAATGAAACGAAAATTCATTCCCAAAACACATTGTTCCGTTCACTCTGAAAGACAACTTGTGTAAAAAAAAACACTTATCTCGATGCCGAACTATTAACTACTGTTTTTTTTTTCTAATCTGAGGAACAAGATCCAACCATTCGTACGGTCCGTATTGTCGAAAATTTCGAAAATACACATCCATGCATTGTTGTATGACTCAGTTGAATGATCAGTTCTGTTAAAAAAAACTTGCTTTTGGATTGATGGATTAGAAGATACAGCTATTTTTGTGTTTTCAACCTAAAAGCCGCCATTTTGAAATCGGTCGCCATTGTCATTTGGCCCTGCTTCGAATTAGGTTCTTTAGGATCTAATCTAACATCATACCTAATTTTATACTTTTTTCACTAAGTGCACCTTTTTTTAGGATTGCGGCCCTACTATAGGTACAATATTTTATGCGATCCGTTGTTTGTAGGTTGACATTTTGGAAAATCGCGCACTTGAAGTGTTATACTTACTTTGGTTTCTAAAATTACTGGTATTATTGCGTTTTTCTGTATCAGAAAATTTTGACTCGGACATTTGACATTTTCTGATATTTTGGTTTGTAATGTGTGAAAGTAGTCAAAACTAACCTGACTATATTTATTTTAATGAAACATATTCATTAGGGTGGCCCTTAATATGGATCTGGTGACAAATTGTTCGGGCCGCCCCCTAAATCAGTTCCAAATAAATTAAAAAGAATCCACGCGAAGCCCCAGCTATATGGATTAAGGGCTTTTGAGCGAGCTCCGACAACTCCTCGTTCGGAAGAGCGCCTCTAGCGCCCAGCTGAAGAACCCTATCGAAATGACTACATCTATAGGCTAGTCTCTGCATGTGTTCGTGTCGATGCTACCCTGCACTACCCTGTCACTTCAGATTTTAGTCGACGGATGTGATTGCTCCTGCTGCTCTGATTTACCGCGGGATAGTATTAAAAGATTGCTAACGAGAGCCTGTACGGCGCGCTGGTTATCCCAGCACCGGTTTTTCCAGATAAAGTGCAGAAAATAATGTTATTAATACCATGTGTCTGTGTATCGGCCATGTATTAGTGTCAGCTGATTTCACAGCTTCGTATTAATAAATCTATTATTAATTGGAATTTCCTTCAATTACTTGTCGGATACCAGCGCGCCGTGGCTGATAATCTGAGGATCACCCCTATGACATCTGAGAGTGATTAGTGAAGCAATAGAGACGTGATCCGTCGACTAAATTACGGTTATGAAAACTGGCCGAAAATGCTACTCCGTCGGTAAAACAGCAGAGCGCTCAAAAGCCCTTAAGGTGAAGTGAAACGTTTGTCAGAACTTCGAAAACGGGAATCGTGAATTCTTCGGAACTACTGAATCAATCGCGATGAAACTTGGAGGGATTACACATAATTGTGGCAGAAAGTGGCTGATTATTTCACTTTTCCAAAATTTGACAAAAATTTTCACAGATTGACGTACCGTCCACATAAACCGCGAGATTATTCACTGTTGCCGTAGATAGTCGCATTTTTCCCGATAATTAACCACTCCGCAATGAAAAACCACACACTTGGAGCCTAATCTCGTGTCATTTGATGGAGAAATGGCTGAGAATTGACGATTCTCCGTTGCTCATAACTAAAAAACCGATATTCAGTTGAGATCACAACCCTTATCTACATTTAGTCGAGATCACAGCCTGTATCGAAATTGCAGCCAGTATATTTGCAAATAATCTAGCGGTGGACAGAGGTACCAAACGTTCGGTAGTTCTGTTTTACCGTGGCGCAAAGCACCCGG
Organism: Tenthredo mesomela; assembly: GCA_943736025.1. Lineage (NCBI taxonomy): Eukaryota > Metazoa > Arthropoda > Insecta > Hymenoptera > Tenthredinidae > Tenthredo > Tenthredo mesomela. Next base: position 16,821,114 of record OX031018.1, on the reverse strand, counting down.
CCGCGGCCTTGAAACGTTTCACTTCACCTTAAGAGGTAGGCGTGCCTGTAAGCATGAACCTAAATTTAAATATCAATTTTCTTCATGCTTGAAGTTATTATTTTTTTAAATCCAGTTTGTGTCAATATGGTTTTTTATTTTCCGAAGTTATCGTATATCAGTGTTGAACATGCTGAAAAAATAATGAGACCCTCGATACTGGATTTCTTGAGTATTCATTTCAACCATGGTTGAACCTATTATTTTGGCACAATCGTATGATTTGGGTCCTTTCGAACGTCTTCAATCACATCAAAATCAGTTTAAATTTGCATCTTGCTAGAAATTTCGATGAGGTACGAACGATACAAATGTATGATATTGCATTCACATCGGACTTCCGGTTTAAGGGCAATCCCCAGTCGCCCACCTCCTGTTGTTCGACAAAGACACATTTCGATTATTAACCGAGCCCAGGCGTCGGAAACGCAAAAAAAAAAAAAAAAAATGCTAAGCGCAAATTCGAATTCAATTCCGAACACATACGTCCAAAAACATGTTCGTTTCGTACGAAAACAGAGTCTACAAACCGATTTTACATTATTCTAATAATGTATTATTCAGGTTATGTAATGTTAAGGCGGTGTCTACACCTTTGAATTTTCAAAAAATCGTTTTTGTTTTTATATTTTTTTTTTTTTTGAATGCTAGTGACCTACTTTACCTGCAAATAAATTGGCGTCAAAAAATCTAGAGGATTTGAAAAGTTACAGCCATGACAGTCCCGAATTGCGAAAAACCGCCGCTGCGCGGCGCGCGGATACTTATATTGGCCCCGTAAATATTGTACAGTACCGCCAACACCACGGTCTTGCTTTTTTTGACGTTTTCAAATATTTTGCTTTTGAATTTTATTTTGTGATTTTTCAATTCTTTGTAATTATGATTTTTATACATATTTAATTTTCAATATTCTTATGAATTGTGATCATTGACAGAACACATAGCTGTAAATTGCGATCTACATTTTTTCGAGGTTAGGTGTCTACTTGTTTGTAAATTGTCGTGCTATCAATACGAATTCAAACCAATAGTAATTTTCAATATTGAACAAACACAGTGTATATATGTCTGAGATGAGACTTCGGAATCGAAAGAAGATGATCCATCAAAAAGTGTATTTGAAATCGATGCCAGGAGACTACACATTCAGATTTCTAAAAAGATGAGTATTTCTATCATATATTAATTAAGAAAGTTTGATAAATATTATAAGAACAAAGGTATGATTGATGAAAGATGGGAGAATTTTCGGAGTATTGACAAAAATTGTGCTAGCATCTTCTGAATCTCAAAAATACGGGGCCGCGTCGGAATTCCGAATATTGAAAGCGCCGAAAGTGTAAAATACCGATTTTCAAAATACCGAACTCAAATTTTCATACAGTGTGCTAAAACGAACGGTCAAATGGCCGACAGGCAGAAGCGTAGAATGGTCTAAATGCTGAATACAAGTGATACTATATAGTATATTACGATATTAGTGCGGTAAGTTCGAGATTACACGTGAGTGCGGAGGTGGCGCACGAGCGCAGCGAGTGCGAGACCCCGCACAAACGTGTAGTCTCGAACAGCCGCACTAATATCGTATACTATTTTATGTAATACGTACGTGTTAGGAGCGGTAGATGGCAGTCACATCGATTTGCGTGAAATAATCATTATTTCACGCAAATTTTGATTATTTCACGCAAATAGCGCACTACTCGGTAATATGTCACTTACCGACCGGAAAACATCACCGGTAAACGCCTCCTAATACGTACATATTACATAAATGATTTAACATACAAGGTATCCCACCGAAAGAGTACGCAAACGACAGATAAATATACCGAACAGTTAATTTTACGAACCGCAAAACTGCGACAATTTCAGTTTCGGACGACCAAAATTCCGAGAATCCAGATTCATGCACAGAGTGTACTTCAGGAGCTGATGTTCGTTAACGGAATTATGGAAATTTTAGCGCATTTCAAAATTGTCAGTTTTCGAAATATTCAAATTTCGGTATTTTACACGTTCGCAACTTTGAGCTTTCGGACTATTTGAATTCGATTCGTTGAAAAGTCGGTATTTTTTAGGTCGGTATTATGTGAGTCTGTTCAGTCATCTTTCGGACATTTTACCTATCGATTTCATGCTATGCGGTATTCTACGGTTCTGTTCTATAAATGTTGGAATTTTTATATTTGATAATTTTAGCAATCGTAACATAAAACTTCGGTATTTTACACTTTCGGCGCTTCCAATATTCGGAATTCCGATCCGGGCCCAAATAGTACATTACGTAACGAGTGCGCAAAATAGGTGATTCCCGCACGAGTCGGGTTTGTCACCCGAGCGAAGCGAGGGTGACAAAAAAGACGAGTGCGGGAGACACCTATGCGCACGTGTTGCGTATACTATTTTCCCTAACGAGCTGTGCAAAATTCGACAACACTGGCAATCTGACGGGGGGTCCAGGGGCGCAGCCCCTGGTAGGGGTGCAGGGGGCAAAGCCCCCGCCGGGGGGTTGGGGGGGCAGAGCCCCCCCACTACATAAAATCGATTTAAAACTTCATAAATGATTAAAAAGACTTTCATCGAAATGAGATTCTAGATGTTTATTCAGAAGTGCAATAGCAAGAAGTGAGCTACTTAGAAATATATCGGATAATAGGTAAAAAATCGTGAACCGAAAAAGTGCTTTGGTGGTGGAGGTGCTTTGTTTACGCTTTTGAGATCCGACCTACACGTTAAAATACCATCACAATATAGGAAAAGAAAAAAAATAAAATTAAAAAAAAAATATAAATACTGAAAAAAATGAAAGAAAAAAAAATAAAATAAAAAAATCAAAATATTGAAAAAAAAAATGAAAGAAAAAAAAAATAAATTAAAATATTTAAAAAAAAATTAAAAAAAAAAAAAAAAAAATAATGTATATATACATTTACCTATATACAGGGTGTTACAACTAACTATGTCACCCCGACGGGTGGTGATAGGGGGGACCTTAACTAACATTTTCGATATAGGAACCCATGTCCGGAAAGTTGACGTTACCTTGATAAGAGGGATTCAAAGTTTTCAGCAAACGCCTGCAACGCTTTCTCACAGGCGCTGCGAAATCGTCGAGAATTTAGAAATAATCTAAGTCTCATTCAACTATTTATTAACAACATAATGAATCTAACGCAGTGTTCCAAATATCACAGAAAATAAGTATTTTCGTCGTTAAGGGGGGACTCCGCAGGTTTTGTTGAAAAAACCACGTTTCTGCTCTTGAAATCACGGAAAAACATCCAATCGAAAATTTCTGACAGCAATTTTTTGATTATAATACTATGTGTCTTGAAAAAAAAAAATGTCAACCTCCTGCGATGAAAGTGTATGCGCAGGAAACCTTTTGCAGCGAAGCGACTGCGAAGAAAATGCGAAAGGTTCCCTGCGCATACGCTTTCATCGCAGGAGGTTGACATTTTTTTTCAAGACACGTAATATTATAAATCGAAAAATTGCTGTCAGGAATTTTCGATTGGATGTTTTTTCGTGATATCAAGAGCAGAAACGTGGTTTTTTCAACAAAACCTGCGGAGTCTCCCCTTAACGACGAAAATACTTATTTTCTGTGATATTTGGAACACTGCGTTAGATTCATTATGTTGTTAATAAATAGTTGAATGAGACTTAGATTATTTCTAAATTCTCGACGATTTCGCAGCGCCTGTGAGAAAGCGTTGCAGGCGTTTGCTGAAAACTTTGAATCCCTCTTATCAAGGTAACGTCAACTTTCCGGACATGGGTTCCTATATCGAAAATGTTAGTTAAGGTCCCCCCTATCACCACCCGTCGGGGTGACATAGTTAGTTGTAACACCCTGTATACCTATATGTATATTTTGTATACGCAAATTGTATTTTGCGTACGCTAAATGTATTTTGCGTACGGTAAATGTATTTTGCGTACGGTAAATGTATTTTGCGTACGCTAAATGTATTTTGCGTACGCAAACCTATTTTGCACACGCGAACCGCATTTTGCGCACGCTAACGAAATGGGTTAGGGAATCTGGCATTTTGCGTACGCAAATCCGTACACAAAATCGAATTTTGCACACGGCGTTAGGGAAAATATTAAAGATCGAGAATTCTGAAGGATTTTTACGTTTTGAAAAATTTTGATCAGATTTTTCCTGAAGCAATTCGTTCTTTTTCTAGCAGCCTTAATGGACACCTACCGGACACTGTTGTTGGACAGAACAGGTCAAAACTCAATACAAGCCTCCGCCTGGCACATGTGTCTAGACTCGACTCATAACACATCGATACGAGAGCAGCGGCGGATCCAGCATATTAATCATAAGCAGAATCTTAAAACTTGATTTTCTGTAGCTACATTTTCTCCTCTGGGAAAAGTATAAAATAAAAAAAAAATGAAAAGTTTGTTGAGAATTTATCACTCGACATTGTAATTAATAATGTGAAGATATAAATCAAATCGAGTCAAGGTGTTAAAAAAAAAAAAGGAAAAAAAATCCTATATTTTGAACATTCTAACGTTTCGGCGAGAGATTCTTCGCCCTCCTCAAAGCTGTAATTTTATTGCGAACAAAAGTTACAAAAAATATAAACAAAAAACAAAATAGAAAGAAATATTACACAACGGTATTTACCGTAAAATGAAGGAAATTAAATCGTGATGAGAAACAGATGAAGTGTCATCGAGGATCGCAATAAAATTACAGCTCTGAGGAGGGCGAGGAATCTCTCGCCGAAACGTTAGAATGTTCAAAATATAGGATTTTTTTCCTTTTTTTTAACACCTTGACTCGATTTGATCGATATCTTCACATTATTAATTTGAAAGAACAAAAAGTTTAAAAGTTGATTTCTGGAAAATGAATATTTTGACCGGTTGTCGTAAAGAATCAGGAGCACCGTTGGATCGATTCTGGAGTTTTTGGTCTTCAAATTTTGAGAATCAAGGCCTCTATCAGATGAACATACAACTTTTTGATTTGACCATTTTTGATTGAGATAATACAAAAAGTAAAGATAAAAAATTGAAAAATTAGAAAAAACTCAGTAAGAACTAAACAAGTCAGGCAATTTTGGCGATATCAAAAGTTGTATGTTCATCTGATAGAGGCATCTCTTCTGAACAATTGAGGACCAAAAACTCCAGAATTGGTCCAACGATATTACTGATTCTTTACGACAACCGACCAATTTTGTATTTTTCTATATTAAGCGTAATTACTATTACACTCAATAGTATATTATGTCACTAGGCCGATGAGGTATTTGCCGACGAGTTTGAGTTTATAATCCGAGGCGAAGGTGAGGATTATAATGAAATTCGTCAGAATAGTAGTTTTTGTATCAAGGGCGTATCCTACGCCCGAGATGCAAACATTATTTTTTGTAACACATGCACGATTTTTGCGTTTTTTTTTTTTACCTATTAATAGGGCTAAAAGTAGCCGTTTATTAACCGGTGGGCAAAAAAAAGTCGGTAGCGGGCAAAAAAAGTTGGTAGCGGGCAAAAAAAAAGTCGTCAGCGGGCAAAAAAAGTCGGTAACGGGCAAAAAATAGTATATTGTGCAACTAGGGGGGGAAAATGGCCATTTCTAGCGAGGGTGAGACGTTTGCACGAGTCGTAGTAGAGGGCGCCGAAGGTGCCCGAGACGACGACGAGTGCTAAGAACGTCTCACCCGAGGTTAGAAATGGCCATCCCCCCCTAGTTGCACACTGTATTTTTCATAATAAGGGCATGAAATAGGCCTTCTTTGATGCGCGTCGATCGGAAAAGGGATATATATATAATATATATAATATATAATATATATAATATATAATATATATAATATATAATATATATAATATATAATATATAATATATATAATATATAATATATATATATTATATATTATATATATATATATATATATATATCCTTCTATATTATATAATTCAATCGCCGCCGCCGCCGCCGCCGCCGTGTCGGATTCCAAGGCCTCCTCGACCTCACTCGGCTCCCCCCCCCCCCCCCCCCCCGCTCCTCGCCCCCCTCTTGCCCTGGGCCTTCTCGACCACGCTCGAATCGGCTGAAGATAGCCGAAGATAGCCGAGGATAGCCGAGGAGAGCCGAGGAGAGCCGAGGAGAGCCCAAAATGATAATAATTATTAATAATTTCTACACACGACTTCAAGAGATACGAAGCCGAGGACCTGGACTACGAGAAATACTCAGTGAACGACCTGGACAACGAGAACTACGAAGCCGAAGACCTGGACACTGGAAATACTTAGCGAACGACCTGGAGAACGAGGAATACGAAGCGAAGGACCTGGGCAACGAGAACTACGAAGCCGAGGACCTGGACTACTAGAAATACTTGGCGAACGACCTGGACAACGAGAACTACGAAGCCGAGGACCTGGACTACTAGAAATACTTGGCGAACGACCTGGACAACGAGGAATATGAAGAACATAAAATCCACGGATTATTTGGGTTTTAGAAACAACTAATACAAATTAGAATATGGGGGGTTGGCGCGCGTAGCGCGCAGGGGGGCGGAGCCCCCCTAGTATATATATACAGGGTGGTCCATTTTAATCTCCGCAGGCGAATATCTCGAAAACTAACAGTTATAAAAAAAAAAGTTTTATACAAAACTTGAAGGGTTTCGAGGGGGAAAGATGATGCTGATATGTGTTGACTTGTGGACTTCGCCGATTCCGAGATTTCGCAAGTAACTTCGGATTTTAGATAGGGAACACATGTTTTGGTTGGGGGCAGCTGATAGCGAGATCAAAGACGCATTCAAATACGGAAGCATTAAAAATTGGAAAAAAAAAATTTGCAAAAAAAATTCAAAAAAAAAAAAAAACGTTGATAGAGAAAAAAAAAAAAGGATTTATTGAAAATTGAAATTAAAAAGATAACAAAACCTCTACATAGTCGCAACCTTGACACTGGTGTGAAGGCTTAAGTCCGGCATGAGCTGGAACATGTTGTCAGTGTAATTATGTCGGGCGAACTAATGCGGTTAGTTTTTTGCGTTATTGATCTGCGAATTTTTTTTACTAATCTGGTGCATTCAAACTTTCCAATTTCAAAATTGGCGAGAAAAATTTTGAGCTGGAGTGATAAACAATGAATGTGTTCGAAAGCTAGGGACAAAAAAACAATCTTTTGCAAAAAAAAAAAAAAATTCGCGAAATTTTTTTTTTTTGAATTTTTTTGGCAAAATTTTTTTTTTTTTCAATTTTTAATGCTTCCGTATTTGAATGCGTCTTTGATCTCGCTATCAGCTGCCCCCAACCAAAACATGTGTTCCCTATCTAAAATCCGAAGTTACTTGCGAAATCTCGGAATTGGCGAAGTCTACAAGTTAACACATATAAGCATCATCTTTCCCCCTCGACACCCTTCAAGTTTTGTATGAAACTTTTTGTTTTATAACTGTTAGTTTTCGAGATATTCGCCTGCGGAGATTAAAATGGACCACCCTGTATATATATTGTAACGATTCAGGCAACCCAGGCCTGACCGTTAGCATTCAAACATCAGCCGTTGCGAACGTCGAGAACAGTCTAGAACGATCGACAGCAGCGACGAGCTGAGTGACGTCACGACTGGTATAAAAGTCGAGGCGCCGCTCAGCTCACTAGCTATTCTAGGGTAGATACCAGATAGACTCACGTCGGTAGAAAGCGATATCCAATAACAAGTGGAGCAAGAAGAAGAGCAAGAGCAAGATAGACTCACAGTCACTTGTTGGTCATCTCGAGCATAGAGCTCCGATGAACCGTTAGAATCATCTATTAATTTCAATATAATTTATAAATTCATTTGCACACAGAAATTCAATTATCGAAATTTAAGAGTTTCGGCAACGACAGAATACTTTCAAAGAATATTGTTAAACAATTGTAGAAATATCAGAGATAAAACAACAGATAACTTGATTTATAAAAAAATAGCAAAGACGTTATAACAGATCGTATTAACGTAAGTAACTCATAGGCAACGTGTAAATATAGAGTAGGGTTGCAACCATAGGTTAGAATAATTGAATAAATAGATTCTTGATCATTATAAAAAAGCAATTTAATCAGATGTCAAACCCCTTCCTCCGCCATTTCCAGGTTATAGTTTAAATCTTAACGGAAAGCTACACTGAGAGAATTTAATGATAGCGTCTACAATACTTGATTCGTAGTTTTTATCATCTGGAATGGTAATTGAATTTCTAGAAGTCAAGATTATAAATGTAATCATTTATTGGTTATAGCTGCTACAATCATTGGATAGAAATTTCTACGATGAAGCGATTGTACGATTTTTTATCCGGATGGTAACGGTTACCATCGGGGCTAGTCAAAGCTATCGGGATACAAAAACACCACGCAATAAACATAAACATGACATTATTTGATTATAAATGTTAAACTAATGTCTTGTAATTTGTAGAAATAAACTAAACAACTATCAGACTTCTGCTACCTTTAGTGTCATACCTTGATTATACATCTGACCTATACAGACATGCAATTTATTTCTAATGCATCCCGGAATTTTTTTTGTCCGTGTAAGTTTATATATTAATCATAAAGCGCGCGTTGTTTTGAAATTTAATAAAAGTAGTAATAGGTTGATAAAATATTAGTGTTTTATTATTATTTGTGATCATTTAATACTGAATATACTAGTTTGAGACTGCAGCGCTGAACGTTGGGGGAACAAAAAAACTAAAACAAGCTACGATGGTAATGATTACCATCATTGATCGTAGGATTAAAAATAAAGTTTGTAAAGGTTATTATTTTGATAATAAATTTTATGAGAGTTGATATTAACTGAAATAATAACATTCTAATAAATAAAACCAAGTTTGGATAGTTGAATATATAATAATAGATGTTTATAATTATGATTTGTGACAATAAAAATTACAATCTCATATAAACATAAGAGATGATAAAGATTATCATCAGAATGGTGAAGTTACTTATACATATCGTATATTCAATCATGTGAATGGTGTCCGCTATCATTGAAATCGGTTAGTGTGTTTTTACGATCATTCGATGGTAGTATTTACCATAAAATTCTCTCAGTGTAGATACAGCCTTGGTGGATCTCCGATCTACCCAGGTCTGGCACAGCTATTATTTGGGAATAAATTAACTTCATTAAATTAATATTTAACAGTTACGAGGATAGAGTGCAGCCTTAGTGCGTTGTCGTACTCAGGTCTGTGGGGAGGCGGCTTCAGCTACACGGTAGCTCAAGTCCGTAATAGGCACGGCTAATAATTAATAGTAGAAGTCTCAAATAAAAATATAAATCGAGTAAAGAAAACACAATAACCAACCGGCTCGCGTCACCTTCAGTGACGCTCACTATCCGAAAAGTTACATTTGGCGCCCAACGTGGGGCTTCTCTATTCAAATTTTAGCTAGAAAACTTGCTTGAAATATCTAGAGTCATTTATTTATTAACTTAACTTCGTTGCATCAAAGTAAAATCAAAAAATATTGCTAGTAGAGTCATTTGTGGATTATGTCAAAGTCCGGTGTCACAACCAGGCAAATGGCGGACAAGGGATCTGGCATCAATTCGGCTACAGAGCTAGGGTTAGGTGATAGGAGTCAGGGTCGTCATAATAAAGATAAAGACGCAGCAATTTTAGATAAAACTTTTATTGATATTGAAAAAGAAAAAGAAACAGATCGTCGAAGGCCGATGATCGTCGACCAGTCCTCAATGATGGAAGCGCTGGAAAAAATACATAAGAAAATAGATGAGAAATATGCTAAGTTAGAAAGAACAGTCGTCGAATCAAAATCAGTAAATACAGATAACATTTTATCATGCGAAGATAATTTCAGAAAAAGGCTCGAAAAGCAATCATTAAAATATAAGAAACAATTAGAGATATTAGATAAGAAGTTAGAATCTACGAGCGAAAAATTCGAGGAAAAATTAATAGAATGACAAAAGGAATACCATGAAGAGCATGGAAGCATAAGAGAAGAGTTTGGCGAGAGTCTGAATTGTTTGGATAGTAAGATCGAGAGAAATCAAAAATTAAATTTGGAAAGAATCATAGATATCGAGAAAAAACATGATAAATTCAAGATAAGCGTGAACGCGGAAATTAGAAAAGTGAAATCGACAAATCCAAATCAAAGTTGTGACTACAACAACTTAATTTCCAAACACATCAGACTACCGCAATTCTCTGGAAAAGGTTGGGAAAGACCAGCAAATTATATAAAAGAAATAGAAGAATACTTTACCTTTAAAGATGTTGGACATGATGATATTTGCTTAAAACTATTAGGGCAAAGTCTCACATTAGATGCAAAGGATTGGTGGATTGCGCGTCGCGACGTAATTCGTTCCTGGGGAGAGTTTAAAAAACGATTTTTGAACAGATATTGGGGCGTAGAAACACAACGGGAATTACGAAGAGATATCGAATTTGGATATTATATTCCGGACGCGAGGGTAACGTGGTCTGAGTATGCCAATCGAAAATTCGCATCAGCTGTCGGGTTAAATCCAGCCATGTCCGAACAAGAGATCGTTCGCAATCTTACACGGCACTTTGACGAGCCGGTTGTTGAAGCTGCTAAATGCCGCGGTATTTGCGACATCGACGCACTGTTGGAGTTTTTGGACGAAATGCAGTTCGGGGGTAGATCAAACGCGCCTAGACAAAAAACGACATACACGAACAAACAGTATCCAACCGTCAACCGTTCAACCGAAAACCGAGACAAACAGGTGTCATGGCGTAACGACATGACAAGCCAAAATGTCAAACCTGCAAACGATAATCATGAAACGCGTCAAAAACATGGACAAGTCGAGCATGTCAACAATAGGTCGAATTGGACAACTAGTCACATAAAGGCGACCGTTGTAAACACAGCAGATAACCCGTCGGTAATAGAACCAAATATCATAAATACGGAAAACTAGGAGGCGCTGTGCTGGAAGAGGAATTGATACCGACACCAGTACAGCGTATCTTAAATATTTCGGCGGTAAATCCGGATAAAGAAAATACACAAAATAATTCATTTGAAAATCCGTTTAATTATCTGGTAAAGGAGGATACAGGCGATTGTCAAGCATCCGTACAATGTCCGGAGGTTCTCCTGCGCGTCGAAGATGTCGAAGTCAAGGCTCTGATCGACACGGGTAGCCACATAACGTGCGTGTCGGGTGGCTGGTACAATCGGCATAAAGCATTTTTTTTTAGCTGCGCAAAATTACCGGTAGTTAACTTTCAAGTACTGGGAGTGTTAGGGGGCAAACCTACACGGATAAAAGAACAATTTTTAGCCAAAATCGTAATAGGGTCGTCATCCGATGAGGTGTGTTTTCTCGTCGTACATGGGCTAAAGCAAGACATGATCATTGGAATCGATACTTTACATAGATGGAAGGCTGATTTAGATTTAAAACTAAATAAACTACAAATTCAAATAAAAAATAAAACAGATCAAATTGAGATTCATAAAACGACCGGCGTTAACGACGAAAAAATAGAAAAGGAGATTATCTCAAACATTGAGTCGGTTAATAGTCATCAGACTGGACATAATCCTGGATTAACCGATGATGAGATTAACAGCAAATTGTCGGAATGTCAGGTACACAAACGATAGCGGTAAGTGTCCCGCCCGATGATATGCAATCGATCATACATCTTCTTTTGAGTTGGCAATACCCTAGGCAATAGTAGTTTTCTATTTTATGGGCAATAGCTGACTCGAGAGCCCCCACGACAAATTAAAAATTTAGTCTGTCAAAACGTCAAAACGTCAACCAACATAACCAACCAACGCGTTAATCATTTTCGATAAGGATGACTGCAATTTAATCATTCATTCAACAATTTTATTTATTAAGCATGACAGATTAGAATAAAACTCTTAGAAATTTAAATGGGCATAAAATATGCAATAATTAACAATATCTTTGGGAAGTGCTGGTAAATAAAACATGCCACAATTTAATGTAATCGTACAACGAATTACCTAAGGCATACCCCGGCCTCACTGTGCTCTTCGGAGCAGGCCCAGCTCTAAGTGACAATTAGTGCGACCCGAAATCCCCTCGGTCTACCTGAAAACGGTCACCCGTCCTTACCTGGAAGTGCGATGGTAGGGGCAGCGTTCAGGAGAAATAAAAGGAACTAAGGGGTGTGCGGTCTATTTGGGACGCCAACAACTGCGTAAGACCGTCCAGGTCTTTTCATACTTGCATATCCCCACTCATACCTACCAAAATCCAAGAAATGGCGTTAAAAGGATTACTGCCGGTGAACGGGTTAAGTGGATTTACATCTTAGACTCTTTCGACTAATGAGTGTGCCGGGGTATGACCTAAGGTATCATCACTTCTTCCAGAATTTCGATGTAATAGTCCGCATGCACATTGCGGAGGATCTCCACAAGCTGACCCGGACCAGTACTCCTCATCCAAACCCAGAACCCAGCAGTGACTCGTCCGCTCTTATTTCTGGGAAGGACGTTGTCCGGGTGATAACGTTGCCCACGTTCCCTCCATACTTTTCGTCGACAATCTTTGTCTGTGGAGAAAACTTTCTCATCGGTAAAGATGACATAACGATGTTGTTATAGCGTTGCTTACTTTCCGTCAACTCATTTTTTCAAATGCTTTGGCCGTAATATCTTAATGTAAAACGCACTGTTCTTTTCAAAATTTTATTGCTCGGTTGAAATTACGTGTATAGTATAATTTTTATTTTTAAATATTTCGATATTCTATTACATGTATCTGTTCTTTAGTAATAATTATTGGTGGGAATGAACCAACGATTTGTCTGCGGAGAAAACTTTGTCATCGGTAAAGGCCGCCGTACGACACGGTCTCGCACAGTATTTATACTGCAGAGCCCCGTGCATTGTAATATGTCATTGATTTGCAAACGTTGGATTCACTACCCCATTCTTCCAATGCGTTCGAGTCAAAGTGAGACTCTCAGTAAAGTTTAAAAGTATGAAATGCTTAGGACGCTGAATTTTATACACATGTTACTCTGCGATAGAGAGGCGGATAGTTTATATAGAACCTGCCATGTTCTAGTCAAAGTGTAGTATGATTAAATAGTGTACATTAAATTGTAGTATGTTTTATTTATCATCACGTCCCAAAGATATTGGTCATTAATACATATTTTATGTCCATTTAAAATTTCTAAGAGTTTTATTCTAATTTGTCCTGCTTAATAAATAAAATGGTTGAATAAATGATCAAATTGTCATCCTTATTGAAAATAAGAGCTGCAAACAAGGCCCGTATACACTGCATTATTTCATAAATAGGTTTAGAATTACTTTTAGATGAAGTCTGAAATTGTAAAGGTAATTTGTTATAATTTGTTATTCGTTAAGTTTTCTCCACAAACAAAGATTGTCGACGAAAAGTATGGAGGGAACGTGGGCAACGTTATCACCCGGACAACGTCCTTCCCAGAAATAAGAGCGGACGAGTCACTGCTGGGTTCTGGGTTTGGATGAGGAGTGCTGGTCCGGGTCAGCTTGTGGAGATCCTCCGCAATATGGATGCGGACTATTACATCAAAATTCTGGAAGAAGTGATGATACCTTCTGCGAGGGCTGTATATCCCGCAGATAAAATGCCTATCATTGGCGTTGTTGAACACAACAGCGCCGTCCATATGGCGCTAATCGTGCGCGACTGGTATGCTCAGCATCCAGAAGTCCATGCAGCATGTGAAGATCCGCGAACAAGGCTCAATTTTATGCTCATGTTATTCTGCGATAGAGAGGTGCATAGCTTATATAAAACCTGCGTTAAACTGCAATAGGTTATATAGCTCATATTTTCATGTTTATATAATCGAATGGATATTGATGACTGAGATTATAGTAGCGTTGCGCTGTTAACTATTTCATAAATAGGTTTTAAATTACTTACATATGGTCTGAAATTGTATAAGTAATTCGTTATACGATCACATTAAATTGCGGCATGTTTTATTTACCAGCACTTCCCAAAGATATTGTTAATTATTGCATATTTTATGCCCATTTAAATTTCTAAGAGTTTTATTCTAATCTGTCATGCTTAATAAATAAAACTGTTGAATGAATGATTAAATTGCGGTCATCCTTATCGAAAATGATTAACGCGTTGGTTGGTTATGTTGGTTGACATTTTGACGTTTTGACGTTTTGACAGACTAAATTTTTAATTTGTCGTGGGGGCTCTCGAGTCAGCTATTGCCCATAAAATAGAAATCTACTATTGCCTAGGGTATTGCCAACTCAAAAGAAGATGTATGATCGATTGCATATCATCGGGCGGGACACTTACCGCTATCGTTTGTGTACTTAAAGCTTGTGAGATTAACGATTTTTCAACCTTATTAAAAAAGTATCGCGACATTTTTTCGAAAATACCCGGTAGAGTCACAATTTATGAACACAAAATAAAAATTTATGAGGATCGACCTTTCGTAAGACGGTCGTATCCAGTGCCAATTATGCACAGAGATAAAGTCAGAGCAGAAATTGATAAAATGTTAAATCGTGGTATCATTGAGCGCTCATGCAGCGAGTATATCAACCCCATAGTGGTGGTAGCTAAAAAATCAGGCGACATTAGATTAGTGTTAGACGCACGCTACATCAACAAGCTGATAGTACCTGATCACGACTGTGCGCAGTCTACTGAGGTGCTATTTCAGAAGTGCGGAAACGCTTCATTCATGTCCAGTCTTGATCTAACCGCCAGTTTTTGGCAAGTACCATTGCATAAAGATTCCAGAAAATACACAGCGTTCATGTACGAGGGGAAGACATATCAGTTCGCGGTGACACCCTACGGTCTAAATACCAGTTTGGCAAGTCTAATCCGCACTCTCGACTTAGTTTTAAGAGAAACAGAAAATTTCACAATCAACTTCGTCGATGATATATTGTGTTTATCTGATTCGTTCCAGTCTCATTTAGCACACCTGGAGTCGCTATTCGCAGTTTTCAGGAAGCATCACATGACTATAAATTTCAACAAATCAAAATTCTTCCGAGATCAAATTGATTTCTTAGGTCATCGGATTACCAAGAATGGAATCCTACCGCAGCCAGAGAAAATAGAGGCTATAACTAACTTTCCTGAGCCGAAAAACGTTAAACAAATAAAAGGGTTTTTGGGTTTGACGAACTATTATAGTAAATTCACGAGATATTACTCGGATATAACTGCACCATTACTGAGACTTGTGCGAAAGGATGCTAAATGGGAGTGGAACGAAGAAATGATAGCACATTTCAATCGAGTAAAACAGACATTTTGTAAAGAGATGATCATCCATCATCCAGTTCCGGAAAAAAGATATTATTTGCAATGCGATGCTAGTAATTTTGCAATCGGTGCCGTATTGTATCAGCTAAACTACGCGAACGAGGAACTAATTGTAGGCTTCGCGAGTCGCACGCTAAAAGGGGCGAAATTAAATTATTTTACGTCTGAGAAAGAGCTTCTGCCCGAGTCGAAATTTTTCTCCTATTTACCTGCTCTGAGCACTCAAATCAACCTATTTTGATACTGCCCAACCTATAGCGCCTATTTTGACCCGCGGAGTTCTACTCGCAGTAGAAATTGTACTCCTATTTTGATTCTCCAGAGCCTACTCAACCTCATTTAGTACTGTTCAACCTGGAACCCCTACTTTGAACCGCTATGTTCTAATCAGGGTTGGAAGTCAATAAATACTTTTCCAATTGAATTACCCATTTAATTACGGATAATTTTAATAATGTGCAATTGAACTTTTTCCAATTACACATAACATTTGTAATGCGTAATTAAACTTTTTTCAATCATCCATTACATCGATATTCGATAATGTGTAATTTGAAAAAGTTTTCTCTGATTTTATATTTTTTTAATTATATCGTAGCACTTGTCCAATGAAAGGCTGTCTAACATGTTTATATGTATGTAATAATATCTTAGACGTTTTGAATTTTGATATTTACCACATAAATCCATGATCACGAATGTCTAGGGTCTGGAGGGTTCTACGAGGTTCTCGGGAACTCCTATTTTGAGCCTAAAAGTGGCAAATTGTCCGATATCTGACTGTTTTAGGCGCAAAGTAGGAGTTCATTTTACATTGAAAGTAAACCTCCAGTGACCCTGTACAACCTCGTAATCGGTAGGAGTTACAGGTCGAAAGGAGGAGAAAAATTTCAACTCGGGTGGCGATCGTCTTTGCGCTGGAGAAGTTCCGGACATTTATAATCGGAGCTCAGTTAACTATCAGAACTGATCATCGTGCGCTGACATTCTTGTCGACCTGCAAGTTAATAAGTTCACGTTTGGCGCGTTGGATACTGTTTATCCAGACGTACGATTTTGAAATCGAATACGTGAAGGGGAAGGATAATCTGGTAGCGGACACTCTAAGCCGATATCCACCTGAAAAAGAAAAATCACAAATTAGTAAATTACAAGTAATTGCACCATTAGCTAAAGACATAACGCAAAATTTAAACGAAAACTTGAGAAACTTCGGAATGCTTCAAGCAAACGATCCGAATATAAGGACTCTCATAGAAAAGGATTTAACGAGAAATAAAAAAAGATTAAAATTAGAACAAGGTATTTGGTACCATGTTGAACCAGGGGGCATTAAAAGAGCTTATCTCCCAGAAGGATTATTAAAGGGATTAATTATAGAGACACACGAGGCATACGGACATGTGGGGTCAGGGAAATGCTATAAAATGCTTAAAGAGAATTTTTACTACCCGAAATTTGCGCGTTGCATTCGAAGAACTCTAGCAAGTTGCGATCGATGTCAGCGATGTAAAGTACCGAATTTATACAGCTATGCGCGGATGCAGAACATAACACCCAGCAAAGTTGGAGAACTAGTTTCTATTGACTTCTTAGGCCCGTTACCCTCTAGTAAAGGAAACTATAAATGGTTGTTAGTTACCATAGACGCATTCAGCAAATTCGTACGCTTGTATCCACTCAAAACTGCCGACGCGCGCTCCACAATCCGGTGCATCTTCGATGAGTACATACCTGAGTTGGGTAAGCCGAACAAAATCCAATTCGACCATGGGACACAATTCACGTCAGCACAATGGTTAAATAAATTAGAGGAAGAAGGAATCACTCCTATATTTTCATCGATTAGACACCCACAAGGGAATATGGTCGAAAGAGTAAATCGAGAATTGGGAAGGTTTTTCAGAACATTCCTTACCGACAAACATACCTCATGGATTAAATGGTTAAAAGTTATTGAAAGCTGCGTGAACGAAGTGCACCATGAGTCGACTGGATTTTGTCCGTGCGAAATCCAACTCGGCGAGCCACCCAGTAGATTCTGGAAGCAATGGTTTAAAATAGATCAAAACGACATTACACAAGAATTAAAAATAAATTTAGTTAGGGAAAATATAATAAAGAATGGAAATAGCAGAGCCAACAGGTTCAATTCGAATCATAAATTAACCGAGTTTAAAGTAAACGATTTGGTATTAGTCCGAGCGCTTAACGTCTCTGATTCAAAAAACAAAATAATGGCCAAATTCCTAGCATTATATGAAGGTCCGTACAGAATTTGTAACCGTGTTGGCGAGGCTACATTCATTTTAGAAAACATAAACACACGAAAAGAGCGTGGTAGATTCCACACAAACATGCTAAAGCGGTACATATTACCCGATATTTGAAAAATAAACGGACATTAGCAGCTAGGGGCACTGACTGTCATCGTTTGCAACGGTTGTGTTTGAATTGCTAACATACCAAGGACAGATGATACGAAGAAGATGGTATAAAAGCTCGAGGTCGCTTATGAGTCATCACAGTCGTTCACCATGTCAAGTTACGGATATACAGGGTGGTCCATTTTAATTGATGCAGGCGAATATCTCGAAAACTAACAATTATAAAAGAAAAAGTTTTATACAAAACTTGAAGGGTTTCGAGGGGGAAAGATAATGCTGATATGTGTTGACTTGTGGACTTCGCCAATTCCGAGATTTTTCAAGCAACTTCGGATTTTAGATAGGGAACACATGTTTCGGTTTGGAGCATCTGATAGCGCGATCAAAGACTCATTCAAACACGCAAGCAAAAAAAATTGGAAAAAAAAAATTTTGCAAAAAAAATTGGAATAAAAAATTTCGCGATTTTTTTTTTTTTTTTTCTGCAAAAGATTGCTTTTTTGTCCCTAGCTTTCGAACACATTCATTGTTTATCACTCTAGCTCAAAATTTTTCTTGCCAATTTTGAAATTTCAAAGTTTGAATGTACCAGATTAGTAAAACAAAAAATCGTAGATCAATAACGCAAACAACTAACCGCCTTAGTTCGTCCGACATAATTATACTGACAACATCTTCCAGCTCATGTCGGACTTGAGCCTCTACACCAACGTCAAGGTTTTGTTATCTTTTTAATTTCAATTTTTAATAAATTCTTTTTTTTTTTTTCTTTATCAACGTTTTTTTTTTTTTTTTTTTGTAACAATACTTCGATTCAAATGTTTTTCCTCCAAAACTTTTCGAAAAGAGATTTTATGCGACCCGTTGTTTGAAAGTTCACTTTTTGAGCATCGGATTTAGGCCGCAAAGTGACCAATTTCAGGTCACTGAAATATAGTGAAATATTATAGGACAGGAGCCTATAATGAAAATATTATCGTACAATATGAACATGTTTCATTAAAATAAACGTAGTCAGGCTATTTTTCACTACGTTCACACATTGTAAACCAAATTGTCTGAAAATGTCAAATGTCTGAGTCCAAACGTTTTGATACAGAAAGATGCAATAACACCAGTAATTTTAGAAACTAAAGTGAGTATAACATTGATTTTCCAAAAAGTGAACTTTCAAACAACGGATCGCATAAAATATTGTATGTGCCAAGTCCGAGAAGTGTCAAATCCGGAATGGGTAATTTCCAAAATTCGCCTCTGAGTCTGCTGTGTCACAGAAGAACTCGTGTGAATTATCGCCCTCGCTGCGCTCGAGCGATAAATTCACACTCATTCTTCTGTGACACAGCACACTCGATCGGCTCATATTAGAAATTACCCATACCGGATTGTGACACTTTTCGGACTTGATACATAAATAGCTATTCTACGAATCTACGAATTATTTTTTTTATTAATCTGGTACATTCAAACTTTCCAATTTCAAAATTGGCGAGAGAAATTTTGAGCTAGAGTGATAAACAATGAATGTGTTCGAAAGCTAGGGACAAAAAAGCAATCTTTTGCAAAAAAAAAATTTTCGCGAAATTTTTTATTCCAATTTTTTTCGCAAAATTTTTTTTTTTCCAATTTTTTTTGCTTGCGTGTTTGAATGAGTCTTTGATCGCGCTATCAGAAGCCCCAAACCAAAACATGTGTTCCCTATCTAAAATCCGAAGTTGCTTGCGAAATCTCGGAATTGGCGAAATCCACAAGTCAACACATATCAGCATTATCTTTCCCCCTCGAAACCCTTCAAGTTTTGTATAAAACTTTTTTTTTTATAATTGTTAGTTTTCGAGATATTCGCCTGCATCAATTAAAATGGACCACCCTGTATAAGCGTCCACCCTGTTGAAAATGTGGACAGAGTTCCGTTTGAAACCCATAGAAAACATGATCCAAACTTATTAGTACCTAATGGAATTCTATACGCATTACCCGCAAGAGATGGAGTAACGATTGAATGTCTATCCGTTTCTGTCGTATTTCTGTCGGCTCAACCATAACGTATTCGTTTCTATGGGAGATTATGTATCCGCGTCTGTCCGCAGTGTTGAACGCCACCAGATCCTATCCGCAACCTCGCGAATAATTCTATCAGTTCTGTCCGCATTCCACACGCACTCAACACTCGTCCGCTTCTATACGTCATTTTCAATCGTGCACCTATCCGCGTCTACCTGCAGCCGACCGCCATATCGAACGCTACCTGATCCTATCCGCGACCTCGTGGGTGATTCTATCAGTTTCTGTCTGCATCCCACATGCACTCGACACTCGTCCGTTTCTATACGTCATTTCCAATCGGGTACATATTCGCGTCTACTTGCAGCCTACTGCCATATCGAACGCTACCTGATCCTATCCGCGGCCTCGTGGGTGATTCTATCAGTTTCTGTCCGCATCCCACACGCACTCGACACTCGTCCGTTTCTATACGTCATTTCCAATCGGGCACCCATCCGCGTCTGCCTGCAACCGACCGCCATATCAAACGCTACCTGATTCTATCCGCGACCTTGTGGGTGATTCTATCAGTTTCTGTCCGCATCCCACACGCACTCGACACTCGTCCGTTTCTATACGTCATTTCCAATCGGGCACCTATCCGCGTCTACCTTCAGCCGATCGCCATATCGAACGCTACCCGATCCTATCCGCAAACTCACGGGTGATTCTATCAGTTTCTGTACGCATTCCACATGCGCTCGACACGCATCCGTTTCTATTGGCAGTTTAAAATTGCAATGCGAAACCTGGTGGTCGCTCCGTCAACTAATTTTAATGGCGGATGTAACAGTACGAACAGTACAAACGTCAATGTTTTTCTACGTAAACAAACTAGTTCTACAATAATAATTAGTGATAATTAAATATATTCAAAGTAGACTCGGAATAACTCGGAGAAATTTGTTCGGAAATATAGAGATTGTTGATTAACGATCAGAAAAACACGAAAAAACATACGTTCTATCCTTCGATCATATACCGTGACGACGGCGTAACCTTGGTGAAAGCACAAGGTGTGTTTAATTTCGAAAATGGCATTATTCATGTGTCTGATTATTTATTATTCCCGGTTTTGTGTAGCACTCCCATACAGGGTGATTCAGGTTGGACGCAACATATCAGGTGAGTGTATTCCTCCCGAAAATCTTGGACTAACGTCTCTTTACCAAAACTTCCAGGTTCCAATAGTTTCGGAGCTACAATAGATCTTGGTCTACCAATCAGAGGGTTTATAAGTGCCCAAGACAGGGCCGGTTCAAGAGTTTAAGTTGAGCAGAGCCCGCGTCGGATCGATTCTTATCGATCGACGTTCCAGTCCGATTTCTGGATGAGTATGATGGCGTCGTCACCTGGAGATGTCTTCATACGGCATAGGCATCCGTTCTCGTAGTCCAGGTCCTCGGCTTCGTAGTTCTCGTAGTCCAGGCCCTCGGCTTCGTGGTTCTCGTAGTCCAGGTCCTCGGCGTCGTAATTCTCGTAGTCCAGGTACTTCGCCTCGTTTTTCTCGTAGTCCAGGTCCATCGTTTCGTTTTTCTTGTAGTCCAGGTTCTCCGCTTCGTAGTTTTCGTAGCCCAGGTACTTCGATTCGCATTTCTCGTAGTCCAGGTCCTTCGCTTCGTGTTTATCGTAGTCCAGGTCCTCCGCTTCGTAGTTCTCGTAGTCCAGGTCCTCCGCCTCGTAGTTCTCGCAGTTCAGGTCCTCCTCTCTGTAGTTCTCGTAGTCCAGGTCATCAGCTTCATAAGTAATTATTGATGAATAATAGATATTGTAGGAACGAAGCGGAGGAACTGGACTACGAGAACTACGAAACCGAGGACTTTTACTACGAGAACGGATGCCTTTGCCATACCAAGACA
Organism: Tenthredo mesomela; assembly: GCA_943736025.1. Classification (NCBI taxonomy): domain Eukaryota; kingdom Metazoa; phylum Arthropoda; class Insecta; order Hymenoptera; family Tenthredinidae; genus Tenthredo; species Tenthredo mesomela. Next base: position 16,799,415 of record OX031018.1, on the reverse strand, counting down.
TCTCCAGGTGACAACGCCATCATACTCATCCAGAAATCGGACTAAAATGTCGCCGTTCTGTGCAGGTGCCTACGTATAGAAACCCATTCAAATCTGCTCATAAGTTCGGATAAAGGATGCCTGCATCGCCTGCGTATAAGTACGTATAGAAACTCATTCGGATCTGCTTATAAGTACAGATGAAGAATGCCTGCGTATAGAACCAAACAGATGCGGATAGAATTTGTTCCCATATTACAGCAAGTGCGAGTAGAACCATACAAATGCAGATAGCATTCCTGTCCATGTTACACCGAGCTGCATATACAATCATACAGACGCGAATAAAATTTTCATCCGCTGGTGCAGATAGATGCTTGTAGATGACAAGACGGTTTCCATACGTTTCTATTCGCGTTTCTATCTGGCAAAAAACGCATACGAAACGGATAGCATCGAACCTTCTATCCGTTTCTGACGGAATTCTATCCACATTTTTAACAGGGCAAGACAAAGGAGTACAAACCGTTGGGGATGACATCCAGGTCACTGAAAATGATAAAGTTTTATTAAGTTCGGGAATATTCAAATCGGGAGCGGGACGATACGTCATTGGTAGGGAATACCAGACAGCGGCTTACCTGATGGATCCTGCGAGGTTGCAGCGTCGACGCAGGGTAGCGGATCCTACAATAACGGAGACCGCCGAGCCTGAAAATGCACTTACCGCTCCGCCGACCATCAGCAAGGCACCTAGTCCGAGCACAACTGCAGCAGCCGCAGAGTCATCGGTCACTGCAGATATAAATAACAACTCAATACTGAAAATCTGCATACCACGAATAAAAATCCCGTTCATCGAGAAGAAGGAAATAACTAAGAGCTTCGGCAACGACAGAATACTTTCAAAGAATATTGTTAAACAATTGTAGAAATATCAGAGATAAAACAACAGATAACTTGATTTATAAAAAATAGCAAAGACGTTATAACAGATTGTATTAACGTAAGTAACTCATAGGCAACGTGTAAATATAGAATAAGGTTGCAACCGTAGGTTAGAATAATTAAATAAATAGATTCTTGATCATTATAAAAAAGCAATTTAATCAGATGGCAAACCCCTTCCTCCGCCATTTCCAGGTTATAGTTTAAATCTTAACGGAAAGCTAGATACAGCCTTGGTGGATCTCCGATCTACCCAGGTCTGGCACAGCTATTATTTGGGAATAAATTAACTTCATTCAATTAATATTTAACAGTTAAGAGGGTAGAGTGCAGCTTAGTGCGTTGTCGTACTCAGGTCTGTGGGGAGGCGGCTTCAGCTACACGGTAGCTCAAGTCCGTAATAGGCACGGCTAATAATTAATAGTAGAAGTCTCAAATAAAAATATAAATCGAGTAAAGAAAACACAATAACCAACCGGCTCGCGTCACCTTCAGTGACGCTCACTATCCGAAAAGTTACAATATATGTATATATATTAGGGTGGTCCTTAGATGGGGTCAAAAAAACATTCATGTTGGATCCCCCCAAATCAGCTCCAAATAATTAAAAAAAAATTCCCCAATTTTTCCAGATTTTTATTTTATTCCCCTAGTCCCGCTGTTTTCATTCAAAGTTCAAAATACAATCCGCGATACTTGAAGTTAAATTTTTCGCCGGAATATCTCTTAAAAAAAAAAAAAAAAAAAAAATTAAAAAAAAAATTGAAAAAAAAATAAAAGAATTATAAATGGGGTATCCCAGGGGAATCGTGTGCTTTATTATTATTATGATTATTTTTTTTTTTTTTAATTTTTTTTTTTTTCAAAAAAAGAAATATTTCGGTGAAAATTTTAACTTCAAGTATCGTCGATTGTATTTTGAACTTTGAATGAAAACAGCGGGACTAAGGGAATAAAATAAAAATCTGAAAAAATTAGGGAATTTTTTTTTAATTATTTGGAGCTGATTTGGGGGGATCCAACATGAATTTTTTTTTTTACACCTTCTAAGGACCACCCTAATATATATATTAGGGTGGTCCAAAAAAACATTTTTTTGTTTTTTTTTAAAGTCTTATCATCTCAAAAGTGTCGTTTGGGTATAAAACAAATTCTCCTAAAAGGGCAGCTCGATATCTCAACTCTACGAGGAGCTCAACGATTTTCCGTTTTCCCATCTAAATAACACATGAAAAATTTGTTTTTTTTTTTCGTTTTTTCTGCATAAAACTCCGAAAAAAAATGTTATTCCAATTTTGATGCATATATTCTTGTAGGGAATTCAATGCTCTACAAAAAAGGTCTCATAAGGTTTTCTTGTCATCTCAACAGGTTAAAAGTTATCAGGCTTTAAACCCCTGCAACTCAATTAAATTTAACCAGATATAATTTCAGAACGATTTTAAAATTTCTTCAAATGTGGAATGATTTCTAACTGTCTAAAGGCCAACGCACACCATTGCCGCTCGGCACCGCACGGCAGCGATCGGCACCGCACGGCAGCGATCGGCACAGCCGCCGCTCAGCTCGCCGCCGCACCGCGCCGCCCGGCGCGGCACTTCTGCAGTATCGCGGGACTGCATGCAATTAGGCGCAAAATAATATGGTCCAGTCGGCTTGAAATCTCAAAAGTATGTGTAAATAAATTAATAGCATAATAATAAAATTAATAGAATGCGAGTTTTATTTCGTCATGAGTAATTTCGGCATCACTTATAACTGACACGTTTACGATGTCCTGGAATTGCTGATGGCGTTGGTTCCGTCGTTCAGGTCCTCCAGGTTGTGCGCTTCGTAGTTTTCGTCGTCTACCTGGACTACGAACACTACCAGGCGCACGACCTGAACAACGCAAGCTGAAGCGCACGACCTTGATCGTGCAGGGCCCAAATGTTCGATAATTTAGCTACAGCACTAAAAATCCACGAATTCAGTTTCGCAATCGTGTCGTTCTCTCGTTGAATGCAATACAGTTAGTATTGATGAGCAGAACCCTGATTACGTATCCCAATAATAATTCATTAAATTTTTGGTGTTATTTTTATTTTTATAAAACCGCTAGGGTGACAAAAATACGCTTTGAATGTATGTAGATGTATATTTAAGCTGCTTATTAATAATCATACAGATAATTAATAGTAATAATACGTAATTAATAATCCATTTATTGATTATGCCGTGAAAAAACCGTGACTTCAACAAGGCCTGGTTATTACGATTAGAACAGTGTGGACCATTAACTAGTATGATGTAATAATCATTTAATCAACGAATCTTTACGTTTTCGAACCTCTAGAATCCGAAAAACAGGTTTTTAGAAACATGTCGGTCTGTCTGTCAGTCTGTCCGTCTGTCCGTCTGTATTTCATTAACAAAATTATTTATTTCAATGGCAGAGACTGTTGAGACATTCACACGTTTTTATAAATACGTCTGTCTGTCTGTCTGTCCGTCTGTCGCTCTATATTTTAATAATAGTCATTTTTAATATTTCGAACAAAAATTTTTTTTTCAAGGTGACGTATCGCAATTTTGCGTGTCTTGATTTGGCGAGTAAGACCCGAAATCGTAACTGTCCGTTCGGTCTGAGTAAAAATCTAATTCGTCATCGTCTTGTAAATTTTGATTTTCCAAACAAACAACGGGTGTTGGAAGTGAATTTGACGAATTTGATGAATTTAGTGCTCGCATCTCGTATTCGGTAAGGATGTTGAAAAATTTGGACTTTATTTCCACCTGAAACTGCGCGGGCAATGTCTCAACAGTCTCTGCCATTGAAATGAATAATTTTTTTAATGGACTAGTCGAGTTGCCGGTGTTGTTAATTTTCGCTGCGTCTTTTTTCTGAAAATATGTCACGAGTGCATTCGCAGCCTGAGACGGTGGTTTCGCGATTTGGGGCCGTTTTCTTTTTTTAGGTGCCGATTGACCAGTCGACGCAGTCGGTTCCAAAAATTCTTCTCCTCGGTACGTTCTTATCGGTCCTCCACTGTAACCTGCACCTGGAAATTTAACATTTATGTTTTCAGTTCGTTTTTCTTATACATATTTTTTTTATAATGCGCAAAAAGTCATTTGAAATTGAATCACACTAACCCGAATTATCGAAGGTGATTTCCGTTTCAGATCTTGCGTCTCCGCTACCTGCAGCATCGCCACTCGACATCACAGCCGTTTCAATGTTGCCTATGGTTTCCCGCTCGTCCATGCACACGTCCAAGAACCTCATCTCCTTTTCCCATTTCCATGGCTTGCAACGAACTGCTGCCTGCCCGCTCTTAGTCATCCGATTCTTCCTGGCTTTTCTATACGCATCCCTCAATTTTCTCCACAAAACTTTGCATGCATCAGCTACATGAATAATAATAATAATAATAATAATTATTATTATTATTATTACTATTATTTGCTACGCAAATAATAGTATGAACAACACTATTATGCATATATTGGTTTTAGACTTACGTGTTTCTTTCATGGCTTTTGAAATTTCTCGCCAGCCATTTTCCCGCCGATGGTTATTCGAATAATGTTTGTCTCGCATATCCCACAATATTTTATGGCTTTCCACCGTTAAAATCAAAGTTTCTTCGTCCATACTTTTTTATGGTCAAATACGTCTGATGTTTTTTTCAAACAAATTAACAAAAGCGTGGAATATATCGTCGATTACTTTTTGCACAATTCAACATACAGGGTTGTTAGTTCATCTATTTTTTTTTAAATTGCCATGACAAATACACAGCAAACAGACATTCACTCTGCTGAGTTTCTGAATACTAAAAAATAGTGCAATTATGGATCTGGATAGTTCCGACGAGGAAGCGATTTTAGTTGCCCTCGAATTAGAGGAAGCCGAGAAGGAAGAACAACGTGGTGTGAAGCGCAAGTGGGTCCACGATATGTGTATCGATAGAAGTCGTCATGGCGAATATTATACGTTGTTTCCGCATCTCGTTCGTGACCCATCAAAATTTTTCAAATACTTTCGGATGTCATATACCAAATTTCGAGAACTGCTTAGCTATGTTACGGTGGACATAACCAAAGAAAACACTGCTTTCCGGCGACCAATAGGACCTGAGCAACGGCTGGTAGTATGTCTCAGGTAGGCGAGAAAAAGAATAATTTGTCAATAAAATTTCATCGTAGCTCGCATATATTTCGAGAAAATGCATCAAGTATAATTTACGTTTCAGATTTCTGAGCACAGGCGACTCTTTTACAAGCATAGCCTCAAGCTATAGGATGGGAGAGTCGACAGTGCGCCAAATTGTGCACGAGACCTGCGAGTCAATCTGGAATCGGCTCTCCCCAAAAGTACTTCCAACTCCGGATGAGGATGCATGGCTCAGGATTGCACAGCGTTTTGAAGAACAGTGGAATTTTCCAAATTGTATAGGTGCACTAGACGGAAAGCACGTAGTAATTCAAGCACCTGCGAACAGCGGCTCGATGTACTTTAATTACAAAAAGTCGTTTAGTATAGTGCTTATGGCACTTGTAGACGCCGACTATCGTTTTATCGCCTTAGATGTTGGTGCATTTGGAAAAAGTAGCGATGGTGGTATTTTGACAAATTCAACTTTCGGAAATAAAATTTATAATGGCACGATAAATATCCCTAACGACAAACCACTACCTGGAACTGACCACCCTGCAGTGCCATACGTAATTGTAGGGGACGAGGCCTTTCCTTTGAATAGAAACATTATGCGACCTTACCCAGGTGCGCACTTGCATGACGATGAAACGGCTAAAATTTTTAATTATCGATTGTCTCGGACAGACGGACAGACTGACAGACAGACCGACATGTTTCTAAAAACCTGTTTTTCGGATTCTAGAGGTTCGAAAACGTAAAGATTCGTTGATTAAATGATTATTACATCATACTAGTTAATGGTCCACACTGTTCTAATCGTAATAACCAGGCCTTGTTGAAGTCACGGTTTTTTCACGGAATAATCAATAAATGGATTATTAATTACGTATTATTACTATTAATTATCTGTATGATTATTAATAAGCAGCTTAAATATACATCTACATACATTCAAAGCGTATTTTTGTCACCCTAGCGGTTTTATAAAAATAAAAATAACACCAAAAATTTAATGAATTATTATTGGGATACGTAATCAGGGTTCTGCTCATCAATACTAACTGTATTGCATTCAACGAGAGAACGACACGATTGCGAAACTGAATTCGTGGATTTTTAGTGCTGTAGCTAAATTATCGAACATTTGGGCCCTGCACGATCAAGGTCGTGCGCTTCAGCTTGCGTTGTTCAGGTCGTGCGCCTGGTAGTGTTCGTAGTCCAGGTAGACGACGAAAACTACGAAGCGCACAACCTGGAGGACCTGAACGACGGAACCAACGCCATCAGCAATTCCAGGACATCGTAAACGTGTCAGTTATAAGTGATGCCGAAATTACTCATGACGAAATAAAACTCGCATTCTATTAATTTTATTATTATGCTATTAATTTATTTACACATACTTTTGAGATTTCAAGCCGACTGGACCATATTATTTTGCGCCTAATTGCATGCAGTCCCGCGATACTGCAGAAGTGCCGCGCCGGGCGGCGCGGTGCGGCGGCGAGCTGAGCGGCGGCTGTGCCGATCGCTGCCGTGCGGTGCCGATCGCTGCCGTGCGGTGCCGAGCGGCAATGGTGTGCGTTGGCCTTAAGAATAATCTTCAACTGTCGCAAATATTTATTCATACAATCACAAATTCACAGTCTACTTATGGATTAGTAATTACAATATTTTTAAAATAATATTACGCTTTTAATTATGAATAATTATTTTTGTTACAATTAGGATATTTTTTTCTACGATCAGCAACTACTTGTAACAGGACTAATAAATTTGGCCCCAAAAATGAAGAGCAAAAACAATATCTGTTACAAGTAGTTGCTGATCGTAGAAAAAAAATATCCTAATTGTAACAAAAATAATTATTTATAATTAAAAGCGTAATATTATTTTAAAAATATTGTAATTACTAATCCATAAGTAGACTGTGAATTTGTGATTGTATGAATAAATATTTGCGACAGTTGAAGATTATTCTTAGACAGTTAGAAATCATTCCACATTTGAAGAAATTTTAAAATCGTTCTGAAATTATATCTGGTTAAATTTAATTGAGTTGCAGGGGTTTAAAGCCTGATAACTTTTAACCTGTTTAGATGACAGGAAAACCTTATGAGACCTTTTTTGTAGAGCATTGAATTCCCTACAAGAATATGTGCATCAAAATTGGAATAACATTTTTTTTCGGAGTTTTATGCAGAAAAAACGAAAAAATAAATTTTTCATGTGTTATTTAGATGGGAAAACGGAAAATCGTTGAGCTCCTCGTAGAGTTGAGATATCGAGCTGCCCTTTTAGGAGAATTTGTTTTATACCTGAACGAAACTTTTGAGATGATAAGGAAGAAACTTTTTTTTTTTGGACCACCCTAATATATATATATATATGTATATTAGGGTGGTCCTTAAAAAAAAATTTATCGTGGCGCCCCCCAGATCAGCTCCAAATAATTCAAAACAAATGTGGAAAAAGTTGCAGCCCCCCATCTTACAAACCGGCCATTACCAGAGGGGGGTCTCATGTGCTCCTTTGAAATAAACGTGTTTTTTTCGATTTTTCAAAGACCTGCGTACTAGAGCGTCCTAAACTGTTTCTAAAAATCCCAAATACTTACGAACGCATTCCTGGTTCCCCTATTCTATATCCAGATGGATAAATCGAACTCCTGATTCAATCCTGACAGCTATATGGGTCATTCCATAAGAGAAAACGTATTTTTTTATTGTCTGTAAAATTATCTCAAAATTTCAGGATCACAATTTTTCATTTCATGATCAATATTTTCAATGTCGAACTTTGTTCTGACAAAATTTTCCGGCAGCTAAAAAAAAAAAAAGAAATACGTTAACGTAAACGAAATGAAAAATTGTGATCCTGAAATTTTGAGATAATTTTACAGACAATAAAAAAATACGTTTTCTCTAATGGGATGACCCATATAGCTGTCAGGATTGAATCAGGAGTTCGATTTATCGATCTGGATATAGAATAGGGTAAATGTACCAGTGAATGAACGGTTAAGGAACGTCACCAGTGAATGAACAGCCATGTTAAAATCACTGTATACAGATATACTTTGCGTGAAAATGGTCATTCACTGGTGCGTGTTCATTCACTGGTACATTTACCCTATGGGAACCAGGAATGCGTTCGTAAGTATTTGGGATTTTTAGAAACAGTTTAGGACGCTCTAGTACGCAGGTCTTTGAAAAATCGAAAAAAAACACGTTTATTTCAAAGGAGCACATGAGACCCCCTCTGGTAATGGCCGGTTTGTAAGATGGGGGGGCTGCAACTTTTTCCACATTTGTTTTGAATTATTTGGAGCTGATCTGGGGGGCGCCACGATAAATTTTTTTTTAAGGACCACCCTAATGTATATACGGGGTAGTCTCCCTCAAGCGGGACACTTTTCTGCGCATAGGTCACCGATTTTGGTGCCACGCGAGATTGTGACTTCGAACCGATCCCCAACAAGGAATCTAGAGCCATTCGCCTTGGTATCAAGTGGTTCGGAAGTTATTCGATGTTCAAAATATGAAAAAATCTGTTTTCGAGCGCACGGAACGATCTTTAGGCGTACGTAACTTCCGTTTGAGCGATCATACAGATGTTTTTCACTTGTGATTCGGAATCGCAAAACTTTCACCTTTCACGCTGTGAGCTCAGAAATTTTGGAAAAAAAATTTTTGACTACGATTTTTTCAAAAAACTTTTGTTTTTCAGTTTTCGAAACGAAGGCCATAATTTTTGATGATGAATATTTTACTGTAGGTAGTCCTTTGAATACTGAAGAATCTCTGAAATTTGTGGAAGGGTGTTCGGCCTTGTTTTTGTTCAAATAATTCGACGATGAATTTTAATCATTGGATTAACGCGCCTGGAGTCTTTTTGTTCAACCAATAGGCCATAGTTTTCACTATAAAGATTTTACGGAACTTGACGTATTCAGAAAAATTGCTATCAGAGAATCATAAAATTTTATATTTAAAATTTAAAATTTTTTAAAATTCTAAATTTCATGATTCTCTGATAGCAATTTTTCTGAATACGTCAAGTTCCGTAAAATCTTCATAGTGAAAACTATGGCCTATTGGTTGAACAAAAAGACTCCAGGCGCGTTACTCCAATGATTGAAATTCATCGTCGAATTATTTGAACAAGAACGAGGTCGAACACCCTTCCACAAATTTCAGAGATTCTTCAGTATTCAAAGGACTACCTACAGTAAAATATTCATCATCGAAAATTATGGCCTTCGTTTCGAAAGCTGAAAAACAAAAGTTTTTTGAAAAAATCGTAGTCAAAAATTTTTTTTCCAAAATTTCTGAGCTCACAGCGTGAAAGGTGAAAGTTTAGCGATTCCGAATCACTAGTGAAAAACATCTGTATGATCGCTCAAACCGAAATTACGTATGCCTAAAGATCGTTCCGTGCGCTCGAAAACAGATTTTTTCATATTTTGAACATCGAATAACTTCCGAACCACTTGATACCAAGGCGAATGGCTCTAGATTCCTTGTTGGGGATCCGTTAGGAGTCAAAATCTCGCGTGGCACCAAAATCGGTGACCTATGCGCAGAAAAGTGTCCCGCTTGAGGGAGACCACCCCATATATTAGGGTGATTCAAAAAAAAAAAAAAAAAATTTTTTCTTTCACTAACAGGCTCAAAAGTTTCATTTAGGTCAAAAAGTATGCCTGTTAAAATATGAGCTCTTAATATTAATATTAAGAGTGGGCACATCGCACTTTTCGATTTTCCATAAGAATAACATGGGATAAATTATTTTTTCCTCTTCTGATTCTTATAACTAGCAAATGATACGTCACACAAAGAATCTACAGACATGTTTTGGTTGGAAAATGAAAAACGAAAAATACAAAAAAATTAAAAAATTAAAATTGAAAAAATTAACATTAAAATCAATTAAAATAAATTAAACTTTGACCTTGAATAACTTTTGAACGAGTGGACTTATTGGAAAATAATTCAGAACTTTTTTGTAGAGCGTTCAGTTCTCTACAAAAATATGTCTGTAGATTCTCTGTGTGACATATCATTTGCTAGTTATAAAAATCAGAAGAAGCAAGAATGATTTATCCCATGTTATTCTTATGAAAAATCGAAAAGTGCGATGCCCCCACTCTTAATATTAATATTGAGAGCTCATATTTCAACAGGCATACTTTTTGACCTAAATAAAACTTTTGAGCCTGTTAGTGAAAGGAAAAAAAAATTTTTTTTTTTTTTTTTGAATCACCCTAATATATATATATATATATATATATTATATATATATATATATATATTATATATATATATTATATATATATATTATACCTCGCTTCGCTCGGTTTAAACGCGGTTTTTGGCCTGGACACATAAAATTCTGTATGCCACACGGCCGAAAAAGTATTTTCTGACGAATTTCATCATAATCCTCGCCTTCGGCTCGGATTATAAACTCAAATTCGTCGGAAAATACTTAATCGGCCTAGTGACATAATGTACTATTATATAACGCAAGCATATTTTTCTCGCTATTTGATGCCTCTGTATAGGACCTAAAAGTGGTACTTTTAAAGTCCTAGGACTTAAAAGTGGTACTTTTAAGTCCTAGGACTTAAAAGTACTACTTTAGGTCCTATACAAAGGCATCAAAAAGCGAGAAAAACATGCTTGCGTTATATAATAGTACATTGTGCACCAAGGAGGTAAAGTGGCACTTTCAAGGCCGAGTGCGATGTTTTAAGTACGAGTCGTAGACGAGCGCGCGAAGCGTGCGAGGCGAAGACGAGTACTGAAAACATCGTGCGAGGCGTTAAAAGGCCAACCTCCATGGTGCACACGATACTTTATATAACGCAATCATATTTTTCTCGCTATTTGATGCCTCTGTATAGGACCTCAAAGTGGTACTTTTAAAGTCCGAGGACTTGAGAGGCTTTTTTTTAATTTATTTCGAACCCATTCATGTACTCGGAGCGAAACATTTCGTCGAAAGCCAAAATAACTGTCAGTCTAGTATACATACATACATTATGTTTGGTAGTAGATGCTATTACTCGAAGCATTAGCATGTACTTCGTTTTATGCATACCAGCCTATGTTTTTCATGACATTTGCTCTGGAACTTCAACTGTCAATTTCAATAGTCTGAAATCTGCAACAGGGCAGTTATTTCTCTTTGCAATTCCAAGGGATTGTAATAGACCCATTTTGCAATCCTAAGAGATTGAAAAACACCAATTCGCACCGCTGATTCATTGAATTCGCGATTTGACAACTTTTCACGTCATCATCCTGAAATCAGCCTCTTTCAACTGACAAAACTGGCAACGAAACTTGCAGTTTCAGAGCAGATGTCATGAAAAATAGTATATGTCATTCGACTTGGACCTCAGGTTTTTCGGACGATGTTCGGTTCGCAGTACTCGGCATGGTTCCGGGGACCTCGGCACGCCTTCGGCGTGCCTCAGACCCCTGAACCATGCCTCGCGCTGCGAACCTCATACGGTCCGAAAAACCTTCGGTTTTCAGCCTAATGAGATGATGTACTATTTCACCACCCCCTGGCATCGGAAAGTACGACTTCCCGCTCACGCGAGAGGCCGAAAGTCGTACTTTCCGTGCAGCCCTGGTGAAAGTATTTCTCTGAAAAACTCTAAATACTTCTCCGTAAATTTCTGAAACCCGTTTTCAGGAATTCTTAGAGAAATTCAGAAAATTTCGGATAAATTCAGATTTTTTCAGCAGAACTTCACTGAATTGCCCTGTAGATTACTGAACGATATTTAATGAAATTCCCTGCAATTGTCTGAAGCAAAACTCTTTGCCTTCTGTGAATCTCATAGACGGAGAGCTGGTAACAGATTTGACCAAGCCTCTTCAGCATGGCTATAAAATCGTTGAACGCCAGGTACGGGCTTCGTATTGTTAAAACCGCGAGTCTTACATCGCACCCCCGCTGCGTTTGACCATCTGGTCCAGGTAAAAAAACGCGTTTTTCAAGTCATTTCAGCAAAGTCAATTCCAACTGAGATCTGATCTATTATTCTGTGACATTGTTAGTTTGAACAGCCAGACCGGTAGCTTGTGTATAACATGGCGTAAGACTGGATTATACCCATTAAAAAAATATATGTTTTCAAGTGATAGCAGCAGATCTGCTAATTTTTTTTTTCGTGAAGTATTATATCGCCCTACAACACTTGTAGAATGCCAGATCAAAATTCTGTTCCGAACACCTCGAAAATGATTAATGAAGTTCTGCGATTTCGTTCGAAAGTGCAAGATTGCGCGTAGAAACAAACATGAAACGAGGGGTTTGGTCGAGTGGAAGGGATAGAGCAGAGTTTGTTTGGCATCATGTAATATTATCCTGATGAATAACTGTCAATAAATTGGTATAATCCAGTCTTACGCCATGTTACACACAAGCTACCGGTCTGGCTGTTTAAACTAACAATGTCACAGAATAGTAGATCAGATCTCAGTTGGAATTGACTTTGCTGAAATGACTTGAAAAACGCGTTTTTTTACCTGGACCAGGTGGTCAAACGCAGCGGGGGTGCGATGTAAGACTCACGGTTTTAACAATACGAACCCCGTACCTGGCGTTTGACCACTTTATAGCCATGCTGAAGACGTTTGGTGAAATCGGTCGCCAGCTCTTAGACTATCACTGATTTTGTAGAAAGGATTCTTGGATATGAAGGTCGTAGTAACGTTAATAAAAAATTTTTAATTCGTCAACGTTTCGGCCCTGGTTGTGGGCCCTCCTCAGGACAAAACATTTATTCATCTACAAAGAAATTACATGTAACAGTTTTTTTTTGCATACAGAAACAAATTTGAAAAACACAAGAAACGTTCGAACTGACTTTACCTAAAAATATAATTTGGGATATAAAATAGTGCCAGAAATCGTCAACAATGAGCAAAAGACGTTAATCCAGACTCATGCTTCCGGAACTTCCACCAATCCATCACTACTATTAATCTATAAAATTTATAAGTTAAATTGAAAAAGGCAAGAAAGGCTGACTTTGACAGCAGTTCGACAAGACTGTTATGAGAGCAAACCGCAGAGCATGAAAACTGAGAAAGTAGACTGTCATACTGAGAATATAGACATGGTATCAAAACAATAAACTCAATCGGTACTTATAAATAGACTTAGTATAGGTTAGTCACTAAAGTTTATCGATACATGTCACTGGACAAGTTAGGCATCCGAAATCAATCTCACACACGTATCACTCAATTTCTCTACATCTTTCCGCAAATTAACAGACCCTCGATGACTAACGATGTTACACATTTCCAAAATAATTCTTTTATAATAAGACGGTTCCTCGTGTAAGATCTTAACATTATCATAATCAAACTGATGATCCTGCTCTACAATGTGTTGGGTTAAAGCCGTATAATGATCAACATTGTCTTTGATGTTCTTTTTATGTTCACTAATTCGTTGCGATAAGTGTCTAGACGTCTGACCAATATAAGGCTTTGTACAATCTTTGCAAAGAATTTGATATACAACATTAGAGCGTTTTTCCAACGGTAACGCGTCTTTACCCGAGTCGAACAAAGATCTTAGATCATTCAAGTTCTTCCCAACAAACTGGACATTGAATTTTTTAAAAGTGCGGTTTAGCGATTCAAACAAACCCGCAATGTAAGGGATCGAGATGAAAGTTGATCTATTAGGGTCCGCTTGAACAATCACATTACTGTTTATTCTCGCATTGATGGTCAAGGTCGGCGACTTACGAAATTTCAGAGTGTGGAGTAACTTAGGTGGAGGGGGGGGGGGGGGGGGGGGGGGGGCACTCACAACATTTTTGCTCAAAGTTCAATTAAATAGTTTTTCCGAAGTGCGATAGTCCGAATATTGTTTTTTCAGGATAAACGTATTCATCAGTATGGTCGAGATTTGAAACTGCTAGGGGGCTCGCAAGTATCGATTATAGGCAAATATAATATGGTTATTTTCGGAAAATTTTGTATACTTGTTTTTATCGAGAGATTTTCCAAATCCATTACAACATTTTAATTTTGAAACAAGGCCTTTAGGGTGTGGAATATCCACACGGTGGGCATTCAGGGTGTGGAGTGCTCCACACTATCCACACAAAAGTCGCCAGCGCTGTTGATGGTAAGTATACGCTTAGCAATAGTTCGGTTTACCAATTGAATTGGGTAATCATTTTTGATAAGAACCTCTCGTATAATGTCTAGGTTTTTTTCGTGAAACCGCGTGTTAGATAACTTAATTCCTCTATCAACTAAGCTCGTAATCGAACCAATTTTGTAAGATTTAGGGTGATGCGAGTGAAAGTTTAAATATCTCTGTGACCAAGTGGGTTTTTGGTACCAATCCGTTTCGATGGTCTGATTTGAATTGATGATACGTGCATCTAAAAAACTGATAGACCCCTGTGTTTCCGTCTCACAAGTAAATTGTAATCTAGGATGGAAATCATTAAATACATGTAACAAATGGATCACCGAGTCTCTCGGTACCGCAGTTAGAATATCGTCTACATAACGAAAATAGAAGGGCAAATCGTAACCCAAATTATTAATACAATGTGACTCTAAATCATCCATCACGAGATCAGCTAGAATAGGTGACAGAGGAGATCCCATAGGTAGCCCAAAGGTCTGAGAGTATATGGTGTCATCAAATTTAAAAATGGAAGCATCAAAACACAGTCTCAAAGCTATCATCAGTTGGTTCAACGATACAGGTATCTTTCCTGACAACTGATGCCAACGTTTCTTAATGGCTTCAAGCGCGAGTTCTTTTGGTACGTTAGTGAATAATGCTACCACATCCAAAGAAATTAGCGTGTAGTCAGGAGGCAAAACGATACCTCTCACTTTGTCGACCAGAGTGAAACTATCCTTGATAAAAGATTTCGGTTTTACCAAATTAGATTTAAGCCAGAAATTCAATGTCTTAGCTAGGGAATAGGTTGGACTATTAATGAAAGACACAATCACTCTCACCGGGGAACCTTCTTTGTGGATCTTCGGTAAACCATAGGCTCTAGCCACCACACTATTGTTAGTGTAAATGCTGCGCTTTAAACTCTCCGAAATCCACTTATTATGAAACCATCTGTTAACTAAATCATTAACCCGTTGTTGGAGTGAGAAAGTGAGTTCGTGTCTAACTATCTTGTAGGTGTTAGTGTCAGAAAGCTGGTGTAACATTTTTTCTGTATAGTCCTTCGACTCAATGCAAACAGTGGTGTTACCCTTATCCGCTTTGACAAAGATCAACCCAGGATGGTTTGAACGAAAATCCCGAACCTTTTTGATTTGTGAAGCGCTGAAGTGACCTTTTATAGTGGAGGGGTCATGTTTGAAATTGCTAATTTTGTTCGCAAACTCAACTCTCGCCTGGTTCCGTGTGTCAGAAGGAATACAAGAAATTTTAGACTCAAAATCTGAGATCAACTTAGCTATTGGGATGAACTCTTTTTGGACTGGAAGACCGTGTCTTGGACCCAAACTTTCACTCGCATCACCCTAAATCTTACAAAATTGGTTCGATTACGAGCTTAGTTGATAGAGGAATTAAGTTATCTAATACGCGGTTTCACGAAAAAAACCTAGACATTATACGAGAGGTTCTTATCAAAAATGATTACCCAATTTAATTGGTAAACCGAACTATTGCTAAGCGTATACTTACCATCAATGCGAGAATAAACAGTAATGTGATTGTTCAAGCGGACCCTAATAGATCAACTTTCATCTCGATCCCTTACATTGCGGGTTTGTTTGAATCGCTAAACCGCACTTTTAAAAAATTCAATGTCCAGTTTGTTGGGAAGAACTTGAATGATCTAAGATCTTTGTTCGACTCGGGTAAAGACGCGTTACCGTTGGAAAAACGCTCTAATGTTGTATATCAAATTCTTTGCAAAGATTGTACAAAGCCTTATATTGGTCAGACGTCTAGACACTTATCGCAACGAATTAGTGAACATAAAAAGAACATCAAAGACAATGTTGATCATTATACGGCTTTAACCCAACACATTGTAGAGCAGGATCATCATTTTGATTATGATAATGTTAAGATCTTACACGAGGAACCGTCTTATTATAAAAGAATTATTTTGGAAATGTGTAACATCGTTAGTCATCGAGGGTCTGTTAATTTGCGGAAAGATGTAGAGAAATTGAGTGATACGTATGTGAGATTGATTTCGGATGCCTAACTTGTCCAGTGACATGTATCGATAAACTTTAGTGACTAACCTATACTAAGTCTATTTATAAGTACCGATTGAGTTTGTTGTTTTGATACCATGTCTATATTCTCAGTATGACAGTCTACTTTCTCAGTTTTCATGCTCTGCGGTTTGCTCTCATAACAGTCTTGTCGAACTGCTGTCAAAGTCAGCCTTTCTTGCCTTTTTCAATTTAACTTATAAATTTTATAGATTAATAGTAGTGATGGATAGGTGGAAGTTCCGGAAGCATGAGTCTGGATTAACGTCTTTTGCTCATTGTTGACGATTTCTGGCACTATTTTATATCCCAAATTATATTTTTAGGTAAAGTCAGTTCGAACGTTTCTTGTGTTTTTCAAATTTGTTTCTGTATGCAAAAAAAAACTGTTACATGTAATTTCTTTGTAGATGAATAAATGTTTTGTCCTGAGGAGGGCCCACAACCAGGGCCGAAACGTTGACGAATTAAAAATTTTTTATTAACGTTACTACGACCTTCATATCCAAGAATCCTTTCTACACATTCAATTGAGGTCAAGAATCAGTCCCCTATCACTGATTTTCTCCGAAACTCTCCGAAATTGTCTACTATTTTCCGATAGATGTCAATATCAACTAGATGAATTTTACTGAAATTCTCTGCAATTCTCCATAAGAATTTTTCTTGTTCTCTTTGAATCTCACTGATTCTCTCTGAAAATCTCGGAAATTGTCTGCTGTTTTCCGATAGATGTCAGTGTCAACTAGATGAATTTTACTGAAATTCTCTGCAATGCTCCATAAGAATTTCTCTTGTTCTCTTCGAATTTCACTGAGTCTCTCTGAAAATTTCTGGAGTTATCTACTATTTTCCGATGGATGTCAGTATCAACTAGATGAATTTTACTGCGATTCTCTACAATTCTCCATATAAATCTCTCCTGTTTTCTCTAAAACTCACTGATTCTCTTCGAAAATCTTTTCAAGTCTTTACTATTTTTCTAAAGATGACAGACTGACATTTACTGAAACTCTCTGCAATCCCAGACAGCACTATCTCCTAGGGACGACGAAAAGACATATTTTTCAAGACATCTTTTAGGAAATGTTTCAAAGATGACGGAAAGATATCTTTTTTGGGTCGTCCTTTAGGTGAAGCGCAAAGGTGTCTAATAGAAGTCTTTCAAAAGACGACTATGTGTAGTTAACTAAAAAATGTCCGATCGAAGTAGTCTGATGGATTTCAGGAATCGGAATAGCTGGCGCCACCAGCGCCAGGTAGTTCAGCCATCTTGTCATTGTGCCTTCGCACGGACATGCACATTGCACGGACATATATTACCTACAAGAAGTTTTGTGAGCGAAAAAACGGTAAGTTCTGTTATTACAATCAATTATAATAGACTATATTTCTGTTTAAAATTGATTACGGTAGTGTAGTCGGCATGGTATTTCCTATCCATGCATTCATTCCAACATATGACATACACACATTGCGCAAACATAACCTAATTTTATATCAATCATACCGATGGCAAATACACTTTTCAGACACAATTATCTGGAAAACTATTAAAAACCGGTTCTGTGTCTGATTTCCATACGGTTTTTGGTGTTACGAACGGCCCTTTTTTCATAATTTTCAAAGTCTCTATGCTTAGACCATACAGGATGGACTGAGCATTGCCTATGCTGAAGCATTGTAAGGTTGTTGCTGGGTAATGAGAAAAGGACAGACGTGAACGCACGATACTGAATCGTTCGTCGGACAAGGAAGCAATAGTCCCTAACGGGAGTAGCGCTTATGGGTTACTCGGCAACACCCCCCACTACTCCCCCCACGGAAAAATATATATGTGGAAAATAGATGTCGAAATACATGAATCATATATGTCCTATATAATTGATATATGACACATATAGGAAATATATGACACATATATGAAATTGGCCCATTTATGTATATGTATCATATATAAAAATTATATATGAATCATCTATGAGAATTATATATGAATCGTATATGAGTATTATATGGTGACCATATACGATTACTATAATATATATGATTTATATATGATTCATATATATTATATATATTTTTCCATATACTTTTCACATATATAAAGACATATAGAACTTTTTTTATCGGACTCATATATGGGGAAATATAGTAAATATATTAAATATATGTCTGATATATTTTTGACATATATTTTTTTCCGTGGGGGTCCAATGCTCAGTCCATCCTATATGGTCTAAGTCTCTATGCCATAGACATACAGCATGGACTGCGCATTCGGGCCGAAAATCGCTCAGTCCCTAGAGAGAGAAGGGTAACACACGCGGCCAAATCTGTTTCTTTCTAACCAACAACGTCAAATGCTTAGAAAGAGACAGAGATTGGCCGCGTGTGTTACCCTTCTCTCTCACTTTTGGCGTTACCACAGGCAGTATAGGGAATGCGCAGTCCATGCTCTATGTTTATTAGGGTGTGTCAAAAAAAAAAAAACGAAATTCGAATTTATTTTTTTGACCGCTGAATGTGTGTATCCCTAATCTCGAAATACACCTCGCAAACGGAATCCGCCGAGAAAAATTCTCACGATGTGCTAATCGATATTTATCGATAAAACTAGATATCGATTGAGCGACCTCTTAGGATGGTTTTTCCGCGCATTCCTTTTGCGTGGTGCATTGTGAGGGGTAAATTTAAGGTTTAAGCCTTGGGGAGGCGAAAAAACATGAAATCTGAGGAAAAAAAATAAAAATTGCGAAAATAATTACAAAAAAATTTTAAAAAATTTTCTCCAATTTCATGTTTTTTCGCCTCCCCAAGGCTTAAACCTTAGATTTACTCCTCACAATGCACCACGCAAAAGGAATGCGTGGAAAAACCATCCTAAGAGGTCGCTCAATCGATGTCTAGTTTTATCGATAAATATCGATTAGCACATCGTGAGAATTTTTCTCGGCGGATTCCGTTTGCAAGGTGTATTTCGAGATTAGGATACACACATTCAGCGGTCAAAAAAATAAATGCGAATTTCGTTTTTTTTTTTTTGACACACCCTAATGTTTATGCTCTATGCTATTGCAAGTAGGGCAGTCAGCGCATTCCTGCACGCGCGCGCTCAATCGGAAGCAGAGCAGGAAACGAGTCAGGGGCGCAATGACCCCCGAAACCACCTACTCGGCGACTTGCAGAAAACCCCGCCGTCGAGCAACCCGAGGTTTCTTTATCGAAACCGAGGTGATTGCTCGTCAGTCGTTTAAGGGGGTATATACACCTTTGAATTTTCAAAAAATCGTTTTTGTTTTTATATTTTTTTTTGGAATGCTAATGACCTACTTTACCTGCAAATAAATTGGCGTCAAAAAATCTAGAGGATTTGAAAAGTTATAGCCATGACAGTCCCGAGTTGCGAAAAAGCCCGCCGCACGGCGCGCGGACGCTCTTATTGGTCTCGTAAACAGTGTTGCCAACCGTACGATAATTATCGTACACGTACGATAATTTAAAGCTTGGTACGATTTACGATAACGTGCGTACGATATACGATAATTGTACGATAAAATAGAAAAGGTACGATAATGTATTTTTTTTTTTTTTTTTTTTCCATTATTATTGTATTATTATTCTTTTCGCATTGGCGGTACGGGAAAGATCGAATCATATTCGAAGGTCGATCTGTCGGAGAATCTCAAATCTCGATTCTGGCTGTTTGTACTGGACCAGTATAAAAAGTACGAAATGATACTGCGATGAATAAAAATATTACTAATGAGCTGAAAATATGTTCTTTGTTGATTGTTTCTCCATTTTATTGCCAAGTACTAACTAATTTAACTTTGAAAACCTTGTCAGTACGCGCAATATCAATTGAAGTACCGATAGTTGGTACGATAATTTTCTGCCAATGTACGATAATTTCCGCCCCTCCGTACGATCACGGCTCATTTCAGGTTGGCAACACTGCTCGTAAATATTCTACACTATTCACTATCTACAGTACCGCCAACACCACTGTCTCGCTTTTTTTGACGTTTTCATATATTTTGCTTTTGAATTTTATTCTGTGAATTTTCTATTCTTTGTAATTATGATTTTTATACATATTTAATTTTTAATATTCTTTTGAATTGTGATCATTGACAGAACACATGGCTGCGATCTACATTTTTTTGAGGTTAGGTGTCCACTTGTTTGTCAAATGTCGTGCTTTCATTACAAATTCAAACCAATAGTAATTTTCAATATTGAACAAACACAGTGTATGTATGTCTGAGATGAGACTTCGGAATCGAAAGAAGATAATCCATCGAAAAGTGCATTTGAAATCGATGCCAGGAGACTACACATTCAGATTTCTAAAAAGATGAGTATTTCTATCATATATTAATTACGAAAGTTTGATAAATATTATAAGAAAGAAGGTATGATTGATGAAAGATGAGAGAATTTTCGGAATATTGACAAAAATTGTCAATATCTAGCATCTTATGAATCTCAAAATATTAAAGATCAAGAATTATGAAGAATTTTTATGTTTTTAAAAAATTTTGTCAGATTTTCCCTGAAGCAATTTATTCTTTTTCTAGCAGTCTTACTGGACACCTACCGGACGCTGTTGTTGGACAGAACAGGTCAAAACTCACTACCAACCTCCGCCTGGCACATGTGTCTAGACTCGACTCATAACACATCGATACGAGAGCAGCTGCGGATCCAGCATATGCATATTAATCATTAGCAAAATCTTAGAACTTTTCTGTAGCTACATTTTCTTCTCTGGGAGAAGTAGAAAATAAAAAAAATAAAAAAAAATAAAAAGTTTAAAAGTTGATTTCTGGAGAATGAATATTTTGACCGGTTGTCGTAAAGAATCAGGAGCATCGTTGGATCAATCTTGGAATGCTTGGTCCTCAAATGTTCGTAGGAGATGCCTTTATGGTATGAACGTAGGATTTTTTGATAAACTCATTTTTGATTAAGATACTGCAAAAAATGTGAGAAGAATTTAAGAATTGAAAAAAAAAATCGAAAAAATCGAATAACTTAAGTGATTCTTACAGTATCAAAAATTCCTACGTGCATACCATAGAGGCATCTCCTATGAACAATTGAGGACCAAACATTTCAAGATTGATCCAACGGTGGTCTTGATTCTTTACGACAACCGAGTCATTTTGTAATTTCTTATCTTTAGCGTAGCCACTATCAGACTGAAAGTAATACATGATGTAAAATATGCTTAATGAGGGTCGAACCCTCCTCAGACATGATGATTTTTCTGAATTTTGTCAGAGTCCTCGTGTGGCAGAGAAAAATCAATTTATTTTTTGAAATTTAAACTCCTCCAAAGGTGTACATACCCCCTTAAAATACCGAAAGCTGAGCAAAGTCCTCACACCTCCAAAACGCGCACCCGAAACCACGCCTAACCGTCAACAACGACTCCGACAACGGCCTGTGTGTGAAGCAGACCAGGGTGCGGAATAGAAGAAGGTCCTCTGTTGTCAACCTCCAAGGAAAACGGTCTTCATTGCACCTAGTCAACAAGACAGTTGACTCTCATCGAGCGCCCGGCATAAGCTGCACCGGGATCCTCGTGAAGGAAGTCGTTTGACGGTGGGTTCTTGGAGTTGGTTCGGGTGACGCCTCGAGTAGATTCGGTAGGCTCGTTCCCTTCTTTACCTTCCTTATACATTTTATCCTTCAATTCCAACCATATATCAATTTCTTTGACATTTGTTTATTATATCTTTATTACTAGTTCACGTAGTCTCTAGTATAATTTAGTTAATTGCCTAGTAGATTTGGTAGTAATTTGGTTTTCCTTTGTTATACTGAATAAACTATATCTATTCGTCCATCCTATATTCATTTGTCTTACCAAGTCAATTCACACAATCGCAGGTGTCCTTAGGACTTAGTTCAAGCGAATCTACGAGAGTAATCTTCAGCCGCTCGAGGATTGCTCTCTTAAAATTATATAAGAACATTGACACCCGAAGCCTTCAGCTCGGGTGCCCGTAACATTGGCACAGTTTCTGTACGTTTCTATCCGCTTCTAACGAAATTTTTACCAGGGAGGGCTTTCACATATTTTCAGAAAAATTTCACAAACTGCAGAGGTTTTCAGATATTCTCGGGGAAACGCAGACATTTTACAGAGAAAGATGAATTTTTTCCACAGGCAAGAAATAAAAAGTCATAGACATTCAGAGCGTTTTCAGAGGAATTCAGCAAATCGCAAAGATTTTCACATATAATACCACAAGAGCTTCAAAATTATCGGGTATTTCCCGATAGGTTCGTTGCAAACAAATGAAGGAGTCAAGTTTTTCAGTTTACAAAATCACAAGCGCGAAGCGCGAGTGATTTTTCTGAAAAACTTGACAAGGTCGTTTGATTGCAGGGAACCTTGAGGGAAATACCCGATTAATTTTGAAGCTCGAGTGGTATTCGGAGGATTATTTTTCCATCCGAATTTCGGCCCATAGAATTGCATCATGAGACAAAATCCACAGTCAAAAATCAAAATTTAAAGATCACAGAATCATAATTGTAATTCAATCTGTCAGATTCGATGGAGCGTTGACTGTATTGGAAAATATTTTGTTTTTTATATATAGCTAACATGAAAAATTACCGCGGTGAAAGCACACGTGAAATTACCAGTGGAATTGTCAAAATTATCAGTTAAATATCGTGTAGGCTATGCAAAATAAGATCGAATGATGCAATTCTATTGGCTGAAATTCGGATGGGAAAAATAATCAGATGAATTTCACAAACTGCAGAGGTGTTCAGATATTCTCGGCGAAATGCGGACATTTTACAGAGAAACTTGAATTTTTTCCACACGCAAAAATTAAGAAGTCATAGACATTCAGAGAGTTTGCAGAGGAATTCAGCAAATTGCAAAGACTTTCAGAGGAATTTCACAAACTGCAGAGGTTTTCAGATATTCTGGGCGAAATACGGACATTTTACAGAGAAACTTGAAATTTTTCCAGAAGCAAAAATTAAAAAGCCATAGACATTCAGAGAGTTTGCAGAGTAATTCAGCAAATTGCACATATTTTCAGAGAAAGTCAATTAAGATTTTTCACTGATAAATTCTGCAAGTGTCTATTAAGTCGGAGTTTTTCAGATAAATTTTCCGGATTTTTTCAAACTTTTTCAGAGAAATATTTTCACCAGGGCCTATAGGTGTGGTGAAAACATCTTTTCTTTGTATCGACGGCTGCGCGGAATAACCGGCTATCTCAGAGTCCGGTTGAAAAAGCGGCTATCTCAGAATCTATTCATATTAACACAGGCAAAAGTCGCTTTTTCGAATGGATTCTGAGATGGCCGCTTTTTCAACCGGCCTCTAAGATAGCCGGTTATTCCACGCAGCCATGGGTATAGTAACGTTGAATGAAAGAAAGAGAATTCAAGGTGCGGGGGGATAGAGCGGATAAACGTAAATAAACACGATCGGCATTGTTACCAATTCTTTGAAGCGGACACATGAAGCGGATACTTCATCCATCTTATTACTATACATCCCTGCTCAAAATCCCAGACTGAAATCGACAGGAGCGGATAGCTTTTCGGACAAGTTTCCAGACAAGACCAGATCGCGTATTTGTCTGTCTGTGGTCTGTACCCTATCCGGTCGAAAATTCCTGTCTGGATTCTGCGCGAGCCTTGTCTGCATTCAATCCGGCTCGGAAAATCCGCGACGGGTTAACTTATCCGGACCAATCGGCATCCTGTCGGTTGAAAAAATTAATCTGGTTTTTAGACTGGTTTTTTCTGGACTGTTTCCGGAACAAGCGCATCACCTCAGCTAATATTCTAAGTTTGAATCGGGGCTCTGTCTGTATCTATCCGGTTTGGGTCCCGCAAATCATCACGTGATTATTTACATCAAATTTTCCAAGTTGGGATTGGGGCTCTGTCCGTACCTATCCGGTTTCGTTCCCGCAAATCATAAAGTGATTATTTACATCAAATTTTCCAAGTTGGAATCGGAGCTCTGTCCGTACCTATCCGGTTTCGGTCCCGCAAATCATAACGTGATTATTTACATCAAATTTTCCAAGTTGGAATCGGGGCTCTATCCGTATACCTATTCGGTTTCGGTCCCGCAAATCATAACGTGATTATCAATACAGCTAATATTCCAAGTTGGAATTGGGGCTCTATCCGATTTCGTGCCGTATCAATTGATAATCACGTTATAATTTGCGGGACCGAAACCGGATAGATACGGACAGCCCCCCGATTCCAACTTTGAAGATTTGATGTAAATTTAATGACTTTATGATTTGCGGGTACGAAACCGGATAGATACGGACAGAGCCCCGATTCCAACTTTGAAGATTTGATGTAAATATAATCACGTTATGATTTGCGTGACCGAAACCGGATAGATACGGACAAAGATTTTCAAAGTTGGAATCGGGGCTTTGTCCGTACCTTTCCGGTTTCCATGTAATGTACATTACTTCAATATTTTCTCGTAAGGTGGCGACCACCGCTTTCGATATTCTCGCGAGTACCACTTATCGGAGTTGGTGAGTATATATAGAGGCGGAAAATATCATCTATATACTTGAGAAGAAAAAAAAAACGAAAAACAAAAGAAAAAAAAACGAAAAAAAAACGAAAAAAAACGAAAAAAAAAGAAAAAAAAAAGAAAAAAAAAAAACGAAAAGAAAAGAAAAAAAAAACGAAAAAAAAAAAGAAAAAACTTCAATTTTTTGAAAATGGATCCGGGTAGAACCATACAGGAAAGATTCCTAGGGCGGGGTTACTTTCCGGATAGAACCCGATAGGAATGCTGACACCAGAAAATATTGGACCGTCAAAATTCCGGACAGGACCAGAAGTTTCCAGGTACACAAAAACCAGAGCTCGGACGTATACAGGCGGATATAATTCCGCCTATCCGGTTTTCTGTTTGGGATTTTGAGCAGGGATCACTAATTTAAATATACTTGAAAATTTATTTCTCATCATTCTAACCTCAAAATCGCAACTTCGTCGCGATTTCTCGGCATTCCTGATGAAAAATAATGATCGTGACTTTGAAATGTACTAATTCTATACAGGTTACCAATATTATCGAATTTTGCGCAGCTATAGTTATCAAATGTACAGTAGAACCTCGATCATCCGAACGCTCAATTATCCGAACGTTGACGCGAAAGATACATTGTTGCTCGCTGCCACCGCCGTGAGCAACAATGTATCTTTGCGAAAATCGCGGGCATGCAACAGCGTCGGACGTATGACAACGACTGTTGTTAGTCCGCTTACGGAGATTCCTCGCGCAGTTTTAATATATTTCGTCCCAAAAAACCCACGTTCTGATTATCCGAACTTTTGATTATCCGAACTAGTGTCGGTCCCAATTGGTTCGGATAATCGGGGTTCTACTGTACTGTATAATTTTGAAAATCAAATTCAGAGAAATTGTTCACAAATTGTAACGGTGCCCATATTAATATTTATTATTTATTTAATTCTATTTATTTAATCCTAGTTATTTAATTCTATAATATTATCTCTATTTATTTGACTCTGCAATAAGGCCTATATTAATGTTTTTATTTCTTTAAATCTGCAACAGTTAACCGTAAGTAAGTCGATCGCGCGCGCCATCTGTGAGCGAAACCTTTCTCGTGAGTGAAACGATACGAGCATGGATTGAATACCCGACCCGGCAGCCCGGTAAAATCAGATAGAGGGCAACCTCTGAGAAGTTAATAGGTGTCGAGCTATCGGGGAACGCTTCGGCCTCTCTGCCTGTCCAATCGCTTTGCAACTTTTCTTCCGGCTGACTTGATATAGTTGACGAAGCTATCAGGGAAAGCTTCGGCCTCCTGCCTCTCTGCCTGTCAGACTAAATATATCACACCAGCCAGGGTCAATATTAAATTCCTCAAATTCGTTACTATTAAAATCCTTCGTATTAAGAATCACTTGTCAAATCACTTAAAATATAAAGAAACCGTAAGTTACAGTCATAAGAAAAGAACTGATTCCCCTACATAAAGGGTACTCAATCACTTGCTTTATACATTACCAATATTCAGATATCGCGTCACTAATGCCATAAGGTCGTAGGCGCCAAAAAAAAATTTTTGTTTTTTTTATGGCAAAATCTTTTTCATGCCATACAACATCGTTTGGGCATATCCGCAAAAAAAAATAATTTTTTGGCGCTTACGACCTTATGGCATTAGTGACGCGATATCTCTCTCTCAATTATTTAATCTTAATTAATCTTTGTATTCATAGTTCATAGCGTAGACTCCCTAGAAATAAGATAGCCTCAGATCACATGTTTGTCGACCTCAACTTCGCCTCGACCGACAATTACATGGGATATGAGACATTTCATACTTTACTGGCCTAGGCGTGTAATCTACTATTTATTCACATATCAAATATTTTAGCATCGGTTCTGAGATTCAAATAAACTAACGCATTATCTCCAATAATTCACATTTATTATTTATATATTTAATCACCTTCCTTCCTTGCACGTATTAATAAACCCAGCAAACACAAAACTGCCGAAATCATAATGGCCCAGCACTGGCAGTGCTGGCAATGTGCTGGTCTAGGCTAGCCTTTGCGGCGCCACTACATGTATTTCGGTGAAGTTTTACCAGTGTCCAACCATTGATGGAACGGTGTTGGTTACTAACCACTGATTTCCTGCAGGGCATTTTCCATCTTGCCACCACCGACTTGCCATCACTTGGCCATTGTCAAACACACATTTGCATCTGTATCTTGATGGCCCGGCATTGGCAACTCCGGAACTTTCCTACCGGCATCCGGTCGTTGATTCGCCGGCGTATATAGTATAAGCTTTTTTGCTGACTGCAGTATTTCTAACACTTTCAACGAATTTAACGGAAAAAGAATGTTTCTATGCCATGGAATAAAAGTATATTCTATTTAATCATCAGAAATCTTCGAAGTGACCGTGAAATTTGGCTATCATTTACTTTTTTTTAAGTACATATTGATGTAAATCCCCACAAATCAAAGTTTACCTATCGAGTTAAAAAGTGTTGAGTCTTGTAAGAGGCGACGATTAGATCTAGATCGACACCGGACATCAGACGATCAACGAAGTTAAGCAATTTCAACTGCAGCCAGAATTTTGATGGGTGACCACAAGAATATAATATCCAAAACCCCAAAAAGCATCTCTGGTGCAAAAACCTTTCGCCAAGTACATTAATGTGATATATATCCCACAAAAGGCACCTCCCACGTCAAAAAAAAAAAAAAAAAAAAAAAAATCCAAAATTAGTTGCTACCGCCAAGTACCTACATCACATCACATCACCTTTTTCTCAAATTCATAATTCGGCCTACCAATACATGGTTTCCATAGCCAATCTTATCTTTCTACGCAGAACCATAGATATAGCAATAGGCAATTATTACTTCTATTGGTGTAAACAGAAAACATAGAGAAATGAAAATGAAGAGATAAAAAAAAAAAAATTTGGAGTACGTGGTACTTGGCGGGCCACTATTTTATGCTGTTACCTCGTACTTTTCTACAAAAGGCCCGCCAAGTACCACTACCTCCAAATTTTTTTTTTTTTATC
Source organism: Tenthredo mesomela (assembly GCA_943736025.1). NCBI lineage: Eukaryota > Metazoa > Arthropoda > Insecta > Hymenoptera > Tenthredinidae > Tenthredo > Tenthredo mesomela. Next base: position 16,771,465 of record OX031018.1, on the reverse strand, counting down.
TCTTCATTTTCATTTCTCTATGTTTTCTGTTTACACCAATAGAAGTAATAATTGCCTATTGCTATATCTATGGTTCTGCGTAGAAAGATAAGATTGGCTATGGAAACCATGTATTGGTAGGCCGAATTATGAATTTGAGAAAAAGGTGATGTGATGTGATGTAGGTACTTGGCGGTAGCAACTAATTTTGGATTTTTTTTTTTTTTTTTTTTTTTTTTGACGTGGGAGGTGCCTTTTGTGGGATATATATCACATTAATGTACTTGGCGAAAGGTTTTTGCACCAGAGGTGCTTTTTGGGGTTGATTTCATTACTTTTTGTAAAATTTTTGCTTGACTACCTAATAATTGTGCTCGCTCGCTACGCTCGCTTGATTGGGTTTTTCTATATCCTCGCTCGCAAAGCTCGCTCAGTTGTCAGCATTCTGCCAATTGTATCTATGAACATCTCAATACATGTTCGGATGCATTTTGTATCATCCGAATCCCTCAAAAAGCAGCAATGTTAAATGTAGTAGTATAATTTCAAGTGAATGAAAATAATGTTATAATATACACGTATGCTCATACTTTTCTGTGAGCCTTAAATTTCTGTGGACAGACGTAACATGTGCTCTTTTATTAAGTTCTACAAATGGTTTCATTAGAATCCGGTAAAATTCTATATGCCTGCAACGTCTAAACCTTCTGCGCCTATGCCCTTCCACGGTCTCATTTGAGCTTGGGACGGCAATGGCGGAGTTACTTGCACGCAGGATTATAGTTGCTGCTCATGATTAAATATATTTAAATATTAGATATCTGTATTGCAATTCTCAGGTAGATTGTTTTTTCATGCAGCTAGGTCCTCTGCAAAAAGAACATGTATGCGTCCCGTACTCATAACGTCAACTTCAAATTCGGGTCCGAACAGAAGGTATCGAAAGGATTAAGCCTATTGATGCAAGACTAGCGTAGAGCATAAACTGGAAGTTTTTGAAGTCGAACACTTGCATCCTGCTCTATTCGTCTGACTCTTCCCGTTTCTTGTATTAAATCACACTATCCTGATATTTTGCAACTTCAGCGGTTTCCCTCATCATCCTCTCTTCTCATACGGCGATCCACTACGAAATTGAACAATCCAAATCTATAAAAGAGGTTTTTCTCCAATTATTACATTCATAAATGAAAATATGCTGAGTCTACAATGAATAAATAAGTATAAATAAGAATCTCTATCATCTGAGAAAGAAGGAGTCGATCGATCATTTCTTCAGTAGTGAATAAGTATTTCCATTCTAACCATTTGTCGTGATAGCACTAATCTGAATTTGATTGGGATCGTTTTAAGCGGAGAATCTGAGCTGTTTGTAAAACGTGGATTAAGAAATTATCTCCACCGAAGATCAAAGCACTACGTTGACGTGGAATGTACAATGAAGCCTATCGGAGTCCAACACACAACGTCGACTTACACTCTCGTTTTGACTAGATGATACTGAGATAGATTATAGAACTCGTCGGAATCTAACGCATAACGTTAACTCACAATTTGGGTCTGAGCAGACGCGCCTTGAGAGATGAGCCTAACATAGAGCTTGAAGTAGAACTCGTTGCAATCCAACACTCGAACTTGAATTTCTTGGTTTGGCTCCTTGCCGTTCCTTGTATCAAGTCATGCTATCCTAAATCCTAATATTTTTCAACTTCAACATTTTCTCTTGATGTTCCCTTGTCAGACTTCCTCAGGCGGTAACTTGATAAAAAATTGAATAATCCCCAAAAAACCGTTTCCTCCGATAGTTGCATTCATAAATAAAAATAAACTACATCTACATTCTACAATGTATAAGTATAAGTCCATGTGACGGAATTCGCATAACCTCAAAAGCTCGTGCTCATAAGGTAAACGATTAATTGAACAAGCAATATTTGTTGTTGGTCTCTTAGACATCGAGGGTAAATGAAACAATATTTTACTCCTCGTCTGTGCCCACTTCAATATCAAACATTACTGTTTTTATAAAGTTTTGAGATATCGTAATAATTCGCAGCTGTCTGCTTGATGAACATGCAAATGAATCGTTTATTAACTGCCATAGACTATATTGTTTGCAGTTAGACGGGAAAACGCTATTATTTTCCCGTCCGCCTAGCGTAAGTCTTTTCGTGGGCCCAAGAAAAGAAGGGACGCCTCTCTATGTTATTTATATACCCATACAACTGCCTCGTAACGTCATCGTGGAGACGGAGACGACCAAGAAAATTCTTGATCAAACTGAGCATTTCTATAAATCGGAATATTAGATCTCAGCTCTCCGTGCACCGATTACATAAAATTTGGGCTTAAATGAAAGCTGTTTGAAACCATATTCTAAGATAAATATTTGAATCTCGTGTATAACGCGAGTCGCAATAAAATAAGGATAATATTATCGCCGTATAGGCCGAAGAGCTCTCATGCGGGTATAGAGACTCGGTCGAGCCTCACGCCGCACGCTTAAAAATTCTTTTTAATGTACTTGGCGCGAGACTCTACCGAGTCTCTTGATTAGTCTTCGAATAAATGATTTCTAATATCCTGGAGATAATAGCTGTGCTCTACTACTCGAAAAAAAATCAACTATTGGTGAAACAAATATTTTTTGTCTGAATAATATCGAAAATAAACTAAAATATAAAATGATCGGGTTATCGGCTGATCAATATTGGGCTCTTGTTGGGCCATGGACGACTGCCCGACAGCCAATTTGGGCCATTGTTGGCCTTGCGCTGGCCAAACGTTGGGCCGGTGTAACGCTGCCGGCACAGGCCCAGCTGTCGGCCACTGTGACACCAGGTAGTTAGAGAGCTGGCTGCCAAAATTTCTACCGCGAATATTCGGTGAATCTGAACGACCCCCTTCCTACGGGAAAACCAGCACAGGCGCGCACTGCGTGCGTGAGGCTCGGCGGGCGGCGCCAGGCGGCCAGTGGTGCTTCTACCGAATCATCCGCGCCTTGATACTTAACCTAAAAAGCAATCATCACACTGAACACGGAAAAGAATGAACGCGAGCAAAATGAATTCGCCTGATGTGAACATTTATTTTAAAAATTTATCAACGAATTTAAAATCAAATATCAATTAATTGGATTTAAGTCGGATTTAAGTATTGATTATCAGTGTCTAGGATCGATATTAGAGACGAAGTGGAACAGGTAAGTGGAGGGTGAATCATTAAAAACAACATTGTCAAAAATTGGTTTATTTATTGATTTATTCACTTATTCATTTATTTTCAGAACTCGATTTTATTCAAAACATCTGTTGGGAATACTAGTATTCAATCTCATGAAAATCAAAATTGAAAAATGAAATTCATCAGCGATTATTGGTTAATCGAGGGGTCCATTGCTGTTGAATTATGGTGTACGCACAAACTTATCGGAGATTGAATGCTTGGGAATCGAAGAAGGGCTACCGATGAGCCACTGTCGAACGTACCCGGGTAACAATTTGAAGTGGCAGCCGTATGGCCGCTACATGGCCAACCGACCAAGCCAATGTGGCCGCCATGTCAGCCGACCCCGGTTTTATCATGGCTAGTACCTGGCAACGACGACCAAACTATGTAGCTCCTTGATGGCAGCTAGGTGGATAAACAGCATGGTTTACTTATGGTTTCGACCTGGCAGCGATATGGCGGCGCTATCTCGCTGCCATGTGGAGGCCAACTAGTTGCCAGGTAACAATCCAACGCGGCAACCATACGGCCGCTACATGGCCAACCCACCTAACCAATGTGGTCGCTATGTCGGCAGTGGTCGGTTTTATCATGGCTTTCACCTGGCAACGACGACCAAACTATGTCGCTCCTTGATGGCAACTAAGTCGATAAACAATATAGTTCATTTATGGTTTTGACCTGGCAGCGACATGGCACCGCTTACTCGTTGCTATGTGTGGGCCATCTGGTTGCCAGTAATTTTGATACCTCTCTGAAACATGAAAGCCATGAAGTAACCATGAAATTTCCCGAGTTAGCTGTCATGTGACAGTCACTCTATTTTGGAACGAGTACCGCTCCTTGAGTTCTATTTTACTTTTAAGTATATATATCATTCACACAGTAGTCATTCCAAAAGAACTGTTATGAACTATACTACCGGGTAGGCGGTATGAGTCGCTTGACTCGTAGGTGAATTATGATTGTGGTCGGCCGGCAACGGGTAGGTGTAGTCAAGCCGATGTTACTTTACTTGCGAGCGTTGTCGCTCATCTACCGGCATAGCAAGGTACTAAGGTAGGTGGCGACGCATTGTATAGACCAGGTAAATGCCAGGCTACCTTAAGACATGGCCGTGCCAGCTTGCCCCACGTAAATGCTATATGGCAATGCGAGGTGGCGGCCAGGTAGTTGCCAGCGGTCGCCAGCGGTCGCCAGTTAACGTTAAGACACAGCAGTACCAGGTTGGCCCACATAAAAGCCATATGGCATCGCGAGGTGGCGGCCAGGTAGTCGCCAGTTAACGCTAAGACACGGCAGTACCAGGTTGGCCCACATGAAAGCCATATGGCATTGCGAGGTGGCGGCCAGGTAGTCGCCAGCGGTCGCCAGCGGTTGCCAGTTAACGTTAAGACACAGCAATACCAGGTTAGCCCACGTGAAAGCCATATGGCATTGCGATGTGGCGGCCGAATAGTTGCCAGTTAACGTCAAGACACGGCAGTACCAGGTTGGCCCACATAAAAGCCATATGGCATCGCGAGGTGGCGGCCAGGTAGTCGCCAGCGGTCGCCAGTTAACGTTAAGATACAGCAGTACCAGGTTAGCCCACATAAAAGTCATATGGCATCGCGAGGTGGCGGCCAGGTAGTCGCCAGTTAACGCTAAGACACGACAGTACCAGGTTGGCCCACATCAAAGCCATATGGCATCGCGAGGTGGCGGCCAGGTAGTAGCCAGTGGTCGCCAGCGGTCGCCAGTTAACGTTAAGACACAGCAGTACCAGGTTGGCCCACATCAAAGCCATATGGCATCGTGAGGTGGCGGCCAGGTAGTCGCCAGTTAGCGTCAAGACATGGCAGTGCCAGGTTTGCCCGTATGAAAGCCATATGGCATTGCGAGGTGGCGGCCAGGTCAATGCTAGGTAGTGACGGGACATCGCAGTGCCAGCTTGGCCCACATAAAATCGATGTCGTGGCCCAAGGTGGCGGCCAGGATGGTGCAACATTGGTAGCCTAGCTTAGTTAGCCATATTATCGCCATGTGAAAAGGCCATGTTGAAACCATATAGCCGCCGCATGGTTATCGAACATTGGCCTGCTATGTGGCTGGCCGACAGCATTGCCGTACTCATGCCACATGGCATTAATGTGGCTTGTGGGCTGGCCATGTAAATTGTTACCCGGGTAGTGACACTTTTACTCGAACCATTTCCATCTCTCAACGATTACTTCTATCAGAGAACCGAGTGCTGACACGTACCTCAGCGAGGATTCATAGCGTGCGGAGGGGCTTTGTCGCAGGAGTTTGTAGTGCGATGAGGCAGCGTACGAGGAGCTTCGTTCCAAGGGTTCGTAGCACAAGAACGATATTTATCGAACATTTCTTACTTGTGTGCCGAACATTCAACGTTCATGTTCCGTAGCAGGCGTAGAAGCTTCGTCGCAGATGTTCGTAGTGCGATGAGGCAGCGAACGAGGAGCTTCGTTGCAAGGGTTCGTAGCACGTCGACGATATTTATCGAACAACTCTCACTCATCTAACGAGCATTCAACGTTCATGTCTCGTGGTAGGCAGAGGAGCTTCATCCCAGATGTTCGTGTTGCGATGAGGTAACGTACGAAGAGCTACGTTGCAAGGGTTCGTAGCCCGTTGACGATATTCATCGAACATTTCTTACTCGTCTAACGACCATTCAACGTTCATGTCTAGTACACTGCCTCGTCGCACTAGGATCATCTGCGACGAAGCTCCTTCGCCTGCTACGAGACATGAACGTTGAATGGTCGTTGGACGAGTAAGAAATGTTCGATGAATATCGTCGACGGGCTACGAACCCTTGCAACGAAGCTTCTCGTACGCTGCCTCGTCGCACTACAAACTCCTGCGGCAAAGCCCCTTCGCACGCTATGAAGCCTCGCCAAGGTACGTGTCAGCACTAGGTTCTCCGATAGAAGTAATCGTTGAGAGACAAAAATGGTTTGAGTAAAAGTGTACTACGTTCGACAGTAACTCATCGATAGCCTTTCTTCGATTCCCAAGCATTCAATCTCTGATAAGTTTGTGCGTACACCATAATTCAACAGCAATGGATCCCTCGATTAACCAATAATCGTTGATAAATTTCATTTTTCTGTTTCAGACCTAAGGACGTGGCCTGTGGGTGGTAGTGTTACGTACGGCCCCACACTTTTCCAAATTTCATATTTTCTAAGTTCCCACAGATAAAAACCGTGAGAAGATTGCAGACATATAATCCGAAAAAGGAGCATAAACAGAATATTTCGATTTCAAAACCCTCTCTTTTTAAAGTCACGAACTCCGGTCGAGTCCTAGTGATAAGAACTTAATATCCTGAGGTAAGCTAAGAGTGGATACAGCAGTGGGGTTTTGCTGACCCAGCACTGCATAGTCGGTTCGATGTGACTTCTCTCTCAATAAATAAATATTTCTAAGAACAAATAGGATCAACCAACCCATTAAGGATATTCTCAATAATAACAAACTGTTCATTAAAACGTATGGAAGAATGTGTGATAAGAATTGTCAAGAACCAGAGTACATGGAATGGTAAATGTTATTACAGACAGACTGTCTTGAGATTGGGACCGCGGAACGCTGTCTTAGGTAAAGCGGCCAGGAGCGATGAGTTTCACTCATCCGCGTAAAGACGCAGGTCTCTGATAGGCTAATTACGACGCGGAGTAACACCTATGCTATGCAACGGCGGCCTCGTGGCTGCATCCAAACTGAATAACTCGTCTTTCGTCTACAAAGTTGCATAGTGCATAGACGTGTCCCGAGGTTCCATAATTGAGCAATAGTTAGTGATTGAAAATCTTCTAAGTGACGACGCTAAAGGACTTAGTAAATCTCGTTAAATAAAAAAACTCTTATAGCGAAAGCTAACCAAAGTGGATCGACACAATTTATAATTTTTCTACAGCAAAAATCGTGTTCACTTCTTTACAATCATTAATAATCTCAATTTAAAACGATAGTTGATTTTCACCTATTAACAATTTAATCGTAGTTACACTATATTTCTAATTTTCATAATTAGTAGCTTCAGTTATAAACTTTATTCAGAGACAGAGTGTTTGGTTTTGGTGTTGTGAACGTATTAACCACGAGGTGAGACCACTGGAGTTATTTATCAGCCGACAGCTCCGATTCTATCCGACGGGACCCAACCCCAGGACAGTCAGACAGCAACGCTAAGTCTTTACTTTTAAACACCAATTGTTTACCAATATTCATAGTGATCAAAAGACAGTTTTTGGTGTAAGTCTTCCATATCAAAAACTCTCTTACTAGGAAAATCGCTAAAAGGGATTGTAAGGCTGATTTACACGCAAGTCATTCGTGTGCGAAATAAGTCTTGCCTAGAGTATCACGGCGCTATTATTTCTCTTATGAGTTAGCTTACATTATTATAATATAACTACAATAGAAAGAGAGAGAGAGTTGTATAACGAAGATCCAACTATAGTATTACGAATATCATTCGAATCATAATTGTAATCATCAGGGTTTAAGTAATCATTATCTTTTATTATATCTTTGTTAACCATACGCTCTCATATTCCAATCGAATCGTATCAGAATATACTTTAATTTTTACCAGTTAACAAATCACTTTAATTCGAATTTACCTTCATTTAACCTAATCCCCATTCTACCTAATTAGCCTCATAAGTAGAATATTTTATTAAACGTACAGTTCTGTATAGAACTAGGTAAGCAAGATCCCATATACCGACTTATTGGAAAGTAAGTTAAATAAATATAATTATCTCTTGGTGGCGTGAACTAATTTTACTTCCGCTCGGGTTTCACCCTCACGTCACACAGGTTTTTGGTGGCAGCGGTGGGATCTTGCTAGCCATAGTGCGTTTTTGAAAATAAAAAAAAAAAAAAAAAAAAAAAAAAAAAAAAAAAAAAATTTTTGAAATATTATAAATAAAGATATTCGAAATTGCAACTCTCTTTGCCTTATATTGTGGGTAAAAATAATACAATATATATATAACTATATGCTTGCATGCCAATTGGGGTAATTTACCGAAATATCTAGTGAATATCGAATTTTCCTTTCGGCGTCTATAATATATATGTGCATGATAAATTTTAAGCTGTTTTAGTGATACCATTACTGTGTACTAAAGTATTATATTATAAATTACAAAATGCCAGGCCCCGACGGAACGGGTAACGCCTCGCAGAATGAGAGTAATGTAGACTTGAATATAAGTAACGCGATGATGACCTCTATGGCTGATTGTTTTTCACTCCAGCATAGCACGTTAAATATCCCTTTCTTCGATGGGAAGAACGTTCCGTTAAAAGATTTCCTTCAAGATATCCATAACGGAGCAGTTTTTATACCGTCGAGATCCGAAGGGTCGTACGTTAAAGCAGTCCTAGGGAAACTGCAGGGAGCGGCTCGCGATAGTACATATGGAAAAAAATTTAAAACCGTAAACGAGTTGACAAAACATTTAAAGAAAAGATTTACACCCGGTAGAACGTACCCTTATTATCATAATGAAATCAATAATATTCGGATGCGTAGAAATGAAACCGTTAGTGATTTCTATGACAGATTAAATATAATAATCAGCGGGTCGCGCGTCGCTTTGGAAGATGAATTCGGTGAAGTTCCCGACCAGATGTTAAAGCCAGTGTACGCGTGCGCGTTGGATGCGTTCATACGGGGTTTGCCCGAGGAAATAGCCAAGGCTGTCGACGGACGTATGCCCAAGACTTTAGATGAGGCTTTGGAATACGCAGTTCATGTCGAAACGCGAATGCGAACCGGAATACTACCGGCGAGTGAAACATTAAGGGCATCGTTTGCGCGTTCTAGCCAATCAGCTTGTTCTCACTCGCAAGGTAATTTTCAAAATCACCAGCATCATCAACACCCATCGCGAAATTTTCAGAACTTTTTCGTCGCGGACGAATCGGTAAACAGGGAACGAAACTTGTCGCCCATTTGTTCAAGACACCCGTCGGGGATGTGTTGTACTCAAGGAGGGCCTGAACCAAGTGCGGGAGTACCCGAGTTTCCTATTCATACAATATTTCAACAACAATGTCCTGGTTGCCAACCAACACACTCCACTCATTGCCTAGGTGCGTCGTGTATGAAGAATACATTGTCATGCGGGTGCCAGCGTTCTTGTATAAATAAAATAGAGCAGCGACCGATTTCTCCCGATCCAAGACAGACCTGGACAAGAAATAAACCAAACTCGCTATTTTCAAATCCCCGGTTGTTCGACCCTTATAGATCAGGTGACCATGACTCGCGGAGACAAGTCACTAACACGACAATGAAATCGCGATCACCGTCCCCCCATGATAATAGCCAGGCCGAGCATTTAAACTCTCAAGTAGCCCGACGCACAGACGCGACGGCGGGTCAAATGACACACGAGCGTCAACGAACAGTGAGATTCGCAGAACCAAAAACAGAGTTTTTACGTGCGGATCAAGTCGAGAATCACCATTAATAAGAATGTCAGCACCCGAACTCGGAAATCAATCGGCAATTTTCCTTATAGACACTGGCGCAGAGATAAGTCTAATAAAAGCAGGCGCGTTAAGACCAGACGCGTTGGTAAATGTAAACGAGTCAGTAACAATATCGGGAATAACTACGGACCAGATAAGTACTTTAGGTATTACGGAATTAACATTACAGGGTAAACCCAATAATTTCCAGGTAGTTCGATCTACGTTCCCACTAGTTTGTGACGGTATTTTAGGGAAAGATTATTTGCGTAAGGAAAAAGCTGAAATTTCGTTTTCCCATAACACCATGGTGACGAAAACTGAACCAATAAGACCGTTGCGATTTCTGAGAGATGAAATGGTCGATACCGAACTACAATCCAATAGACGCGTTTTCCAAATTCGCGGCCGAACTAAGCAGGTCGTCGCCGTTGACGTAATTAACCCAGGTTTGACAGAAGGATATTTACCAAAAATCCTCACTAGCGAAGGCGTCTATATCGGTGAAGCTGCTGTCTCGGTTGAAAAGGGTAAGTGTCATGTTTTAGTAATTAATACGCTAGATGATGATATCAAAATAGAAATTCCGCCACAAGAATTAATACCTTTCGAAGTTCACAATTTTCCCGAAGAATTGGAAAACGGGTCAGATTTAGAAGAACCGCGATCAAAGGGAATAGAAACGAACCGGTTTGCAGAAGTACAATCCAAATTACATTTAGACCATTTAAACGAAGAAGAACGTGATCACGTATTAGACATAGTTGAGGAATTCCCGAACATATTTCATTTGACCGGTGATAAACTTAAATTCACACCAGCCGTAAAACATCGAATTCCCACACAGGATGATGTACCTGTTAATTCGCGTCAGTATCGTTTTCCCCCAATTCACAAAGCCGAAATCGCAAAACAAGTAAAAATCAAAATGGATAGCGATATTATTGCACCATCAAGCTCACCTTACAACTCGCCAATATGGATCGTCCCCAAGAAACCGGACTCCCAAGGAAATCCCAGATGGAGGATGGTTATCGATTTTCGCAAACTAAACGAGAAGACAATTGGAGACGCGTACCCATTACCGAATATTACAGACATTCTTGATCGGCTCGGTGAAGCTAGATATTTTTCAACTTTTGATCTAGCCAGCGGATTTCAGCAGATAGAGATGGATCCGCGAGATCGAGCTAAGACCGCCTTCACAACACCGGAAGGTCATTTTGAATGTAAGAGAATGCCGGAAGGCCTTAGAAATGCCCCCGCCACTTTCCAACGGTTAATGGACCAAACGCTACGCGGACTACAAGGCGTAGAAGTTCTTGTCTATCTTGATGATATCATAGTTTTCGCGCGTGACCTGGAAGAGCACGGTAAAAGAGTTCGTAGGTTGTTCAAACGTTTGGAAGAAGCTAAGTTAACCTTACAGCCGGATAAATGCGAATTTTTAAGAATTGAGGTTGCTTATCTAGGGCACATAATAGGTCGAAAAGGGGTAAGACCCGACCCAAAGAAGATAAGAGCTGTTAAATATTTTCCCAGGCCTAAAACCCAAAAGAATATCCGACAATTCCTCGGACTCGCAGGTTATTACAGGAAATTTATAAAAGACTTCGCCGCTAAAGCCAAACCCTTGACGGAATTGTTGAAGAAAGAATCTCAATTTATATGGGGACCAGAACAAAAACAGAGTTTCAAAGCACTACGAGAGGCATTATGCCAGGAACCCATTTTACAATATCCAAATTTCGAAAAACCCTTCACACTTACGACCGATGCGTCAGATTTCGCTATCGGAGCGGTTTTAAGTCAAGAAGTAGAGGGGCACGACATGCCTATCGCGTATTTATCACGTGCCTTAATAAAAGCGGAGCAAAATTATTTCACTACGGAAAAGGAGTGCTTGGCAGTTTTGTACGGTATACTGCAGTTTAGACCATATCTTTACGGACGAACCTTTAAATTAGTCAGTGACCATGAGCCACTTAGGTGGATCGACTCCATAAAAGATCCCGGTCAGCGATTGATACGCTGGAGGCTGAAATTACGAGACTATGAATACACGTTCGAACATAAGGCAGGCCGGCTTAACACAAATGCAGACGCGTTATCGCGGAATCCGATTACTAGCGACCAGTCGACCAGCTCCTCTGATTCAGAAGGGGAATATTGGTTACTAGAATCAGTAGATTCATTTCCAGAATATTCACAATATTTGAACCTCGTGAGAACAGCCGCGATCGAAAACCCAGATGTAGTAGAATTACACGATAACCTTTTTAATCAAGTCGATAATTACGCGCATACAGTTTCTGTTGATCTCGAGATGAGCGACGGTATAGCAGAAGAATTTAGGGTAAAGTACGGGGTACCGGAAACCCTAAGGCTGCAAGCTAAATTACATTCAACAGCAAAAATACAATTATCTGACAGAAACATTTATTACATTATGACGAAAATAAACTATTGGGACAAACCGACGTACGAGGACTTGTATATCAGCTTGGTTAACTTTCGCAAAATTTTGGAAATGGATAAAGTTAAATCCGTTACTTTACCGAAAATTGGTTGTGGAATTGACGGACTTAGTTGGAATAGTGTCCGAAGAATGTTACGGTTCGTTTTCAGGGGAACGGGTATCAAAATTACAATTTGCACTAACTTAAGAACGGAACTGCCGTCGGGTCAAACCCCGGAAGCTATAAAAATGTTTCCGATGAGTAGTCAAAAGAAAGAGAAACCAAGTCAGTCTAAAATACCTGCCGCGACATCTCGTAGAACATTAACGAGATCTGTCTCGGAAGTACCAAAAAAATCAGTTGATAAAAAGAATGCTAAGCCACGATCGAAAACACTGTCAGACCTGGATACCAGCGCGATTGCATTAAGAACACGGTCAAAAGCCAAAGTTCCCGCGAGTAAGCCAACGCCAGTTTTAGACCCGATAACAGAAATCATAACCGAGGATTCCGCTGATGACGAATCCTCGGAGCCTCCAGCGTATCGAAAGCAGAAAAGCGTTTTACCCAATTTGGGATTTCAACCCGGTTCATCCAATAAACAACCGCGCGATGTTACGAACATAGTAGATGAATGCGATCAAGTAGAGTCGACAATAGAGACCGGTTCAGACGCTGAAAATATCACGATAGAACTTAATCCGACGGGTCATGTTAGCGATAGTGATATAGATGACGAAGTATTCTCTCGCGCACCGGTGGATCTCAAAGAATTACAAGAGTCGTTTAACCGTTTCGATCAATCCTTACACGATAGGAGCGTAACCGAAGAGGAAGATTTGGTAACGAAGTTACCTACTGCATTATCGGAGGGTGAGGAAGTGGACGAGTTAATTCGAGAAACTCTTATAGAACGCGACCCTTATGACGACGAAACGGAGGACGAAGAATTAAATCGTAGAATCGCTAAACTACTAGAGAAGAAAACGGAAGTCAGCCAGGAAAAAGAGCAGGTAGAATTGAAAGACAATAGCCTAATACTATTGGACGAATCAATCATTAGTAGGCCTGCGCAAAAGGCAGTATTGCCGACACCTATAATCGCGCCGCGACCATTAGCACTGTCCACCCCGTATCCGTCTATGATACAGGAAAAGGACACAAGGGTAGACCGCGACGTAGATACTGAAAGATCGAAAGCCGTAAAGCTTCCGAGACGATTGGAGACGCAATTACAAATCCAACCGGGACCCTCAGGCATACAAATAACTGAAGGAATTCTACCAGATATAACACCTACGTCACCGTTGAATCTTCCAGGGGCACGTCATCGCCAGCCTAGTAATATAGTATGGAGTAGGGAAAATTTAACCTATCTGAAAGACAATTATGTTCACTTTACAACGGTAGACGCGGAGCTAACCACGCCAATTGGTAGACTATTAGTCGATTTAGAAGCAATTAACGCGGACGAGCAGCGAAACGCGAAACCAAAGATAGGTCAAATTCTTATCACTAAACGAGGAAATTATCGAATATTTAGTGTAGTAGTCAAAAGGAAGTATTATGACGATATAATGGTAACCAATCTAATTCTCGGTTTAGAAAATTTGAGAAAAATACTCAGCCAACTAGGCGTAACCACGTTTAGAATTTCAAAAACCGGTGACTTCACAGATGAAATATCTATTGATTTATGGCCGAAATTATTATCAGAAATCTTCGATGACAATAATATTCAGATAACAATATGCAACGGGATAACAGAAATACCACCGATCGGAATCCGCGCGGATATAATCGCGGAAATGCACAACAGCCTAATAGGGGGCCATAAAGGTGTAACAAAAACATACAGAAGGGTTCGCGAGAGATTTTATTGGCCTAGGATGAGAGAAGATGTGAGTAATTTTATACGGAGTTGTACTAGCTGCCAGGAGCAGAAGCTAGTCAGGGTAAAAACCAGGGAGCCGATGATGATAACGGACACGTCAGCCGAGCCGTTCGACAAAGTGTCATTGGATACTGTAGGGCCCCTCCCTGCAACTCCTAATAATAATAGGCATATCTTAACCATGCAAGATAATTTAACGAAATTCTGTATCGCAGTACCGATCCCTGATATAAGAGCCGAGACAGTAGCACACGCGCTAGTAAAACATTTAATCCTGCAGTACGGGGCTCCGCGAGTCATACTTACCGATAGAGGCACGAGCTTCGTAAACAAATTGTTTAACGAATTAGCTAAAACGTTTAAGATCAGGCATGTCACAACATCAAGTTATAGACCACAATCTAATGGTGCCCTAGAACGGAGTCATATAGTACTCACAGAATATATAAAGCATTATGTGGGAGAATTTGACGACTGGGATGAACTAGTCCCATTTGCCATGTTCTCCTACAACACAGCTGTTCATGAAGCGACCAATTTCACACCTTACGAACTGATCCACGGGAGAATAGCGCGTTGCCCGAGTTCGTTTCCGTCGGGTGAAAAGATATTGACTTATAACTCTTATCTTGGCGATTTAATAATAAGGCTAACGGAAATGCAAACATTGGCCGCTGATAATTTGATCCGAGCGAAATATAAATCCAAAAAGTATTACGATCAAAAAGCTCACCCATTTCCAGGAAAGGAAGGAGATATGGTAAGAGTATTGATAGAGGTAAGGAAAGGAAAATTCGGTAAGAGATATGAGGGTCCCTTTAAAATCATAAAGATGTTGGAAAATAATAGCGTTGTATTAGAAACAAACGATGGTAAGCGATTTGTAAAACATACGGACAAAATCGAATTGGCTTATTGACCCACCGACTTACGAATGACAAGACTTACGACCAATAATACAAAACGGAATAACGAAACCACGAGAACCCCTCAGGTTGACGAAATAGACAAAACAGAAGAAAGATGAAGAGCTTGACGTTGGTGTTTTGGGCTATGCTGATCGGAGAAACAACTAGCGAGCCCGGATATGCAGTGGAAACAATCGAATCGAGTCCTGGGATATATTATGAGAAGTTGCATAATATCCGTTTTAAACGAGCAGAATGGCGAATTGTCCTCTTCGTCGACGTGGAAAAATTAATACAACAATTCCCAACCAAGGAAGTGGCCGCCTACGAAAACATATATAAAGAATGCACGCAAACAAGGAATATGACAGGAAAATGTGACGGACTTCTACGAACCAACACTATAAGGGAAAAGGTGACCGAAGCAAAAGAACTGCGAGAGGAAGTTAGAGGGATAGCTAACGAAATCCTATTGCCTGACATCGATAACCTGCCTCACACTGTAGTTAAACGAGGGGCACCATTCGAATTCATTGGGACTGCAAGCCGGTTCTTGTTCGGAACTCTAAGTGTAGAAGACGGAGAATACTTCAATAGCGAGATTGATAAGCTACACCAGGATCAAACGAGATTGACGAAAATCCTAAGAAACCAAACGCATCTGATATCCAGCTCGCTGCACCACCTTCACGACAAAGTAGAGAAACACCAAAAGGAAATAGACCGAAATAAAGATAAAATTAGCGAAGGAATAAGAAGCATAAACAGAGTATCAGACGTCGTAGGCCACTTACAGTACTCGGGATTATTATGGAAGTATCAGGAGAGTTTAGGTGAAGCACTAGACGGGTATATGGACAGCCTTAAGAAATTCGTAATGGTGATAGAAGCGGCACGGGAGGAAAAGGTGCACGGTACCCTATTAACCGGAAAACAACTAAAATCGACTATCC
Organism: Tenthredo mesomela; assembly: GCA_943736025.1. Classification (NCBI taxonomy): domain Eukaryota; kingdom Metazoa; phylum Arthropoda; class Insecta; order Hymenoptera; family Tenthredinidae; genus Tenthredo; species Tenthredo mesomela. Next base: position 16,755,543 of record OX031018.1, on the reverse strand, counting down.
AAGAGATACACGAATCCATCGGAGAATACGAACTTCCGCTTCCGCGATATTATCATAGGATCGAAGAAATTGCGAAAATTGCAGTAATGGAGGTAGGAATCCACCGAGGAAAAATAATGATAATAATGAGATTGCCGTTGGTAGACCGGGTCACTTACCACCTCTATAGGATGCACAGCTGGCCGACGCCGCAAAGGAATGGGAATGGAACTATATCAGCCCAGGTGAAACCAAAAGCAACGTACCTAGGAATGAGCAATGATCACAACACCTATACTTTACCGGACGAGAGACATATAAGCGGATGTATAAACACATGGTACTGTCACCTATGTGCACTCGAACTACCATTGATCGAGGTTGCGACGTCCAGCATCTGTGAAATCGAAATGCTACTGAAGCCAAATCAACATACGCTACGACAATGTGATATCAGATTGAAGCCTGGTTACGAACCCTTTTGGACTAGATTGAGCTCCGTCGGAGGATGGCTATACTCATTTGACGAACCCGAGACCATTCAAATCATATGTAAAAACACGAAGGATCAACTGGTGACGCTTACGGGAACTGGGATCCTTTACTTAGATCAAAAGTGCGTAGGCAAGACACAATATGTGACATTGCCAGGAGTACAAGTTTTTACCCAACAAGAACAATACGTGTACCAACCCAAATTGACACTCAACATAAGTCGAATCGCACCCACCTTAAATCAGCATAATATGGTGAAATACCTAACCGAAACTGCGACGGAAGAAGAAGTCGAATTCTCACTAGGAAAATCGCTGTACGACATAGAAAGTGATTTAGAAGAATTGGGGACTCATCGCCGAGAGAAACAACATAATGAAAAACTGATTTACGGGGGATACATAGTGCAAATGGGGTTTGTAGCCGCAATAATAATGATCTGTCTCCGGAATAAGATATGGCACATAATCAACAAGAAAATATGCGGAAAGAAGGAAAAGGCTCGATATACTATTGAAGAGAAGATCGAAGGAAGTTCGAAATCAAACAATGAAATTGAATTAAAGGAGATCAGGACGACGACCGCCAGAGAAGAAGGGACCTCGACTCGCCACCCACCAACCCAAACAGCAAGAGTAAATTGAACCTAACACTAACGGACAGACTGTTTCATTTATTATATATATATATATTAACCAAACCATTATATCTTAATCCTCGAATATAATAATGAAAACGATGAATATAGAGTACATAATCATATATAGTTAACCAGGGTTAGATAACCTAGAATAGTTGGGGATAAGATAATGGGATTTCTGAAGGCTTCACAGGATAATAAATAGTGTAACATTCTGGGTTAACCGAAGATATATTTACTAGTGGTTAACTGTAGTAAGTCAGCAAAGTAAGAAAAGAAATAGAATCAGGAAAGGCCGAAACACAGAAGTCCAAGAGTAAGCACTTCAGAAGCTCCGAGGAAACAAATTATATAATTATAAATAGCGATAGTTTAGTATAAATCGACGGGGACGCCGATGACTTTAAGTAGGGAGGGGTGTTACGTACGGCCCCACACTTTTCCAAATTTCATATTTTCTAAGTTCCCACAGATAAAAACCGTGAGAAGATTGCAGACATATAATCCGAAAAAGGAGCATAAACAGAATATTTCGATTTCAAAACCCTCTCTTTTTAAAGTCACGAACTCCGGTCGAGTCCTAGTGATAAGAACTTAATATCCTGAGGTAAGCTAAGAGTGGATACAGCAGTGGGGTTTTGCTGACCCAGCACTGCATAGTCGGTTCGATGTGACTTCTCTCTCAATAAATAAATATTTCTAAGAACAAATAGGATCAACCAACCCATTAAGGATATTCTCAATAATAACAAACTGTTCATTAAAACGTATGGAAGAATGTGTGATAAGAATTGTCAAGAACCAGAGTACATGGAATGGTAAATGTTATTACAGACAGACTGTCTTGAGATTGGGACCGCGGAACGCTGTCTTAGGTAAAGCGGCCAGGAGCGATGAGTTTCACTCATCCGCGTAAAGACGCAGGTCTCTGATAGGCTAATTACGACGCGGAGTAACACCTATGCTATGCAACGGCGGCCTCGTGGCTGCATCCAAACTGAATAACTCGTCTTTCGTCTACAAAGTTGCATAGTGCATAGACGTGTCCCGAGGTTCCATAATTGAGCAATAGTTAGTGATTGAAAATCTTCTAAGTGACGACGCTAAAGGACTTAGTAAATCTCGTTAAATAAAAAAACTCTTATAGCGAAAGCTAACCAAAGTGGATCGACACAATTTATAATTTTTCTACAGCAAAAATCGTGTTCACTTCTTTACAATCATTAATAATCTCAATTTAAAACGATAGTTGATTTTCACCTATTAACAATTTAATCGTAGTTACACTATATTTCTAATTTTCATAATTAGTAGCTTCAGTTATAAACTTTATTCAGAGACAGAGTGTTTGGTTTTGGTGTTGTGAACGTATTAACCACGAGGTGAGACCACTGGAGTTATTTATCAGCCGACAGCTCCGATTCTATCCGACGGGACCCAACCCCAGGACAGTCAGACAGCAACGCTAAGTCTTTACTTTTAAACACCAATTGTTTACCAATATTCATAGTGATCAAAAGACAGTTTTTGGTGTAAGTCTTCCATATCAAAAACTCTCTTACTAGGAAAATCGCTAAAAGGGATTGTAAGGCTGATTTACACGCAAGTCATTCGTGTGCGAAATAAGTCTTGCCTAGAGTATCACGGCGCTATTATTTCTCTTATGAGTTAGCTTACATTATTATAATATAACTACAATAGAAAGAGAGAGAGAGTTGTATAACGAAGATCCAACTATAGTATTACGAATATCATTCGAATCATAATTGTAATCATCAGGGTTTAAGTAATCATTATCTTTTATTATATCTTTGTTAACCATACGCTCTCATATTCCAATCGAATCGTATCAGAATATACTTTAATTTTTACCAGTTAACAAATCACTTTAATTCGAATTTACCTTCATTTAACCTAATCCCCATTCTACCTAATTAGCCTCATAAGTAGAATATTTTATTAAACGTACAGTTCTGTATAGAACTAGGTAAGCAAGATCCCATATACCGACTTATTGGAAAGTAAGTTAAATAAATATAATTATCTCTTGGTGGCGTGAACTAATTTTACTTCCGCTCGGGTTTCACCCTCACGTCACAGTAGCCTTATCCTCGATGACTCCATTCTCTGCATTGTACTCTGATCAAATGATTCATTATGTTATTATGAAACCAAAGTTGACACAAACACTGAAAACTTTCTCACGAATTCTTAATGTTCATTAGATGGAATACTTGTATTCCGAACAGACGTTTTGAATGAAATCGAGTTCTGAAAAATGAATAAATAAATAAATCAATAAATAAACCAATTTTTGTCTTCAATGTTTCACCCTCCACTTACCTGTTCCATTTCGTCTCAAATATCGATCCTAGACACTGATAATCAATACTTACACCCAATTAATTGATATTTGATTTTAAATTCGTTGATAAACTTTGAAAATAAATGTTCACATCAGGTGAATGCGTTTTATTCGCATTCATTCTTTGCCGTGTTCAGCGTGATGATTGCTTTTTAAGTTAAGTATTTATCGAGTTAGCGCGGATGAGCTATAGTATTTATCGAGTTAGCGCGGATGGGCTATGCGGAGTCGGCATAGTACGGAAGATTCGGTAGAAGCACCACTGGCCGCCTGGCCCCGCCCGCCGAGCCTCACGCACGCAGTGCGCGCCTGTGTTGGTTTTCCCGTAGGAAGGGGGTCGTTCAGATTCACCGAATATTCGCGGTATATGATTTGTTCATGTGGCAGACATTATTAATATCGATATTTGTACCATAAGAAACATTAAGGACCGCGTCTACAACCATGACAAGCCTGCGTTGTCAATTGACAGCGCTTTAAAAATGTTTAAAAAAAACGTGTGCAAAATCATTTGTTCATGTCTGCCTCTTGGACTGATGGTCAAAATCATCCTCAAAACGATGAAAATCGAAGAGGCAGACATCCAGACCTCTGACTTTTGTAGTAATAAATTTTTTAAGTTTTTTTTATGATTTAAAAAAATGCATATGAAATGTACTGAAGCGTTACTTCACCTTCTATAAAGAAGAGACATGATAAATAATATGATGATTAATAATATGTTAATTCAGATTAAGAATAATATGATTGTTGTAAAATTATTTGAAAATAAAAGAGTTCGTAGGAGTTAACATCAAACAGACCTACTCGTCGTAGAACATTTTAGAACAGACTGAGGAAGCCTCTCAAGTATTTACAAATTCCGGGAAATTGAGAATTAGAGTGGGAATTTGGACTATATAAGACGGGTGCTCGAGCAGAGCTATTCATTCATAGAATCACAAATACAAATCACATCTACTAGATAGAGAAATAAAACTAAAAGAAAATGAAAACTGCAAAATTCAAATATAAAAGTAAAATAAATAATAATCAGAAGAATTCCCAGATAGCAAAATGTGTGCACAGTGCGCACACAGTGCGCTCACGTTGTGATGTCCAACCCTCACGCCATGAGCTCACTGCACCAGACATATGCGTCCTCATATGCGACGCATATGACATTCACGTCGTGATCTGCATATGTGTTCGGCACAGTGCAGTCATCACGTGATTGTATTATGCACTCAATTTGGAGGTAGATTCTTAACTTACATTTTCGAGTAGCACGGAATAGAACAAAAACCGATATTATAGGAAAAATTATGTATTGTCTGAACTGGTTACAAACAATGGTCAAAGACCTTCAGATAATAATTTCATGATAACCGGTAATATATTTAATTATCCATTAGGGTGGTTCATTTTAAACTTGCATTTTTTCTTTTCGTCTCCCGCCTGAAAACTCGGTGCCAAATTCGGAGAAAAAAATTCTCATTAAATCGAAGAGCATAAAAAAAATATTTAGAGGTTTTTTCAAATTAGCATGGTATTTTTTAATTTTTATTTAATTTTTTTTTTTCGTTTTTTTTTCACTTTTTTTTTTCAAAGCCGCCCTCGCGCTGTACTTTCACAGTAAAATTCGATAATTCATAACTAGCGTAAAAAAAACTTTTTGGACCAACGAAAAAATACGGGTCTACTTTTTTGACGTAGATTTCACGTAAAAAAAGTTTGAGTCGATTCAAAAAATACGAGGTCAAAAAGCACCCAAAATTGGCCGATTTGAGGTGGAATTGCCCAAATACAAATTGAACTCTCAAGATATGGTTATAGCAACAATTCGCCGCGGAAATTCAAATAATACACATATTGCGACTACCCATTATCGAAACGGAGGCTTTTGTAGCCACTTTTTTGTGTAATGAAATTTGCTTTCCAGGAATAATTGTTTTTGCAATTTATTGTTCATCTATCAGTTTTACAGAGTCTTGTTCTGCCACTGTTTTTTTTTTTTTTTTTTTTTTTTTTTTTTTAATGTATCAAATAAATAATCCCGCAGCACTTTTTATAACATATCAAACGAATGTTTCGAATATTAAAAAAAAAAAGCGTCGCTCAGCATTTTGCGGGAGTGACAAATGAAAAAAAAAAAAAAAAAAAAATACGAGCAAAAGTGAATGAAAAACACTATTTCGCAAAAAAGGTTCAACAAATTTTGCTCCTAATCTTGACAATTAGGTTTGATCTTGGAAAATATTTGTCACGAATTCTGAAACATCGAGTAAATCTTACGAACTGTTTTATGATGAAAATGATATTGATCATCTCATATCGAATGATTCCACACTGACATCATGCAGGTTCGGATTAATCATAAGGCTAATAAGGCTATAGCCTTAGGCCCTCGAAATTTTGGGCCCTTTCATTTTCAAAATTCAATTTTTCAAAATGGGATATAGTAATTTTTCATGAATTATACTGCGAACTTTCAATTTTAGTCTATAAAGAGCTGCCTGAATTTGGTTTATTTTTCCGTCACCGCTTTTTGAATTTCATCTATTGTATTAGATACATTCGGCCTTTTTGCAGAGTAGCCTTAGGTATCACAACTACTTAACCGGGCCTGATATCATGGTGCCCGCACGCGGTGCCGCGCACAACAGCGACACACGTGATTGTATGCACGCGTGATGGCTAGATGCGACTCATTACGCTCGCACATGTGTTGGCGTCACTTCGTGCTAGCAAAAATGGCGCGTTCTCGCCCGCACGACGTGAGCCGCACGTTATGATGGTTCAGTGCGTCGCACGATTGTTATCTGGGTTAGACAAGATGAGCTTGGACGAACAGTATTAACATAATATCATTGTGCATAGCGTAAATTATTACCCTACCTCGGTTGATTAACGCTAACGGGTTAAAACTCCGCAGCCGCAATTAATAAATATCCCTTGTACAATTTTATGATTAACGCTAACGGGTGAAATCTCCGCAGCCACAATTGTTGATTATCCTATACATGATTAACGCTAACGGGTTAAAACTCCACAGCCGCAGGCCTTAGATAGTATAAACCCCTAAGGTTATCATCACTTTAAATTAGAAAAAGAACAATAGAGTCAATTCAAGATAAAATGCCGTTGCTTAAGTAGCCCAGAGATTTATTAAAATTAAAAATTAAAGGAAACTAATATACGAGAAGTAAGTAACGTTTCAGTACACTTGGCAGACCTGAATTGTTCGATTACAGACACTGTGAAGAACCACAGAAAAATGGTCTGCCACCATGGTAGCGCTGAGTTTTCAATTGACAGCGCTTCAAAAATGTATAAAAAAAAAGGTGTGCTAAATCATTTGTTCATATCTGCCTCTTGAACTGATGGTCAGAATCATACTCAAAACGTTGAAAATCGAAGAGGCAGACATCCAGGCCTCTGATTCTTCAAAGGCAGACAATTTGAATATAATATGAAATTAAATATAATTTGAATATAATTGAATATATAATTAAAAAATTCTGCGCCTACAAAATGTTAATGAAAATAAATTATGTTACATATAAGCAATCGATAGGAGCGATTTCAAATATTTGGGTTCTAAATCTGTTACCTGTCGTCCCGCGGGTATGAAGTAACTGTATAGTTTGTCTTTTTTCACGCTGTATAATGTATTACCGTGTACATTATAAATATAAATATACTAGGGGGGCTTCGCCCCCCTGCGCGCTACGCGCGCCAACCCCCCATATTCTAATTTGTATCAGTTGTTTCTGAAATTCAAATAATCCGTGGATTTTATGTTCTTCGTATTCCTCGTTGTCCAGGTCGTTTGCCAAGTATTTCTAGTAGTCCAGGTCCTCGGCTTCGTAGTTCTCGTTGTCCAGGTCGTTCAGTGAGTATATCTCGTAGTCCAGGTCCTGGGCTTCGTAGATCTCTTAGTCCAGGTTACTCGCTAAGTATTTCTTGTAGTCCAGGTCCTCGGCTTCGTAGTTCTCGTTGCCCAGGTCCTTCGTTTCGTATTCCTCGTTGTCCAAGTCTTTCGCTAAGTATTTCCAGTGTCCAGGTCTTCGGCTTCGTAGTTCTCGTTGTCCAGGTCATTTACTGAGTATTTCTCGTAGTCCAGGTCCTCGGATTCGTATCTCTTGAAGTCGTGTCTAGAGATTATTAGGATATATCGCCGCCGCCGTGTCAGACATTTTGTGCTCTCCTCGGCTATCCTCGGCTATCCACGGCTATCTTCGGTTATCCTCGGCTATCTTCGGCTATCCTCGGCTATCTTCGGCTATCCTCGGCCATCCTCGGCTATCCCCGGCTATCTTCAGCTATCCTCGGCTCTCTCCGGTTCTCTTCGGCTCTCCTCGGCTGCCTTGGCTCTGCTTCCCCCTTTCCCTTTCCTGGGCCCTTGGACCGAGGGGAGGACCGGGTTCGGCTCCCCTTGGGTCTCCTCGGCTATCCTCGACTATCTTCGGCTATCTTCGGCTATCCTCGGCTATCTTCGGCTGTCTTCGGCCATCCTCGGCTCTCTTCGGTTCACTTCGACTGTCCTCGGCTCTGCTTCCCCCTTTCCCTTTCCTGGGCCCTCGGACCGAGGGGAAGACCGGGTTCAGCTCCCCTTGGCGCTCCTCGGCTGTCCTCGGCTATCTTCGGCTATCCAGGATAGTTTTCAATAGGGAAGCCAAATGGGCTGGGGGGAGGGGGCGAAAACAGCCGAGCGGGGTCCAGAAGGCCGAGGGCGAGGGGGGCGGAGCCGAGCGGGGTCGAGGAGGCCCAGGGCAAGAGGTAGGGGGGGGAGGGATAAACAAAAGCCGAGCGGAGCCGAGATCGCTGGGATACTGACAAAGGTTAGGTTAAATTACCTAACCTAAGCTAACCTAACCCGACCCAACCCAACGCACTCTATCCTGACCATGGCAACCTTACCCAACCTGACCTAACCTAACCTGACCTCAAAGGTCAGGTCAGGTAAGGTTAGGTTAGGTTACCAACCTAACCTACTCTATCCTGACCTACTCTATCCTGACCTACTCTATCCTGACCAAGGCAACCCAACCTAACCTGACCTAACCCACTCTGTCCTGACCATGGCAACCTAACCCAACCTGACCTGACCTAACCTAGCCTAGTTAGGTTAGGTTACCTAACACCTCAACGGTCAGGTCAGGTTAGGTGAGGTTACCAACCTAACCTACTCTATCCTGACCAAGGCAACCTAACCTAACCTGACACGACCTAACCCATCCTAAGGGTTAGGGGGAGGGGAGGGGCGAAAAGAGCCGAGCGGGGTCGAAGAGGCCATGGAAAGGGGGGGGGGGGGGGGGGGGTAGCGAGCGGGGTCGAGGAGGCCATGGAAAGTCTGACACGGCGGCGGCGGCGATATATCTTTATAATATAGAGAGATATATATATATACGTATGTGTGTGTGTGTAACTAAAGGTGGGCTATTATAGAGCCTTCTACGAAGAATCTCGTTCGCAGCTGCTCCTATACATTCGCATGTTTGTAGAGTCGTGACGGTTGGACGGTTAAAATTCGGGTCTCAGTTCCCGGTCTGCCTCTATCGAGCTCACCAATACACGCCATGGAAAAGCCAGAGAAGCGCTGTGTTTTTTGTGAGCACCCAGAAGCGGGTAAAATTATCTTATTTAATGCGAAAACGTTCGAAAAATGTGCACAAACGTTAATAATTAATTGACGTTAAATAATTAACGTTAATAATTTAATTAACGTTAAATCACTGACCAAAATGTCTGCCAACTTTTTTTTTGTATTCGGGTAGTCCTAATGAATCGAATGGTCGCAACTAGAACCATGAACAAATGATTTAGTAGAGCTTTTTTTTTTACATTTTTACAACTACGTCACGTGATAATGCAGAGCCCTGCATGTCTGCCTCTTCGATTTTCATCGTTTTGAGGATGATTCTGACCATTAGTCCAAGAGGCAGACATGAACAAATGATTTAGCACACCTTTTTTTTTTTACATTTTTGAAGCGCTGTAACTCAGAAACGCAGCGACGTAGAACCTTAATTAACTGGACCAAATCGATTTGTATTGATCTAAACTTTCATCCCTATCGATATGAAACATGAACAAATCATATATCAAAATGGCAGCCAGCTCCCTAACTAAGGGTACAGGGCCATCACAAGTCTTCCTACAGCGGTTCGGCATCTCAAGTATCGGCACTCCTCCACCTAACCAGCAATGGCCCTGCAATCTGTGTTTGCTGGGAAAGATAGGCCCGAGGAGTTTATCCTAACCCCCTGATAGAAACAGTCACAAAATATAATTATTCCTCTCATTTTGAATTTACCAAACCGGAGTAGTAAATGATAACTTCACAAAATATAGTGGGAATTCTATTTTGAATAAAAGATGTATAAAAATTAGATTTTTTTTTTTTAGATTTTATTTTTAACACGTTGACTACTCTTGTTGTTTCAAATGAAAATTGATTTTTTTAGTAGTCGGGGGGCGGAACCCCTAGTAGGGGGGGGGGCCCTACCGGGGCTTCGTCCCTGGACCCCACTAGGGCTTTGCCCCGGAACCGACCAGAGGCTACGCCCTTGGACCCCCCCGCAGAGGTTAGTCTGCTCTATGCTTTTTCAACATCCAATACAAGTTACTAATGTTGTCGAATTTTGCGTAACTCATTAGGAAAAATAGTATACGCAACACGTGCTTGCGCACTAGTTACGCAATGTACTATTCTTCATAATATTTGCAATAACTATGTGATTCATTTTCTTGCAGATGAATGTTTTTGGTCAAGTTTTACTATTCAGAGACCTCTAATCTAGTTAAAAAAAATGGCGAAAAATTAGAAAGATTTACTTGGCAAGGGGCGGCGATACTTCTATGGGCCTAGGGCGCTCTTTAACCTTAATCCGGCGCTGGCTGCACGGTGCGGCGCTGCACCGCGATGCACCGAGGAATTTTAATATTGCCGTGTTATCTTATGTAGATGGTCACACTATGCGGTAACGAAGCGCAGAGCAGCACCGCACAGCACCACAGAAGTTTAAAAATTCTGGGGCGAGAATATTTTTTTACGGTGGCGTGCTTCGCCGTGCAGCTCTATGTGCTACGCTGCCGTGTTGTGTGAACAGACAGGATCGCGAGAATTGCGTCAATGCACCGAATAGCCATCTTTGCTGTTAATAGAATACAATCAGCCACACCACGCTGTAACGCTAACGAATTGACAGAAATTTTTTATAGCAAATGTTACATGTCGACGCCTGGGTGGAAGAAGATCGTATCTCGAAAAATCCGTGAAGAAGATCGTATCTCGGAAAACTCGCGAAGAAGATCTTAACTCGGAAAACCCGTGAAGAAGATCGTAACTCGCAAAAACCCGTATAATATTATATGGGTTTTTGCGAGTTACGATCTTCTTCACGGGTTTTCCGAGTTACGATCTTCTTCACGAGTTTTCCGAGAGACCATCTTCTTCGCGGATTTTTCGAGTTACGATCTTCTTCACGGGTTTTTCGAGTTACGATCTTCTTCGCGGATTTTTCGAGATACGATCTTCTTCCGCCCAGGCGTCGATATACCAGTTGATAAATTGTTATTAAGGTACAGGTATATGGGGTATGCCACGTCAGACCAGGGAGCCCAAAACCCTCACTATTTTTTATTGACTCAATTATCATATATGGTATTAAAATAATGAATTATAAAATCACAAATTAATTCTAACTATTCATTTAAAATTCCTGCTAAGTTTGAGCCCTTAATATTAATATCAACCCGACACCCAAGACGACGAAAGTTTCAAATGGGCGATTTGCAAGTATTCTTTAAAACTAAACTTCGAATTTTTATGACTCCGATGATTATTGATGAAAAAAATCTGAAATTTGGTATAGTTATTTTCCCAACCCAAACGTAGAAATAGGCGAGTTTGTTACCTGGTAAAATTGAACAAAACACGGTATTTCTCAATGAAGACGTGCGCGTTGGGAAACGGCGCACCATTTCTCCACTAGTGGGCGAAAACAGTTTTTGCCCACTAGTGGAGAAACGGTTCGCCGTTTCCCAACTTGCACGTCATTCATTGAGAAATAGCGGGTTTTGTTTATTTTCAGCAGGCGACAAAATCGCCTAATTTCACATTTTTGTTGGGAAAATTAGTATGTGGAACTCGTGGGCAATGACGATTTGAGCTGAGTGTGATATCCGCACTCGCTTTCGGCTCGTGCAGATAACTTCACACTCACTCAGAATCGTAATTTTTGCCCACTCGTTGCACAATATACTATTGTACTTGTATGATGTCCGAAATGGTGAAATTCAACAATATTTTTAGATAATTATATTCTTACCTTTTAATTATACTTAACTTATTTGAAAAAAAAATCATCACATTGAGAGTTGAATGAATAAATAAATAAATCTAATCTAATCCACCCAATAAACACAGGTCCGTTTAATAGACGTTTAAAAAATGTGCCAGCTGCATAAATTTGGTGCACGTGGATAAAATTGATCGTAGATCCACGTACAGGCGGACATCAGACCTGGAAATTCATTGTACTATAGGTTCAATTTTGGTATAATGAATGTATAAAGGGTTGTTTCATCAGTTTTTACACGTATAATGAACACGTGTATTATACGGGATTTCAACTACCTTGTGTTTATTGGGCAATAACATCTTTCAATTTTACTCGCTTCAGAAAAAAAACGTATCGTAGGTATTCGTTCGAAAAGTGACTTTGCGAATGGCTGATGTAATCGACGTTTCTATGATTGGATAATCCGAATCTTATTCTTGCGAACAAATGTATGTAAGGTAAGCGCACCAATAGTGAAACGCCCACCGCTGTGTCTCGATTATTAACGGCAATAAAAATAATAAATTTGAAAGTTCTGGAGAAATTTTTATTCCGGGCTCACAGTCAAGTTTTGGGGCTGTAAACTAACCATATATTAGGTCTATATTAGCTCATAATGAATTTTTAAAAGAATTTCAAAGACTCGAGATTTTCGGAACAGAAGTGAAACAGCCAAATGAGTGGGGAACCAGTAGTGAAACAGCTAGATGACCAATTGTGAAACGCTATCACCTGTCAAACAGCATATACCTAACCTAAAAATGATTCGTCCATTTGCTGCCCTTGAAACTCGAAATTCTTTGAATTTTATACCTAAAATTTATGTAAAACTATCGAAAAAATCAATCTGATAAAGAAATTCAAAGTATAACATTGTCTGGGCACAGAAAATTGAAGAAAAAACCACAAAAAGCAGCTGTTTCACTTCTGGTTGCATCGCTCTTCCGAGGCAACCAGAAGTGAAACGCGGCTTTTTTTATAGGAAAAACTGTAATTTATTCTATTTATCTGCTCTTCAACGATAAATAAAGTGTCACTGCTACCGTTGTTGGAGTTTTTCAGCACTTGATTGAAAGAAATTACGTGCTAGCTCTCTTTTCGATGCAGAGCGTCAGCATCCCGGCGACGGGCAGACGGAGGCTAAAGAGCCCGCTCGTCGGAAGGGGAAACAGAAATATGACATTTTAAAATTCTTCCAAACGTTTTCGGCGAAAAAAAAATTTTCTTTTACTTTGTAAATATATTTCTTAACTAAAGCAATGAATTCCCCAAAAAAAAGTTATTGATAGAATTTGCAGAAAGAGAAATAACTCCGCTGTTTCACTATTGGTTAGTGTTTCACTATTGGTGCGTTTACCTTATGTATGTCTGTCTGTCGTTGGAAATTAAACTAGCCGTATAATCTCAAGAACGGCTGGACAGAAAAATTCTTGTTTTGTAGGGTCATAGAGTCTGTCCTGATGATAAAAAAATCATACAATTTTTATTTCAGAATATTTGAATTTTTATTTACAATTAAAAAATTGACACACATTTTTTCAAAATTACACACATACCTAATATGCAAATCCTGGTGAGGATTCTTTTATTTTTTAAAGAACGCAGAATCGATTGTTGACCAACTCTTACAGCAGTGTTTATTCAGAGTAGATCTATTCTGTATTTCAACGCCAACCTGTAAATTTTAATCTTGGTCAATTAATTGCTCACGTATTTCAATGATTTTTATCATCGTTGCTAAGGTTTCAGCAATTAATACCCGTGCCCATAGGGCTGCGTTCCAAAACTACACCCAGGTCCACCCGGGTGCTTCTAGTCGGCTTCTAGTCGCTGATTGGCTGCCGGGTAATTCACTCAAATGAGAGTCGCTCGAGACTTGCTCCTCGTGACGCTACTGTTTCTCTCAGCCAATCGCAGAAGAGAGAGGGAAAACAAAAGTTGCGTGATTTCACCCGATCACATCCGACGAAACGAGCAAGGTGGCTGAGGTGGTTCCTCACAGTTCCGTCGTTCCTTGATTCAATCAAATTCAAGCGGCAAGAAAAAGAAATAAATAAGGGCCAATAAAAGGGCGATAGTGAAATATCGTAAACGGAAGAGAGAGCGTGGCAAAGCGTGGTGAATGAGCGTGGATGAGCGTGGTGAAAAGAAAAAAACTATTGAAGAAGAAAACTATTTTCAAAACTATGACAACCCCAAAGAGTGCTGAAATTGTGCTAGAACCGGGTGTCCATCAGTTGCTAAGCGACACAAACGGGATCCCGTTTGCGGGCACAGGACCGATCCCGACGCTCACAATCTGGAATTGCATAGATTAGAATTTTCGTGACACTTTTATTCTTCGTGTGTTTTTTAGTGTCTCACTCGCACTACAGCGACATCCTATAAGTCGAATGTTGTTGTGTGAGAGAAACTCTCATAGCGCGAGTACAGAAGGGTTAAATGACATGTTATCAACTTTATACTTATTTCATTTAAAGTAATCATTTTTTCAACAGACAATAGCATATTCGAGATTCGGGACGATGCATCCACGCGTGCGTTTTTTGAACCTTGCATCCCAACTGATACTTTAAGGGGACCAGTACAGCGACTTTTCGAAAAATTATGTTAGTCCGAAATCAATTTATTTCATAACCAAAGTTCATTTCACATCAAAATATTTTCCTTTTTCAAAATCATGTGTCGTAAGGATTTTAGAGCACCGTTGGACCGATTCAGGTCATCTTGGATTCATTTTCTTCAGAAAACAAATCCTCATCATGTGAATGTAGGAATTTAAAAATAAAAAATTATGTCATAAGTTATGATCAATTTACCAAATTTGCAAAAATTATTATCACTCATTTCTTAAATAACTTGACCAAAACGAAAAAATTTCAAAATTCCTACATTCACATGATGAGGATTTGTTTTCTGAAGAAAATGAACCAAAGATGACCTAAATCGGTCCAACGGTGCTCTGAAATCCTTACGACACATGATTTTGGAAAAGACAAATTTTTCGATGTGAAATGAACTTCGGTTATGAAATAAATTGATTTCGGACTATGATAATTTTTCGAAAAGTCGCTGTACTGGTCCCCTTAATTCCAGAGCCGACGACACACGATACGGGCATCTGTAAAAATCCAGGTGGAGTTCTGTTGTTTATTTTATTTAGAAATATGCAGTTCAAAGTTATTCATTTACCCCCCCCCCCCCCCCCCCCCCCCCCCCCCCCTATTTCTTATGCAAGGCGAACCCAGAAATATCGAGCGCAGGAATTCTGAAAACCAGGCCTCCGTTGCTCCGCAACCACACGTCTACGCTACTAAACCTTTGCAAGTCCCTGTTGCTCGACCGCCGCAAGTTCCCGCTGCTCCGCGACCACAAGTCTCTTGTGTTCCGAAGCCAAGTAATACATTTTTTTTTTAAATTGTTGACAATTCACATTATTGTATAACGTATGTTCCCAACTGTCAAAAAACTTTTCAGTTGCATTGTGGAAAGACGAGAAAGCTGTCCGATATCTGCTCACTACATGGAAAGACTACAAAGAATTACTTGATAGTGCAACGATGAGAAACGAGGCAGTGTGGTGCCTCATCGCAGGAGAGCTGTCAGTAGCTAACAATACCTGGGTATATTCGGGGCCCCAGTGCGACAATAAATTTAAAGATGTACGGGAACCCGGGGCAAATTGAACGATGAAAAGTTTAAAGTGATGAAACAATTCATTTTCACAATCAATTCTTTCGTAAATAATTTTGAGATGGGCTTTGATCTTTAATAAACAGCAATCGATTATAAGAATTAGTCATTTTAAGTAAATATTATTATTAAAAACAATTATAATGAATGAGTCAAAAAGGTTCAGTTTGCCCCAGGACTGGGGTAAATTGAACTTGAGTCGGGGCAAATCGAATGTATGCAGAAAAATATTAGAAAATAGTTACTTACCAAATTTAAATTGTTTTGTTTGAAATAGTGAAATATTCTATTGTAGTTATATATTAAAATCTGTTCCAAATGTAGAAGAAATTTCATCTAATTAATTAATGACAACTTATAACCCTTCTTGGGGCCGGTTCAGAGTTCCGAATCTTCAAAGCTCCGAACGGTCAAATTTCCGAATTTATTCTAAACGATTTCATAATTTCCAGAAAGACTAGGGTTTAGAAAATTAAAATTTCGAATGGTCTAAATGCAGATAGCTCAAGACTCCGACAGTCCAAACTTCCGAAAGTTCAAAATTCCGAAAATCCAAAATTCCGAAAATCCAAAATTCCGAAAGTTTAAAATTCCGAAAGATCGAACGTGTTCTCAACGTGTCGATGAAACGACGCGCGACGGCTTGATGTTCAAGTTTCGAAGTTTTGGCCTTTCGGATCTTTAATAGCTTTCGGAATTTTGAACCTTCGGTGTGCTGCGATTCGGAATTTTTTAAATTGGTTAAATAGACTTTCGGTGAAATACCCTTTCTGATAACTGTGAGTTCGTTGCATTAAAATTCGGAAATTTGACCGTTCGGAGCCTTGAGGATTCGGAACTTCGAACCGGCCCCCCCTTCTTGTGTCAGACAGGTAGGAATTTGAACGATGCGCATCTTTTACGCGCAACCTCCTTCAAAACCATTGTCTCACAGACAGTCATTTTACCCCGACCAATTTGCCCCAAAGCTATATTTTCAAAATAATATTTATTTCAACCGATATAACTAATACTTTCAATATTGTTATAATTGTTGATGAATAGTTTAATGATTGCAGAAGTCGATAAAATAAATTTCAATCTAAAAACTTCATGAGAAGTACATGTAAACTAAGAACTAAAATCACGAAAATTATGGTTAGAGGGCACCAAAATATTCTTTTCGCTCTTTTTTCTCAGGAACACGAAAATTTTAAAACCCATCGATTTCTTTATTATCGCGATGATATTAGACTTCTTTATTTTTATTTTCACGTGTTTACATTTACCCATATCAGAATAATTACAGAAATTCAATTTACCCCAGAGTTCAATTTACCCCGGTCTCCCCTACCCATATCAGAATAATTACAGAAATTCAATTTACCCCAGAGTTCAATTTACCCCGGTCTCCCCTACGTAAAAGTTACATGAAGGTACGGGACCACAATAATCAAACAGGGGTGGAACCCAAAACCTGCAAGTTTTACAATGATATGGAAATTATTTTAGGTGACAAGCCATGCGTCAGACCAGTAACTGTGGCGTCTAACCTGAAAAAGAGCGCCATAAATACGGCATTATTTCTGTGAAGAAATTATGATGGAAACGCGTCGAAAGTGCATAGTTGCCAGTGCGGTGGTCGCAGGTCATTATTTTCTGCAAACTATCTAAATGGATGATAAGGTAAACGCACCAATAGTGAAACACTAACCAATAGTGAAACAGCGGAGTTATTTCTCTTTCTGCAAATTCTATCAATAACTTTTTTTTGGGGAATTCATTGCTTTAGTTAAGAAATATATTTACAAAGTAAAAGAAAATTTTTTTTTCGCCGAAAACGTTTGGAAGAATTTTAAAATGTCATATTTCTGTTTCCCCTTCCGACGAGCGGGCTCTTTAGCCTCCGTCTGCCCGTCGCCGGGATGCTGACGCTCTGCATCGAAAAGAGAGCTAGCACGTAATTTCTTTCAATCAAGTGCTGAAAAACTCCAACAACGGTAGCAGTGACACTTTATTTATCGTTGAAGAGCAGATAAATAGAATAAATTACAGTTTTTCCTATAAAAAAAGCCGCGTTTCACTTCTGGTTGCCTCGGAAGAGCGATGCAACCAGAAGTGAAACAGCTGCTTTTTGTGGTTTTTTCTTCAATTTTCTGTGCCCAGACAATGTTATACTTTGAATTTCTTTATCAGATTGATTTTTTCGATAGTTTTACATAAATTTTAGGTATAAAATTCAAAGAATTTCGAGTTTCAAGGGCAGCAAATGGACGAATCATTTTTAGGTTAGGTATATGCTGTTTGACAGGTGATAGCGTTTCACAATTGGTCATCTAGCTGTTTCACTACTGGTTCCCCATTCATTTGGCTGTTTCACTTCTGTTCCGAAAATCTCGAGTCTTTGAAATTCTTTTAAAAATTCATTATGAGCTAATATAGACCTAATATATGGTTAGTTTACAGCCCCAAAACTTGACTGTGAGCCCAGAATAAAAATTTCTCCAGAACTTTCAAATTTATTATTTTTATTGCCGTTAATAATCGAGACACAGCGGTGGGCGTTTCAATATTGGTGCGCTTACCTTAGTAGTGATAGCGAAGACGAGAGCACCAACGTAATTCAGGGGGGTTTACTACGTTTGCGTGATTATGATGGAAAGCCGGTGAGAATTACAAACTACGTGGAGCATACGATCGAACGAATCTCGGATCAACAATTTCGTCAACTGTTACTATTGGAGGTAGGAGAGGGGATGGAGGGAGGGGGGGCCACCCGCCCACCCACTTCCCCCTACGATTCCCTATGTAGCGGGGACTGCAGAGAAGATCCGCCGCATATGCAGAGCATATGACATTGAAGTACGGTTCAAATCAACGTCCACTTTGCGTGGCTTGTTGACAGAAACCAAGCCCCGACATGCTGCGCAAGAAAGCAAGGAGTGTGTATACGGAATCCCATGCCAATGTGGGGACGTGTACATCGGCGAAACAGGAAGGCCCTTGAACGTCCGCATCCGGGAACACCGAAAAAACGTTAAAATGTGCGAACGATCGAAATCGAGATTGGCCGATCACGCCTGGGAAAATGAACACCACTTCCAGTGGGATGATGCTCGGATATTGTTGAAGGAATCCAATCCTATCAAACGGAAGCTGAAGGAATCAGCGTGCATAGCAGTGACACCAAATGCTGTAAGTCAACCCAGCATAGAACTTAGCAAATTATGGTTACCTTTGTACAGGGATGAGGTGAGGGAAGCCATGAGCAGGCCAAGGCGGCGCCACCAGTCGTAGCTGGCGCCACCTACAAACAACCTATATATACCGGTGAGCGCGGAATTTGATCACTCTTTGATGGGAAGTCGCCAGACAACCTTTCCTGAGGACGGGAGCAGATATCAGCGCCCGAAACGTCGAAGATGAATAATCTTATAAGCAGTGGAACTAGTCCAAGTAACCCCCTCGAGGAAGGGGGGGAAGTGGGTGGGCGGGTGGCCCCCCCTCCCTCCATCCCCTCTCCTACCTCCAATAGTAACAGTTCATTACCAGTGCTATTATCTTTCAGTCAACAATTTCGTCAACATTTTCGGATCACTCGTGGCACTCTAGTACTGTTCGAAAATCGTTTGGGTCCTCTATTGGCTCCTGCTAATGAAGACGGTAGACCGAGAATTGAGGTGCGCAAGCAGTTGCTGAGTTCCTTGTGGCTATTAGCAACACCAGATTCATACAGGTTTAAATACCTAAACATTGCCATAGTCATAAGTATGCCTGCAAATATGTACTATTTTCTCATTACAGGTCTGTCGGGGAAAGGTTTGATTTAGCTAAAGCATCCCTTAATCACTGTTTCCAAAGGGTTGTCAGGGCACTCAATGAAATTGCTTCTGAAATAATCGTATGGCCCACAGGCCATGCAGCTGCTGTAACAAGTCAAAAATTTCAACGGCTAAGACAATTTCCAGGCGTGATAGGCGCAATCGATGGTACACATATCGAAATAAAAGCACCAAAAGTAAGTATATGACGAAGAGTATTTCTTATACATAGAAACATAGATTCTAAAATTTAACGGCATTCTTCTTCTCACAGGTTGACGCTCAATTTTATATTACGCGCAAGAAGCGGTTCGCGATCACGCTTCAAGGTGTTTGCAATGCAGACTTGAGGTTCACAGATTGCTTTGCTGGCTTTGCAGGCTCGGTTAGAGACCTTCGAATATTCCGAAATTCAGATTTATGGATGGAGGTTCACCAAGACAGAGTTGCTTTCTTCCTTGCAGAGGATTATATCATTGGCAACAAGGCTTATCCTGCATTGTCGCGGTGTATACCACCTTACCGAAACCTTGGTAGAATGACACCGGTATGATACCCATATTGATATTTGTTTCTACTATTATCATAATGAATTTAAGATGATCAATTAATTCATTATCAATTTTTTTTTTCTCCCGCAGAATCAATTACTCTTCAATCTGCTGCATTCCCAAACAAGACAGGTTATAGAACGATGTTTTGCCCTTTATAAGGGTCGGTTCAGGCGTCTGAAATACTTCGACATGAATCGCGACAGGGAAATTCCATATGTGATCTTGGCTTGCTGTGTACTACATAACTTATGTCTGGATGATGCTAATGATGATATCCAAGACTTCATAGCTGAAGGACAGCGAGAAGCAGCTGATGTAAGAAACATTGGGTTACCTAACGATGGGAACGAAAATGAGGCGGACGGGCTAGCAAAACGGAACCGTATAGCTGCAGCCTTCATGGCTCAAAGACAGTGATAAGTTACGAAAGTGGTAACTCCATTGCCGATGTGAATTACTTCATCACCAAAAACTCGTAAGTCTCTTCCGAAGTTGAGCTCTGAAGTTTCATTAGAAACAATTACTGAGTAAAAATCGTTTTTCTAGTTGTGCTTTGCTGGTGTTGGGACCCGTGACAACGCAGCAGACTTCAAGAACCCGTTGGTAGTTGCTGAGTACGACGTCGACTCCAATCTTTGACGAATTAGGAGACAAGATGGCCAATGAAGATGTAGAAATTGTCAAATTTAATGCATCAAACAACGATGTACCTGCACCATACGAGGTCAAAGGATTCCCCACGCTTTTCTGGGCACCAAAAGACTCGAACGATTCTCCTGTTAAGTACGAGGGAGGCAGGGAGCTTGATGACTTTGTTAAATACATTGCTAAACAGGCTACCAACGAGCTAAGCGGATTCGACAGAAAGGAAAACGCGAAGAAGGCTCCAGCCGATGAACTTTCAATTGAATTTTCACACAATTTAATCCTTTATCGCGGGGATTAAGTACGTCGTAATTTATGGAATATGAGGTGGTGTTTTAGTGCAATCAAAACGATATGATTGTAGAAAGTCATCGGTTAAAGTATAGACTTTATGTGTCATAGGCCGTAAAACCACGATTTTAACCTCGCTTCGCTCGGTTTAAACGCGGTTTTCGGCCTGGACACATAAAATTCTGTATGCCATACGGCCGAAAAAGTATTTTCTGACGAATTTCATCATAATCCTCGCCTTCGGCTCGGATTATAAACTCAAATTCGTCAGAAAATACTTAATCGGCCTAGTGACATAATGTACTATTGTAATAATTATTACGATACGTTGCAGAGTTTAAAAATTGTTTTTTATGGATATAGCCCAGTCATTATGTACTTTTAACCTTGCAAAAATTCCGTTGTCGCTCTTTCTTGTTTTTACCGTTGAGGGGGGTCAATGCCCAGCAAACACATAACCGTCTAGTTATGTAACATGAGTCCCACAAAGCAACCTAACGTCGGTAACGTTGCTGCAATATTATTGTAACGTAACATTTGTTAGTTACTCGCAACTAACGAATGCAATGTAACTGTAATATACCGAGAGCCCCAATAAATAACATAACATCGGTTACGTTGCATCAACAATAATGTAAAATAACATTTGCTGCTAATGTAATTCTAAGTTTATATGAGCGCGGCAGTTCGTAGCAGTTGCTATTGTTACTGCGTCCCGGTGTGGTAGAGAGAGTTTACGTAGTGAAGAGAGTGAAATTTATGCCGTCGTGGTCAGTCTGAAAAACAATACCCAAAAATTGTAGGTTATATATTATAAAACTCATGAATAATAGTGTCTGAACTAGTAGTATACAAAGTATTACCTAATGGACAAATAATAAAATTCTAACCTCACTTTTGCTTTTGCTTATACACGTGTGCCTCACAATACAAATTATTTTCAGACATCTTCACGCCCTTGTTGTAATCTTGCTCATAAGTGATTAAAATGGCTAAAGATATTCGGTATTATGCATCGTGAAGTTAATTATTCGGTATTCATTGTCGAATAGATATAGTGGTAATAAACATATGGAATACCTAAATCGCCAAATGAAGTCGTCAGCTTCTGATAAACATGTGGAAATATATTATGACTATTCAATGAAATCTCAACTTGAATCTATTGGGTAGAATCCGTGTACAAAAGTGCAGTGAATATATCGAATCTTTTGGCATATTCACTGTTCTTTTGTGCGTGGATTCTTCGAAATGGATTCGAGTTGAGATTTGAAGCCTATATAGGCCCGTACTAACATAATCATCACAACGCTAGATAGCGTGTTACCATCTGTTACCTAACTATGATGCTACTGTCAGGTATTGAAAATATCACACGGTTACATGTATGTTATGTACCTGCCACCTTGAACTGAGTGGGAAATTACCACTAACCCAGCGGTAGCAGGAAACTAACCAGCTATGTAACGTGTTATATTGAGTTAGATGTAAGTTACCTAACGTTTACATAACTGTGTTCGCTGGGTGGTAGTCTAAATTCAAAATGGCGACCAAATCCTGCTTTTGCTTATGTCCGACATTTTGAATTTTATGAAAAATTGTTTTTCCTCAATAACCTTGCCATTTTCAACTTTAACGAAAAATTGTAGCGACTAAATTTGTAGGAAATTCAGTTACCTACAACTTTAGTTACTGCATTTTTTTTATCAGATCGATATTTTTTTAATTAAACCTAAAAAAAGCGGCGAAGTAAAACTATTGCATTATCTCGTTTATTTTCAACTTTAGGGCATAACCGAACAGGAACAAACTTGTTGGGAATTACATTTTCGACAGTTTTGGTCCTCAACTTTTTTTTCGTACAGTCAATATTTCAGGCCGTACGCCAACGGCAAAGAAAAAGAGAACGGTCAAAATATTTTTTCGCGAACTATTTGACAACTGAATACCTCTGTGAAATGAAATACAAATTGTTATCTTAACACATAATAGCATATCTCAACACATGCACCGGAAGTCCTCTTTTGCGCACCGTCTACAGGCACCAAAAGCAGACTTGCGCACCCGTGTGCGAGAAAACCTGCTTTCGTGCTCGCAGACGGCACACAGACCAGGACCTTCCGTTGTATTTATTGTAAAAAATAGAGTTCGATACGCTAGCCCAAAACAGCAATCCCTTACTTGTGTGAAGGCGCCTCACTCTCTACCTTCGGGCTCTTTCGGGCCTTCAGACTCGTGCGCGGATTGCTACTTTGCGCTCTTGTATCGAAAATCACCATTTATTGAAAAAAAAAATCTTTTCCACATGGCGTGCGCAAAGTTCGATTTTGCGCACGCTTTGCGTGCATAAAATTCAACTTAACGCGCGTTGTGTTGAAAAATGAAGTTCGATACACGTGCGAAAGATGATTCTCGACTCGCGTGAATGTCACCCTCGCTTCGCTCCGGTGAAAAACTTCACACTCGTCCGAGAATCAACACTTTCGCACTTGTATCGAAAAGTACTATTTCCAAACCACCACAGGGGTAGAGTTTCTGGCGCGCTTTTTCTTGGCGTAGTATCCCCAGTAGGCCTTATCCACGTATCATTACTTGCAAGTAAGTATGTTTCGTTTGTTGTTTTTTTGTTCCTAGGGTTTTGAAATAGGGTTTAATTTTTTGCTATAGTTGCAGAATCGGAACTATTTGGTTTTTTTTTTTCAACGATGGTCGCCTTCCAAATCAACATCGTCGGTTCCAACTTCGGAAACTTCGAAATTTTCGATTTCAGGAGTATTAGTGTTGAATGTTGATTGTAATAATTTGTATATCATTTCACAGAGGCATTCAGTTGTCGAATGGTTCGTGAAAAAATATTTTGACGATTCTCTTTTTCTTTGCCGTTGGCGTATACGATCTGAAATATTGACTGTACGAAAAAAAAGGTTAGGACCAAAACTGTCGAAAATGTAATTCCCAACAAGTTTGGTCCTGTTCATTTATGCCCTAAAGTTGAAGACAAATGAGATAATGCAATAGTTTTACTTCGCCGCTTTTTTTAGGTTTAATTCGAAAAATATCGATCTTATAAAAAAATGCAGTAACTAAAGTTGTAGGGAACTGAATTTCCTACAAATTTAGTCCCTGCAATTTTTCGTTAAAATTGAAAATGGCAGAGTTATTGAGGAAAAACAATTTTTCATAAAATTCAAAATGTCGGACATAACCAAAAGCAGGATTTGGTAGCCATTTTGAATTTAGACTACCATTGACTCCCCTCAATGGTTAAAACAAGAAAGAACGACAACGGAATTTTTGTTATTTTAAGGGGAATATTTGGATATAATGACTGGACTAATATACCAGTACTTTACTAACATAATATCTGTGTTATAGAAATTCGATGGTTTTCTTATTCGTAATCGATTTTTTTCATTCCAACAAACTGGTGAAAATGTTTTCGGAATTTTTCCGATTGCTTATCGTAGATTCATTAATACTGCAGGGTCAATAAGTAATCTCGAATAATTTCTGTCTCTGTTTATGTCGTTTCATTATTGTTGCGAAAACACGTGTGGTATGTACCCTTAGTACCCTACTGCAAATTTCCAGGTGGAAATCCATGGACGATTCCACCTGGACTTCCACCCGGAAATCTATATAGAGAATCCATGTGAATCCGTGGATTTTCTGCCGGGATTTGGAACTGGAAATCCATGGAATTCCATGTGGTTGTAGTCATGTGCAGAAACATGTGATCCCATGTGTAATGATATATCGAATCCTATGTGTAATATTATATTGAATCCTATGGATTGTCCGTAGTAGTAACTACAGAAATCTCCATGAACCCCGCTTAGTATGGAATGTCCACTGATATCCTACGGTACCCCATGATATTTTTCAATGCTCCATGCAAAGTACCCCATGAATCCTTTCCACAATGACTCGTCCGGTCATTGCCGAATTCAGATGTTCTTCCTTTGCCGAATTTCAGCCATACTCCGCTGGATTTTGTGTATACTTTTCCATGGATGACGAAATGATGTCACAGTGGAATTCCCATGAGATCGTATGGATTTCTAGGGACTTTCCACAATAACTTGTCTGGTCGTTCCCGGATTCAGATGCTCGTTTTTTTCCGGAATTCGGCCGAAATCTGGTGGATTTTGTGTATATTTTTCCATGGATGACGAAATGATGTCACAGTGGAATTCCCATAAGATCGCATGGATTCCTAGGGACTTTCCACAATGACTCGTCTGGTCATTCCTGGATTCAGATGTTGTTCCTTCGCCAAATTTCAGCCAAAATCCAGTGGATTTTGTATATCTTTTTTCATGGATGTCGAAATGATGTCACAGTGGAATTTCCATGAGATCGTATGGTTTCCTGGGGACGTCCTACAACAATCTGTGCGACTATATGCAGATAAGTTTATTTATTTTCTCTTGATTCCATACAGGATTTGATGGATTAGAAACGTTTCACGTCAACAACAAGACTGTATCATAGCCATATTCACATGGAAATAAAAATATTTTCCTATGGACTGTCCATAGAAGTGTATACGACTTTGCCTTGCGGACATCAACGTACTACTACACAAGATCATAATATCAACACATATACGGTACAAGAACAGATGAGAAAAATTGCGGCGATCTGTGGGCGAGCTAGGTGGTCTCGGGTGTAAGTCCCCGGTTAGGCGTCCGTAGATCCTGGGTTCGATTCCTGGGTTCGTCCGTTAATTTTTCTCATCGAAAAAATCTTTCGAAGTGTATACCATTACACATGGATCCACATGTTGAAGTTTCAGAAATTTCAGGTAACAGCCGGTAGATTATTTATGATATTTCCCATGGATTAGGTCAGGACATTACCTTTATCTTTCTATGAAAATCTATATATTCTGTAGGGTTTTACCATGAAAAACCATAATATATATGAATGGAAATCTATATACCCATCCACATGGATTTCTACTATTGCATGAAATTGAAAAACCATGGAATATTCATGTAAATACTACTGCATCAACTACAAGAGAACCATAGTTCAGCAACATGGATATTCCATGTTTCTGAATTTCTGGTGGATTATTATAGAATTTCATGGAATCCCATTCGCATCCATACTTTTCCAGATGGTTTTCCACCTGGAACTTTTCAGTAGGGTATTAATGTACCGTTAGTAATTAATGTAATGTCATACATGTAACTGATACTATTATGTTCGTTTGAAAGTTAATATCTCGTATATTTTCACTTTTTGAATAAAAATAAAACTTCGTATTATTATAAGAAATTAGATAGAGGATTGGTTGTAATCTCTAGAGCTAAGAAACACAACAAAAAAAAAATGGTGAACGGCCTATCGAAATACGTCATGAAGTCGAAGTACATATTGTCATAAAGAATTTTAATTACATCATTCCAAGATCTTTAAAATTTAGCTGTATGCTAAAAGGGGTAGGAACAGTAAACCAATTCCACCTCGTTGCTATTATTCAATATAAATTCCATATGGGAAAATTCTTCTATATTATACACTCACGCACACGCATATAATCTAGGAGGGAATGAGATAATTTGTTTTGTTTGAAATTATTTTAATATTAATATTAATATTACGGATTAAAACACATTGTATTATTGCGAAATTGATATCAGTGAAGGAGAAAAAGTGAACGAAGGGCAGGACGCTCCTCGATTTCCGAAAAGCGCTAATGTTTCGGGTGTTTGCATATTTATCAAGTAGAACGTCAGCAACAACGATTATTCGTTACAGAGTACTCTTTTTGGAAATCGAAGAACGTCATGCCCTTCATACACTTGTTCTCCATCATTGATATCAATTTTGCAATAATCGGATGTGTTTTTGCTAAAAAAAACTAAGTTTGGAAGATTCGAAGTGTGAAAATCATGTTTCATTTCCCATTAACTTTACTCGTATTACAATTGTGTTTAACTAGCTACAGGCAGCTTGATGTTTTCTACTAGAATTCGCACGTATATACACAAAAGGAAGATATAAAACTAATATAAAATTATTCAGGTAACTTATCCATAATAGGAACTTTTAATTTGAAATATAGCCTCTAATATCTACTATGACAAGTAGTACGTACAGAGCAAAAGGACCGTTTTAAGACCGTGCAAGTACTTATCCAAAGTACAAACAACACTCTTGGTGTTTTCTATTAGAATTTGCACGTATATACAAAAGAAAGATATAAAACTAATATAAAAGTATTCAGGTAACTTATCCATAATAGGAATTTTGAATTTAAAATACATTTAGCTTATAATATCTACTATCACAAGTAGTATGTACACTAGGGTGTCCGTTATTTACCAAGTTGTTTTTTTTTCTTTGCAGCGCCCCCTAAATTTTTAGTTTATGATCTAAAAAAAAACATGAGACCAAAATAAGCCCTTAACCCTCCGTTGTCACACTACCGCAGAATAACCGGATCGTCACACTGGGTGGATTCCACCCAGTCCAGTTTCAAATGACGATCGTGAGTAAACTATCCGTCCGATTTGGATAAAAAAATTACGGAACATGCTCTGAATATTGTAGAATATGCAATAGAAGTTGTTTTGTTGGAAATTGAAAGACAACAGGCTAGAAAAAAATCGTGATTTTGTCAATTTGGGAAGATAGACCGATTTTGCTCAAAAGTAGATGGGTTGAATCCACCCAGTGTGACAACGGAGGGTTAATATTCATATTAAACCGTGCCACAAAGACGATATATTTTCCATTTAAATAACATGGGATTTTGTCACTTTTTACATTTAATTTTTTTTTTTCTAAGCAAATGAATATATAGCAACAAAAGACATATATTCTTGTAGGTAATTGAACGCTCTACAAAAAAGATCTCTTATGATTTTTCGATAAATTAACTTTTTTCAAAGTTATTAAAGGTTAAAGTTGAACTTAGTTATTTTTCAAATTTTTCCACTTTGACAGCAAAAGTATTACCATTTAGATATAAATGAATTGTTGATATCGAAGAATAACTGGTTCTCACTGTATTATATAAAAAATTACTGAAAAAAAATTTCAATACATTCAATAGTACATTGTGCACCAAGGTCGTAAAGTGGAACTTTTAAGGCCGAGTGCGATGTTTTAAGTATGAGTCGTAGACGAGCGCGCGAAGCGTGCGAGGCGAAGACGAGTACTGAAAACATCGCACTCGGCCTTAAAAGTTCCACTTTACGACCTTGGTGCACAATGTACTATTATATAACGCAAGCATATTTTTCTCGCTATTTGATGCCTCTGTATAGGACCTAAAAGTGGTACTTTTAAAGTCCGAGGACTTAAAAGTACCACTTTAGGTCCTATACAAAGGCATCAAAAAGCGAGGAAAACGTGCTTGCGTTATATAAAATTTTGTATTACATTGCGCGTATTTGGTACTAGTTTCCAGAATTCTTAGGTTCATTAAAAGCTATCAATTTCTATGAAATTTCAGAAAACTTCGTACGCTTTTGTAAAATTTTATAAAATGAGACTTTTCCAGCAGCACAGTGAATAACCTAGAAATTATTTTTACCAACAAATGACACTTTTACTCACGCAAGCGCAGTAAAATAATGTACGTCTAATCACATTATTTTCGAGTTATTGAAACTTTTTTTAGAAATTTTTCATATAATACAGTGAGAACCAGTTATTCTTCGATATAAACAATTCATTTATATATCTAAATTGTAATACTTTTGCTGTCAAAGTGGAAAATTTGAAAAATAACTAAGTTCAACTTTAACCTTTAATAACTTTGAAAAAAGTTAATTTATCGAAAAATCATAAGAGATCTTTTTTGTAGAGCGTTCAATTACCTACAAGAATATATGTCTTTTGTTGCTATATATTCATTTGCTCAGAAAAAAAAAAAATTAAATGTAAAAAGTGACAAAATCCCATGTTATTTAAATGGAAAATATATCGTCTTTGTGGCACGGTTTAATATGAATATTAAGGGCTTATTTTGGTCTCATGTTTTTTTTTAGATCATAAACTAAAAATTTAGGGGGCGCTGCAAAGAAAAAAAACAACTTGGTAAATAACGGACACCCTAATATATATGCTCTAAGGCCAGTTCTTATAACCGCAATTTAGTCCACGGATCACGTCTCTATTGCTCCACTAATCACTCTCAGATTTCGTAGGGGTGATCCTCAGATTATCAGCTACGACGCGCTGGTATCCGACAAGTAATTGAATGCAATTCCAATTAATAATAGATTTATTGATATGAAGCTGTGAAATCAGCTGACACTAATACATGGCCGATACACAGACGGGGGTATTAAGGGCTTTTGCGCGCTCTGCTGTTTTACCGACGGAGTAGCGTTTTCGACCAGTTTTCATAACCGCAATTTAGTCGATGGATCACGTCTCCATTGCTTCACTAATCACTCTCAGATGTCAATGGGGTGATCCTCAGATTATCAGCCACGGCGCGCTGGTATCCGACAAGTGATTGAAGTAAATTCCAATTAATAATAGATTTATTTATACGAAGCTGTGAAATCAGCTGACACTAATACATGGCCGATACACAGACACAGGGTATTAATAACATTATTTTCTACACTTTATCTGGAAAACCGGTGCTGGGACAACTGGCGCGCCGTACAGGCGCTCGTGAGCAATCTTTTAATACTGTCCCGCGGTAAATCAGAGCAGCAGGAGCAATCACATCCGTCGACTAAAATCTGAAGTGACAGGGTAGCGTCGACACGAACACATGCAGAGACTACCCTATAGATGTAGTCATTTCGATAGGGTTCTTCGGCTGGGCGCTAGAGGCGCTCTTCCGAACGAGGAGTTGTCGGAGCTCGCTCAAAAGCCCTTAAACCTAATGTTTCCGGAATGGTTTTAGCGGAATATAAAACATGTATGTAAATATGAAAAAAAAAAATTGAACAGAAAAACTAAAAACTACAAAGTAAATAAATACATGTTTTACAGGTAGCAAATAATAATTTATTCAAACCCCAGCGCGGTATTATAATATTTTATACACAGAATGGTGAAATAGAATTGGTCTTAGCAATATTGACCAAGATCCATGGGTACACTTCAAAGTCACGTCCGGTAAATGTCCTGGGCGCCCCAAAGTCCCGGAACGGCATTGTCACGCACGGTTATTGTCACGAACGAGAAAAGTCTCGACCGCGCGTTGTCCCGAACGAGTAAAGTCCCGCCCGGCTGTTGTTCCGAACGAGAAAAGTCACGCTCGTCCCTTGTCCCGAACGGGAATTGTCACGCCCGGCCCTTGTCGCGGACGAGAATTGTCACGAATTCGTATTTTCCAACCGCTCAGGGCTCGACTGTATATTGGGAACTAGCTACAGAGGAAATTATGCCGAATAATGTTTAAAATCCAACTGGTTAAGGGGACCAGTACAGCGACTTTTCGAGAAATTATCATTCTTTTTTAAAATCATGTGTCGTAAGGATTTCAGAGCACCGTTGGACCGATTCAGGTCATCTTGGATTCATTTTCTTCGGAAAACAAATCCTCATCATGTGAATGTAGGAATTTTGAAAATTCTTCATTTTGGCCAAGTTATTTAAGAAATGAGTGATAATAATTTTTGCAAATTTGGTAAATTGATCATAACTTATGACATAATTTTTTATTTTAAAATTCCTACATTCACATGATGAGGATTTGTTTTCTGAAGAAAATGAATCCAAGATCACCTGAATCGGTCCAACGGTGCTCTAAAATCCTTACGACACATGATTTTGAAAAAGAAAAATATTTTGATGTGAAATGAACTTTGGTTATGAAATAAATTGATTTCGGACTATGATAATTTCTCGAAAAGTCGCTGTACTGGTCCCCTTAAACCCTCGACATTTTAAATCGTATAGGTGCACGTAATAATCCTGAAAATGGATTGGGTATTCCAATAAATTAGTTATACACGGTTTTCACCGCTTTTTTCATCTTTGCTGCAGTCTCAACTTTATATCAGGAACTAACATGTATAATGTATATTAGACCTCTCCTTAAGAAGGGTAAAATCGAATTTCGATGGGGCCACCCCTCAAAGTAGTTCGAAATAATTTTAAAAAAACGTCAAGTTTTATTTCAATTTTTTTCGTCCATATTTACCCACCCCTTGAAAGCCTTACTTTTTTCCATAAGAAAAGCATTGATTTTTCGAGGTTTTTAATCAAAAATTCGTACTGGGTCTGAAAATAGTCATAAAAAAATTTCGAAAGAAGCAAAATAGAGGTGAATCCGTCCACTTTAAACCGCCGCTTGGAAAATTTGGCTAAATCTATTTTTGACTCCGCTATCTCACTTTTAGTGCGGCAAGAAATTTCAGCTAGTAAATAGCAATCTTTTGGAATTGGTCTTGCAGATGAAAGAAATTCTTTTTTGAAAATAACAAATAGAAATTCAAAAATTTCGATCATCTATTATTTGGGAAACCGCTGAAAAAAGATTTCAAAAATGTCGAAAAACCTCATTTGGAGAGCTTAATATCGGAAGAATTAAATCGGAGTAGTCGTAGAAAATAGGAAATTCTTTGTGCAAACTCATTAGTCATGTGAAAAAATGTAATTCCAACCTTGAGCAAAAAAAAAAAAAAAATTAAAAAAAATTAAAAATAAAAATAAAAATAATTAAATTTGAATGACGTTTTTCTACATTTTCAAAATCTTTTTACAGCGCTTTCCCAAATATTAAGAAGGAAGATGAGGTGATCAAAATCTTTGAATTTCCATTTGTTATTTTCAACGAAGAATTTTTTTTTCTTCTTCCAAGACCAATCCCAAAAGCTTGCTATTCACTAGCTGACATTACTTGCCGCACTAAAAGTGAGATAGCGGAGTCAAAAATAGAGATAGCCAAATTTTTCAAGTGGCGGTTTAAAGTGGACGGATTCACCTCCATTTTGCTTCTTTCGAAATTTTTTTACGACTATTTTCAGACCCAGTACGAATTTTTGATTAAAAACCTCGAAAAATCAATGCTTTTCTTATGGGAAAAAGTAAGGCTTTCAAGGGGTGGGTAAATATGGACGAAAAAAATTGAAATAAAATTTGACGTTTTTTTTTTAAATTATTTCGAACTACTTTGAGGGGTGGCCCGATCGAAATTCGATTTTACCCTTCTTAAGGAGAGGTCTAATATACATAATACATGTTAGTTCCTGATATAAAGTTGAGACTGCAGCAAAGATGAAAAAAGCGGTGAAAACCGTGTATAACTAATTTATTGGAATACCCAATCCATTTTCAGGATTACTACGTGCACCTATACGATTTAAAATGTCGAGGGTTTAACCAGTTGGATTTTAAACATTATTCGGCATAATTTCCTCTGTAGCTAGTTCCCAATATACAGTCGAGCCCTGAGCGGTTGGAAAATACGAATTCGTGACAATTCTCGTCCGCGACAAGGGCCGGGCGTGACAATTCCCGTTCGGGACAAGGGACGGGCGTGACTTTTCTCGTTCGGGACAACAGCCGAGCGGGACTTTACTCGTTCGGGGCAACGCGCGGTCGAGACTTTCCTCGATCGTGACAATAACCGGGCGTGACAATGCCGTCCCGGGACTTTGGGGAGTCCAGGACATTTACCGGACGTGACTTTGAAGTGTACCCAGATCCATGACATTTGGCTCTGGAGAAAAAAGTTTCATGGATTCCAGATAATTAACTAATAATCAGAGGGCTCCTTCATAACATATGTAGAGATAAGAACAAGATTTTAGGGGGTTGAAGATGAAGGATTGAACTAATTTTTAAGAACTTTCCACAATTTATGAATCCAGCACAAATTTTAACAAACGTAATGGAAATTTTGAATCAAATGTTCACGGTCATAGGCTCTGTTCTGAATTAAATAGATACTTTTACGTGAAAGTAGGGAAAGAATCCTTTAGCATACATGTGTTAAATAATTTAATTATCCCGTTCTACGGCAACAGAATCATTCTAAAATACAAATTGGTTAAAATCAATCATTTTGAAAATAAAGCGTAGCTTTATGAAATTTTTACTCTTAACTTTGACAAGTGCTGGAATCATGTTTCTTGGAACCCCTAAAGACACCATAAAATCATCGTAGAAAAATGAAATTTAAAGTCGCTCACTTCACGTATTTTGCCTCATAGGTATGTGATCTACAAATGGATATTTTATATTTCATCGTAAATAATTTTAAAGCTATTCTTGGTAGTGATTTAATGAGCGTTAATGAAAGTCTAGTATATATAGATAATTTTTCTGAACCAATATAGTGGCGTATTTATGGTTTTAAATATTTATTCTGATTTATGTAACAGATTTTTCGAGATTGCAAACTTACGTTACCTAATTTCCAAATGAAGAATCTTACGATTTTGTCATCATATTAGATAGGGGAAGGGTGGGTAGCCCCGGACAGCGGGTACCCCCGGTCATCTCAAGTTTTGGACACTCATGAACAAATTAATTTGAAAAATAAAATGCGAAAATGTGACCAAGATCGTTGCCCTAATTTTCACGTTTTATTTTTCAAATTTATTTGTGCGTAAGTGTCCCAAACTTGAGATGACCGGGGGTACCCGCTGTCCGGGGCTACCCACCTTTCCCCTACGTACTTTTTATTGAAAGAAGTAATTTTGAGCAAGGATATTATCATGATTGATTAAAATTTTGTGACAAAAATGAAAAACGTCCGGTAGGAAAAGGAATGTGTTGTTCATTTATCGATATTATAGAACAATGAAACGTACTAAGGATATTTAGCAATAATGTTCATCAATTTTTTTCATTATACTGCACGTAGTGAACCGACTCACTCGTAAGCTGCCGTTGATTAAAAAAATTTGGTCAACCAGATTGCCCTAGACTTTTCATCACCATTCATTTACAAATATCTGAATGCAATTCTTTCTATCGGGCTATGCTCCCGATCACTGCACAATTTTGTTTTGATCTGATTTAGGATTTCACATAATTACATAATTTTTACCGGCCCAACCAGTTGGTCGATCTTGAGGGGACGTAGCAATTTTTCATCATCAGAACACAAGCTATAAGCAGGTCAAATTTCAAGTTTTTCTGTGTACAGCCGATTCCCGGGACATTGCGCTTATTTATATTTTGAGATAGACTTATATTGAATATTCTCCATACTTTTCATTTTTCAATAAAAAATAATAAGAAAATCAACGCATTTCAGTGCCTACCCAACATTTTTCATTTTTGTCCGACAATTTTAATTTATTACATGAATATTCTCACTTAAATATCACTATTCTAATATTCTATTCTGTTCGATCTGCATTGTGAGAAGAGATGCGATCATTCAATTGTTTTTTATATATATATACTGTTTTCTTGGAAATTGAAACATCTGAATATTGCGAAAATCAACAATCTGTAATAGCTAGTATATTACTCACCTAGGGAGAAAAGTATGACTTCCCGACCCGCGTACACTGTAAAAAATGCAGTGTTAATTTTAACACCGTTTTAACACCACAGCGTGGTCTATATAGGTCCAATACTTCGGTGTAAACTAGCGGTGTAAAATGCTGGTGTAAGATGTGCGGTGTTCGAACGGTGTTTATAATCAACACCGAAATTTAACCCATAGCTGGTGTTAAATCCAGATAAAACAAGCGGTTTGGGGCTGACATGGCCAGCCTTCCAACTCCCTGTTTTCAAACTCGTTTCGAAATGAATCAATAATAATAATAATAATAATAATGTCATTATCGTATTCGAATTTTTGAAGCACCATGTCAATTTCGTGATCAGTGATATAAAGAACCTCATGGCACCAATTTTTATTCGAATCCGTTCATCCATTCTCAAGGTATCATCATTTTTATTTTATCTTCTAGAATTTTGTTATTTGAATAATTCGAAAAGTATTGAAGCAATCAAAGCCAAAATCTAATCAGTTCTAAGTTGAGAAAAGCCGCGTCGATTGAGCCTAATTAGATCAAAATCTCACTCGTTCCCGAGATATCGTGGGGACAAAAATTTGGTCACATATACACACACACACACACACACACACACACACACACACACACACACACACACACACACACACACACACACACACACACACACACACACACACACACACACACACACACACACACACACACACACACACACACACACACACACACACACACACACACACACATACATACACCCAGACGTCAATCTCAAAATAGTCAGAGGTGATTCTCCGGACCTCAAAACGTGGAGATCCAGTGAAAACTCAAATTTTCATTTTCGGGGTGATTACAATAACTTCCTTTTTTCTCTGAAAACAGAGAAACGGGAAGTTAAAAACACCGTTTTTGTTTATATTGCGGGAAATTTTCAGCTAGCCCAAAAAATAGTACATTACGATACGAGTGCGGTAAAACTTTTTCTGACGAGTGTGGGGTTGCAGCACGAGCCAAAGGCGAGTGTTGCAATCACACGAGATCAGAAGAAGTTTTTCCGTCGAGTATAGTACAAAATTTTACTTCATAAGGTCTGAAAATGGGACTTTTACCCACGCGAAGCGTGGGTAAAACGTCCATTATCACACTGCGTGAAGTAAAATATATTATTTAACAGGATTTTAACATTACATCCGCCAACTTATAATTCACCGCGCGTAGATGAAAACGCATTATCAATTCGCTGAGACAAAACCGCCATAGATATTTTGTCCTAACCGGGATTTGAACTCAGGTCCGCTCGCATTCGCTCCATCGCTCATGTTACTAGTCGCACGCTCTAACCGCTACGCCAAACTTCGCTATGTTGAGTTATACAATGTTTTCTTATCTGTTTGGAGCCTACACAATTGAACTCTACTTTTAAACAAGCAAGACTTTGATTCAATTGTCAAATATTTTGGACTACATATCGACAGCTTAATAACATAATCCCGTAAGCGCCAAAAATGGCCTATTTTTCAAACAATTTCTAATAGACGCCAACATTTTTTTGGAGAAACGTCTGTCAGTTTGCGAAAAAATTTTTTTTTGGCGCTTACGTGACTATGTTATTAGGCTGTCGATATTATAAAGTTCTAACGATGTCGGAAATGTTGATTTCGCAAATTGAATTTCTCTCAGTATAACCACATCAGAGGTGCGGTTTCTACGTTTTTTCGTGTTAATTTTAACACGATAAAAATATACCATTCAGAATATTAACCTGGAATAGTGTGAACTCGGTGTGACATGAACTTATAACACCATAATTAACACTATAGCTCTCGTATCACCACCGATGGGTGTCAACTCGCTGCCTGAACACAATACGGTGTGCAAGATAAATAATTAACACCGCTTTTGTTATTTCAGCATAAAACGGACATGTTTTGGGCCGTGCGTGTTCGTAATTGCCCACAGAGTTGCGCGACGTATTTTGTTTCATTGATTTCGGTGCCCAGGCAGAGATATTCCGTTTAATAGCACATTTTTTCACGATGTTTTCAGGACTGGTGGAATTGCCTAGGAAAGCACCTTAAAATTAATAACTTTCTAAATTTTTATTTCCTTTTATTTTCAGTTATGCACAATGAAAGTATTTAGTTTTATGTTTTAGTTGTTATTGATTTTTTTACTATTATAGTATGAAGAATTGTTATTTGATTTATTTTAATTCATTCTCATTTACACCAAATTATTTGATTTTTCAATCAAAATGAATAACTTCTATTAATATTATTTATAATTCGTTGCCAAGTTACTTACGTGGTTGAATGAAACAAGTTTGCATGCGCTGAACATAGCATGCGTACGAACATGAAAATATTACATTTTATTATTTGAATTTCAAGCGAACTTTCGATCCCGAGGCGATAAAAAATTGTATACTCACCACGGGAGCAAAATATGAGTTCCCGACCCGCGTTTTAATAGAAAAAAATAAAAAAATAAATAATAATAATAATAATATAATATTAATATTAATATTAATATTAATATAATAATATTACTATTAATATTAATATATAATATTATTTAATATAATAATTTAATAATTAAATTAAATTAAATAATTAATTAAAAAATTAAATTAAATTAAATATTATTTATATTATTATATTAAT
This sequence comes from Tenthredo mesomela, assembly GCA_943736025.1. Classification (NCBI taxonomy): domain Eukaryota; kingdom Metazoa; phylum Arthropoda; class Insecta; order Hymenoptera; family Tenthredinidae; genus Tenthredo; species Tenthredo mesomela. The sequence goes on along the minus strand of OX031018.1, from coordinate 16,718,664 downwards.
ATTATTATATTAATATTGATATTAATATTATAATATTTATAATTTTTTTTAAGAAAAAAAATTTGTCCTAAAGTTTTAATGCTCTATCTCGATTTTAATTAACATCCCGCGCACGACCGCCGAAGTATTATTTTTTTGTTTTCAATTTCCTACAAAAAACATGTATGACCTCGGTATGACCCAACTTTGTGTAGTCATTAACGTCGATGTTTCAACATTCTGCGTCCTGCGTCGATTTTAACGTCCTGCGCACGACCGCCAAATTTTTGATTTTTTTTTTTTTTTAAGGGAAGAACCTGGTGAGATTTCGCCCGAAATCGCTTTTCGAATCGATTTTCTGTTTTTACCGGAAAATTACTCTCGGGGCTTGTCCCCACCTTGTGAGAAACTTTCAATAGTCCATACGATTGGAATCGAAAGGTATGCAATATAAGGTCTATGGGTCGACTTAGGTGTTTCTTACGTTTTTTGGGTCGTAGAATCCAAATTTGTTTGTTGGATTGCGCTAAAGCGATGCACTCAAAAGTTATAAACAAATGAATTGTTCAAATGGTTATAACTCCGGAACTATGAGTTGCACAACAAAAAAGTTCAGACGAAAAATATTCCTCTCTTCAAGACAAATACATCGGCGTTTGATTCGTTGTGATATCTCAATTAACAACCGAGATAGAGCATTTGTTTATCCGGGAAGCGGGCGCGCGCCCGTGCTACACGCGTAGCGACTATAGCGTGGCTCGCGGAACGCCTTTTCTTATGATTTCATGAGATTTTTACTGTTTTTTTTTTTTTTTCAGCATATAGGGGAGAGCGGGGCAAAACGGGCAGCGGGGCAAAACGGGCAGCTCCCCCGAAAAATAAAAAAAAATGTTGGAAAATTTTAGATTTTTTTTTTTTTCAATAAAAATTGTTTCCCAATGAATTTTGATTTTTTTCTGAATTTAATTTCGAAAATTTGGCCGAGGTGCCCGTTTTGCCCCGCTGCCCGTTTTGCCCCGCTCTCCCCTACCTCTCGTTGCCATCGAAATCATAAATCATTGTGGAAAATCATAATGAGTGAGCAGTTTTGAACATCGTGAAATTTGCATTTCAAAATACATATTTTTTTTTTTTCGTAATATTTTTTTTTCTCATTCCCGGTATCGGCATGCACGTTTAGGCGTGCATAGACCCGCTTTTTCACAAGTCCACAACACTCAGACGAACTATAGGCTCGACATTGTCACTCCAACGTGTTCAGTTCGTCGCGCGGGACGTAACGAAAACTGAGACACTCGTGCGAGAATTGTCACGGTTTCGCTATTCCCCGAGCAGATTTTCATCTACGCTTAACTTAATAAAAGTTTGTAATCTATATTCTATTGTGAATGTGTTCAAGTACTTTCCCTTAAGTATGGAAAACGCCGAGCATAACGTGGGAGAGGGAGACGATAGGGATAACAGTGAGCGAGAAGTCGTCCGAAGACATGAATCAGTTGTGTGTATTTTTTGTCTTGGTCAAAATAATTTAACGAGTACAGAACATGGAAGTTCACGAATCAGATTAGTAGCCCAACAAAGACAAGATACTGTTGCTATAAGGATACAAAAAATCCCTACTGATCAACAGTTACATTACCACATGACATGGGCCTGTTATCGTAAATACACCCATAAGAAAAATGTGCGGAAATCGACCCCTGTGCACATTGAAGAGGTAAATGATGGAGACGATGAAGCGGATGTCGCTTCGTGTCGGCCATATACTCGAGCAATGATAAATTCCCGGAACGTTCAATGTAATAATGATAAAAAAATCGTGTGTGTCATTTGCGGCATGCATCGAAATGGCCAAACCCGTAGGAAAAGTGAATTGCAACAAGAAGATAAAGCAATTAAAATTCTGCAAATTTCACGTTTTTTTCAAGACGATGTTTTCAGAAGGATTTGCACACTCACTAATGTTTCGGCGATTCTTGCTGCACAATTGCACTACCACAACAATTGTATGCGTAAATATGAGCAAACATTTGCACGTATACGAGGCAATAGCTATCAAGAAGTTCACAATGAGGAAAAGCAAGTCAAAGGAAGTGATGGCGGATACTGTGAATTAAATAATAATTATTTTATTAGTGACAAGGGGGGACAAGATTATTACTGCACAGATGAAGTTATTGAGGGGAATGATGCACCAGAACATAAAAACCAGTGTATAGTACATATTATTGATGAATTGAGAGATCGTATAGAAAGGAAAGAGGGTTTTACTCTCACAGAGGTTCGAGATCGTGTGAATAATCTACTGGGTGTTCCATTGGTGCAAAATAGAGAAATTAAAGATCATCTAATTCGCATGTTTGGAGATCAGGGGGCTGATTCACTAACTCATAACTGCGGAAATAACGTCAAAATAGCACTGAAATCATGAAAAACAATAGGTGGCTGCCAATCAGCTGTTCCGATTTCATGGATTGACATTGTTTTATGCATTTATTCTGCAGTTATGATAACGCAAAAGTTAGTGAATAAGCACCCAGATTCAGTTTTGCATCCCTGACGACCCTACGAAGGCAACGATTTTCTTTCACATGACTGTTACTCAGGATTACCTCGTGCAAACTTATCTGACACAAAATATTTTCGAAGAATGTGGAAAAAGGTTAGGATAGAGTTTGTTACAGGAAGACTTCGACTTGGATGACAAATTTTGTGATGACATCGAATTGCAAGAAGCGTGGGATAAGATACAAATCCCTGCTCCACTTGTATCCTTGTTCACCGGTTTATTCAATATCGATGGAGAAGTTTTTTTCGATCACGACGAAAAGTGTTTAACCACAGAGAATGACTCTGATACAAGTCCAACTACTCATACACGAAAAGAATTTCGCGAAAGGAAATTGACAGAGATCAAAAGCGTGTATCAGATTATTTACTATATTTTACACAATGGATCGAAAAAAACCCCGTTACATGTTATTACTGGATTAGCCGTACATGCCGTAAGCAAAAGTGCATTCCTTGTTAAAAGTCTCAATGGAACAGGTCTCTCCATCTCATATGATCAAGTACAACGTCATCGAACGCGGTTCGCTGCTTACACAATTGAAAAAAGTGAAAATACCGTACCTATCCCCACTCATTTCGATCCCACTAAATTCACAAAGGCTGCATTCGATAATTTCGACCACGAAGAGTGCACTAATTCCGGCCTGGGTGGAACACATGATACAGTCTCTGTTTTATTCCAGAGTGAATCACAAGTTCCACCTAAACATCCGAGAATCTCCGAAACGAATATCGATGAAAACAAGCGTACAATCACGTCCGAATTGAAGTGCCAGTAACGCAGAGAATTCATAAAACCCAATACTAAAAGTAATCCTCTTTCTATCACCACAGATGAACCAATATTTAGGAATTCAGTTACACCTAGCGCATATGATAATATTCGATTCGATGATTTGGTATGGGCGATTAGTCGATTAAAGGTTGTAGATGATCTGAAGCTATCGTTTGAAAAACAACAATACCAGGAAATACCAGGATGGTCAGCATTTAATTCCGTGGCTGTCGTTGATACACGTCGTCGACAAGTAGTCGGTTTTCTACCCATTTTTCCTCACCCTGTTATGGAATATTCAACAGTTTACACGAATCTATGTAACTTCAAAGACATTTTAGCCCAATTGAATCAATCATCTCTGCCTATTTTCTGCGATGAAGGAGTGTATCATATTGCTAAACATATTCAAATGATACGGAAAGAAGAATTCTCTACTCTAGTAATAATGCTCGGGAATTTTCACCTAATAAAGGTATTAGGGGAGACCGGGTATGGTTGTCTCACGGGTTGGTTGTCACAGAGGTCATAACACAGAACTGAACGAACGAATAAATTTATCTATCGGCATCGGAGGATCACAAGAGCAACACCACCCTCCTTACTTCATTTTAGTCCGCTCCGAAATGCCGTGACGCAGATATGTGCGTTTGATTTTTTCACACAGTGAAAGTAATTTTTTATGTATCTGTGTCGAGTCTCCTAAGTATACTTAAATTTTGTATAGTAATATAACTTTTCGTGTATTTATAATGTTAAATATGTGTTTCATGATATCATTATATGGTTTTTTGAATATACATTAAATTGAATTCTTTTTGGAAGGTCATGTTCTAAAATGTGTATTGGGGCAGGTTGTCTCAGGTTGACGGGGGCTGGTAATCACATGTGACGACCAACACCATACACGTTTGTTGTCTTTTTTTATTGACTTTTTAGGGTTTTGCTACATGAACGTTTTTTTTTTTTAATATTTTAATTTTTTTAATTTCTAATTTTTAATTTAATTTTTTTTTCTTGGGTACAATTAGCTACGTACACCATTTTGTTTTCCATAAAAATATTTATTTTATTTTATTAAGCGTTTCTTTCCATATTCCCCCCTTGATTTACCATGTGACTACCTACCCCAGACACTGTGACAACCATCCCTGACACGGGGTTAAAAGTCACACTTTTCTTTTTTCACAAAAATTGTAATATATCCTCGATAGATAATGTTAGAGAAAAAGTCTTTATTTCTCTTTAAACTAGAATAAATACACTATCGATTGATACATACATGTCACTGCTAAACTGAAAACATGGGTATTAAAAATGCAAAAGAAAAAAAATGTGACAACCATACCCGGTCTCCCCTACTGACTTGTGTGGGCAAGTATCTAAGTGGGAGTGGTGTCGAGGATTTGTTTGTAGAAACCAAAGCGTATGGAGTACGCACCGTTAATCAGGTAATGGATGGCAAAAATTACGCTCGCTCCATGAAAGGTTTTTTAATGTTAGGAGAAGCCCTTCGTCGACTTCAATTGGAAGCATTCTTCGCTCAAGATACCGGGGAGAAATACTGCGAAGTGCTTTCAAACATTGAAATAATGCAACAAACAATGAGTGAAAAAGCCTACGACGAAGTGAAAAATATCTTCCAGGAATTGAAGCGCCAAATACAAAATTTGGCTCTTGATTTAGACGAATTCATAGAAAGTAGAAGTCAGGAGTCTCCACTATTCAAATATTACTGCAACGTTTTGAAAATGATTCAATTGATTCAAGATTCGGTTAGAGCTGATCGCGAGGGAAATTGGAATTTGCATGTTGAGACTGTAGCCAAAGCTCTACCTCTGTTCCACGTTCTTGATAGATCTAACTATGCACGATGGTGTTCAGTATATTTGAACGACATGCTTTTGTTGCCTGAAACTCATCCTGAGATTTATGAACAGTTTATTGCGGGACAATATCCTGTGAAACAGCGAGATTCATCATTCACTTCGGTGGCTCCAGATCAAGCACTGGAACAAACAATTAATCGATCGCAAAAAAGTAAATCGGGTATTATCGGATCCACACGTCAGAAAGAGTACGTCGCAGCTTGGGGCTTGATCTATCACAAGATACTAGCGATAGTGAACCTGTATCGCAACATTACTCAAGTAGAAAATGACAATTACGAATTGAAAGTACATCACGAATTTTCACATGGAATCATCGGAGATACTGATGGAATGATTAATAATTTCATCCATTACTTTCGTGAACATGGGAATCCATTTCAAGTTGGATCACAAGCTCTGCGTAATATTGCGACACAGGAGTTGGTCAATCTACAACAAGCCGATGATATCCTGAATGTTTTCGACAAAGGTTGTGAAATTAACAAAAAATTTTGTCTAGAGAGATTTGAGAATAAATCTGTGCCTTTATCAGACCCAATACCTCGGGTTAATTTACCTTCATTCCAAAGTAAGCCTAAGGAGACTCCTAAACAAATGACAAAGACTTTTAAAGGAAGAACAAGCTGCTCAAAAAGTGATTGAATTGGCGAAGGAACGTTGTTTCAACATGCAAACTCTTTTTTCTCACGAATTGACAAGAAAGAATGTGTTATTTGAAGAACCTGGTATACTACGCAAAGAAGCAACGAAATCTGTACTTATCGATGAATTACTTACGACATTTGATGAAGTCAATACAGATATATCGGGACAACAGGCTATGGACCATGAAGGCTTCTGTCTGGTCGTAGATGTGATGCTGCACTTTCGACGAATCTCGCTACATAAGCTAAAAACATTCGAAGAAGTTGTTATAGCATTTTGCAATGGTGTCCGCTCGGTCTCCGGCACTGGACTCAAACGCATTGATTTTATTTTCGATTCGTACTGTAAATATTCACCAAAATCTACGGAACGTTCTCGCAGACACACTTCAGCAGGAATCGCATTACATCAAATTTCAAAAGATACACCGACTCCAGTACAGCCAGACAAATTCTGGGCCCACAAAGATAATAAGATCCTTCTTCAGAAATTCCTACGTTCCTATCTTCTCGAGAATGGCGAAAAGGTGTGGCCAGATGTTGAACTCATCTTTAGTGCAACTGACCAGAATCAATGCGAATCTAATGTACCCCGATCACCTGAGAGCATACAGTACTTACAAAAGTTTGAAATTGAAGAAGCCGATTTACGTATAATGCTCCATATTGAACATATTCTGACGGAAAACAACGGAAAAGTATTTATTTCATCGTGTGACACGGATGTAATTGTGTTAGCACTCTACTATTTCCATCGTTACCAATTAAATGGACTACAGGTAACGATATTTCACTCATCTGGAGTTTCGATGATGAGATTTATTTGCGGTTATTTTTTGCAGGAACTTCTCATCCCCGGGGGGGTCGGAGTTAAGAAGAGATACATCCCTCTGCATTTAGTTGCAACTTTTCATGGACCTGATTTATGTAACATTCTTCCAGCTCTCCACCGTCTAACAGGCTCCGATTACACAAGCAAAGTAGGAAAAGGCAAAAGAGTTGCACTAAAAGCAAACCCAACTGAATTCTTGAAAGATTTTGCTCATGGTAATCGATTGTTACTTATTCCACAAGACTGTTTATTAGATAATTTTCTCAATGTTACATTCTATGTCTCTGTAATTGATAGATACATCCACTGGAGGGATAGCGAATGCACTAAAAAGAGGTGAGGAATACCTAGTACAAGTAATGCAAAAGAACAGCCCTCTCAAAACATTTGATGACTTGCGGTATTGGGCTTATCGTCAAAAACAACAGCTGTCGATTACTGAATTAACCCCTACCAGCAATTCTATCCATCTCCACATCTTGAGGGCTTTCTTTGTCACGCATGTACAAATTTCCACATTGGACGTGAATCCAATCAGTCTGGATCCATGTCAGTTTGGATTTTACAAAATTGACGACAACTTAAGGTGAAGTGAAACGTTTAACAGAACCTCGAAAACGGGAATCGTGAATTCTCCGGAACTACTGAATCAATCGCGATGAAACTTTGAGGGATTACACAGCATTGTGGCAGAAAGTGGCTGATTATTTCACTTTTCCAAAATTTGACAAAAATTTTCACAGATTGACGTACCGACCACATAAATCGCGAGATTATTCACTGTTGACGTAGATAATCACATTTTCCCGATAATTAGCCACTCCGCGATGAAGAACCACACACTTCCAGCCTAATACCGTGTCATTTGATGAAGAAATAGTTGAGAATTGACGATTCTGCGTTACTCATAACTAAAAAACCGACATTCAGTTGAGATCACAACCCTTATCGACATTTAGTCGAGATCCGAGCCTGTACCGAAATTGCAGCCAGTTTACTTGCAAATAATCTAGCGGTGGGCAGAGGTACCAAACGTTCGGTAGTTCTGTTTTACCGCGGTGCAAGGCACCCCGCCGTGGCCTTGAAACGTTTCACTTCACCTTAAAACCGAAATCGATCGATTCTTTATTCCCATCTGTCGATGAGCTAGTCCCAAGGTGTACATCATGCAAAAAATGTGCAAATAAACAATGTCGTTGCATGCAGAGTTGGGCGAATTAGTAATTAGCTAGCCACAAATTACAAATTACAATTGTATTTAGTATCGAATTTTTATCTAAATACAAATTACAATTGTATTTAGTATCGGATTTTTTTCTAAATACTAAATACAATTGTATTTAGTATCGAATTTTTATCTAAATACAAATTACAATTATATTTGGTATCGGATTTTTTTCTAAATACTAAATACAATTGTATTTAGTATCGAATTTTTATCCAAATACAAATTACAATTGTATTTAGTATCGGATTTTTTTCTAATTACAAATTACAAGTGTATTTATTATCGGATTTTTTCTAATTACAAATTATTACAATTGTAATTCTTATTCATTTTCAGCCTAATTACAATTTCTGAAATGTATTTGACAGCATTTTCGGAGCTAAATACATTGGTCGAATATAATTGACGTCATTTTATGGCCCAATTACATAAGTCTTATGGCCGGTTTCACAAACGACGGATAATTTTTATTTGTCGATTGACTTCATTCACTGATTTAGAAATTGAATTTTCACATCGAAACTGTATTTCTATTTTGGAAATTAGGTTATTCTATGGATAAATAGTATATTGTGCATCAAGGGAGCAAACAACGTTTCGCTCCCGAGGTGTAGCTTGCTGCCCGAGCGGAACGCGAGATACTGCGTTATTCGACTCAGCCATTGATTTGTAATTTGTGATTAGAAAAAAATTCGATACTCAATACAATTGTAATTTGTATTTAGATAAAAATTCGATACTAAATACAATTGTATTTAGTATTTAGAAAAAAATCCGATACTAAATACAATTGTAATTTGTATTTAGAAAAAAATCCGATACTAAATACAATTGTAATTTGTATTTAGATAAAAATTCGATACTAAATACAATTGTGATTTGTATTTAGAAAAAAATCCGATGCTAAATACAATTGTAATTTGTAATTTTACGGTATTTAATTACACAATGTAACCGATACTGCCCAACCCTGGTTGCATGAAAGCTGGGGTACCTTGTATTTCGTCTTGTGGTTGTAGCATGTTTGCATCGTGTCAAAACACTTTCAATAACAAATGAATGATTTCTCTTCTCATCGTATTTTGTTACTTTCTGTCACTAATTTCAAACCAAAAATTTAATAAAAAAAAAAAAAAAAAAAAAAATAACAACAATAATAATAATGACAACTTATTATAAATGTCCTTCATGTCACTGAATCGATAAAAAATTGTGCGAAAGATTATAGGCAAGAAGGAATAGTTACGGCGCCATCGTTTTCCGTGCGTCGCTCGGGCGCGCGCCCGTTTCCCGGATAAACAAATGCTCTATCTCGGTTGTTATTGAGATATCACAACGAATCAAACGCCGATGTATTTGTCTTGAAGAGAGGAATATTTTTTGTTTGAACTTTTTTGTTGTGCAACTCATAGTTCCGGAGTTATAGCCATTTGAACAATTCATTTGTTTATAACTTTTGAGTGCATCACTTTAGCGCAATCCAACAAACAAATTTGGATTCTACGACCCAAAAAACGTAAGAAACATCTAAGTCGACCCATAGACCTTATATTGCATACCCCGTGTAGAAATTTCTTCGGGACGCCCCAAGTAACATTAGGGCCCTATTCGGGGTAAATTGTGGCTTTCACAATAAGATATCCCTACCATCACCCGACTAGGACCTGATCAGGTATTGATCAGTCGTCCCTAAAAATGCAATATTAAGGTTCAGATAGAGCCAACAGATCAGGTCCAGGTCAGGAATCGATCATCCGTCCTGAAAATTTGGTGTCGAGGTCTCGATAACGACCGGTAGACCAGGTCCTGCCCAGGCATTGATCCAGTGTCCTCAAAAATAAATTCGAAGATTTTGATGCGGTCCAGACGTCAGGTCCAGGTCAGGAATCGATCATCCGTCCTGAAGATTTGGTCTCGAAGTCTCGATGAGGGCTACTAGATCAGGCCCTGCTCAGGCATTGATCCAGTGTCCTCAAAAATAAATTTGAAGATTTTGATGCGGTCCAGACGTCAGGTCCAGGTCAGGAAGCGATCATCCGTCCTGCAGATTTGACCTCAAGGTTTCGATGAGGGCTACTAGATCAGGTCCTGCTCGGGCATTGATCCAGTGTCCTCAAAAATGAATTTAAAGATTTCGATGCGATCCGGAAGTCAGGTCCAGGTCAGGAATCGATCATCCATCCTGACAATTTGGTCTCGAGGTCTCGATAACGGCCGGTAGACCAGGTCCTGCCCAGGCATTGATCCGGTGTTCTCAAAAATAAATCTGGAGATTTTGATGCGGTCCAGAAGTCAGGTCCAGGTCAGGAATCGATCATCCGTCCTGAAAATTTAGTCTCAAGGTCTCGATAACGGCCGGTAGACCAGGTCCTGCTGGGCATTGATCCAGTGTCCTCAAAAATGAATTTAAAGATTTCGATGCGATCCAGAAGTCGGGACCAGGTCAGGAATCGATCATCCATCATGACAATTTGGTCTCGAGGTCTCGATAACGGCCGGTAGACCAGGTCCTGCCCAGGCATTGATCCGGTGTTCTCAAAAATAAATCTGGAGATTTTGATGCGGTCCAGAAGTCAGGTCCAGGTCAGGAATCGATCATCCGTCCTGAAAATGTAGTCTCAAGGTCTCGATAACGGCCGGTAGACCAGGTCCTGCCCAGGCAATGATCCAGTGTCCTCAAAAATAAATCTTGAAATCCTGATGGGGCCCAGAAGATCGGGTCTGCTCAGGATGCGGTCATTCCTCCAAGAAACTTGGCTCTGTCTCGAGTAATGAATTGTGAGGTTTCAGGAGGGAACCAGTGATCCAGGACCTGGTCAGGAATCGATCGGACAACCTCAGTAATGAATCGCGAGGTTTCAGGGGGAGGATCAGTAAACCGGGGCCTGCTCAGAAAATAATCAGGTCTTCTTGAAAATGAACGTTAGGGTTTTCATAAGGCCAACGAATCAAGGCCTGCTCGGGAAATAATCAGGTCTCCTCATAAATTAACGTTAGAGTTCTCATGAGGCCAACAGACATAAGAGCCTGCTCGGGAAACAATCGGGTCTTCTCATAAAAAAACAGTTTACCGGATTTGTAAAATATCAAATACATAGGTATACACTGTTAGAGAGAAAAAAAAATATTTCAGGAGATCCACTACAATTTTTACGTTAATCTCGAAACTGTTTTCAGTTGATAAGAGAGAAGAATTTGCCACTTCAAGTAAATTTATGTTGTTTTGACTAAAAAAAAGTGTCGAAATGAACGTAAAAATTTTAGTGGACGTCTTGGAACATTTTTTTTCTAACGAAGTGTCATATTTCATTCGGATAAACACATGACCACGTAAACAAAAAATGCATGATATAATATTAACATAAGTAATTAATCGTAATAATATATGCAAGGACTTCAATCTAGTCCTGAAAATGCAAAATTTGGATGACTTCGAGATATTTCGAGTAATAACTTGGCACTTTGATATGCCCTCAATAAGAAGCAAAGTGTTTATACAGTGGGATCCCTCAATAAGCCCTCCCAAGCCGCCAAGGGGAAGTGTTTTTCCACGAAATGAGGTACCCCCACTCTGCCTTCTTCGCTAGTCGCACCAATGGTTTTCCGTCTCTCTCTTTCTTCGGTACGCTATGTCTTAATAGGCGGAGTGGGGGAACGCTGCGAGCGACAAACTGGGGAAGCGGGCTTATTGAGGGAGGCCTTATTGAGGGATCGGACTGTACTCATACCATATGATAGGTTAGCGTAGTGGTTAGGGCGTGCGACTGGTAATCAAGCGGACGTGGGTTCAAGCCCCGGCGGGGACGAATATGGCGGCGGTTTTTTCAGTGGTTTGATAATTCGATTTCGTCGATGGAATGCGTAGGTTTGGTCCACTGACGATAAAATCGGTCGACCACTAGTATTTTTTATTTTTTCCCACAGTATTATTACATTTTAATCGCACGAAAATAAATTAGGAGCTCCGATATAGGGACCCAATATGGCCCTGATAAGAATCTGCATTATTCTCAACGCATAAAGACGGTTGGCAGATATGGGCCTGGTAAGGTTGCCACGTCGGGTCATTTGCATACCATCACCATCAGGACCTGATCGGATATTCACAAGGGGATGTTATATTTCTGGTCGGATTTTGATCAGTTCCTGATCAGGGACTGATATGTTAACCCAATCAGGGCCAGTAGTACGAAGCGTTACAAATCTAATCAAATCCCGATGATTTGGCCCGATCGGGGCCTCAATTGAAACCGGGCAAAATAGTCAGGCCCTGATCACAGCCCGAACAGAATTTCTACACGGGTTGGAGTCGCCTAATCACTACTTTCTACGGATTCTAAAACTCCTATATCCACTAAACGCTTCAATTCCTTCTCAACTTTTTCCCTCATTGCATAAGGCAATGGACGTGGTTTGCAAAATATAGGCTGTACATTTTCTTTAAGGTAAAGTTTGAACTGACCTTTAGTATACTTCTCGAGTTTAGATGTAAAAATGGATTCAAATTCATTAATTACCGAATCAATATCCCTTTGATCTACGTTTTCAACCATCCCAATACGATGATTCTCGCTTTCAGCTAAAATCTTCGATATATGAACTCCCAATGGACACAACCATGTTCTTCCAACAAGTGGAGGTCCATCCCCAGGCTATACGAAAAGTTGCAGTTTCAAACTTTTCCTTTTACGAATAACGTCCGCCTCAAGAAAACCTACTGGTTCTATATAATGCCCTGGATGAGTTCTAAAACGTCTGTTAGATTGTTTCAATGTCAATAATGACCATTCTTTGCGTTCTTTATACTCCTTTTCTGATATCACAGATACATCTGACCCTGTGTCAACATGAAAATTTAAATTAAGAGCATGTCCTAGTCATATAGTTACCTGTTGAGAAAAAACCAAAAAGTCGCAAAAACTCGGAAACGATGATCAAAAATGATGTATAATAGATTTATTCGATGATTAGGGACGAATAGGTTCGATCCAGCACGCGAGATTCGTCGAAATCGAGAAAAATGAATTTTTTTGGTTCCTCAAGTGTGGCGGTGTCACTTATTTTGGTTCATATCAACGCCTGTGCGTCTAAAACGCAAAAACAGGCTTTTTACCTCAAGTCTCACAGCAATGACGAACATTTGTGTCTAAAAATTTTGTTGTTTCACGCAACAATAGGGCCGAGATAACGAAAGAAGAGCGGTATAAAGATGTAAATAGTGTAAAATTGTTGATTTCTGACAGCTGAGACATGAGGCGGTCGAGGCTAACGAAACGCCCGACAGATGGCTCTACGCGTAAATCATCGCGTAAATCGCGTAAATAACGCAACAGTGACGATGATTTACGCGTAGAGCCATCTGTCGGGCGTTTCGTTAGCCTCGACCGCCTCATGTCTCAGCTGTCAGAAATCAACAATTTTACACTATTTACATCTTTATACCGCTCTTCTTTCGTTATCTCGGCCCTATTGTTGCGTGAAACAACAAAATTTTCAGACACAAATGTTCGTAATTGCTGTGAGACTTGAGGTAAAAAGCCGGTTTTTGCGTTTTAGACGCACAGGCGTTGATATGAACCAAAATAAGTGACACGGCCACACTTGAGGAACCAAAAAAATTTATTTTTCTCGATTTCGATGAATCTCGCGTGCTAGATCGAACCTATTCGTCCCTAATCATCGAATAAATCTATTATACATCATTTTTGATCATCGTTTCCGAGTTTTTGCGACTTTTTTGTTTTTTTCTCAACAGGTAACTATATGACTAGGACATGCTCTTAATACCATGAACATTTAATTCTATTTTGTACGGGTCTACACTAACACTATTTCCTTCCTCATTTTGGAAAATTTCATCAATTTCTTTCAAATGGAAGATACTATCAAATTCCTCTCTTACTGAATCCACTTCACCTATGAAGTTTTGCTTATTGTCAAATTTTTTATAGTTTCTTGACACATACTCATTTCTTTTTCTGAATTTACTAACTTTACATACTTGAGCTAAATGACCTTCCTTTTTACAAACATTACAAGTGTAACCACGATACCGACAAACTGTTGAATGATGATTCCCTTTTCCACAGCAGTAGCAGCGTACCTTGTCCTTACTCTTGGAATATGTTTTTTTCTGCGTCTTTTTATGCCCCAAGTAGTTAACTGATTCCGGTTGATTATTCTGCGTCACACCCATTTCAGCCACATCTTTCATTGCCGTTTCCATTGATTGTGCCAATTCAATAGCTCTACTGTATGACAAATCTTGCTCTCCAAGTAAACGTTTTTTCATTCTATCACATTTAAGACCCCATACAAACTGATCTCTCAAATAATTCTCCAGTCCGCTACCAAATTCACAATATGCTGACAATCTTTTAAGATTTGCAAGATACTCTTTAACACCCTCATTCACTTTTTGTTTGCACTCTTTGAATTTATACCGTTCGGTTATTATACTAGGTTTCGGTTGTAAATGTTCTTTCATAACCTTTACTAAAAATGGAAGAGATTTTGAAGCAGGTAAAGCTGGAGTACACAGGTTACGTAATAATGCATATGCCTCACTACCAATCAGAGTAATAAAAAGCGACACAGTGTTTGCACTCTTTGAAAAGCGACACAGTGTTTGCACTCTTTGAATTTATACCGTTCGGTTATTATACTAGGTTTCGGTTGTAAATGTTCTTTCATAACCTTTACTAAAAATGGAAGAGATTTTGAAGCAGGTAAAGCTGGAGTACACAGGTTACGTAATAATGCATATGCCTCACTACCAATCAGAGTAATAAAAAGCGACACTCCTTTGGTACTCGAAATATCATTTGCAATAAAATATTGTTCTAACCTTTCTACCCACAAATTCCAATCTTCCTGCATATCATACTGCCTAATATCACCAATTCTCCCTGGGATTATTGGTTGCAGCACTTCCCTTTGAATCGATAATTCGGATGTTGGTGGAATTGATTTTCTTGGAGTCTGTGAAGATTGTTGTTGTTCAGCCAAGAATTATTGGCGTTGTTGTACTAATTGTTTACGTTTTTCTTCTATTTGTGCTCTCTCCTTTTCAATCTCCCTTCGCTCTTTCTCAAACCTCGATTTTATCTTTTCACTTTCCTCAACCATTATACCTCACACGTGTCTTCCTTTAAGAAATCTATTTATATCTTTGCAATCCTTTATTGCATAACTATTAAATTTTACCTCGTCGCCACTGTGATGTCCGAGGGTTAATAATAATTGATTATGATAGCTCATTAGTTATAATATACTTTATTAATATGTGAATAATATCTTTGGCACGTGTATACATGTTCACTCAGAGACGGTCACAAGTAGAAGAAGGAAATCGGACATAGTACCGACCTTCATAGTCAAAATATTTACTACAGTACAATCAAGTTCATGACTTATAGTTATTGACTACCCATGTAGGGTTGTACAATCGGCCCAACGCCGGGTCAGCGCTGGCTGCCGATCTTTCAGCGTCGTGACGACGCTATTCGCCAGCGCTGGCTCGACACCGGCAATTAGTTGGAGTGGTCACTTGGGTCCTACGCTTGGCATATAACGTTGGCAGCGACGCTGGCGACCATTGTTGGCCTAGTGCTGCAATTAAGTTCGGTGTGAGAACTGGCCTTCAACATTGGTTGCATTATGGCATCCAACGTTGAAACAACGCAGACATCTAGTACAATCCCATGACTGGCATTCAACGTTGAACCAACGTAGCTATCTAGTACAGTGCCAAGGTTGACTTTCAACACTGGTTGCATTATGGCGCCAAACTTTGAGCCAACGCTGGATATCAGTACTGGTTCATGCCTATTGCGGCTACCCAGCCAGTATTATATGTTAACGAGAGGATTGAATATTTAAAGAAAGAATTTATTTGCTAAAAAATATAAGGACTTTACTGATTACTGAGGCCGTGTTCTTAAAAATGCAATAGATATGCCAGGATGAGAAGACAGGCAAAGAGGACGAATCAACCTCGCTAGCTTGTCGCTGTGCTATATCCAGAGTGATAGTTTTTTCTCTAATTAAATACTATTTTTATTGCCCAGATAACTAATTCCCGGAGTTACTTTGTTAGCGAGAGAAGTTTTAGACAATATGGCGCTTGCTGTAGTTGACCGCGCCGTGGTAGATGGCGTTAAAGCGTTGGCTCAGTTGTCTGCACGGTGTTGTGCCAATCTCTGGCCAACGACGTTGATCCGAGATTGGCATGATCACCTTGGGAGCCGTGCGCTGATGCTTGTCACCGAGAATCATATGATAGTACTGGCACAAGCGTTGGCTCAGTTGTCTGCACGGTGTTGTGCTAATTTTTGGACAACGACGTCGATCCGAGATTGGCATGACCACCTTGGGAGCCTTGCGCTGACGCTTGTCGCCGAGAATCATATGATAGTACTGGCACAAGCGTTGGCTCAGTTGTCTGCACGGTGTTGTGCTAATTTCTGGACAACGACGTCGATCCGAGATTGACATGACCATACCTTGGGAGCCTTGCGCTGACGCTTGTCACCGAGAATCATATGATAGTACTGGCACAAGCGTTGGCTCAGTTGTCTGCACGGTGTTGTGCTAATTTCTGGACAACGACGTCGATCCGAGATTGGCATGACCACCTTGGGAGTCTTGCGCTGACGCTTGTCGCCGAGAATCATATGATAGTACTGGCACAAGCGTTGGCTCAGGTGTCTGCACGGTGTTGTGCTGATTTCTGGACAACGACGTCGATCCGAGATTGACATGACCATACCTTGGGAGCCTTGCACTGACGCTTGTCACCGAGAATCATATGATAGTACTGGCACAAGCGTTGGCTCAGTTGTCTGCACAGTGTTGTGCTAATTTCTGGACAACGACGTCGATCTGAGATTGGCATGACCACCTTGAGAGCCTTGCGCTGACGCTTGTCGCCGAGAATCATATGACAGTACTGGCACAAGCGTTGGCTCAGTTGTCTGCACGGTGTTGTGCTAATTTCTGGACAACGAAGTCGATCCGAGATTGGCATGACCACCTTGGGAGCCTTGCGCTGACGCTTGTCGCCGACAATCATATGATAGTACTGGCACAAGCGTTGGCTCAGTTGTCTGCACAGTGCTGTGCCAATCTCCGGACAACGACGTCGATCCGAGATTGGCATGACCACCGGGGAAGCCTCGGTCGAACGTCAGTTGCCAAGCGACTTGGGCCAGCAGTGGGACAAGTGTTGGATCTGTTGTCAACATTGGCAAACCCTACATGGGTACTTACATCCGTTATTTGAATCTCAAATATTACAGTGGCTTTCTTTCCACACAAAGTTTTACGAGTCCGCGAACAACAGACAACACCAAGCGGCGACCGTTCGATGTCAATAGAAAAATGGTGGAAGTTTTCTCAGAATCTGGAGGGGGACATGCTCAAATGCAAAAGTTTGGAGCAACAATGGGCATGAGCGTGATGGCATCCCAGACATACTTCGCACATTCAAAGCGATTGGCAGACGAAGGTGAGTCGCTAAAAGAAAAGATGCTTGCCAAGGCTCGCAACGCTATTCGACAGGCTCATGTGAACAGGGACGAACAGGTGATGAAAATCAGTACCAAGATTTTGAAAGAGCAGGACACTCAACGGAAAAGAAAAAGCGAGTGGCAGAATGAAGCACGACGAAAAAAAAGCTTCGGCGTGCTCTCAAATTGACAAAGGCGCAGCTTGAAGCTTTGAACATCAGAAAGGAAGGGACAACTTATGGAGCAGGACAGTTCTAGGCCAGCCAATGTCGAACCAACATTCCATAATCATTCAATAATAATAATAATAATAATAATAATAATAATAATAATAATAATAATAATAACAATAATCATAATAATAATAATCAATTATTTGACCCCCACTATTACTCTCAGCGCCGTGCCAATGGGTGGATCGGCGGAGCAGCCGCTCCAGGGCGCCTATGCTCAGGGGCGCCAAGAGACCGAATTTTTTGTGATCCGTCATTTTTTGAAATCGCTTGCATCCGTAGGAAAGTAGTAGTCCACATTCAGAGGCGCCCGCAATATGTCTCTGAGGGTGCTGCACTGATAGACGCGACATCATGTGGTGGGGCGTCGTTCCGAAAAGGAGTTCGGGTCCGTTCTATTGCGTTTGGGCTGTAAATCCGTATTGTGCTCTACAAAGAGTATAGGATCGAGGGGTAGCTGCCATAAGGCCATAATGTATTTTTCATCATTCTAGCCTCAAAATCGCAACTTCGTCGCGATTTCTCGGCAATCATGATGAAAAATAATGATCGTTACTTGTACGTAAAGGCTTTTTGACGAACCTCGTTAAAGTACTCGCCTTTGGCTCGTGCCGTAAACCTCTCGTTTCGTCAAAAAAGCCTTTCCTTACTCGTAATGAAATGTACTATTACTTCACGCAGTGTGATAATGGACGTTTTACCCACGCTTCGCGTGGGTGAAATCCCCATTTTCAGACCTTATGAAGTAAAATTTTGTACTATTAGCGTATATGAGTTTCTGCATTCAGCACCTCTGTGAAGTCGGTGGGTGAAATAACATACCCCCACCCAAAGACCAAAACCACACTAGCCATAGAACGTTCGATTCCCCTCTCCGCGCCTACTCCCTCGCCTAAATAGTACCGTGCGAAGATTGATAGGTTAGGGTTAGCGTCAATTTGTAATCTATCACTAATACAGAAATAGTTTCCTTATACATTCACTGACAATATAGTTATGAATTAATATGCTGTTAAAAATTATCATCAAAGCGATCAATCTGGCAATGGTTACTCGTGGTTGAGAAAAGGACATATCTCTGTCTCAACATGTTAGTGTTTGACCAACACTTTCCAGTTCTTGATAACAACTGATGACAACTCTTCAAGCACTGTCGACACGGTCACTGCGCTTGTGGTGACGGTGGTTATCCCACCGAACTACCAGATGGCGATATTATCTGTATACGCTCAGCTACCCCGCTATCCTATACTCTTTGGTCCGCTACTCCGTGGCGCTTTCACCACTGATAAAGTCCTCAGCTAACGGCGAAGCTACTGCCAGCATCGAACTTATTCGTGGGGAGCAATACATATCAGCTCATGCAACTTTCGCCACGCTTCGCAATAGCACATCTATCAATCCCAATTGTTTCAATCCCTAAACTTTGGCTCAGTTCATCAGGTGGACGGGGGCGGGGCGGGGGGGGGGGGGGGGGGGGGGGGGGGGCGCATGAAGACAGCTCGCACCAGGCGTCATGTGGCTTAGGCACGGCGCTGATTACTCTATTAGAATGCTCATTTTGTTTTTAATTTTATTCCATGTGACGGTGAACCTGGAAATGTCACGCGAAGATAATCCGTGCTCCGAGATATGTCGGAGCAAAAGAAATCGAGGATCTAAGATGCGTTCATCAGAAAGTGTAACATTATGACCTCGGACCATATATTCTGAAGAATTTATTTAATTTTTACCAATTTTCATTAAAACACGATTTACTCAAAACTACATTTTCAGCTACGCTAAAAGCTCCTTGCGTCATTGTGTTTCTCCGATCAACTTCTCCTTCGCAGAGGAAGTTCACACATACCTTATGAACAAATTCACTGATCAGATTTTCCAAATTGTAAAAGGAACATATTTTTCAAGTCTCAAATACCATGAAAAATGCAAAAAATTTGGAAGTGAAAATAGTAAATGCTCTTAAACAAGAACGAAAAATTAATTAGTAAATCTGATCAGCAAATCTCTTCATCTGAGTGTCTCAAAGATTATAGTTCAAGATAAATATGATTCGATCAAAGTTATGACGCAGGGGACTTTTTGAAGTTCAATATGTTTTTACCATTAACGGGGTTATCGTGCTACAAACAGCCTCAAAAGTATAACATGAGCGCTTGGCTCCTGACTGTATCCCCTAGCGCCGCTTCCGTACCGAAACTTTTGTTAGTGACTGTTCACGCACACATAGTGGCGCTTTGTGTGTTCACACGCATACTATGCGCGCGCGTAGAACTAGCGACCCAGCAGCGCCACGAGTGAAGCGAAGCCATGAGATCAACGCGTAATGTCAATGCAGAGCAAACTTTACAAAGCTATATCTCGAAAACCGTGACGGCAAATGTCTTGATTCTTGGATATGTTATTTCAATATTGATGTTGAATTGTGTGTTAGTTTTTGGTGAAAATTGTAAGAAAACTTTTTGAGTTATGCCTCAAAACGTTAATGCTAGACGACGCTTCCCATAAGATGCCATGTATAAGATTCTCAATTTGCCAATTTTTTTCTCGAGTTTGGTGCCGCTGAGGGCTCTGAAATTTTAATGTGTTAATTGCGGTACTAGAAGCTACTCATGTGAATTTTTTCACGACATTCGTAAGAAAACGAAATATCACGATAACCCCCTTAAGGGGGGGGGGGGGGGGGGGGGTTTACCCAATCAGTTACCGATTTGTCTATTTTCTCCTAAACGGGGTAATCAATCGACTTGTCCTTTCGGCAGCCGATGTTTGACGAGTAATGAGTTCGAACTGGTACGTTTGATCGGATGAATTCGGGATTTTTTTATTTTTTTCGATCGAAAAGTGTTGGCGTGCCATTTATTGCGACTTATATCAAAGCCCACGCATCAAAAATGAAAAATCGACTCCCTGAGCCCGATTCTGTGAGAAATTCCGAACATAACCATCCCAAAACATCTTTGTTTCCGACAACGATGAAGGTGGAAGTTGTATTCTTCGTTTTTGTGGTAATTTTCGCGATTGTCAGAGGCTGGGGGGCGGCCATTCCCGCTACAGCTGCTACAGCTGCTGATTTAATGCGGTGGTTCCCAGAACACCCGTGAGATGTCACCGTGAAAGTATACTATACTATAGTAAAAGGATGAAGTTCAGATGGGCGCGTGGCGACATCTCACGGGCGTTCTGGGAACCACCGCATTATATCAGCAGCTGTAGCGGCAATGGCCGCCCCCAGTCTCTGACAATCGCGAAAATTACCACAAAAACGTGGAATACAACTTCCACCTTCATCGTTGTCGAAAACAAAGATGTTTTGGGATGGTTATGTTCAGAATTTCTCACAGAATCGGGCTCAGGGAGTCGATTTTGCATTTTTGATGCGTGGGCTTTGATATAAGTCGTAATAAATGGCACGCCAATACTTCCGATCGAAAAAAATAAAAAAATCTCGATTTCATCCGATCAAACGTACCAGTTCGGACTCATTACTCGTCAAACATCGGCTGCCGAAAGGACAAGTCGATTGATTGCCCCGTTTCGGAGAAAATAGACAAAT
Source organism: Tenthredo mesomela (assembly GCA_943736025.1). Taxonomy (NCBI): domain Eukaryota; kingdom Metazoa; phylum Arthropoda; class Insecta; order Hymenoptera; family Tenthredinidae; genus Tenthredo; species Tenthredo mesomela. The sequence continues at coordinate 16,697,445 of OX031018.1, read as the reverse complement.
CGGTAACTGATTGGGTAAACCCCCCCCTTAAGCAGCGGCAAGGGTAAGATAGATTTCTCCAATGCTACGTTCGTCAAAACCTGCCGTTACACGGACCAATTAAAGTTTCGATATGGCACGTGATTTCACTAATCCGAAGGATGAGCTGACGGTGGAAAATGAGGACTATATAAAGCGGGTACACCCGCAAATCAGCTTCTTCTTCGCTCTGTTCTACGACACGCAAATATCGTACAATCTCGTCTATCGAACCATGCTCGTCTATCGTACATTCTATCTCGAGTATTATTACAATTATATTATATTGTGAACTAACGTTAAAGTTTATATAAAGTAGTATATTGTGTATCTTGTTGAGCAACTTAAGGCCCATCCCTAGTCGCCCACCTCTTTTTGGTCAAAATGTGTCACATTTCGATTATTATCTGAGCCCAGGCGTCAAGAACACAAAAAAGGCCAACTTAGCGCAAATTCTATTTCAATTCCGAGTCCAAAAAAATGTTCGTTTCGTGCGAAAATAGAGTCTACAGATAGTTTTTACATTGTTCGTCGAGGAAATCAAATTCGAATAATTTTGTAACAATGTAAAAACCATCTGTAGACTCTATTTTCGCACGAAACGAACATTTTTTTGGACCTATGTGTTCGGAATTGAAATAGCCTTTGCGGTAAGTTGGCCTCTTTTGCGTTTTTGACGCCTGCCCTTACGGAAAAAAGTACTGAGAACTCAGTAATTAGTACACAACCCGTTAGTACTTAGTTCAGAAATCTCAGTACTTAGTACACGAATTTTTAGTACTTAGTACTAACACTACAGTACTAAGTACAGGGAACTAGTATAGCACTTAGTACAAGAGTACTAGTACTAAGTACAGGGAACTAGTAGTACTTGGTGCAGGACTACTGGTACAGTGCTCCCTCACTAATTTTAACCTCTCTAACATTTTACCTCTCCGCCGTGCGTCGGAGGGAAGTAGGCTCCCCCACTATGGCCTGGTCGTTTGGTTCGGCGCATAACGATGCGCAGTAACCACGTCACATAACCTCAACAAACCTGTGGTTTTCTAGTAAGTCAGCTGTCAGCTATTTCCCCTCAGCTCCCCGTGCACACATCATAAACTCGGCCCATGGACATAGTGGGGGACCTCGCTAATATTCTCTATACCCCGGATCCGTGAAAATCACTGATCTCTAATATACACTGGATAGTGTACAGGCCGAAATTTTTGTGACGATTAGAAACGGGTGGTTGGTGGCAATCTGACACCTAATATGGGGGCGTTTGAGTCAATCGGTGGGAGAAAAGTAAGGTTAAGTGTATGAATTCAATTTTATTTATGCCAAAACGGTAATGGACTGTGGTTTTTGGGGTAAAGGAGCAGATAATTTCATCAGTAAGTACACAAATGGATTATAATTGTGGTCGGTATTTATTTCCCCCCAAGGTTATAGGGTTATGTTACTTTGTTTACGATGCATTATGCTGCTAGATCTTTCTTGAGGAAATCGAATATCACGTACAGATCAGTATTATCTATTGGTATCCATTTATTTATATGTATACTGCCGTGCTAAGCACACTAGCCGTAACTCGCATTTTGGCCATCTTGAGATATTGACAGTTTTCAATTTTCAATCTTCACAATCATTAAGAATTATATTCATAGTCGAGCGATTTTAAGGGGGGGGGGGGTTTACCCAATCAGTTACCTATTTGTCTATTTTCTCCTACACGGGGTAATCAATCGACTTGTCCTTTCGGCAGCCGATGTTTGACGAGTAATGAGTTCGAACTGGTACGTTTGATCGGATGAAATCGGGATTTTTTTATTTTTTTCGATCGAAAAGTATTGGCGTGCCATTTATTGCGACTTATAACAAAGCCCACGCATCAAAAATGCAAAATCGACTCCCTGAGCCCGATTTTGTGAGAAATTCCGAACATAACCATCCCAAAACATCTTTGTTTCCGACAACGATGAAGGTGGAAGTTGTATTCTTCGTTTTTGTGGTAATTTTCGCGATTGTCAGAGGCTGGGGGGCGGCCATTCCCGCTACAGCTGCTACAGCTGCTGATTTAATGCGGTGGTTCCCAGAACACCCGTGAGATGTCACCGTGAAAGTATACTATACTATAGTAAAAGGATGAAGTTCAGATGGGCGCGTGGCGACATCTCACGGGCGTTCTGGGAACCACCGCATTATATCAGCAGCTGTAGCGGCAATGGCCGCCCCCAGTCTCTGACAATCGCGAAAATTACCACAAAAACGTGGAATACAACTTCCACCTTCATCGTTGTCGAAAACAAAGATGTTTTGGGATGGTTATGTTCAGAATTTCTCACAGAATCGGGCTCAGGGAGTCGATTTTGCATTTTTGATGCGTGGGCTTTGATATAAGTCGCAATAAATGGCACGCCAATACTTTTCGATCGAAAAAAATAAAAAAATCCCGATTTCATCCGATCAAACGTACCAGTTCGAACTCATTACTCGTCAAACATCGGCTGCCGAAAGGACAAGTCAATTGATTACCCCGTTTAGGAGAAAATAGGCAAATCGGTAACTGATTGGGTAAAACCCCCCCCCCCCCCCCCCCCCCCCCTTAAAGTTTAATTCGAATCAAAAAGAGAAAAGGTTATATTATTCGTTACTGTTGTATTAATATTAATGATAAATACGGCTAATTGTTCTAGTAATTGACAACTTTAACGAAGATACAGCAACTTTAATAGAGTCATTTTATTATCAAAAAATGAACTAGATCGTTTTATAATGTGATGAAAATATTCATCGATCGTTATTGTACCATCTTAGATTCATAACTCGTTTTTGACAAAAAAGTAAGTTACCACTTGTGTGCTTAGCACGGCAGTATAGAATACAGGTGTATTAACAATTGTATTTATAAATTACGCAGCTTTTCCAACCTAAATATGTGTAGTTAATTTACTGCCGTTCAAATTTACCGCCATATTGGGTGTCAAATTGCCACCAATCTTGAGCTTCTAATCGTCACAGCGAGCGGCAGCTAAAAGGCCGCGCGTACACTATCCAGAGTATAATAGAGATCAGTGGTGAAAATTAGTGAGGGAGCACTGTACATTCCAAAACAGAGTAGAAGCCCATTTACAAGTAGAGAAAGCGAGTGTAGCGCGACACCTGGATATGTGTTGCCCCCTCGAACTGACGAACGATATATTCACATGATTTTCACAGGTGACGCATTCATATTCTCGTTGTCTATGGGCCAAGACTGTCAGCGAGCGTATGCACCACAGAGAAAAATGCTTTTTCACCACACCTGCACGGAAAGTACGACTTTTGTTCCCTTGCGTGAGCGGGAAGTCGTTCTTTCCGATGCAGGGGGTGGTGAAAAATAGTATACCTCACACGGGAGTGAAAAAGGCCATCCCAAACTGCGTTTTTGTTACCCTCGCCTTCGGCTCGGGTGTCAATCTCACACGCAGTTTGGGTTAGCCTACTTTCCCTCCCTAGGTGAGTAATATACTATGACTATATAACCCTGGACTGCTAATGCCCCCCACTATTCCCATAAGCCGTATGCGAAGCCGATGTTTCCAACATCTACCCCACTCCTTGGACTTCTCGGCAGTCAATTCCGCGGGAAATTTAAATGAGTACCTAGTATTTTGGTTGAACACAGGACAAAATAAGAATAGTTGACTAAATAATATCATTGATCAATGCCGGAATAGTAAAAATTTTTAATAAATGAAGCATATTATGAGTTACGAAAATGTAAGAAACGTTTACGTAAGTTCTTAATATTATATGCAGGAATATAGAAGGGTAATAAATTGGTTTCAATGTAATTTTTACGAATTGTTTATTGGCCCGTGAAGATAATTTTTTTTTTTTTAATTCTCGTGTCTCGGTATTCTGAAATCAGTATCCGGATAAAAATAATAACAGAGCGATATGAAAAGATTTTCACTTCAGAGAAATTTGAGGTTATGAGTGAAGTCACTTGAAGAAAGATACAGGTGATAAAACAATAGCGAAACAATTAAACTCAGTAGTTCTGAACTCGACCGTTGACTGCCTGTAGCGCCACATCCTGACAACACGCCTGAAGTTAGCGTTAAGGTCTGCGTACACTATGCCGCGGCGCGACGCGGCGCGGCTCGGCAAATCATTGCGAATCGTTGCGAATCGTCGCAGATTTTGAAATTTTGATCGCCGTGCATTGCTGCGCCGCGTCGCGCCGCGGCATAGTGTACGCAGACCTTTAGCAGTCCACCCGCGCGGAAATAAATACATTTAAAATATATCCGAAAAAAGTATGTCCTTTATATGCAGCATATAAAGCATATGCATACACAAATATATTTGATATATATATAATATTCTTCCATTTTTTCCGCTATCAGTCTATGAAATATATATATTGAGATGTATGTTATATGTATGCTTTTAATGTATGATATATATATGCTCGGATATATGCATAGTTATAATATATATATATGTATAGTTATTTTTGTTATATTTTTTCATTTTATTATATAATATATATTATATTATTAGTTAGTATAGGTTTATAATAATAAATATACAGGATGATTCAGCATTCGTGACGAATCTCTTGAGGGGTTGATCCTTGTCAAAATTGGGATCGAAAGTTCCTTAGCCATTTTTCTGAAAAATGATTTTTTTTCCGTGGAACCATAACACATTTTTTTGATATCTTCCACCAAATAAGAAACTTTCACTGAGAAATCTCTTTAATATTGAAGAAATAAACTCATCGGCGTCGTATGTGATTCTTTAAAATTGATAAATGATATAGAAGAAAGAATAAAAAAAAATTGTTATGTAAAAATTATTTGTCGGAAAAAACAATTTCCAAGGCGAAAAATCATTTTTCAGAAAAATGGGTGAGAAACCTTCGATCCCAATTTTGACCAGGATCAACCCGTCAAGAGTTTCGTCACGAATTCCGAATCACCCTGTATGGTCACATGTATTATACATATCATATATTTTTTATAAATCGGTTTAAGAGACAATCGACTAGGTTGCACATTCGCCCTCATATTCTTTAGAATAATTCAATTGGAACAAATAGGATAGTCCAATGTATAGTGGCACCGAAGTATCCGCTACATGTATGTCGCATATATATGTAGGATATAATACAAAATATATGTTGCATCTATCCAATGCATAAGGTAAACGGCCCAGTTAGTGACACTTTAAGAGCGGCGGGGTCGGATTTCTACTATTTAGTCACGCGTGATAGTCAAACAGAAAAGTAAAGGTTTCAACACGCATCAAAGTCCTCCGAATGAGAGTCACCTATTGTAAAAGTGAAACAATAAAGATTTATTGATGAAATCCTGGTTTTAATAATAGCGCTATTCTGCTGCCGGGGTTCATGACACTAGAGAAACACCATTGCTGTAGTTTGTGACCCCTGCGTGTACCCGATTCATGACCCCCATGCCGCAGTTTGTGACCCATGGGTTTACCCACTTTCTCACACTTCCGAACAGGTGACGAATCGAGGGTCTACAACAGCGACATAACCTCAATTAGGTGACGCACTTATTGACCCCGCGAATTCGAACAAATGCCTGACCAAAAGTTAAATCATTTCTTATCTCACCGATAGTCTGGTTCTTGCTGAAGATGTTGACACCATTTTTATGTGGTTTTATACTCACATGGTGAGCAGGATTCACAATTCGGTGTCTCTCGTCGCTAGTCAATACCGTCTAGCACTGTCACTGCGGAGCCACTGAGACGCGTGCCGCACTATTCACCGGTCAATTTCTATTCTAAATATTCCATGTACAAAAGGGGATATCTTCAATGATTAAAAGTAAGAAACGCTCTTTGATTGGCCGGTAATTGGATTATTATGTGATATATACTGAAACTATTATTCGACGAAAACCGGCCGTTTACCTTAGAAGCACCGAAGTATCCGCTACATGTATGTCGCATATATGTAGGATATAATACAAAATATATGTTGCATGTGTCCAATGCATAGTGGCACCGAAGTATCCGTTACATGTATGTCGCATATATGTAGGATATAATACAAAATATATATTGCATGTGTCCATTGCATAGTGGCACCGAAGTATCCGCTACATGTATTTCGCATACATGTAGGATATAATACAAAATATATGTTGCATGTGTCCAATGCATAGTGGCACCGAAGTATCCGCAACATGTATGTTGCATACCGTGAATATTCGGTGAGAGTAGACAGTCCCCTTCCTACGGTAAGACCAACACAGGCGCGCACCGCGTGCGTGAGCCTCGGTCAGGACGCAATGAGGTGCCAGTAGCATTGCATCCCCTCCCGCACGAGCCTCACGGCACGCGGTACGCGCTCGTGTTGGTTTTGCCGTAGGAAGGGGACAAGGGGACTGTCTACTCTCACCGAATATTCTCGGTATATGTAGGATATAATACAAAATATATGTTGCATGTATCCAATGCATAGATCTTCGTCATATATCAGTTAGATGTATGCAATGAACATATGTGATATATACTGATATATGATAAATGTATGTGTTATATATTCGAATTTCAAGATATATATTGGCATATATACTTTGATATATTTTTTTCCACGCGGGCAGGGTTATATAGTCAAAGGAAAAATGACATGCCGGCAAGCACAATCCCGTTGCGTCATAGACAAAGCGAAACACTGCAGTGCAACAGCACTCTTGATGCGCGAGGCACACATCGAAATATACGTGTAGAGCCTGCCCTCTGGCGGTGTTCTTTATGAACGTACGGTGTCTTGTTCTGTTTTGGTTTCTCCGTGCGAGTCCGGTAAAACTTTTTCTGACGAGTGTGAGGTTGCAGCACAAGCCGAAGGCGAATTTTGCAATCACACGAGATCAGAAGAAGTTTTTCCGTCGAGTATTGTACAATATTATATTTGGTACTTCCCTCGGGCGTCAGTCCCAAGAGGATATAACCACAGGAATAAGAAGAAGAAGAAGAAGAGTATTGTACAAAATTTTACTTAAGGAGATGTGAAAATTGGGGTTTTAGCCACGCGCAGCGCGGGTAAAACGTCCAAAATCACACGGAGTGAAGTAAAATTAGTATACACACCTTGGCCAGTAAATAAGAAAGCCTCAGATCACATGTTTGTCGGCCGAGGCGAAGCTGAGGTCGAAGCTGAGACATTTCTTACTTTACTGGCCTAGGCATATGTAATCTATTATTTGCAATGGGCCACGCTAAAAAAAATCGCACCGTGGTCATATTGATAGGTACTAATATTGACCTCATACACGCACATTTTGAGGGGTGCGAGGGCAAATTAAAAAATGTGGACCACAAAATGATTTGCCCTAATCTATACGTTTGCGAAAATGGCAGAATAAGCCCGCATAGCACCAGATAGGGACACGACCAGAATCCCGGAGAAATTCCGGACCAGCCCGGAAGTCTACCGGGCCCAAATTACGTATAAAACCGGACACACTGCCGATTCGGTTTCTATCCGGCTTTTTAAGCAGGGATAACATTGATAATTGGAATAACAAGTTTGAGGTTAAACATTAGGGTGTGTCGAAAATGAACTTCTTTCTTTTTTTTCTGCTCATTCCACCCAAAACCTTAGGTTTTGACATTGAGAAGGTCCTCGTTCAAGGAGGGCGCTGTGGCTTGAAGTTTAGAGGTCGCTCAACGAGGGTTTAGGATTCCCATCTAATTAACACGTAAAAAATATTGTTTTTCGCTCAAAACGATGTCAGGCAACCAAAAAATCGGCGATGTCTGTCTTTCTCGGCTTATTTGAAAGCATGACTCATCCCCTAAACGATGGTGGGTCGTTTTTGTTTCAATTTTATTTATTTTTTTTCATGTTTTGACCACAATAATCACTTTTTTCCAGTTTACAAAGTCTCCAAGGCAAAAATTGGAATAAGGTAATTTGAAAAACGACCCACCACTGTTTAGGGGATAAGTCATGCTTTCAAATAAACCGAGAAAGACAGACATCGCCGATTTTTTGGTTGCCTGACATCGTTTTGAGCGAAAAACAATATTTTTTACGTGCTAATTAGATGGGAATCCTAAATCCTCGTTGAGCGACCTCTAAACTTCAAGCTACAGCGCCCTCCTTGAACGAGGACTTTTTCAACGTCAAAACCTAAGGTTTTGGGTAGAATGAGCAGAAAAAAAAGAAAGAAGTTCATTTTCGACACACCCTAGTTAAACATACAGGGTGGTCCATTTTAATTAACGCAGGCGAATAGCTCGAAAACTAACAGTTATAAAAGAAAAAGTTTTATACAAAACTTGAAGGGTTTCGAGGGGGAAAGATAATACTGATATGTGTTGACTTGTGGACTTCGCTAATTCCGAGATTTCGCAAGCAACTTCGGATTTTAGATGGGGAACACATGTTTTGGTTTGGGGCATCTGATAGCGCAATCGAAGACTCATTCAAACACGCAAGCAAAAAAAATTGGAACAAAAAATTTCGCGGAATTTTTTTTTTTTTTTTGCAAAAGATTGCTTTTTTGTCCCTAGCTTTCGAACACATTCATTGTTTATCACTCTAGCTCAAAATATTTCTTGCCAATTTTGAAATTTCAAAGTTTGAATGTACCAGATTAGTAAAACAAAAAATCGTAGATCAATAACGCAAACAACTAACCGCCTTAGTTCGTCCGACATAATTATACTGACATCTTCCAGCTCATGTCGGACTTATAAGCCTCTACATCAACGTCAAACCTGCGGATATGTAAAGGTTTTGTTATCTTTTTAATTTCAATTTTTAATAAATTCTTTTTTTTTTTTTCTTTATCAACGTTTTTTTTTTTTTTTTTTGTAACAATACTTCGATTCAAATGTTTTTCCTCCAAAACTTTTCGAAAAGAGATTTTCTACGGATCTACGAATTTTTTTTAATTAATCTGGTACATTCAAACTTTCCAATTTCAAAATTGGCGAGAGAAATTTTGAGCTAGAGTGATAAACAATGAATGTGTTCGAAAGCTAGGGACAAAAAAGCAATCTTTTGCAAAAAAAAAAAAACATTTCGCGAAATTTTTTATTCCAATTTTTTTGCAAAATTTTTTTTTCCAATTTTTTTTTCTTGCGTGTTTGAATGAGTCTTTGATCGCGCTATCAGATGCCCCAAACCAAAACATGTGTTCCCTATATAAAATCCGAAGTTGCTTGCGAAATCTCGGAATTGGCGAAGTCCACAAGTCAACACATATCAGCATTATCTTTCCCCCTCGAAACCCTTCAAGTTTTGTATAAAACTTTTTCTCTTATAACTGTTAGTTTTCGAGATATTCGCCTGCGTTAATTAAAATGGACCACCCTGTATATCGCGTTCCTAAAACCAAAAGGGCGTATCTCTATAAAAAAAAAATTCTCTAATCAACCTAGAAATGTTAGAAATAAGGAAATATATTGAAATAATGAAAAAAAGATAAGTTGAAAAAAAACGATACGCCCTTTTGGTTTTAGGAACGCGATATATAATATGATTCTTGTTAAGTGAAAGCACGGTCGTATCGACAGATCTAGACACCCGGGAAAAAAAGTTCCATATATGATCAGATATGGCCATATATGAACTTCCATACATGATCAGGTATGAAATTTGACCTGATCTGAACATACATGAGCATGTGGGAGCATACATGAGCATGTAGGAGCATATATGAGCATGTGGGAGCATATATGAGCATGTGGAAGCATATATGAGCATGTGGAAGCATATGTGAGCATGTGGGAGCATATATAAATAATGAAATAAATAAATAAATATGAGCATGTAAGATCATAGGTTGTCATGTATAGTTCAGATTGGGCAATTAATGGTATGCTCAGATACGACTGTATATGCTCATTTATGATCGTTCATAACCATACATGGTCATACATGGACATGTGTGAGTACATATGGGCATGTATAAGTCTGATTATTACAGCCAGGTTACTAAGTGAAATGGCCGCACATGATCATGTATGAGCTCGTAACATCATATATGGCCATGTATGATCATGTATGACGCACGTGATTAGACATGATCATGTCAGGTCAAAATTCATATCCGAACAGATATGATCGAGTATGAGCATGTATGGTCATGTATGATCATATATACTTTTATACATGATCATACATGACCATACATGGAACTTTTTTTCCCGGGCACTATACTCTGAAAAACAAAATTTTTACAAGCTAGAAATAAACTTCGTCGCCTATCTTGAAATTAGTTAAGTTGCCAATGTTTATCCAAGCTAAAACGGTAAACTTGCTGTTAGCGACTTGGAGCGTTACCGATCAACCTTGCACTAAGGTTCGTTAGTAAGCTAGTTCTTAGCTAACACTTACAAAACTATAGCTTGGTGCAAGCTTATTTCAATGTTCACTTTCTACCTGGGATATGTGATTTGTAAAGTATTTTACCTCTTAAGTCGTATTTTATGATTTATCATGTGATTTGTTATCACATGAAAAAATTACCACGTGTGATCACGACAAAAATGTCCTATACGAGACCGCGCTACCTACATTAAGACATTAGGAAACCATCCTTCAGGATACCACGTATATTATTACAACTGTGACTGAAGGGGTATTAGCGACAACCGAACGACGCAAAGTACACGGAGCAGCTCGTTTCACGTCAAAGTCATGCTTTTGTTTCGTTGTCGGATAACCAGACATTTTACCTTTTATTAAAATTTTTATCTGAAAAAATATTTCTCTCGCGATGGGAGAAGCTACACGTTATTACAAAGCTTCGATCCACGCGGTAAATCGGTGACGTCATCGTACCAGTGCCCTTCGGTACTCTGATCAACACGCAGTTAGGCACATAAAAAGATATAAAAGTAAGGGCGAAGAGAAAGCGGAGGAGAAGCAAGAAGGAGAAGAAAAAGGAAAAGGAAAAAGAGGAAAAGAAGAAAAAGCAGAAGAGGACGATTTCCGTGGGAAACGAGGACTTCGGAACCTGGTAGTCAAAATGAGTGGTGCAAAGCGACCGCGGTTGGCGCCTTCCACGAGCCAACAACGTCAATCAAACCTAGCGGCAGTACGGACGCTGGAAAGGCTGCCTCCCGAAGTCCTGGAGATGGTCTTACGGCTGTTGCCGCTTTGTGACGTCGCCCAATCAGTCAGGTTGGTCTCGCGACGCTGCGCGACGGTCTCTACGTCCGTCTTGAACGCGGCCTTTCTTGCAGCCGGTGTCCGACTAGAGAGTGCTATGAGCCATGTAGAAGCCAGTATGCCTCGCGTCACGACCGAGTCCGAACTCCTTGCGTGTAGCAGAGCCTTCAATTCTCTGGAGCTGGTCCGGGCTCAATATCGTATGCTACGTGCCGTCACGTGGCGCTACACGCACCCACCACGGCGGGAAAATCCACCCCAGCTCTGTTTTTACGCCGGCGCTCTGCTTGATGAGCTTGACCGTCTTCTCCGGGTGGCCAGAGCGCGGCCATTAGCTTTTGGCGGTGCAGGTAACACCGGCGAGTCTGGCGTGGCTCGATTCGTAGCCCTCTGCAAGCGTTTCATGAATTACTTTGAGAAAGTCTCGGAACGAAGGATTAACAAGTCACCGCTAGTCTCGGGCTGCAAAGCGGTTGATGTCCTGGACTGTCTCGCGGAGGGCCGACACGTCTTGGCGTTCCGCGTTGCCTCAGAGCGCGGGGGCGGCAGAAATGGTGCCGTCAGTATGCGGCTGCGATACGTTATGCGAAGGGCTTGGTTCACGTGTCTGGATGTACCAGCAGCTCCCGATGAAAACAGTTGGCGGGATGAACAGCGCTTTATGTATCTACGGCTGCGCCGCCTGGTGGGCAGCGTCAACGAACATCTGTTCGAAAAATCACATCATGACAGAGAGCGACTTCTGCGCTCGCCTGCGCTGCCATCTCCGCGGGCGCCACCAGCTTCGACTTATTCTGGCTACGGCGAGTACGGGGGCCAGTTTTTCTACTACGGAAACATGAATAAGTATGCGTTTGAAAATAAGTTCAAGTCGACGGCAACGGGGGACTGGGAGGACCCGGAGAACCCCGATGACCCGGAGGATCCCGATGGCCCAGAGGACCTCGAAGAGGACCGGAGTAGTCCACCATGTTTCGATCTTGTTGTTGGAGTAGAGTTGCGCTGCTCACCGGAACTAGCACCGTTAGCCGTTAGGGCAGCGCTGAGATTGGACGATTTGGAACCGTCGATGACGCCAAGCTCTCGTCCGGAGCTCTACCTGCGCTTAAACGTCGCTTGTCCTGCTTCGGTGTCGAACAGACTGCCCGGAAATTTTACCTGGGAGTTAAAGGCACCCCGACGCGGTAAATCTCGAGCTAATTAGGGTTGTGGTGGACTAGAGGTTCACCTGTTGTTGATTGATTATATTGTATACATACCTAGCCTCTTGTATCGTTATCTTCTTGTACACATCCATATTGATTTTACTATTGCTGTTGTTGGAAATGTATGAATGATCTAGTTATTAACATGAAGAAATAATAAATAGTCTTCGTGGATGTTTTATCAGCTTGTCTTACGGATTCATTATCAATTATATTATTCATACCCACATGAACTGTAGAGAATTATATTCTGGTATTGCAGGAAGAGAGTATATTTGAATGTTTGAACTAATTTTTATTAGTGAAAAAGCATCGATGAAACAACTTATTACATTCAGTTTATTATTGTTACACAAATGAAAGAAATGTATTATCATATCAATTTCATGGCACCTATTTCTAAGGAAATTTAAATACGTATTTTAAGATTGCATTTTCTAAATAATTATGCAAATGATTTAGACAAAAATAATATAAAAACATATCCATACATTATTAATTCGTTGCGTGATATCAAAGTAAGTTTAAACGAATGACCGATTATATCAGTACTTGATATTTGAATTCTTAATAAAATCCGAAACTTAGCATGAGAAATAAACTCCTCTACGATAAAGCATGACATCTTTCAAAAATCGAAATAACCATACACCAAATTCAAATTTTAAACCACTTACATAATTACTATTCATTGTTATTCTCAGTAATCACTGCATAAAAAATTGTATACTGTATTATATATATAATTTCATAAAATGTTTTTGCAGTTTTATAATTCCATAATTGACTAACGTTATGTTATTCATTGAAGAGGCTTATATGTTTATGTATGTATATAATCCCTAAGATATCTATATCCGATTTTTGCATAGAGTATTGTATTTACAAAATTTGTCTGTTCGACAATTTTCAAATTTCACTACCAAAACTCCGTCTACAAAATTTCTGTCAGTCCTGCGAAGCGGTTTTTATCATAGAATTCCAACTTCAGGTTTGTTTGTCTTTTGTTTTTGGAATAGTTTTTGTTTTTTTTTTTTTTGTTTTTTTTTTTTTTGTTTTTTGTTTTTTGTTTTTTCTTGTCAATCTTCTACATATGTATACCTAATTCAAACTTTTTGTCTTCAAGAAACGTGGCTCTGTTTGTTAGGCGTTATTATTTGTTGGGACATTTTTTTATTTTTAATATCTAATTAGGCAAAAATAACAAATTCTCTCATTCTTAATTTAATCTTAAACAGTTTTCAATCGAAATCGAATTAAAATATGCGTAATGACAACACGGTCTATGTTTTAATTTGTACAATGTAAATTAACGCGTTTTTGCCAATATACTTACTTACGTAAGACTTTATTAGCGTTCAAAATTCGTTAAAACGTTATAGTGTTGAATAATTTTCATTTTTTTTTTTTTTTTTTTTTTTTTTTTATAATTTTGCACCATCAACAGAACATCTGAATCACATATTATTATGATTTATAAAATATAAAAAGCGTTATATCTACATTTCGAGCGGTGATTGAATCATCGTAACGTATGTATACAGGATGTTTACCTCAGCGATTTCACCCCGCCGGGTGGTGATAGGTGGGACCGTAATGAACATTTTTGATATCGGCACCCATGATCGGAAAGTTGACGTTACTTTAATAAAAGGGGTTGAAGACTTCCGGCGAACGCCTGCAACCATAGACATAGAGCATGGACTGCGCATTCCCTATACTGCCTGTGGTAACACCAAAAGTGAGAGAGAAGGGTAACACACGCGGCCAATCTCTGTCTCTTTCTAAGCATTTAACGTTGTTGGTTAGAAAGAAACAGATTTGGCCGCGTGTGTTAACCTTCTCTCTCTAGGGACTGAGCGATTTTCGGCCCGAATGCGCAGTCTATACTCTATGTCTATGCCTGCAACGCTTGTCCGTAGGCACGGCGAAATCGTTGAGGATTTAGAAATAATCCAAGTGGAATTTAACTATTTACAACGACACAACGAATTCAAAAGAGTAAATAACAGTCACAGTGTTTGGAACATCACAGAAAATCAGTCTTTTCGCCGTTCAATTTAACAAAAGAAAACTGAAGCCGGGATGACGATGAACTTAACGTAACGTAACTTACACAACGGAATGTACCTACAGTTTTAAAACACCAATCACGACCACCGTCTTTTCAAAATGCCCGCGCGCTCGCTAACTTTCAAGACTATAGTCCGTTGTGCAAGTTACGTTACGTTAAGTTCATCGTAATCCCGGCTTAAGTCACATAACATTCCTTTGACGCGATGAAACGGAAACGGAAACAAAAATAACAAAACAATACGAATTTAGTTTCCTTTTGTTGAAATGAACGACGCAAAGATGCATGTTCTGTAATATTTGAAATACTGTGATGTTATTTACTGTTCTAGATTCGTTGTGTTCTAAATAAATAGTTGAATTACCCGTAAATTAAATCCTCGATCCTTTCCGCGTGCCTATCGGCAAGTATTGCAAGCGTTGACTGGAAACTTTCAATCTCTCTTATCAAGGTAACATCAACTCTCCGACCACGGGTTCCCATATCAAAAATGTTATTTAGAGTCCCATCCCATGACCACCCGGCCGGGTGACATAGTCAGGGTGTAAACACCCTGTACATGTATGTATTTGTAATATAATCATCCACCATTCACCGCTTACACTCACACGCACACGCACATGCACACAAACTCACGGCTACAACATCCCTAAGTTTACTTTACGTATCGATTCTAACACTACAGCTCTAAATCTTGACTAAAAGCTATTTAAAATGAAATCACATCTACCTATATCGACAGCACTGACTTAACTGGCTTATTCCTTTGAAAGTAGCTCGCTAAATGGACAAACAGGATTTCATCGTTCTTTAGAACGTATCTACCTATATATAGTATAGTTCTCGATATACATAATAATGAAAAATCTGAATGATTGGTGTGATGACGATGATTCGAAAAATGACAATTACGGCGACAGACATAGGTATACATGATATCCACGGCCGTGAAAACATAAGAAAACCACCTTATATCCAAGAGGGGTGAGGAAGGGAGCAGGAGAGGGAGACGGAGAATAAGATGGACATAAATAATAATAACATCATGTGAATGAAAGATGAAAGTGAAAACTTGAATTAAAATTAATGTCATATGAGATTCGGATGTAAAGGAGTTGCCCAATGATTAGTCCTTTACGCGTATCTCGCTTATACCTATACATATCTATATAGTGTTCGCGCAGCCTATAAGAACAATTCCTGTTACTTTCGTCGCCCGTACATACTATATAACATTTTCACTTACCATTTTCAAAATGTCAATTACGGTCGAAGCTTCGGAGCCTATGGTATTTTGAATATTTTTCTGTTTTTTTTTTTTTTTTTCCCTCATAGTCCAAGTCCGAGTATGATCTCGAGTATAATTTTATATTCCAATAACACTGCATATAGTGATATATTTTATAACTATTTACATAATCGTTATACGGTATAATATAACTGTTATAAGTAAAATTCACAACATTTACCGTTTATAAAAAACCATGTAAATGACGATCGTTACAATTTTTGACTAACGTAAACGATTTATCATTCAATATGTTTCGGTTGCACAATTTCTGTAAGGTAATTTGTTCTTTATATTCTAATCGTAAGCATACGTGAGTAGTACAAGTTTTGTGACAGTGCAATGTTATTACTGTCGTACGGGTCAGTAATAATATTTGATAAACTAGATAATTCTCCCTAATAACAATCAATAATAATAACAACAATAATAATAACAACAATCATTATCATTATTATTATTACTTATATATGTATAAATTATTTCTTATGTATCATCGAATACTCTCAACCCTCTATGGTCCCAGGCTTTGCTCGCGTGACGTTTTAACAAATTTATAGAATGTAGATGAACGTTATTGTTTAACTGGCTCATCGGCGACCCGATCAGTTACCACTAATTATTTGCACTTGGAACACTAACGTTTCTTCTGCATTATTCGCTCCCGTTCACTTCGTCGTAGTGAGAAAATTTTAGAAATACTTGCTCCAGGGTCGTTTGGCTGAAGCTGTACTCTTCGATATCTAATTCCATTTTTGCTGAAAAATCAAAGTTTACATCCTCAGTTTGATCAATATACTCCGGGTTGAGGGGTCTAGTATTTTGTGAAACTTAGTATCACCATAACTTAGCTAAGAATATATTTTCATTTTTGCAAATATTTTTATGCATAGTCTCCGTCATGGTTCATAAGCTGTGCTAGTAGTTTCCTCGTATGAGGATTTTGTATATGCATGCATGTGTGTATGAAAATATTAATAGCCGGGTCATTTGACCCGCAACATGTATGTAACAGTTGCCGGCGTGCAGTGCTCTGCCATGACGTCCTTTTTGTAATCACTACCTGTTACCTGCTCAAAAAGTTGCTGGTATTTAATATTATGTATTACTGTTGATTGTAGATATTTTGGTTAGTAAAAACTTCTTACGAAAAAAAAAACAAAAAAATAAGCTGTTCGAGTCTCCAGTTTTCAATAAATTCTAGAATATCAAGACCAGCTTTCGAAAAGCCATTTATTTGACAATTCGAATTTGTAATTCGATATGGTTATTATAATAGTCAGAGTGAAAGTATAATGCTATCTGTGGTGAATTCAAAAATCTAATAATGAAATGTATTATAATGATCTATAGGGCGATTCGCTGTTTCTACAAAGTGGCTAGCACGATAACAAATTAACACATATGGAACCTTCTTTAGGTGCGGACCTTCAAGAAAAAAGAAATAAGCAATTTTATCTTACACTCAATTTAGAGAAATTCCCCAGAATTGACTATTCAAAACTTGTTAGTCAGTCTACGCAAAAAGTAACTGCCGAGTCAGTTCTCAAAAGCACATTCAGACAATGGAGGTATGGCTTTATATGCTTCCTATGTATCCTCCTGAAACACTCTGAGCAGCGTTGAGGTGGCCACCAGGGAAATTGTCAATTGTTATATTGGTTTCGGGATTTCTTATTCGTTGAAATTAGGTAACAATTGCCGGCGCTAGATTCTCGGCCACCTCAACGCTGCTCCAAGTGTGCGGACGTTAGACATTCACCCCTATATGTTCAGGATGTAAAAATTAAACACATTTTCAGGGTTTGTGACCAGCGGGTTGACACTCAATGCTTTAGTATAGGACCCATTCGACCATTCCGAATCAATTTATTACCAACTGAATTGGGCTGAATGTTGGAGTAACCAAATGCCAATAGAACTTTTAAGTTTTTTACTATGGCTGTTGGCAACACAATTTTAGTTTGTTATTATTGGTTATTATTATGATGAGTGCTGCAACTCTTACGACTCAATTTCATTCTGAAAGTTTATGTTGGTTATTATGGTGCGGTCCTGATTCGGATGTTCACATAAGAAAGTGGAAGGGGAAACTTGTGTCAACCCGCCGTTTGTGACTGAAGTAGATAATACATCGATATCCTCCTTCAGACCTTTATTTGACGCAATGCAGCGGCACCGACTCCGTGGGTGCTCGAGGGCTCCAGCACCCATGAGATATAAATAATGGGTGCGGAGCACCCATGACCATAGACATCAAAAGTGATCAGCAATCGGCTTTGAGCATGATTTTTTTTCTCGCGCTCCGGCAGTACTTTTGAACGAGTAATCAAATGAGTATGTGGAGATGAGAACCCACAGGGTTTTCTAAAAGCTGGCGCCGCTGACGCAATGTTACCTACAAATCTTGATGCCAATATTGTCATGTGGCCACCAGCATAGATTGAAACAAGCTCTGTAAAAATGACATAAGCTAACTGCTGACTTGATTTTGAAGTCAATTTGAATTAAAATCGAATCTGACTTCACGAGCCTACTAAATACCGATGTGATTCTGGTGTGGACTAAGATTATCTGAAAATATTCAACTTTTTGTACACTATTAGATTTCTAGAGTCCGTAAATTAGAAAATACAAATAATTTTATTTTCTCGAATTTTTTGCTGCCAAACAAACCAATATTTTCCAAAACTTTTAATTGATTGCAGAACCACGTGTGAGAACTACATGTAAAAAAATGTACAGATCGATCGGACTAATGGTTAGTTATTAAGTCAACAATTCACTCAGGCCATTTTTACAGAGCTCACTTCCATCTGTGCTGATGGTTACATGATGTAGAATGAGAGGGTTTTCAACAAGATTTGTAGGTGACATTATGTAAAATCAAGGCCTGAAACAGGAGATCTGTGTATTATTCACTCTAGTCATCACAATCCCTATTGGCGTAACTACGGTGGCCGGGGAGAGGCCCCCCCCCCCCCCCCCGAAAAGACCTAGTTACACCAATGACAATCCCCGAAAAGTACCCCCCAAGTCAAACAAAAAACCTAACTCTCAATTCAGGCACCACTTAGACTTCAATGACAGCGCTACCTTTCGAGGAGCTCCTTTAGAGCCATTAAATTCGAGATATGAAATTTTACTTTTTTTCCAAATTCTCTCTTACCTTTTTCGAGCTGGGTGAAACACTCAGCCAGAGACTGAACAGCGTGCTGGGGTACGCCAAAGACCAGTCTATCGGCAAAGCTCTCTTCCAGTATCGCATCCGGGAATAGACCAGCAACAAAATCCTTCAATCCGGAGATCCGGTCCCCAGAAGGTGTTGTTGGTGTGCAATCACCTCCCAGCAGCTTCATTTCCAACGTGTACCCAGCTCCGTAAAGGTTCTTGAGGTGCTGAGTAGACCCTATACACCGCAGCTCACCTTTGACCATGATCCCTACCCGTGAGCACAAGGCGTCGGCCTCCTCCATCGAGTGGGTCGTGAGGATTGCCCCTCTTCCCCCCTGTGCAACCGAAACCGACACATCCTGTTGTACGCTTATAATGCTCACACAAAATTTAATGCCAAATTCTGTCTACCAACCTGGAAGCTAGCGAGAATCGTATCCCAAAGAAACCTCTTCGAACGAGGATCCATCCCAGTACTGGGCTCATCCATGAGGACGACTTTTGGCCCCCCAACCATTGCCATGGCGAAGCTCAGTTTCCGCCTGGTACCCCCAGAGCACTCCTGCGACTGTTTGTCGGCATGTTCGTGGATTTGAAGTCCTGACAAATACAGATCGACGATCCTGCCAAGGGAAAGCTTTTTAATGTCCCGCAAAAGTAGACCTGAGCCTTAGACTATTTTGTGGAAAGGAGAAAGTAATCAGTGAAATTTTCTAGGGGCTTACACACGACCAGCAGAACTCGTAAACGGTTAGAATCATAAAGGTTTTAATTTCACCTCATGTCTTACCCCCAATTATCCTGATATTCAGAATCAGCTCTTCAGAGATCACTGAATTAGTATCGAAAACGTAACGCGTACGAACACCAATTGCGATCCACCACATACCTAATTCTGATTAAACCTAACTTTCCAGCTTTTTCTTATTCAGTGTCCGGCGAGGGGGCTAAAACGGCAGCAACAATAATACGACAAAGTATATTACCTTCCAATATCGCTGGATGGTACACCACGTATTGCAGCGTAACACTCCAGGTGTTCCCTGACGGTGATATTTTTCCATTGAGCATCATGCTGCGGACAGTAACCCATCTGTCGGAAGGCCTCGGTCATTTGCGATGTTATATTGCTACCCCCTATTTGAACTCGACCTCTGCTAGCAGCTTCTTCCGCTATAATGATCTTCATCGTCGTAGTTTTTCCGGCACCGTTGTGCCCCAGCAAACCGAATACCTCACCAGGTTCGACAGCCAACGAAAGGTTTCGTACTGCAATTTTTCTCTTGGGAACTGGTTCCTCTTCCCGTTTCATGCAGCAGTTACAGGACGTCACTTCTCGATTTCGGTACTCCTTACGCAAGTTCTGAGCCAGAAGAGCAAGAAAGATTCAATAACGGTGTAGGTGCGATCTGCTGTGCAAGTCAGGCCAACTTACTTGGACCATCACGACCGGTGGTTCTTGAACTGATGAGGCCATCAAGTTAAACACTCTCTGCCTCTCTGTCTTAACGTCGGCGTCTTCGTGTTCACCAACGTCAGAGTTTTCCATAATTTCCTCGCCTATTGAACCTCCGTTGCGCTGGAATAAATATTTTCCCATCAATACATTTAATGTTTTGAGCATCTGATCGGCTGATAATTGATAATGCAATTGCAGCGCTAGAACAGCTAATAAAATTCCCTGCCAAGACTCGAGTTGAATGAAAAGCTGAGAAACTTACCAGCAAGTATTTTAGGGCGTCGCCAACGTTTCCCCCGGTCTTTTTGATATCCAATAAAACGAGAACGATAAACCAAATTGGAATATGCAAAATCACACCAACGGCCATCAATATAATTTCTGTCGTCAGGTAGTCGGACATGGTCAAGTGATGGCATGCCGCGTTTATGGAGCACATAAGATGAACGCGGTCAACATAATAAACAGCCGCGTATGGAACGTACATCGTGTTCAACAGCGAAAGAACCACGTGTAGAGCAAAGGCCGCAGTTCCACCTTTAAAAATATGAATCAGCATTAGTGTTGGGATATCTGGTGAATGAAAATCGCTGGAATGTCTTCAAGGGTGCCAAACTTCAATACTCACCGAGGCCCAACATGTCAAGACCCATGACCAAAAGAAAGGGGACCATCCCAACAATCGTTACAATGTTTGGTAGGATGCTTTGCGCAGAGTCCATTTTGTCAAAGATGTAGCTGAGACAGGAGGAGAAGAGAATGGAGGACGGACAGTAGAGCATAAGCAAGACTGCCAAGGTGATCAGCGCCGGGGGCTCTTGCAGGGAGGGGACATTAAAGATGAATATTATTCCAAGGATGCAGAGACTGATGAATGCCATTAGCCCAGCTAAGACGATAAAGTACGTCAAGAAATACATAGAGAACGACAAGCCGTTGACTCGGAGTTGATTCTTAGCTTTTATCTGCAGAAAAAAAATATGTTTTGTTTCGTCAGTTCAAGTGCGTTATCATACTGTTTGCAAATGTTGTGCAAAGTACTTTATACAATAATAATGATAATTAAGAATTTCGAAAATAATTAAATCCACAGTAAATCCAAACAATTATATTCTTTAATCACGACTGTCACCCTTTGTATTTGTTTATCAGTATTCATAAAGGTAAGAAAAATCATTGAAAGAAATATCGATATTTATTTGAGTGACCCCAAGACTTTCTAGGATTTCGAAAGAAATATTTCAGAAGTCTTTGAGCGATCTATGAACATTAGGGTGGTCGTTAATTTCTAACATATACTTGCCACCCCCTGAATCGACAGATAATGACCCAAAAACACTGTGTAATTTTTTTCAGATTTTTAGTTTGATGGGAAAGCGTGCCGAAATCAATTTGAAGTTGATAAAATAAAAATTAAAAGAATACATTTTTTTTTTTTTTACAATTTTCGAGTTAAAAAGCCGTGAATAATTATAGAATGACAAAAAACGAAAACTTTGCAACAAAAAATGTATTTTATTGTAAACTTATCATATTGCAACTTTATGTTAGACTATATTTATTTCTTTTTATTTTTATTTATTTTTATTTATTTATTTTTTTTTATTTCATTTTTTTATTTTTTTTTCATTCATTTTTTATTGATTTATTTTTTCAATATAGTCTTTATAACGTTGTAATATCATAAGATTATTATAAAATACATTTTTTTTTGTTGGAAAGTTTTCGTTTTTAGTCATTCTACATTTATTTCCTGCTTTTATACTCAAAAATTGAAAAAAAATTGAATTTTTTTTTTTTTTCAAAGTTTTGAACTCCAAATTGATTTCGGCACGCTTTATCATCAAGCTAAAAATCTTTAAAAAATTACACGGTGTTGTTGGGTCATTATCTGTCGATTCAGGAGGTGGCAAGTATATGTTAGAAATTAAGGTGCCACAGTACTGGCGTGTCCTATATATATTTTGTGACGTCAGAATCGTGAAATACGAGGAATTTCGTCGACAAATTGAGCCCAAACGAGGAAACGAATTCCACGGGTATTGTTTTTTTATAAAAGCTTAAATTGATCTGTAGGGCGCTTACTTAGTGATTTTCAGCGTAGATTACCCAGTAATGTGTATTGCGAATAAGTAAAAGTGACAGGTCGTTCATACATATCCAACATGGCGGCATCAGAATCCGGCCATTACCGACTTGTCGTATTTTCGCCGCATCCAGGAGATTAAAACGTCTATCACTCAATACAGGGAGTAAGCGCCCCGTAGGAATACACACTTGTTTCAGGAAAACTTATTTCACCTATCTGCGTCCCGTAAATAAGGCTCAATTTGTCGACGAAATTCCTCGTATTTGACGTCTCGGTATGACATATATCTATCGAAAATCTGAGAATCAACTTCCGGTACTGTGGCACCTTAACGACCACCCTAATGAACATCAATAGTTTTACCTACAATTTTGCATGATTCTATGAATATTGATGAAGAACAAATGTAGACGGTCAGCGTCATGATTAAAAAGATTAAAAACAACGTTTTCTTTTTAGTTTCATTATTTTTCGTAATTATTGAGCAATCTATTAAAATCTTCCAACCATGCAAAAATTTTGGTAGGTTTACTCAAATATCAGACACTATGAAGTTTTGGGCTGGAACCGAAAATTAAAGTAATTAATCAAATACAAACTACACGAAACAATTCTGAAAAGATCACGATCGATCACATGGGGGGCGGGGGGGGGGCTCGACCAATATCACGTGTATTTTTTCCTGCATTTTTGGTAATTTTATAGTGAGTGGATTTCAAATTTTAATTTCGATAAACTTTATTATCTTGAGTCGCAAGATAATGGACAGAGTATACATCGTTATTATACGCCCCTAATCGTGTCGACCACAAAATTGCGTTGAATATCCATAGACTATCTAATTTGCATGTTTTGTCACTGGTAAGGAAAATCTACGCGATAATGAGCGGGGGGGGGGGGGGGGGGGGGGGGGTCGAAAATGGGCTAAAATGGATCTCGTGATTAATGAACGCCCCCCTTTTAGGCTTCAGTTTACACAACACTGCTTGTAGCAGCGGATGTCGGCACTCTGATCTTACCTCTCTATCATACACCATATCTACTGCCAGTATTATAGGAATCAGCACAAATATCATTCCGATAAAGAGTGCTGAACTTCCAATGCCTATATTAAACTCTTGTGGCTGAGAAGTTTGCTGGAAAGGATGCGTTTTCACTTCAATAGGGTGAGAGTCTTTGTCATCCGTAAGTAATCTTAAACATATAATCTCAATTAGGTTTGGCCATTAACAAGGATATGAAGTAATACAAATTTATCCTGTCTTTAAATTATAGTTGTCTTAGATTGTTCCTCTAGCTAGTCTCGATTATCTACACATTGTGTTGCGGTGTGAATAAACGTTGACAATATAAATCGGTGAATAGATTATTTACCTCCAAAATGCTCTCTCTCTCTCTGACTTTGTTTCTCTCTCTTCTTCTTACCTGTACATCGCCTTCGAGATGATGTTTACCAAAATAGGAAGAGAATGCTGCATCGTGTCGTTGTACATCACCGTAAGATTCAGACTGGCAAGGTTGTAGTCGTTTACGTTGAAGGCTGCCATGCGAGGAGCTGCGTGTAAAAGTTCTATGAAGTTCCCGTCGTATTCGTCAAGCTCTTCGACGTCACCACTAATGTAATGCATCAGGGGAGAAATGTTCTCCTCCGTGTTGTTTGTATACAAAATTCTCGTTTCCACACTGTAGGTATCTAAAGATAATTAACGACACCAGAATTTTTCGACAATCGATTGCCAATTGATAAAACAATCCGCAGACAAGACTGGAACATCTCTCTCACCAGGATTTAACTCGAGAGACTGCATCTTGATGTCAACCGTTTGAATGCTATTGATGTAAAGACCGAGTGCAACCAAAGCCAGCGGAGCAACAATGGTAAAGTATAATAACTGGATATTCCTGAACAACCTCAGCAGCCGCAATCGTAGCATTGCCTTCAAGATTTGACAAAAGTTAGGCCGCGTTTTAATAGGGTCCAATCCAAGTCCTAGAATTACTTGGTTCTTGTCGTTGTGCACTCCATCTGGCAGATCCCCAGTAGCTGAAAGGAACAGTGGTTAGTCGCGGTGTAGGCATCAAGGATGAAAAACCGAAACTAAAACTCTCAATTCAGATTTTTTCAACATGTCCAGCAAAAGACTGATCACCTTTGACTTGCCCATCAGCTTGAATGGTTGCACCTTCATTTTGCAAGCTCTGGTAAGATGTGCTTTTGGATTGCAGAGACAGCGACCTACTTAAGGCTCGATTCCTGACCATTTTCTTCGACAAATTGTCCATCGTGCACTCTGTTTCCTCATCCCGTTCTAGGTGCAGAAAAACCTCTTCCAAAGTTGTCATGGAGACGCCATAGCTGCTGATGCCAAGCCGGCTGCTTTTAGTTTTGATCTCCTGTTCTATTGCTGAAAACAACGGTGCAAAGTTCTCGACGGAATTATGGGGCAGAATGAAGCTGAGCTCTCGGCCATGGCGCCTCGCCTTCTCGGCTTTGGCAACGTGGGATGAAACAAGCCGAGTTATTGCATGTTCTCGGGGATTCCCTTCCAGCACCAACCTGAAAATTGAAAGAAACGAAGTGAGAAGGTCAACATGGACTCACATGGACGCACATGGACCCTGGCAAAACTTACGTCAAATGATACCCGATCCCAAATTTGTTCTTCAGGAAAAGGGAGCTCCCGCAACACCTCAGTTTTCCTTTACTAATCACGGCTTTTCGATCAGCCAGAATGTCAGCTTCGTCCATGAAGTGTGTTGTCAAAAGAATGACTTTGCCATGGCGTCTTGATTGGAGAAAGGACCACATCTGTCGTCTAGAGTACGGGTCAACACCGGCTGTTGGTTCGTCCAGAATAATTATCTTCGGGTCGCCTATTATCGCGATCCCTACAGACAGCTTGCGCTTCTGTCCGCCACTCAGGTATTTGGCAAAAGCGTCTGCCTTTTCAGTCAAGTCGATATCCTTGAGCGTTTTTTTCACCTGAAACACACATACGTTTCTGTCCCCACTTGAAGATTTCACCGCAAAAACAAAACCGATGATGAGTTAAATCCAACTCCGATTATCCACTTAGTCTGCCACGTACCTCAACCTCGATCAGTGTCCTTGGTATTCCGCGTACTGCGGCAAAAAACTCCAAATGTTCCCGCGGCGTGAGCAAATCAAAAAGTATGTCATGCTGCGGACAGACTCCAGTCATACTTCGGATCATCTGCATGTCGTTGTGATCCCTCACATCGTAGCCAAATATCAGAGCTGTACCACCTGATGGGGCGGTAAGTCCGGTAAGAATGTTGAACAGCGTCGTTTTACCTGCGCCGTTGTGGCCCAAAATCGCGGTGATCTGGCCCTCGTAGATGGTAAGATTGATCCCATTTACAGCTTTTACCTCGGGCTTTCGACATTTCTGATACGACTTATAAAGGTCGACTATTCTGATCGCTTCTCTACCCTTCATTTCACGCACAACGGGTTCAACATCCCGATTAGTCTCTTCGCCAGGGATGAAAGAGTTCGACTCTCCGTTCGATGAGGGCACCTTTGGACAGCAGACAAGCGACGCTTATCACAGACTCTCGTGTTTGCAGATTTTGATACTTAATGCATATGGAATTGCCTATATTCAATACGTTCACTCACCCGTTGGACTTTTCGCCGACACCAAAATCCGGGGGTGAAGCAGAAGAACGGTGATCTTTTGACGCCATATTCACCTGAGGAAATGAGGTAACCCATCAGTTAAAGTTCATGCGGAGAGACGTAATGACGCTCTTTATATATGTTACTCTATACGCACTGGGGACTACCGAATCGAGATAATACGCTAACAAGCTGTACAGGAAAATGTCTAGCGTCATCATGATGAGACTTCCGCCAAATGGGATCCCTGGACCAGACCAGAGATTGTCAAAGTTTACACCTTGGCCTTGAAGGTCTAGAACGAGTGCCTGAAGCAGATGTGGGATTAAATATATGGTGGATTTCACTTAGTTGTAACAGAAAAAGTACACCTTACCTTATCCATGGCTAATGCAACTCCTGAAGGGCTGATCAATGAAGCCACCCAAAATGCGATTGAGCTTGAGTCGTCCACAAAAACTTGGATAAAGTACATTAGACTCAAAATTGTCACCGCAAAGTTTCCCAAGACTCCGGCAGTCTGAAAAATTCGTAAATATGTCTACAGACGACGCTTTGACGGACACATGAAAATCGATACTGCACAACACTATACTTATACACTATACTTATGCCTGTGGATTTGCAAATTAATTTTACTTCACGCAGTGTGATAATGGACGTTTTATCAGTCATGAAGTAAAATTTTGTACTATACTCGACGGAAGAACTTCTTCTGATCTATGACATTGAAGTTTGCATCGTTGGAACGCAACGAAATCCGAAAAAAAAAAAATTTAAATATATTAATTTACCAAAAATGATCCTATGTTTGAAAAGTGAAAACGACTAGAAATAACTTGAAAATGTTAATAAACATAGTAGGATCATTTTTATGCTATGTATATTTTTTAAAAATTTACGTTGAATTTCGTTGCATTCCAACGATACAAACTTCAATGTCACGATCTCGTGTGATTGCAACACTCGCCTTCGGCTGCAACCTCACACTCGTCAGAAAAAGTTTTAACGAAGTCGTATGGTAATGTACTACTAATTTTATCTCGCGAATTCGAGTCATTACAGAAATGACCATTCGTTATCATAGTCATTCGTCATCATTCTATATCATCATATAGTCATAGGGCTGCAATTTTTCAACGGTCACTCACCCGTGACTTATCAAAGAACGGTGTAATCATGAATCCAAACATAATCACAGAGAAGCTGTAGAGAACCACCAACAAAAATATCGGCAGAAAATGTGTATGCTGGAACATTTGTAGAGTGAATAACAGGACGACGGCAACCGCAGAGAGAAGCAGAACGAACACTGCATAGATGATGAACCAAGACATCCTGGAAAGATAAAATACATGTATATCTTCGCAGTTTTCATCAATCATGGAACATCTGATCAAATTTTACGCGGGAAGCTTACCAAAATACAGAATCTTTCAGGCCCATAATTTTCATTCCTTCTTTGATTTTATTCTCCTTTTCACCGACGATTAGTATCAATAAATATGTTATGAATTGCGACAAAGCCAAGACCATATAGAGCGGTATAACGACTCTAAAATAGAGAATCCAGTCTGAAACAGAAAAGAAAAGAACAAGGAAAGTCAGAAAACGAAGTCTTTCTCGCAAGTTTATACGTAACGGTATGAGCAGCTGTGAAACTGCTGATCAGTTGGAAAATCTACTTACTTGCCGTATACGCCTCTTTTGGAAACATCTCTAACTTTATCGTAGGTACTGTGATGTCACTCCTGTCAGTCCTGAGCTGAAATTTCGACTTTAATTAGCCACCGACGCAATACGATAGTGAAAATAGTTTTCTTCAACGGAGAGAATATTGCAACGACAAAGACTCCAAATTCAGGCAACGCCCTTGTGCCGCCTACCCTTATTTTGGTCACGTCCAACAACATTTGCAGAGCAATGAACCCTGAGTAGTAATAATTGGTGACTGGACATGAGCCGCCTGTTTCAATGGACAGGACACCACCCATCCAGTGACTAGTGTCTTTCCGGCAGGTAACAGGAGATGAGTACTTTTCCGTTGGTGATGGTGTTGATAAGTACGATGGGTTTGTTCTTATCTCATATCTGTAATGTAAAGATTTTATTTCAGAATAAAAATAGACTGCGCTATCATTTAAGTCTTGGTTTATACTGTTATTATTTTCACGTAGTTTCAATTTTCTATAAGTATTAAGGCCCAATATTCGTGAAGAAAAGTCTGCTGACATCACAAGATTTGTCAACTAATTGCATACGAACGGAATCCTAACACGAGTACTCCTAATATTTATCACCGGCACCAACTTGGCTTCTCCAATTCTCCAACAGCATCAAGTGATAGAAAATCCAAATAGTTATGCAATATTTGAATGCTATTGTGGCGTCCATACATTTTTAACCTTGCGTTTCTCATATTGTTTTTTATTACTCATGAGAGTGTGTCGAGACAAATAAAAATTTTGTTATTCCTAGCTCCCACCGCGGCAGGGCTCCAAGTCTTTGGAGGAATGATTGATTGATTAGCTCCTACCGCAAATATCACTAGAATGGTGTGGAATGATCAATCTCCCAAAAGGGTAGCACTCACATGAAAGTCCAACTGGTGCGTCAATTGACAATAAGGTTTTCCATTTGTTCAACTCACGAAACTTTACATCATATTAGTAATGTTCATACAACTTGACCGGAACAAGTAGTAAGAAAGTCTGTTCTGGTACGCGGGGGTCTTTCGGGTTGCTGATTCCGAATGTGCAGCCTTGGATTTAGAATTCGAAATAAGAAATACAATCTAAATATTTGAATGATTCAAATATTCAGCATGTTATAACAGTTGTACGAATGTTTGGAATTTGGAGTTTTAGAACTCACAAGTTGGAATCAAAAAAAGCAATCCAAAAAAGTAACTGAGTGCTGAGACAGACTTTCGTATTACTTGTTCCGGTGAAGTTACAAGAACATCAGTGACGGGATGTAAGGTTTTGTGTGTTAATCAAATGGACAATCTCATTTTCGAATCAGGCACCAATTAGTGCTGAATTTGATGTTATTCTAGAGATTTTTGCGGTGGGAGCTTAAAAATATATGTAATTTTGTTGAATCGCAGATTATGACAAACTTGACATGAAATGTTTGGTGAGATTATCTAATATTTCGGTTTTAATCAGATCATTTTTTATAAAACACCTTCCATGTAAGTGCCTATCGGCTCAATTCCTGGAGTGCGAATCCGGATCTTTAGGCCATAGCTATGGCCTGCCATACCAATAGCTATGGCCTGGCGGTAGCTAAGACAAAAAAAAAAGAGACTATCAATGCACACTCCGAAGTTGGTACACACATGCAGTGTTCTCATTGGCCAAATAGACTGGCCTCGTCAAATGCTGTTCGATTGTTACAAACAAGAAAGTAAAGTTAACGCCGGACGTTAGCTACCGCCAGGCCATAGCTATGGCCAAAAGATCCGGAATCGCACCCCTGTGGGAAGAAATTCGGCAACGAATTATCAAACATTTCGATAGAAAAACTGGAACTTATTGAAATAAAATAAATGCCTGTGTGATTCATGAGGAACTTGAATAAAAATAAGAATATGTTGGTAACTAAGGTCTAAGTTTATATCGACACAGTTAGTTTTAAGTCCAGATGAATAGTCCAGATAATAGTTAGATTTCTAAGCCTTGTTCTACTAGCAAAAGGGCTTTTTCGTAACGCTCGCAACTGTTAATCCATTATTCAATCCAATCTTAATAAAACTATATTACAAACTATCAGACTCGGTGTAATTCAACAGAATATTAGTAGTCCAGTCGAATTAGGAAAAAAAGTGGAAAACGGACCTATAGGCTACATTTTCTTTTGAAATCACCTCTTCGCAAGATACACTCAGAGAAAAATCGATAGTGACATTAACTAAAAAGGGTTAACTATTTTCAAATAGTTTCTAGTACTAGTTAGTGTAGTACGTATAACTATTTAGTAATTGCCAAAACTTAATCAAATTGATTAATATACAACAAAAACTTGTTAGTAACCTAAAATTGTTGATGTAACTAAAAAAATTGTTGATGTATCTAAAAAAATCGAGTTGTATGGTTGATAGAGCATCTAAGGGTTGACAGTATGTGAGTTTCACTTCACGCTCACTACGCGGCGCGCCAACTTGCTTCGCTTTCACTAGCACCAAACTAGGACTACCTTTGACTATATACCTATGGACTGCTAACCGCTAACTTCACGCGTGTAACCAGATGTGACGCGAACTCGGGGGCTAACGGCTGATTTTGGTACTACGATCAGCTGCGTGTGTTATGTAGGTGTGACGCATCGGTTGTGTGGGTTACATAGGTGTAAAGAAACACCGACGTGACACACACACCGATGCGTCACACCTACAAAACACACGCAGCTGATCGTAGTACCCAAATCAGCCGTTAGCCCCGGAGGTCGCGTCACATCTTGGTACATGGGCCTCCACAGGCTTGGGATAGGGACTAGCAGTCCATAGGTATATAGTCAAAGAGGACTACGCTTCGTATATATATGGGGCTTTCCAAGCCAACTTGACGTACGTCTGACCCTGACCATCTCGGATTTTATCGACTCTTTTTTAAATAGTGGTCTGCAGGTTCAGGATCTCAAAAATATTTTTTTTCTAATTTTTCCTAATGGCCGTTATTTATGTATTTATAATTTTTCAAATGGACTCAAAGTTCGACCCATTTTAAAATTCTGAAAAAATTCATAAAATTTCTTTCAAACATGAGGATCACTTTAAACCCTCGTATAGAGTGGTCAGTATAATAGAAGTCCTTGGGAAAAATCAAAGAAAAAAATTGAAATTTAGTTTGTTTGTTTTTTTTTTTTTTTTTTTTTTTTTTTTTTTTAACGTCATTTTGTATCAAAACAATTCGTAGCTCATAATTGGAGAAAAACAACGAAAAAATTGAGAATTTTTCATTTTTTATCTCAACCCAACATCACGATGATATAGAAAAATCCTTTTTAGTTAATTAATGAGGTTCAAAATGCAGAAATATTTTGACCTTCCAATGTCAAATATCGTGGAAGATGTATTAAAAAAAAAAAAAAAAAAAAAAAAAAAAAAAACTAAATCTCAATTATTTTCTGTGATTTTTTTCAAGGACTTCTATTATACTGACCACTCTATATAAGGGCTTAAAATGATCCTCATATTTGAAAGAAAGTTTATGCATTTTTTCAGAATTTTCAAATGGGTCGAACTTTGAGTCCATTTAAAAAATTATAAATAAATAACGGCGATTAAAAAAAAAATTAAAAAAAAAAATATATTATTGAGATCCTGAACCTGCAGACCACTATTTAAAAAATAGTCGACAAAATCCGAGATGGTCAGGGCCAAAAATCTGTCGCACAGATGCCTGAAGGGTACCTCGACTATCAAAATAATCCCAAGTTTTTTATTCTCGGATGCTCTGTTCAGCCAGGATCGTGGTCGCAGATTTCAGCACAACTTTTCGCCGACCAGTACTTCAGTGGCTGCAACAGCCACAATTTTTATGCTACAGTGACCGTTTTTTTTTTTTCAAATTGAAGCTGAAATTGTACACTTTGAAACGGCATCATTTATATTTGTGTCCGTACATGTCCCTCAATGCTATACCCTTATGGAAAGTGTCAACGTTTTATGGAGCTCGAGACTTATAGATACCCCCTTAACTGTAATTTTAAAGTTAACCTGACTGGTTTTTTCTCTGAGTGTAGAGATGAAGAAACGAACTATTCACAGTTTTGAAAAGTTGCGCAACATTTCGCGTGTCTAATGGCAAAATGGCATTTGCCCCATTTTAGCAATTTTTGGTTTTGTAACCAAAAGGAACTAAAAAAACAAAGTCCGAGACACGTGCGAAAGATGATTCTCGACTCGTTTGATCTTCCGTCTCGCTTTGCTCGGGCGAAAAACTTCACACTTGTCAGAGAATCAACATTTTCGCACTAGTAACGGACATTACTATTATATTTATATTAATATTTATTTTCGAAATCGAAATTCGCACACTGAGTTAAAAAAAATTGTATACGACACGCGTGCGCGTACGTGAGGCTGGCGTCCCATGGTCCGGAATATATATTCACGGAACGCTCGGTAGCCAATGGCTAACGATTTTCTGTTGGATCCGTCATTCATGATTGGCTTCCGAGCGTTCTGTCCGGATATATTCCGGACCATGGGACGCCAGCCTGATCCTCGCACTCGTGTTAATTTTCGCGATCGTCAACGGCTGAGAGCGGCCATTGCCGCTAATGTCATGATATCAGTTTCCAGAACGCCCGTGAGGTGTAAACGTACCAGTTCGAACTCATTACTCGTCGAACATCGGCTGCCAAAAGGACGCGTCGATTGATAGCCCCGTTTCGGAGGAATTCGAAAAAATAAACGGGGTCGGTAAAAATCGAGTGAACCCCCCCCCCCCCCCCCCCCCCTTTAATATCATAATTCATAACTCACCGTCATTCACTGCCCGTGGATACATTGATAAGAATACCTTACAATTTCGATTATATATTATACTTGGTACAGGTACAAGGGCCGTACCCGGCTGGAAAAGTACCCATTTAGATAGATATTTTTTATTTTTATTATCCATAACAATGTTGGACAAAGCCTACCTTGCATTTACAATTAGTATGCAAGGTAGGCGGAGGAGAAGCTTAAACCTAACTTAAAACTAGGTAAAGAAAGAGAGAAAGTAGGTACATGGCTGTACGGAGTAAGCAGACAGGTTATATAATAGGTATATAAATATACCTACATATATAGAGACACCCGCATTCGCACGAGGGACAAAAGAAACCGCCGGATCAACATTGTCCAGGTGTAGCCGGATCCGAGCTCAAACCACAGTGAGTCCAGTTTCTGCGCCTGGACGGGGTGACCCGTCTTACATTTTTGCAGGCTGCCGCTCAGGCCTCCCTTGACTTGCTTGGGGATTTGAACTCAGGTCCTCCCACTCCATAGTCTCGAGTGCTAGCACTACGTTACTACTGTCGGTGTACAGGTATAGATACTGACAAATGTTACCAAAAATCGTACATGTATACTAGGGTGGTCGTTAAAAAACAAAATTCTGGGCCACCCCCCAAATCAACTCCAAATAAATCAAAACCGACCCTGTAATTTTTTGAGATTTTCATTCTAACGCTTGACCCTTGACCACAGAGGATGAACAAAACATTCAAAATGCACAATTAGGCTTCGCGGTCTTTCCAATTATTATTTTACTGTAGGCATAATTACGGACCTAATTATTTGAAATTCTCATAAATTAGTCCACGAGAATGCTGCTGTGTGGGAAGAATTGCCACCCCCTGCCCTCAAAATTTTGTATGGGTTATGTGATGGGCTTCCCATCAAAATATGATTTTTTTTTTCTTCTCATTTTCATCGAATGTTGTTCATATACATCGGGAAACATATATTTTCAATGTTTTTGAACATTATTTTGGAAAAAATAAAAATCATCACATTGGCATGGGATAACCCATACAAAATTTTGAGTGTAGGGGGTTGGCAATTTTTTCCCACACATCAGCATTCTCGTAGACTAATTTCTGAGAATTTCAAATTTTTAGGCCCATAATTAGTCCATCTTCTTCTTCTTCTTTTTTTATCCTATGCTTATACCCATAATTACTCCTACAATCGAATAATAACTGGTAAGACCGCGATCACCATATGCATTTTAAATGGAAAAGTTCATCCTCTGTGGTCAGGGTCAAGCGTTAAAATAAAAATTTGAAAAAATTATAGGATTAGTTTTGATTTATTCAGAGACGATTTGGGGGGGTGGCCCGGAAAATTTATTGTTTATCCCAACTTAACGACCACCGTAATGTATACCTAGCAGTGCCATCTTTATCGACCTCGGGGCTCTAGGCCTGATGGGCCGGGGCGGGGCCCTCTTAAGGCGGCGAAAATCTCATGAAATGAATATGTAATGTAAATTTTTACGAAACGATGGCTTAATTTTAACTCTAGTTTTTTAGTTAGTTTGAATCAAAGAGAACATTTCCGATATTCGATATTTCTGTAGATATATTGAAAATTATTTTTGTATTCAATACAGTTTTCGGAATTTTTTTTCGAAATTTTTATATCTTTCTCAAAATTTTAGCAAGTACTCCTTGGCAGGGGGCCCTTGGGGATGCCTGGGGCCCTAGGCCCGGGCCTTTCAGGCCTGTGCATAAAGACGGCACTGATACCTAGGTAGTACTTCACAACACTGTCTATACCTATAAGTCGCTGTAGAAAATGTTTGATGATTTTGGTGATAATTTGTATTTAATTAAACGTTCAGAGCTATCTGCAAGTTTGTGAAAGGGTTTCTATAGATTTTTATGAATTTTCAAAATCAGACTCCCAAAAATTTCTCTGACTAGTTCTCTGTACAAGAGTTCGATCATACCTTGACGGAAGAAAACTCTTGAGTTTAAGAAGTGATGCCGCGTGATGACACTGGGATTCATCGTCGGTTTTATACCCGAAGGTTCGAGGTGGAGACCGAGGCACTATTTTAAATTTCTCCAATTGGTTACGCTCAAATGTGCGGGGAAGTTGCCAGACATCTTGACTTATTTCGTCATGGTCTCCCACTCTATGTCTAGTGATAGTGGGGCTGCTTCACATTTACACCTACACTCTCTGAATGAACTGCAGTTACTTGTCGAACCCTCGCACGGCTTAGCATTGAATTTTCAAGATTAACGATCAATGTTTGTTTAGTTAATTTGTGCTAAACTATACTTGTAAACCTTTTTATGCACGAGTGCGATATTATTCACAATAGAACTATTCAATTCACGCACTGTCAACCCTTTTTCAGATGAGGGTGACACTCGTCATGCTATATCGGTGCCAAGCCAATTTGAACAGATAATTATTTCAGTTATATAGCTAAAATATAAATGCAAAGTAAAATTTCCTAAATAACTTATTGCCAATTTGATACTTGCAGAAAAAAATTAGAACCCCAATCGGTTTATGCAAAGGCGGCTTAACTCTTCCCTCGAATTAGATATGTTTTCAACAAAGGGCTGTTAACATTTCTTTATCAATCGTTAGATGATATTGTTTTTAAAGGTCCTGACTATTATCATAAAATGACTGAACTTCAGATAAAATTTCGAAAATACGTGATAAGAAATTCTTGAATCTCACTTCGAACTAATTGCGGTGAATCTTAACCCGATTTGAGTCGTTCTTGCACCTTGCACGCCCTCAATTGTTGTATATGTTGTTAGTATAAGTTATGACTTCGATATTCGTTAATAGATTTTCTAATTAGTCGGACTGAAGTACGATGCTCAGCTAGATTCTATATTGAACTTAAAAAATTGCTCACGTTTCGCTTGGTCCCGAGGGTACAGGTGCATGTGGTCACTGGTATACACGCTCTAATAGTGCAAATTAATAGTCACAGTACGCACTGTTAAGGGGGGAAATCACATTAGGATTTTCAAAAAATTGGATTTTTTTTTATTATATAAATTGTTAGTATCACTATTCAAGAATACGTTGCCAAAATTTCAAAGCGAAATCCGAATTCGTTCCGATTCTATGAGCCTAAAACCGATCGCGCATCGGGTCAGCGCCCGGGCGCACCGCAGGTTGGGTGCTCCGCTCGCTCAGATAGTCACGTATTTTTTGTTTCTTTTTTTTTTCAAATGCTTGTTATAGGGCGATTGTATAGACGGTACTAGAAGCATCGGCATCATTTTGATTATATCCCGGTAAAGCGTTGCTTTACCTCACTTGGCGTCAGTTTGATAAAATTTTTTCGAACGCGTTTTTCTCGAAACTACATTTTTTTGATTTGCGGGAATTCTAGCTCAAAAAGTTATGGACCGATCGTTTTGAAAATTGAAAGTGTGTTTCTTTATAAAATTACGAAGAATATGAACCAACATTTGGGATGATATCATAATCGGAGGGGACTTTTTTATTGCAAAATAAGTGAAAAAAATGGTGAAAATCGAGAAATTTTTTTCAAACCCCTATAAAAACTTCAATTTTCACCCGCATCGAGGTTCATATTCTTAGGAAACATGTTAATAATGTAAAAAAAAAACCGTTCCGCTTTCGCATAAAAATTGCGACCTCCACAATTCCCGCAAACAAAGAACTCGGATGACAACCTTCAGTGGACAACAGCCAATAACTTCCACATTTTCTGTCATAATGACTAGAAAAAATTTGTGAATGTAATTCAAAATAAAAATAAAATAATGTCAAAGTTAGATCAAATTCGAATTAATTCTTCACACTCGAAAAAATTCGTAAGAAACGCCCGAAAATCAGCCTCCTAATGTGATTTCCCCCCTTAAAGGATATTGGTCTCCGACAGTTACACTACTGATCAAGACAGTAGATTCTTTGGTACATACTACTAAAGAATATGGGATTCCATCAGCTACACTATTAAATCCAATAGTATAGGTACACTACTAAATACTGTTGGACTCTTCCAGTTAAACTAGTATTCCTAATAGCATGCACTACTCGTGACTACTCGACTCCAATAGTTATACTATCGGCATGCCAATAGTTTATTCTCCCGCTAGAGAAACTCCGTAAATAATAATTTCTGAGTATATACCGGTGCCGCAGTGGACATGTGAGGCATAGCGTCTTCTAATCAGTGCCGGATTAAGGTCTGGGGCGCCCCTAGGCGAATCTCATTTTTTGCCGCCGCCCCCCCCCTCCCCCCCCCCGCCAGCCCGCCAATCACTCGTCACCCAAGTGTTACAGCATTTAGGGGGCAGATCGTTCTCGGCGCAGTGAATTGACGTCAATATTTACGAATTTTTGTCTCCCGTACAGAATTTTTTATTTACAAACGGGTTCCCCCATCGTTTCTTAACATTCTTTATGTACAATTCGTATTTTTTTCAACTGAAAATATTTAAAAGTGTGAGAATGGCGACCGTCGGCGTACCGCATTTCGTCGTCGTGCTTCGCCGTGGACAAGATATCTCGCAGCTCGGTTGTATAAAACATGAAATTAAATTTTTCATTTAAACATTAATAGTAAAAGCTGTCTTTGACGAGCCGGTTTTTGAAAAAAAAAAAAATTTTGAAGAAATTAATATTATTTGAAGCAAAAACACCAAATTTCAGTACATTTCTTGACCTTTCGTGTACCGTAACTTGAAGGGAAACAAAAAATTAAAAGAAAAAAGGCTCGTTAAAGACAGTTTTTACGATTAATGTTTAGATAAAAAATTCAATTTCATGTTTTAGACAACCGAGCTGCGAGATATCTTGTCCACGGCGAAGCACGACTGCGGCCGACATGCGGTACGCCGACGGCCGACATTCTCACAATTTTAAATATTTTCAGTTGAAAAAAATACGAATTGTACATAAAGAATAGTAAGAAACGATGGTGAAACCTGGTTGTAAATAAAAAATTCCGTACTGGAGGAAAAAATTCGTAAATATTGACGTCAATTCCCGCGCCTAGACTGACCTGCCCCTTAAACGGGAAAAAGTAAAAACAAATTTAACAGAGTCAATTTGCGCTTTTGGTAAGATTTAAAAAAAAAGAGCGTAGCACAGGTTTTGGCTAGAAAAGGAAAAAAAAGGGGAAAAAATCGGAAAATGTGCCGCCCCCCAAATTGTGCCGCCCTAGGCTACAGCCTAGGTTAGCCTAGGCGGTAATACGGCACTGCTTCTAATTGAATCAGTAAAATGTCAGGAGTGTCTGCGTCACGATGGTAATCTGGTATTATGAGTAGATAGTCAATCTAAGATAGATGAAGGTGTCATCGACATGTACCATGTACTGGATGGCTCTTGTAATATTGATGCTGGAAATCGTCATCCACGATGACCTAGAGTTAATCATGTCCACATAGCTATAATTGAATGGAATTTGATCGGAAGTTTGTATGCACATGTGGATCATGCGATAACTGGAAATACGCCACATTGTCGTACACAGAGGGTATTTATATATCCC
The DNA here is from genome assembly GCA_943736025.1 of Tenthredo mesomela. Taxonomy (NCBI): domain Eukaryota; kingdom Metazoa; phylum Arthropoda; class Insecta; order Hymenoptera; family Tenthredinidae; genus Tenthredo; species Tenthredo mesomela. The sequence goes on along the minus strand of OX031018.1, from coordinate 16,659,356 downwards.
AGAGAGTCTAGATACCTTGCGAGTCAAACCCACGCGTGACATACTGTGACATGTGTGCGAAAACCAGAATAGACCGCGTTGTGGCCGCACACGCGAGCCTCATGGAAACGAAAACCAAGCGAGCCAAGTCTCGCAAAGGCCTTGACCCTACCCTTCCTTACTGTTCCCTTACCTCAGCCTTGCTATGTTCGGGCTTATTCATTTCTCGTGAGCCTTTCCTAGTCAGATGTTGCACTTGCCTACTTTTCGGTAATTACAGAACTTTAAGGGTGTCCGAAGGGTTGGACTAGCACCGTTACACGCTGATTTTTCGAACTGCAGCTGCAGGGCCGAGTTCATAATAACATGTGGTGCTGTTGATAATTAAATCTTAGTTCTGGCATTATTGATAAACAATTGATTAGTTTAGAATTAAAAAAACTGGAACTGGCTATCCCTCCTTATCTGCATATGCTTTGTATTCGATATAAAAGTGTGGGTAAGATGCACGGGGCCCTCGGATATTTTCCGCCAGCTATGGGTCCAAACATAACGCTCGTGATTGGCTGCGAACTTTGCCCATTGAATTGTGAATTCTCAGAATTCGGCTTGCTTTTCGAGTTGAGATTGTGATTATCAATACACTTTAAGTACGATATTCTTTGTTTTCGTATCATTATAATAGGATTTTATAAAAAACATATCTGTATACAGTAATGTTTTCATCGATGGTGTCCCCGTGGCTCACTATTTTTCCCAGCCTTTTCTTTTTCAATCAAATTTCCCTTCTACAAATATTTTATTCGCCCATGACCAGTGGCTTACTTCGTGACTCTGCTCCATCTCGCAGCGGTCATATTCCTAATAACCTGAAAGTTTCACTGGTCATGGGCGAATGAAATATTTTTAAGAGGGAAACTCGAGTTAAAGAAAGGCTAGGAAAAACTAAGTGAGCCACGGGGACCCCATCGATGAACATTACTTACATGTGAATGTGACGTTACGCCTACTATGGGACTTTCTCGGACACCCTTGAGCTGATTCGTAAGTTTTTGGCAAACTACCGGTCATCTGGATTCCGCAGAAGAATACGTGAGGTTCACCCGACTATTCATGTATACGCATGCTTCATTCAAAATATTTCTGTAACTTACTCCAATCGGTCTGAAATCGGCAAGGGATTTTCAAAAATAACGGCCAGCGGCACGCTGTAGGGATCTCGCCAGTAGGCAGCTTGTAGGTCATCCTTCGTATCGAAGACCATGAAATTCAGAGGAATCTTCGATGGAGAATCCCACATCGACAGCCACAGCGTATTCATGGCATTCAGAAAATTCTAGAAAGGAAAGTCCCTCGTAAACGATTTTTCACATCCGGCAAATTATTCGGCGGGAATTTATGCATAAATTTGTCGTTCAGGAAGGGACAAAAGTTAGGGTTAGCCTATGAGGATCGTTTGGTTTGAACAAGAGTTGAAAGCCAAATATGAACGAATTATGGTGCGCATATTTCGAGAGAAATTTGGAGCGAGCACAATGATACACTTGTTATTGATCTTTTGACTGATAACTTACGAGGGTCTCCGTGGAGTTGGGCACCACTGCAATGGTGTGGTTTCGCATTCGGCTGAAGTACTCAAACACGTCGCCATTTTCGCGCGGCGTGGTCATCGCGGGGTAATTCGGGTTGGGTATCAAGACTTTTACAATAATCAGAATTCCAAGGGTATAGAGTGGCAGAATGATTTCCTGTAAATGAAAATGAAAAAACAAGCCATAATTAGATATTTTCAGCCCACCGTATAGCCATAGGTCTATACAAGTATCACAATTCTCTTCACTCCAAAGCTTTCGACGGCAACGCAAGGTTTCCTCGTCACGAAACGTTAACGTTGCTATGGCAGTCAACAACCGGCTCTTTTCACTTTAATTTTCTCTCCTCCTCAGTTTCACGTCCCGTGCCGAAGGAAGCCCTACCTTGGTACGCAGTTTAAGCTTTCGTGTCTTCAGATTGTGACGGTAGGAGGGAGGAGCGAATGGTAAAGGATGTCGTGCTTCGTCGACATAGTTACGGAGGATTCATTCTACGAAAACCTAACGCTGGGGGTCGTAAAGATCCTGGAAAGCACTCCCTGCATTAAAAATGTCCAGGTGGACAGACGCTCGGGATGTGACAGAAACGCCCTGGCGACCTGGGAACAAAGGCATTGCTGCGTCCTGCCGGACGACCTTAGGAACTTTTATGCGTCTGTCGACGGATTCTTGCTGACGTGGTCGCTCGAAATATCAGGTGAGATTTTCAGCGGATGTCTCTGACTGGTAGAGCTCAATTTCTGTGCTCCGTATACATATACTAGGCACTTGTAGCGCACTAAACCTAAACTAGCAGAGCCAGAGAGAGTTCATACCTTTTATAATTGGAAATTTATTGCCTGATTCGGTTATTACTTTAATATAGATATGAGAAAATCACATTTTATCGCTCGGTCTACGTGCAACTTTTACAATTCTCCGAAAACGATGATACAATAGTCACAATCCACAAATATTTTCGGTTGCTTGGAGAGCCAGTATGCACATATATATTAGGGTGGGCCAAAAAAAAAAGACTAATTTTTTTTTCCTTAGTTACCATGAAAATATTTTTTGTTTTGACATGAAATTTTTTTTTTGCCCACCCTAATATATATAGGTATCTTGCAACAGTGCGTTGAATTGATGAAATTAAATAAGTTGAATGGATTTCATTTAAACACAGAATACTAGAAGAAAAAAATCACGAAATGAATCGAGTCTTTGCAACTATGATGGCTCTCAGCAGATTATATTCGAAATTGTAAGGGATTTAAGAAATAATTTGTTGAAATAACGTAGCTTCTATATGTATTCGTATCATATAATGAAACGCCAAATTTTAAAGTATAAGCATCGGGTTCCACATTTTCTTATACATTCTATTAAATACTCCAGACAATAAAATGTATAGAATCTGGCGGTTGAGTCTCACCATTAGAAAATCAATCAACTTGATTTCTAAATTTTTTTCGTGTGTTTTTACTCTGACATTAGTAAATATCCACCTTATATTTGCAAACGACTGCCAAGACTATGAGAGGAGATCGGTGCCTTAACCAGGAATGTTTCAAGGGTATCAGGTTAAAATCAATGTGCCTGTAACATGAAACGTGAACAAAAGCACTATGCTAAGAAAACAGCTGTTTGGTATGGAAGGTACAAAAGGGCTAAATATCAGTTGCGATAATTTTCAGAATTGCGGCATTGTTTTGTTGTCCCGGCCATTATTTGATTCTTGTGTCTTCTGATTCAAATTTCAATGGGAATATATGGCCAGAGATAACTTTGGTACTGGCGATGTACAGACAAAAAATGAGCCTGTTTTATTTTCCAAAAAAAAAAAAAAAAAACCCTTCAAAAATTACTAGTCGTTGCAGCTTTGCCCAGAGACGGAGCAATGTTCAAAGTGTATTTAGTCGGGAAAAATGCGAAATCGATATCTTCGCCTCTCTTGGCAGAAAACCCACTCTTGGCTCCTTCAAACCTCTCAACGCATCGTCTTAAGGGGAATAAGAGAACAAGGCAGGATTTTCCGACAGAAGATTAGGTTCCGGAAGTCCCAACGTCCCACGTGTTATTAGCTCACCGTGCAGGCTTTATCCGCTCGTACACACAGTCGTGCCCGCTTGGTCTCAACCATGTTTTTTTCGTTCGGTAATAGGAGAAGAGTTTCCTCTCGGACGTCTGGAAGTCGGAAGTCTAGCAGAGCTCAAACGGTTTGTTGGAACAAAGGAGCAACAATCCGAGGCGGAGACCAGCCTTCCAGAGAATCCTGATCTTCCATCACTGAGCCCACGGTGCAAGCTTTTCGAGCTCAGTCAGTGCGGGGTGAACAAGGTGTACCTCGCCTACGTCAACTCGGACGCAGACCCGGGGGTTTGGCTCTGTCACGAAGAAACGTTACGGTGGTATCGCCTCGCCAAAAACTTCACCAAGTACTTTCGAATGCTCCTACTCCATCTGGGACTTCCCCATTGGCAATACTGTGCTGCAGGACTGCCTATACCTACCTGGGTTGAGCAGATCTACCTCCTAGTTGGGCCACATCTTCTACCATCGACGGTACAGCCGTCACCGTCTGTGTCAACGACATTGTGGAGCGAAGGTCCGCCCAACACGATCGACCCCTCCATCTTCAAGAGCAAGGAAAGTAAGCAAAGAAACACGCGGAAGAAGTGAATAGCCTCAATCGTCCAGTTATGCTTTTAGAAAATAAATTCTAGCGTTGTCCATGAATCATTCTTTCTCCATGTTACAGTTGTCCTATAATTTCACTTTGCGAGTAAGTCATCGAGCTCGCTATTTCGCCATTCTTTTGTTCCTTCCTTGTCCTCTCTCGGTTGTAGTTTCCGATAACTCAAATTGAACGAAGAGTTGTATCACATGATCGTCGGTGCGCTCATTCGATATTTCTTCCGTGACGGGATTCCTTGGCCTAATTGGCACGAAACTCCGCGCAAAAACTTCCTGGATAAATTGGCAAGTTGCGGCTACACGCTGTGGTGGCTCCCTGGCTCGTTCAGATATCGTAGAATATCGGCGCATGGCGACTCAGACTGGCGTTCCGTCTCGTATCGGGTTCGATTGAAAATACTAATCTAACGATGAAAATCCGTTACTTAAAATCAATTTACGACATACGAGTTTCGAAGAGTGATTAGCTGCTAGGTGGACCTCTAGTCACTATCACTACTTATGGTATCCGTACTTCCGCCTAAATTTCGCGCTCAGTTTGAATCAATCTGGAGCGTGAAGCAGATCTTGATACCCAGGTTTTGATACGGAGTGAGGCTGATACTATACTTTTAGAAGAGGTCATCACAAGTCAATATACAGAACTATGGTCTCGCACATATGGAAATAAGCTGCATATAACTCTCAATGTATACACAAGTCCACCAATTTTGACAATAGACCGAATGGTCGCTCTCAATTTTTGTATCATGATGACTCCCATAAACGTAGACAAAACATGAAACACTTTGTTTCAGTTGGGCCCACCGAGCTCTCATGTTCGGTAATCGTTTGGAAGAAAATGATTCAGACATAGATTAAATGGCATCGAAAGAGATACGCTATGCGTGCAACGAATATTTTGTGTCAGGCATTCTTTCCGAGATATTGAAAGCTATCAGTTTATCAAATAGAACTTCATAATCTTGTTTTTTCATGAAGATATAATCAATTAAAATGGACTGGCCTTACAGGACTAGTGTGAAATCTTACGTACCGCCGTTGTCTTTCGCTTGTCTCGTTTTTTCAGAAGAAGATTTCGCACGAGCATGGCCCGTAGCTGGGACATGTAAACGCTGAAGGACCCCATCTTCAACCTGACCGTAGTTCTGATTTCTGTAACAATGAAAAACTGGTATATAATTGGCAGTATTTGTGGGGAGGCGAAACGATGAAATAGTAAAATTAGAGTGTTCGGTAAAGGTACTTGAAAAAATGAGAAATTGTAGACAGTGGAGGGCTGCACTACACGGGCGTCGCGTGGTTCCCAATTACGCCGCACCACGCGTCAATTTCCGATGATTCGATGGTTCGAATTTTAATTACGCCTGAAGCAATGACGATAGCACGTTCACTGCGCTATGCGAATCACACGACTAGTCGCACTCTGTTATGTTCGTAATTTTTATTTTATATTTTTCATTTGAATTTTCATCAATTATTTCGTGGGATGACTTGAAAGGCGTTGGATAATTGACTCTATCAAAAGTATTTATTGATATATGATAAAGTTATGAAGCAGCTCTGTGGCAGTAAAAAGGATGGAGACGCGCCACTTACTGAAACCAGGCCCTTTTCTTTGTGATCCATTTAAAAGAGCTTTTGGACCTGTCAATTTGAAGCCAAGAGACCTCAAATATAACGAATTTTGAATACAAATTACTGCTAAATATTATGACTGCTTCTAAAGAACAGACCCTCACATTTTGAGAAGTAACTTAGTTTGGAAAAATTTTCAATGGTGGACTTTCTCATGGATAGAGATGCGGTGGTATACCCCACAACTGAGACTGTTGTGGCGCTATACGTAGAGCCCATATTAAAACACGAGTGATAGCCGCGTTTGCGAGAGGTACCTTTCTACCTTTTTTCCGCATATATTGGAAACTACCAGTTTTTACTCAACCCGGTTTCTCATCCTTTCAATTTTGGGTGCTATGTGAATAGAACCTCTGCAATTTTTCGCATTGAGTTATTCGATCGCAAAATGAAAATACCTAACTTGTGAAATTGATAGTGATACCACACCCTCGCGATATATTCTGCTTGAGCTCATTTTTAGGCATTTGCTCATAGGTCTTTTACCCTTTTAAATTTCTCTGTTTGTCGAATCGCTATTCCGGAGAGACACGCCCTCAGTTGATAAATGCCACTGTACACGTAGGTTTCAATCTAACGTAACCCGAAGTAGACCCACTATCTTCGTATACTAATCTGCCTTTCGCGCCCACAAAAATATGTATTATTTCCTACCGCTCTAATCGACGTTAGAACAAACCGCAACTCGTTACCTAATGTTATAGGAAATCTACCTATGTGAATATATACTTGCGTCGATGCAAGGGAGAATTTAATTACACGAGTAGGTATCCCTACCCTATCGAATATACGTTATCTAGCACTGCACGTGCGCGACGGATTAGTTACGTGTGTTGCGGCTACACAACGACAGCCGACAGACGATGATAATATTATGTATTTTTCAATGTTCCGTACGGCGAGCTGTACGCAAAATGATCGTAAATATTGTATCACTAACAGCTGTGACATCTGGTTATTATTATTTAGAAATTTAAAGGAATTTATGAGCCACGTTAAGGGAACACGCACGTTAGCTCATTCGTTAGGGGCTTTTGAGCGCTCCGCTGTTTTACCAACGGAGTAGCATTTTCGGCCAGTTCTGACAACCGCAATTTAGTCCACGGATCACGTCTCTATTGCTCCACTAATCACTCTCAGATTTCGTAGGAGTGATCCTAGAATTATCGGCTACGCCACGCTGATTTCCGGAAAGTAATCGAATTAAATTCCAATTAATAATTGATTTATTCATACAAAGCTGTGAAATTAGCTGACACTAATACATGGCCGATACACAGACACAGGGTATTAATAACATTATTTACTTCACGCAGTCTAATAATGGACGTTTTACCCACGCTTCGCGTGGGTAAGATCCCCATTTTCAGACCGTATGAAGTAAAATTCTATTCACACTCGTCAGAAAAAGTTTTATCGTACTCGTGTTGTAATCTACTATTTCTGCACTTTATCTAGAAAACCGGTGCTGGGTCAATCAGCGCGGCGTACAGGCTCTCGTTATCAATCTTTTAATATTATTCCGCGGTGAATCAGAGCAGCAGGAGCAATAACATCCGTCGACTAAGATCCGAAGTGACAGGCTAGCGTCGACACGAACACATGCAGAGACTGTCCTATAGAAGTGGTCATTTCAATAGAGTTCTTCAGCTGGGCGCTAGTGGCGCTCTTCCGATCGAGGAGTTGTCGGAGCTCGCTCAAAAACCCTTAATTCATGATTAAATTGCACAGTGCACTAGCGATTGATAACACTATAGAACTCTGTTGAATCTGTTCTATTTGTCGTAATGGTGTCTTATACAAGCAAAGAGCTTCTAATGTACTTATGAGCCGGAGTTTAGAGGAATTCCAAGCTATTTTCCCCACTATGAAAAAAAAATCAGAAAATTGTCTTCAGTGGATAATTTATTACCTACAGCATGCACTATAAGCATACAAGTCGCGAGATTTGTGGCCGTCATTGGAGCTATAACTGTTAAGTACCAATCACTGCTCTGAGGATGCTTTCAAGCGCTCTTACAACGCATCAATTCTTGGAGAGCTCGAATGCAGTTTTTAAATTTACGGAAGACTAAACCCTCTAATTCTTCAAACCGTATGGTTTATCTCCAAGCTTTGACTATACATACGTTGCAAAAGATGCCTAGTACAGCCGGAGTTTTGTATATTCAAAGCACCCATGTTAACTATCCGAACAATTATTAACCTCTTTTTTTTTTTTTTTTTATTTAACATTTGGAGTGCATATGCATATTTTGCATGGACTACTGCAGCGTATTAACAGACCGTGGCCCAACCACGGGATAAAACACGAACGAACTTCATTTAGTTATCAGGGGCTTATTCTATAACTCTGGCGTTATCATAACTGCAGAATAGCTGCACAAAACAATGTCAATCCATGAAATAGAAGCAGCTCATTGGCAGCCGCCTATTGTTTTTCATGATCTCAGTGCTATTTTGCAGTTATTTCCGCAGCTATGAGTTACAGAATAAGCCCCTAGATTTCGACGGGTTTTCAAATGTTTAATTATCAGTAGTAATATCACAAGACCTTCAAAATTATCGGATATTTCCCGATTGTTTTGCTGCGTGGCATCGAGAGATTCATTTTGAAGGTCGAGTGGTATTCGACGGATTATTTTTCGCATTCGGATTTGGCCAAGCAGAAAGCGGCAGGTTGGAAAAAATTAGAAATTATTCACGAAGTTCTCTGACTTTTATCACGGTATTTGACAGTTATAAAAACATTTGCAAAGCTAGAGGTAAATTATCAAAAGCTATAGGTAAATTATCACATATAATACCACAAGAGCTTCAAAATTATCAGGTATTTCCCGATAGGTTCGTTTGATTGTAGGGAACCTCGAGGGAAATACCCGATTAATTTTGAAGCTCGAGTGGTATTCGGGGGATTATTCTTCCATCCGAATTTCGGCCCATAGAATTGCATCATGAGACAAAATCCAGTTAAAAATCAAAATTTAAAGGTCATAGAATCATAATTATAATTTAATCTGTCAGATTCAATGGAGCGTTAACTGTATTGGAAAATCTTTTGTTTTTTATATATAGCTAACATGAAAAATTACCGCGGTGAAAGCACACGTGGAATTACCAGTGGAATTGTCAAAATTATCAGTTAAATATCGTGTAGGCTATGCAAAATAACATCGAATGGTGCAATTCTATTGGCTGAAATTCGGATGGGAAAAATAATCAGTATAATAACGAATTGGGATGTCCTTCACATCATCAAATACCGCGCTCTGATTGGCCTGAATCCGAGTGCTAAAAATAATCCTAAAAATCCCACGGTAGATGATCTCTTTGTATAAAAATAGACTGAAAAGTTGCATATTTACGCGAAACAATAAATTTCCGATAATTACGTAGCGAGGATCAAGACAACTGTTTGTATATTTTCTTTTTACATCCAGACATTGGTTCCAATAATCCATTTAAATAAAAACTCAAATATTCATTCATACATTTTTGAAATTTAATTTCTGATTGATATATTTCAACAATAATAACAGCAGCCCAGTCCGAGCCCAAGTCGACAGGCTGCAGCTGCGAGCGGCATAAGAATTGCCGCAACAACAATGACATTTATGGGGCATGTTCTGTAAAGTGTGCTAACCACAAAATTTACTGTAGTCGATTTCAATTATACAGGTTGATTCAGCTTGACTGGGCCACTTTGACAGGGTGGATTCTCCTATAAATTCCAAGACCAGAAGTCCTTTACCAACAATCCATTGGAGCTCTAGTTTTCGAGCTACGGAAGATCTCATTGAACCAATCGTAGAGCTCATACGTGACTAGACAGGGCCGTTTCAATTTTCAATTGATATTTCGATAAGATTTATTTTTCTGGAGTAATTCGGCCTAACTTGTCACTGAAATGTTCATAATTTTCTGGAATTGCTTTAATTCTGGCGTCGTCTTCGTCGTCCAGATCGTCCGCATCGTAGTTTTCGTCGTCCAGGTCGTAACCTCCATAGTTTTTGTCGTCCAGGTCGTTAGCTTCCGTTGTCCAGGTCATCCCGCACGGAAATATATATATGCGAAAAATATATGCAACATATATGTCGCACTTATAACATATATGTGCGCAAAATCCAAAGATGTTCGCATATATTATAACATATATGTACGCATTTACATATATGTATCCTATATGTTAGATGAATTTTACATAGTGTTGACATCTATGTCGACATCTATGTCGACATACATGTCACTACATGTATGTTGACATTTATATCAAACTTATAGAAAATAAATGTTACTTATATTTTAGCGCAAAAAACAAATATGTCGCATATATTTTTCGCATATATATATTTCCGTGCGGGATACGTCCTTTTACTTATCCCCCAATTGATTCGGACAATTGACGCTCAACTGTATAATACAACGATCAACGTCCAACAGGCAATGTAATTGTTCGATAGAGGTACATTCGACATTATATACCGTGAGGTTTCGTGGAAAGAGCCCGGTGCGAGCGCGTGGGCGCTGACTTATCCGAATATTCTTGGTCATTTTTATTTTACAACAATCGAAATCAAATGGCAGACGGACTCTGCAGTCGCGTTGGCAAAAAATGAAATTGGCGGCCCTTGTAATGTACGAGTAGATCAGCGCCCGCGCGCTTGGACCGAGCTCTTTCCACGAAACCTCACGGTATATATCGTAAAACGAAGGTGAGCGTAACTGCGTTCGCGTTTAAGTACGTAATAAAGAAAAATGTCTCGTTACCGTGCAGATGATAACCACAGGCCCTAAGGCAAGTCAGTGTTTTAATAAGAACAAATGAGCATAAGTATACACACAGCAACTTACTTTCTAGTTAGAGCTGAAGCAGGGAGTGCAAAAAGCGCCTCTAAATAGCTGACAATGAGTTGCTGCCCGTTGTGGTGGACGCTAATTGATCATAACGCGCTTAAACACGTTGCGTCGCTCACGATGTCATCAAAATCACGGCGAAGAAGATTCTTCGAGGGTCCGTCTTCCGTATTATTCTTAGTTATTGCCATTCTCAGCTGACTATTCAGTGCTACTACGGTGGTTTGTTTCCAAATTTTCGCCCTTTAAGAAGATTCCGTTATTAGACTTTGTCCATATAATCGTAACCTAGTCTACGATCTAGATGGCAGATTGACCTTGTTGAATCGACTTTACCTAAAATATCTGATGAATATAAATACAGATAAAATTTCGAACAACTCTACGTAGAAAAACTAAAGTGTACGTTCCGTACAGAAAATCGTGTAGTTCTCGTGTCTATAATGGACGTTTTTTGGCATAGCGTTTGAGTCCCGGACCCGATCAACAAGCTTACAGCCTTTGTCTTACAATTGGCTCCAATCCTTGCAGATTACTGACATAACGTATGCCTCGTAAAGCACAACATTTCAGACGGCGATTCTAACAGGAACGAATTCTGCCAATATTCATCCGCGCTATAGTATCGCGGTTGAAATGGTATCAAAGATTCGCGACCCTTTGTCGCCAGGTCCACTATTCTTTCTCGCTTGAAAAGGTATGTCAGGCTCTGATCACCCGTTGTACAGAATTGAGCCGCTTAATTCACCAGGCGAATTTTCCTTCGATCGATCCGTGCCGCGAGGCCGTATTTATATAAGTCTAAATATGCTGGGTTTTGCCTGCAAGGCGAAAAGGACGGGGTAAGAAGAGAGGTGGCAGGGGCCGGGTGGCTGGGGGGGGGAGGCGTAAGGGAGTGCCGGGTCTGTTTATTTTTATTATCACCAACAGGACACGCGGAGAAGAATCACTTTCATGTTGCGATTCTTGCTATATATGGCTACCGTTCTCGGTACAGGTCGAGGAGTCATCGTCGTCGTCGTATAAAGTACCAGTAGCTAGCCGGCGAACAGTTTTGCTGTGCCGTGCGCCGCGGCGCGCCGGTATCGACCGAACGATGCCTCGGCCTGCCGCACCGTACCCCTCAACGTTCGCACGTCTCGAGCTACCCCACGGCGCGTACCATATCCCTCTACCCAGGTGTCCGGGCGTCCAGGTGTTCGCAAATCAACCCTCTTCCACGTGCCCGTCGATGATATTTCCTAATGACGTGACAAGGGTAGAACCGAGTAGAACCATGGAGCACAGACACCCCCTCACTCCTAACATACTTCATGCTCTAGGTCCTGAACACTTTTGCTTCGAATCGTTCCGACCCGGTCACCTCTGGACATTATCAATGTCGGAAATATCCCGCGGAATGATTAAAAATAAAATTCAATAGTCCGAAGCTACCTCGCTCTACTTCCGCGGCGCGATGGGATCCAGGATCACCGGTGCGTCCACGCCCGCCTGGAGCAAGCTGGCCGTCACACTGTCTGGCGAAGTGATACTAGATTTGATGCCGACGCGTTCACGGAACGGGGATTTTTATCGTCGACTTAGGGGCGCGGATAATCGAGTAGAGAAAGGTCACAGTGATAGACTGGTCGGTTTTCGGTAGAAAGTTGGTCTTCCAACAATAATTTCCTCAAATTCATCGGTCGATACGCGAATGAATTCGAAACGAAGTACAGTAGGACCAGTATACCGGTGCCGTAGAAGCACTGTTAAGTTATCACGAGACTTACGCATATCATTATTTGTAAATGATTGCAACATAATCCTCGTGCTAATTACCTGCGGTACTTCTATAACGATGAGCTGCGTTAGCGGATTATACTGATAACTGACCTCCACCCTTCGCGGAATCTTTATTTTTCATTGATATGATACTCGATAAATCGCGGCTCATAGAATCCATCGAAAGTTTGGCAAAGGTGTACGTCACTTTGAACCGAGAATCGCGGTTGATTGGGAATTTTCATCGCTAGTATTACAATGGACCGGCTGGAGTTTTCAGAAGTCTGTTCTAGTCCGGTCGATATCTTCCGGTCTCTTCATTTCAGCACGATAATCGATTGGAATGCCAGAAGCACGATGAACAACGATGAACAATTACTTCGGTATATTCTCGGAAACCTTCTTCTTTGAACAAACCTCGTCAAGCCTCGATCCGCGCACACCACTTGGCCGCCATATTTTCGCAGCGTCGAACGCGTCCACTTCCGGAACCCGGCAAAAAGCAAACAAACGACAACCGCACCCCCGAAAACGCCGGAACTTTGCGATGCGTTGACGTCGACCAGCGACGCTAGACTGTGAACTCGCCGAAGACAGATATCGGTCTGCGTCTGCGTTAGACGGCGAGAGTCACGACGCTCGTCCCCACTACCCCCAACGACACCCACCCCCGCAACCACGAGCAGCGCCTCGTTTTCACTGCAGCGACCGAGAGAGTTAGTCAATGACCGTACCTCCCCCCTCCCAACCCTCACCCACACCGCCGATACTGAAAACCGATTTGTCCCGAGCCACATTGCTTTACGAACTAGTGCACGCGTGGACCAGTAAGCAAACTCGATCCATAACAGAGGAGTGTGTTAAGTCCACAATTCCACAATTAGGGTTATTCGGAAACCGGGAAACACAAAAAAAAAAATGCGCTTTTAAATTAAAACCTATGGTTGTTTATTTTGTGCTTTATGATGTACAGTTAATGACATCCTGACAAGGAATATTCAGCATCCAGGTCAGTGATAGTTATATCATATTTGAGATCGCTCCGGCGCCCTTACGGGAAAAACCCTTCAAGTTTGAGGATGAACCTTCAATTTTTAGGGATAAACCCAGCATTCTGGGGGTGAAACCCTCGAATTTCAGCGTTTAACCTTCAATCTTTAGGGATATACTTTCAGTTCCTATGGTTAAACCATCAATTGAAGGGTCATCCTTGAAAATTGAGGGAGAACCCCCAAGAATTGAGGAACATCCTTCAAAAATTAAGGGACAACCTCCAACAATTGGGAGATAACCTCCAAGATTGAGAGATAACCCTGAGACGTTCTGGGACAACTCGGAAAATTGAGGGATGACCCGGAATAGTTAGGGGTCAACCCTGATGAGCGGTGGGTCACTTCAAAAGTCACTTCAAGAACCCTGAAGTTGAAGGGACCCCCATTTGACGCTTGTTCCTCAAGTTGAAGGTACCCCTCAATTCAGGGTGAACCCCCAAGTTGAGGGTGCGAAATAACCCTGAAAGTTGAGGGCTCAGTTGAGGGTGATATTTTGAGGGTTTTTTTCAGTAAGGGCGTCGGCGTGTTGTCAATGTGTTAAGACAAGAACACTCGAAAATATCTGTGTGTTGTGATTTAACCCTTTGAAGCATGGTGGTCACCCACGTTACCACCTCGATTTTCTTGAATTTTTCTAATTTATTTACTTTTCACCCTAACGCAAAAAAACCCTCAAAGGACCCCGCACATTTCTTATGGGAACTGGCTTTCCGATGGATTTGGCTGAAATTTTCAGGTTTTGTAGTTCATGCGATGCTGATCAAAAGTTACCATTGCCACAACTTCCAAAAGTGAACCGTTCGACCTTGGTAAGCGGTTGAAGTTTAAATTCCATTTCGTGTAGTATCAGTTCCAACCCAAAAGTGCAGGTATTTTGCAGGCAGGAATTTCCGTTCGGTGTACTTTCCAACTTTTAACCCGGATCTGACTATCAAATAGCTCAAGTACGAAGTGATGAGTCGAAAAACCTATACTTAAAAAATCACCTAACGGTAAAAGCGAGGGACTATTCATTCACAGATCAAGGGAAACGCGAGTACAAATGGTCCGATTTTAAACCCCAACCGCTTACCAAGGTCGAATGGTTCACTTTTGGAAGTTGTGGCAATGGTAACTTTTGATCAGCATTGCATGAGCTACGAAACCTGACAAATCCAGCCAAATGTATCGGAAAGCCAGTTCCCATAAGGAATGTGCGGGGTCCTTTACCCTCAAAATAACCCCCAAGTATACCCTTAATGTTGGGGGTAATTTCGTACCCCCAATTGAGGGTTCAGCCCCAACTTCGCTGAATTTCAGGGTTTCTTCAAATTGAGTGTTTACCCTAACACCCCTCGTTCGGGGTGCGAATTTTCCCCCAAATTGAGGGTAAACCCTGGCTTTTGGGACTTCTTTAAATTGAGGGCTTACCATCAGACCTCGGTGAACTCTGAATTTCGGGGTTTCTCCAAAACTAGGGCTTCCCTCAAATTCAGGGTCAACCGAGAAATTAGGGTTTTCTCAAGTTCAGCTGGGTTCACCCCAGTTCAGGGTAGCGACCCTGAAGGTATAATATTGAGTGGCGGGTTCGTTCGATTTAGCCGAAAGGGGTTGATCGTTGAAGCGATTGCGATGCTGCGAGAAATGTTCTATAACTGTATAGGTATACTATATTACAGCTTGCGCGCTATATGAAGGATTCTTTATCAAGTGGGCCACCCATTTTCGTCGTGGTCTCGAATTAATTTGATTATTTCCTCCAATGATTACCCTACTTTTTAGGAGTTTTGCTGAATTTTTGCAGATTTTTAGCACTGAGATATACGAAATATCTGGATAATTTGTTTATTTTACGTATTTATAAATTACTGATAATGAAAGAAAAATCAAAATACATGAAAGTTATGTTTTTTCATCAGCTTTCCAGTAAAAGTATTTTCAATTTCAATAGAATGACAGTTAGGGCTAAAAATGCCAAAAAACCCAGAAAAAATGCGAAAAAAGGTGGTTTCAAGTTTTCGGGCCGCTTTGATTTTGATGAAAAAATTCGAGAAAGAGTCTCTCATTGCTCAGAGTTTACTGTGTAAATTTTATTATGGGACCGCCACTCCTTCCTAAGAAAAAAACATCCGAAGATAGCCCAATGATTGTTTTTGTTCGTATGACAACTTGGAACGCTTTAGGGAGGATGGCGGTCCCATAATAAGATTTACACAGTAAACTCTGAGCAATGAGAGAGTCTTTCTCGAATTTTTTCATCAAAATCAAAGCGGCCCGAAAACTTGAAACCACCTTTTTTCGCATTTTTTCTGGGTTTTTTTGGCATTTTTAGCCCTAACTGTCATTCTATTAAAATTGAAAATATTTTTACTGGAAAGCTGATGAAAAAACATAACTTTCATGTATTTTGATTTTTCTTTCATTATCAGTAATTTATAAATACGTAAAATAAATAGATTATCCAGATATTTTATATATCTACGCTCCTGCCAGTGCTAAAAATCTGCAAAAATTCAGCAAAACTCCTGAAAAGGAGGGTAATCATTGGAGGAAGTAACGAAATTAATTCGAGACCACGACGAAAATGGGTGTCCCACTTGAGAAAGAATCCTTCATATATACCCTAGGGTGATTCAAAAAACAAGAGAATTTTTGTTTTATCTCGGTACCAAGTTTAGAAGCTTTGTTTAGGTACTCAAATAGGCCTGTTAAAATATAAGCTCTGAATATTAATGATAAGATGATGCGCATCGCACTTTTCGATTTCCCATAAGAATAACATAGGAAACATTATTTTTCTTCCTTCTGATCTTTGTAACTAACGAACGATACGTCGTACGGTAAAGTTTTTGGTATGTTTTTGCAGAGAATTGAACGCTCTACAAAAAAGGTCTGAAGTCATTTTTTGGTAAATCAACTCGGTCGAACGTTATTCAAGGTCAAAGTAAAATTAACCGTTAAAAATAGCGTTTTCTTCAAATAACTCCTAGATTTTTAAGTTCGAAGGGCTCAACAGAAATGTTCTATAATTGTATAGGTATACTATATTACAACGTCCGCGCTATATATACGGGGTATCCCAGAACTAACAAGTAACGTTACCCAAGTGTCACTCTCCGATTTTAATCAAACTATGAAAAACTTGTAGAACAGTCAAAAATAATCGACACGTATTTTTTTATACGTGCAAAGGCTGCATTTTAAGCGTGGTAACCACCCGATGCATTTTTAACCACCTCAAAAAACGGCGGGTGACAACTGCAATACAAGGCATTTCGGAAGGAAATATTTATATTAATGTTGATTCGTGACCGTGTTGTGTAATAAGGAAGATTCGTCGGAGACGGTCAATGTTAATTTTTCATGTTTTTATTGCTTTTTGTGACGTTTCGGCTGGCGACGGCCGGCCATCCTCAGACAAATTTTGACATTCCTCATCGCTTGAGATGTTACCAGGTTGACAGTTAGACGGGAAGACGGGAAGAAATATTTATAAAAAAAAGTTACAGATTTTTGAAACGTGCATCGAATGGTGGTATTGGATTGACCTTCACTGCAGGTGTCGAAGCAAGGTCAGGGCCAATTTGCAGTTCGTACATGGAAACTCATATTTTTATTATATGTTGAGAATCCTCTGCTAATTTATAGGATTGAAATTCTTGTCATTTTGTTCAACGCTCGTTAATTGTGAGGTAACAATCGTTGATGACGTCAAAAACGGTGAAAACGGATGCATATTTTGAAACTACAACCTTTCTCATGAACATTTCCTTCCGAAATGCCTTGTATTGAAGTTGTGACCCGCCGTTTCTTGAAGTGGCTAAAAATGCATCGGGTTGTTACCACCTTTGGAATGCTGCCTTTGCACATATAAAAAAATATGTGTCGATTATTTTTGACCGTTCTACAAGTTTTTCATAGTTTGATTAAAATCGGAGAGTGACACTTGGGTAACGTTACTTGTAAGTGCAACAAATGATAGGGGCAATAGAGGGGGTCGAGCTGAGTAAATTGACCTAAAGAACATGTGGTCCCCGAGTCCGCGTTCGCGAGATACGATATGTTAAAAAATCGCGTTGGGCGCCGGCATGTAGGCAACCGTGGACACAGCAGGCAGCATTTAGCAGTCTTTTTGATAAGCGCGATCTTTCTGATGCGAGTCATAACACTTTTGAATTAGAAAATTTCAAACAGAAACAGTTTCGACGTTGATTTTCCGCCAAATACAACATTACTTGTTTCCATACTAAAATTTGATATCTCAAGTATTTTTGTTTGAAATTTTCCAATTCAAAAGTGTTACGACTCGCATCAGAAAGATCGCGCTTATCAGCGCCGGATTTACCTCTACTGCCGCCCTAGGCCTCAGAGAGTTTGCCGCCCCTTTCGTCGGGAAATCAAGCAAGAAGGAATATTTTTGATTTTTTTTATTACTTAAATCTCATCACACGTCTGATTATTAAAACATGATACCCTACCGGAGATATCAATTAAACAAATGACGTTTGACCGCTCGCTCGCGTATGAGGCCACGGAGCCGCTGGGACGCGACGCCTCGAATTTGCATCGATTCAATAATTAATTTTTACGAAACCGGAGCTCAAATCTGAATGAAAAAATTCATTGTTGATCCTTGTGGTATGGACGAGGTACGGTTTTTTTTTCAATTATTTATATTATTTACTTTGATAATAAATTGCAAATGAGTAAAAAAAGTGTATCTCCGGTTCTAATGATGATAATGATGTTTTTTTTTTTCAAAGTTTCCGCCTCGAAAAAAGAAATAGCAATATCAAAAAGTGATTTTCGCCAGTCAATAATTTCAGTCCCAATACTATTTGTTGATTGAGAAAATTTTTATTTCCTTTTTTCCGATCGTTTTCAATGGAAAAAAAAATAATTTTCAATCACATTATGAATCTGCATAGTTCAAACTACCACCAGAATTTTCGTTAGACGCTGTAATCCCATTGGCTGAAATGTTATTGGTATTTGAATATTTTTCGAAAATCGCTATTTGTTGCTATAATATGTGAGGTAATCGAACGATTTTTGGACGGACTCTTGCAGCACAGGTTTTATACGCGTCATGTGAGTTTCAAGGGTATACATTGATCATTAAGGGGACAGGAACGAAATTAAAAAATTTGTAAATAATTTGGTTTTTTGCATTTTGCGACTAGACGAACCGACATTTTTTGAATTTTCAAAATTTTCTATTAAACACGAGGATGAGACATGCAACTTTTATATACAACATTTTTGCCTCACACGCATATGAAGGAAATAAAAAATCAAAATGGCGAATTTTTTCTTTCAACATTTTTTTAAACAATGTTCCACACATTTAATCAACACGCAAAATCAGGGGCTTATTTGTCGAGGTCAAATCTACCTACAAAAAAATCGGCAAAACTGTACTCAGAAAGAATAGGAGTCAAGTCGAATCCGACTGGACTAACCGCTTAGTCTATTCCTCCCATCACTCATATTCAGAGATAAAATTCAATTGACGATGTCACTGGTCACAAAACTCGCTCAATTATATTGTATGTCCCAAGAGATTGGAAGAATACGATACACCACAAGACGTGCCCACCGAGATATTGGGAATATATAATTTGCCAATTGTTTATGCCGTAAAGTCGGAGACAGACTACAGGATTCTGCAGACGTGATCGCAATGCGACCAGTTGGTGCATACATTGTAGTAAAAATAGAAATATTCATATTTCCATGATAAATACCTTACTGTACTCGATTCGTTCATATTTTCAAACAATTTTAGACAAAACTTGGTTATCTGGGTTTGCGAGGATTTGGGAAAATAAATGTCGGGGGTAGCAGGCTGAATGCAAATCGTTTTCAATTCGCGGTTTACTTTGAGATGGATTCGGTTACATTATATTAGTTTACGATTTGCTTTTAATTGTGGACAGAGCTGCGTTGCTTTAGAAGTCATTTTGAATGGCGATGAAATTTTGGAAAAAAGTTCATCTCTCATCAATGATAAATGAGAAAAAAAAATTATGTCGGTCAAAATTTGCCGCCCCTAAAATTTGCCGCTCTAGGCCCGGGCCTACTGGGCCTACTGGTAAATCCGGCGCTGGCGCTTATCAAAAAGACTGCTAACGCTGCCTGCTGTGTCCGCGGTTGCCTACATTTCGGCGCCCAACGCGTTTTTTTAACCGGTCGTATCTCGCGAACGTGGACTCGGAGACCACATGTTCTTTGGGTCCATTTACTCAGCTCGGCCCCCTCTATTACCCCTATCATTTATTGCACTTAGTTCTGGGACACCCTGTATATACTAGACTGTTTCAAATAAAAAGAAGTTTTTTTTTTTTTAGTTCCCACCGATGGAGAAGTTCAGGGCAGATATAGCAAAGAATTTGCACCAAAGCAGGTGCCAAAATGATATTATTTGAGCTGGCGCCGAGCATTTTTCTTTTTTCCATTGATTTAACATAGGAATTTCCCTAATTTTTTTTCAATATCGAATTTCATGATCGAAAATCATGTTCATTCTTTGGCGACCATTCGAGAGAGATGTTAAATACCAGCTATAGATGTTATTGACGATCGTTGCATGGAAATAAAGAAAATTGTAGCCATTCTTTCCCATGAAATACTCAAAATTAAAGAATAAAATATGGATCTTATAATGTTTGTTTCCATGCAACGATGGTCATAACATCTAGAGCTAGTATTTAACATCTCTCTCAAATTGTCGTCAAAGAATAAAGATGATATTCGATCATAAAATTCGCTATTGAAAAAAAATTAGGGTAATTCCTATGTTAAATCAATGGAAAAACGAAAAATGCTCGGCGCCAGCTCAAAAAAAATTATTTCTGCACCTGCTTCGGTGCCAATTCTTTCTTATATCTGCCCGGAACTGCTTCATCGGTGGGTAGTAAAAAAAAAAAAACTTCGTTTCATTTGATACAGTCTAGTATATACTTATTAGGGTGGGCCAAAAAAAAAAGACTAATTTTTTTTTCCTCAGTTACCATGAAAATATTATTCAGGATGACGAAAAAAAATTCTCTGAAAGTTTGAGCTCTTAATATTAATATTAAGGAGGTTCGACCGAATCTTATGTAAAAAATAATTTCCAACTTTGAGCTTTGAAATTAAGTATACATATAAATAAATACATAATTTATCATATCCTAAAATTTGAAAATGATTCACCGTTTAGTTATTTAGATATTAAATTTTGAAAATCACATTTTTTTCTCTCCTTATACACGGGCTCTTATGGCGGACAAACTTTTGTCGAGACTATTTTTATTTTTTTCAATATGAACCTCCCAACTTTAACGAATAAAAAACTATACACAAGAAACTTGAACTATTGTAGAATATAAGAAAAATTTTAAAATATTACATTACCGATATAATTTCGGAAATATTTAAAGTTGAATTTTATTATTTTAACTCATTTATCGACGGCTATTTACTCGAATAAAGATTTGGCAACGCCGCGTCAACAGCTGAAAAAAAAGAAAAGGATAGAAATATAATTTAAAAAAAATACGAGATAAGAAATTAATTTTTCCATTTTGCTACATTTTTCTCACAAAATTTCCCTTTATATCTGCAATGCATGTGTATCCAAATGTCTTATACATACTCACATAACAGCGCACTGTTGCCACATCTTTTCATCAAACCATATGAGTCAAAAATAACGAAGTCATTTCATTACTTTCTTTTATTGAATAAATAACAATTATCAATTTATGAACTAGTTGTATCATTCTAAATGAAAATAATGAATTTTAATAACTAGTAGAAGAATTAAGTAAGCGAAAAAATTCAAACACTACTTTGACTCATTAGTTTAGGTCGAACCTCCTTAAGAGGTGGCTCATCGTGATTTTTGATTTCCTATTTAAATAACATAGGAAATGCTTTTTTTTTTTATATCTGGAATTTTGTTCCGTTCTAACGAATCGTCGTGTTGTCAAAATCATCAATACATATGAGGTATTCCATACCAACGCGACCAATGATTTTCCCTCACCATTTTTGACTTAGTTCATAATTTTTTCTACGGTTACTCCAACTCTAACACCCACTCATGAATTTTTCCAGATCTTTTCCATGAACCGTTATTTATTCATGATTTTTCGAAACTTCGAACAGTGCGACACCTTCGATTTTTTTGAAAAAAATCTCAAAAATTCTACTTTCGAAGACGATCATTTTGACCCCCAGTCGAAAGTGGAAACTCTTTTTCTTATGTTTATTTTGCTTATTTAAGAAAAAATTATTTCGTAAACATGGTGGATAATGGCTTCCAGAATTTTTTCAATGCAAATGAATTGTATCTTCAGGATAATGGGTTGTAACCATCAGAGATACGTTTCATTTTATTTTCGAAAATCCTTATTATCATTATTTTTTTTTATTTTTATCGTCGTTCGTCGGAAGGATTGTTTTTGTTTCACATTAAATTATTGAAGCACTGTAAAAAAGAAAATTGTTTTTTGTGTTTGAAAAATATTTAAAAACCCCTCAAAAAAAAAATAACCCAGAAAAAATAATAATAATAAAAATAATAATAATAATAAAAAAAAAAAAACAATAATAATAATAATAATTTTCGAAAATAAAATGAAACGTATCTCTGATGGTTACAACCCATTATCCTGAAGATACAATTCATTTCCATTGAAAAAATTCTGGGAGCCATTATCCACCATGTTTACGAAATAATTTTTTCTTAAATAAGCAAAATAAACATAAGGAAAAGAGTTTCCACTTTCGACTGGGGGTCAAAATGATCGTCTTCGAAAGTAGAATTTTTGAGATTTTTTTCAAAAAAATCGAAGGTGTCGCACTGTTCGAAGTTTCGAAAAATCATGAATAAATAACGGTTCATGGAAAAAATCTGGAAAAATTCATGAGTGGGTGTTAGAGTTAGAGTAACCGTAGAAAAAATTATGAACCAAATCAAAAATGGTGAGGGAAATTCATTGGTCGAGTTGATATGGAATACCTCATATTCTTGTAGGAAATTGAACGATCTCCAAAAAAAGTCTGATACGATTTTTCGCTAAGTCGAAAAAAAAGTCATCATAAACCGTTTGAGGTTGAATTTTAACCTTGAAAAACTTTCAAACGAGTGGACTTAGCGAAAAATCGTGTCAGACCTTTTTTGGAGATCGTTCATTTTCTTACAAGAATCTGTATTGATTTTTTTGCAACGCATGCATGAGAAGTGCTACTTCTCATGCCTGCAGAGAGTGGCCTAAGTAGCGCTTTACAGCCAGGGATACAATAATAATGCTGCGCATGCGCAAATCGGCCCGATTTTACTTCTCGCACTAGTGCTTTCTTCTCGCACGCACTTCTCACACTCCTCTCGCGCACTCCTCTCGGCAGGCACGAGAAGCAGCCCTTCTCATGCATTTGTTACAAAAAGTATTATGCGATACACGCGCGAGAGAGCGACCATGCGAAGGTTGTGAAGTTGGTCGGACTCGCCGTACTCGTACCACGAGCAGCACTCGCCTTCGGCTCGTGTTGCTGTGTTACTCGTAAGGCTCGTGCGACCAACTTCACAGCCTGCGTATAATGATCGCTTTCTCGCACTTGTATCGCAAAGTACTATTACAACACGATGATTCGTGAGAACGGAATAAAATTCCAAACAAAAAAAAAAAACATTTCCCGTGTTATTTAAATGGGAAATCAAAAATCACGATGAGCCACCTCTTAATATTAATATTAAGAGCTGCAATTTTCAGAGAATTTTTTTTTCGTCATCCTGAATAATAGTTTCATGGTAACTGAGGAAAAAAAAATTAGTCTTTTTTTTTGGCCCACCCTAATACTTATACTATTATTATACTATATTCTGAAAGAGAAAAAAATTTATTGTTTTTTGCGCAATTACGATTTGTGACATTTTTATACACTGACCGTTGTTTTCTGTAGCTATGTGTGAGATTTACTTTTCGTAACAGCCTCAGATCTGAGGGTACTATACTCTCAAAGACCGTTGGGTGTAACCCTCAAATTTAGGGGTTACCCTCAAGTCTGAGGGTATACCCTCAAAGACCATTGAATGTAACCCTCGAATTCAGGAACTACCCTCAAATTCAGGGGTTGCCCTCAAATCTGAGGGTCAACCCCGAAATGTTAAGGGTATACCCAACGTTAGGTGTTAACCCCAAAATGCTTAAGGGAATACCCCGAAATGTTAGGGGTATACCCCCACCGTTGAGTGTTAACCCTCAAAGTTGAGGGTTAACCTCGGAATTTTGGGGTTTAGCACCCGAATTGGGGGGTATACCCCTAAAGTTGGCGGTTTTTTTCCGTACGGGTAACGTATTCAAGTCCGGTTTTTTGCACTTTTCCATTACTTTAGTGATGAAAGAACGTAAAAATACAATCCAGTAGGCATTATTGTTTGGAGCCGGGTCGGAATTCCGAATATTGAAAGCGCCGAAAGTGTAAAATACCGATTTTCAAAATACCGAACTTAAATTTTGATACAGTGTGCTAAAACGAACGGTCAAATGGCCGACAGGCAGAAGCGTAGAATGGTCTAAATGCTGAATACAAGTCATACGATAATTATATTTCGTTCGCCTCGTTCTGCTAGATTCAAATTGAGTTTAATAGCAGGCAATGTATCGGGAAGGCCTTCCTGATGAAGAATGTGCCTAAAGAAGCAATAGATATTGTTCTATCATCACTGGCTTCGGCTACTACAAAACAATATGAATCAGCCCTACGCACTTATGCCCTACGCCAGTGGTGGCTATTCTGTGATAAAATGGAATGGATTTTCATACCCCAAATAGAAATAATGTTCTAAAATTCTTAACAGCCTGTTTGAATAAAGGGGTTTCTTATAGTACCTTAAATATTTACCGTTCGGCAATATCCTTTATCTCGAACGACAAGCTAGGTGATGATATTGTAATATCAAGGTTTCTAAAAGGTACTTATAAACTAAAACCACCTGAACCAAAGTATTCCCAGACATGGGATGTATCTATAGTTTTAACTCACTTATAGACATTATATCCACTAGAACAGTTAAGTTTGAAAGAATTAACAATAAAAACTGTAACTTTAATAGCATTAAGCACAGCCCATAGGGCTCAAACCTTAGCCAGTATCAAGTTAAGTAATATTAGAGCTACATCCAGTGGTTTGGAGATTAAAATCCCGGATCAGATAAAAACTTCAGGGCCAGGAAGATTTCAACCCCTGTTGACGTTACCAAAGTTCAACCAAATCCTTGACATATGTGTAGCCACTACTCTGTTAGAATATATAAATGTTACTACTAAGTTAAGAAAGAATGAAGATAAGTTGTTTTTAGCAATATGAAGACCACATAAAGCTATAGGCCCACAAACCATCAGTAGATGGATTAAAACAGCCTTAGAAAACAGCGGGGTAGATGTGTCAATGTTTACGTCACATTCTACAAGACATGCAGCTACGTCTGCTGCGTTACTGAGAGGTGTAGACTTAGACACCATAAGACGCACAGCAGGATGGACAGATAACTCACAGACCTTTGCAAGGTTTTACAACCGACCAATAATATCTAACGATAGGAGTTTTGCTATAGCCATCTTAAATTAAGAAATATATTGCTCAAGTTGATTTGCATTCATAATCACTAATCTCTTTAGTATGTAAGAAATCAGCAGGATTATAAAAACATTTCTTTTCCTTGTAATAAACCTAAATATTTAAAATTGCTTTTTCTCTAAACATCTACATTTGAATCTAGAAGAACGAGGCGAACGAAATATAATTGAACGATCAAACGAACTTACCTGTAAGTGAAGTTCGATCGCAATTATATGAGGAAGCCTCGTTCTTCTAGAATACAACCCCACCCTGGAAAATTTTTAAAAAAATTTCCTGATCCCATGCCCAAGTTGTGCAATTTTAAATTAATTCACTCTAAAAATTGAGGTAGAACGCAGCGCACAGGGCCGGATTCTCACAACTCGCGCCCCTAGGCACTGAACTCCGCTGCGCCCCCTTTCCCCGTATCACTGATCTCTATATAACTGGATGGCGGACCGGGCCCGCCGAGTGAAACCAATTGAACAGCGCCATTTGCAATTTGTTTGGGCCAAAGTCTCCGCGCGTAGTTCAAATGCATAATCGCCATTCGTAGAGTAACGTTAACGGCTTATGTTATTCCAATCTCAATTGCAATCATGGAATTTTTTAATTGAAGATTTAATATTTGTTTATTTGCGAGAATTATTATTTTGACTAATCAATTAATTTCATTTTTAATTTGACAGTTTTGCAATCAATTCATAATTTTACAATCCGACAATTTATTTATAATTTTACACTTTTTTTTTCACGATTTTACGTTTAATTTATACTTCTACGATTATTACTGATGAGGTTTTCTTGTCATTCGATTTTTCAAAAGTTATTCATATTATACACATTTTTCTAATCGTCGACGCGTGCTTCAGCACTTACATTATTCAACTATGCTGCAAATCGCGAGTTAGATTCATTCAATATATCGTATGAAATAAAATAAGCTCGATGGCTAAAATTTTTATTCGCAACATAACCTATTTCTATTCCTGAATTTCAATCGAATGGCTCATTTTCCTAACTCCGAATACACGCTTCGGGGAAAATCGCTTCCTTTTTTATTATTTACAGTCGAAATAATCCGAAAATAACAAAATTGGGCAAAAAGTACACATATCAAGCTGAGAAATCACTTAATTGATCAATGATCAATAACCCAGGCCAGCTTGAACCGTACATCTAGTCAAATTTCCCGCGGAGAATTTGGCCCAAAATCGTCCCTTCGTCCGACCCCACCAAACTCCTGCCCTGGCTTCAATTGGTTTCACGCCGTACGGGTAGAAAAGGTACCCGTCCGCTATCCAGTTATATAGAGATCAGTGCCCCGTATCCTTCGACAGTACACATTTTGGCTATGTTAGAATTTGGGAATTTGTTTACTTGACTTCGATAGTGGCTGCAAAATTGAGCAAAATTTCTACCCTTTTCTTCAAGCGTATTTTTTTTTCCTACACGTCATTTTTTTTCTATATGGGCGCAGTGACCAGCGCCCCCGTGCACCGCGCGCCCCTAGGCAAGTGCTTAGGTTTGCCTTGCCGAAAATTCGGCCCTGGCAGCGCACGAGGAGAAGACACCCCGCGGCGGCGCTGGTGTCTTTTCCTTTTCATACTCTGAAAGTGTGGCCACCCCTATTGAAAATGTCGACGTCGTCACGATGTCGTTCCGACGTCACGTCTATGTCGTGAATTACGTCAGAAACGACGTAGGAAATGACGTATGAAACGATGTAGAAAACGACGTATGAATTTGGGACCGGAAATGACGTCTCTTACGACGTCTTTTACGACGTCCTTCTATCTAGAAGAACCCTCATATAATTGCGATCGAACTTCACTTACAAGTAAGTTCGTTTGATCGTTGAATGATTTAACATACAAGGTATCCCACCGAAAGAGTACGCAAACGACAGATAAATATACCGAACAGTTAATTTTACGAACCGCAAAACTGCGACAATTTTAGTTTCGGATGACCAAAATTCCGAGAATCCAGATTCATGCACAGAGATTTCAGGAGCTGATGTTCGTTGACGGAATTATGGAAATTTTAGTGCGCATTTCAAAATGGTCAGTTTTCGAAATATTCAAATTTCGGTATTTTACACGTTCGCAACTTTGAGCTTTCGGACTATTTAAATTCGATTCGTTGAAAAGTTGGTATTTTTTAGGTCAGTATTATGTGAGTCTGTTCAGTCATCTTTCGCACATTTTACCTATCGATTTCATGCTATGCGGTATTCTACGGTTCTGTTCTATAAATGTTGGAATTTTTATATTTGATAATTTTAGCAATCGTAACATAAAACTTCTGTATTTTACACTTTCGGCGCTCTCAATATTCGGAATTCCGACCCGGCCCCTATTGTTTGTAATATAAGATTGATAAATAAACAAACCAACAGAAATTACGTTTTTTCGGAAAAATTCATTTTTGACGAATCTATCCAAGGAAATAACTTGAAATTCTTACTCGGGGGTTTTCGGGGTCACTGATTACGAACCCAATGTCAGTTTTAAAGATTTCAAGATTGCGGATCCAAAGTGGCGGACGCCAAAACGTAACTCTATGAGAATATTTTTAGCACTCGGATTCTGGCCAATCAAAGTGCGGTATTTGATGATGTAAAGAACATCCCAATTCGTTATTTTACTGATAATTTATCTATATGGCTTTTGATAATTTACCTCTAGCTTTGCAAATGTTTTTATAACTGTCAAATACCGTGATAAAAGCCAGAGAACATCGCACATTGGTACGAAACTGCTGAATACGCGCGCAGAATTCACCAGAAGCTGGACACCGGAAATCCTTGTGGGATCAAAGTGTTACCCTAAGTTTTTTGGGTCGCTGATTCCGAATTTGATGTCGAAATTTCAAAATTCAAAATGGCGGACTTGAAATGGCAGGTTGATGTAATTAAAACTCATTCAAATTGAATGAATATTTGGATTCACATGTATTTGGGGTCGCCGATTTCGAATTTGATGTAAAAATTTCAAAATTCAAAATGGCGGACCTAAAATGGCAGGTTGATATAACGAAAACTCCTTCAAATTGAATAAATATTTGGATTCACATGTATTTGAAATTAAAAATTAAAAAAAAATAAAAAAAAATTATTAAATTATTATTATAATAATAATTATTATCATTATTATTATTATTATTATTATTATTATTAAATTATTGAATTTTTTTTAATTTAAAATTCAAAATGGCGGACTTGAAATGACAGGTTGATGTAACGAAAGCTTATTCAAACTAAATGAGCATTAGGATTCATATGTTTTTGGGGACGCTGATTTCAAATTTATCATCGGAATTAAAAAAATGTCAACAGCGGGCTCAAAATTACAGGTTAGAATATCAACAACTCATTAAAAGATATTTGATTTTTAATGAAAACAAAATTAAAATAAAAATAAAGAAAAAATTAAAAATAAAAAATAAAAAAATTATAAAAATGAAAAAAGAATAAAAATAATAAAAAAAATAATAATAATAAAAAGAAAGAATAAAAATGAAAATAAAAAAAATAAATAATAACAATAATAATAATAATAATAAAAATAATTTTAAATTAAAATTAAAAAAATTTTCATTTACTAAACACACCGAACGCGTAAACGTGATAACGACTGCAGAACGTATTCTGAGTGCATACATCACAGATAGAGCCGCGCGCCGCGCGCGGCTCAACCACAACGCGGTGAGCTGCAACGTTTTGTAAGCATTAAAAATTCGCCGAATCAAGGTTTGCAGATACACTGAAAAAAAAGTATAAGTCCTATACGCATACTTTATTTTAACGCGCTGGTTTCTCTAATATACAAATACGTATCACCGTGGTACTAATATGAGTATGTGGCTATACACAATACTCAGTATCGCTGTAGGACTTATATTTGCGGTACGATACTATAGCAAGCCAACAGTGAGTATAGTAAAAAAGTTCCTGCGTTGCGCGTATCTCTAAACAAAACATAACCTTCAAATCGTTACGAAGTTTTTATATAAATGGATTGCATTTAATTTAATCGTAAGGAGTAAATTGCATATTTTTAACAACAAATAGTAATAACACGAAAGCGGTTATATTATTATTTTCTTTCTAATGACATTTATAATATCTTCTGTCATAACCTTTTACTTTTCAAGAAATCTGTTTAAGTGTGGAGCTTATACGAGTATTGTGGTGCGACTAAAACTCAGTTTAAGTGTATAGCTTATACTAATATCGCTGTGGTACCGAAAAAATATTGCGATAGGACTAAAGCTTGGTTTTAGTGTATAGTTATACGGGTATTGCTATAGTACCGAAATTTATCGCTGTAGGACTTATACTTTTTTTTCAGTGTATTAGCGGGTAAGACCTTTTTTATTAAATCACAGACGAGTGATTCTTCCAATCGCAAAAAGTTTCACGATCCTACCTGATGTATCTCAAACGTTCTAGCAATAATTAAATCAAACATAAGACTTGGCTTCCGGGATGGAGCCGCGTTGTTTAACGGTTAGGTAAACATTGCAGTTTACTTCATCAGGGCGAGAAACAACCTGATACTGGTTGCCCCCCAACAGGGTGTCCCTATTTATGCCAGTTGCGGAGCCGTCCATGTGTGACGTTCCGCTCGGGTGGAGTTGACCAATCATATGTTTTTAAATGGTTGGCCAAACATTTAAAAAACCGGGAGGATGGCGTTCCAAATTGGATGGGTTTGAAGTCCGTTGTCTCTGTTGATGTTGTTAGGATGTTTACGGAATTCAAGGGCTTCTCTGTATTTTCGAGGAAAATACTGATTTGAGTTAGCCAAGGAGGTGGTTTGGTCAAATAAGATTTGGTGGCCCGTTTCCATTTGGTGTTCCGCCAGAGCTGAGATAGTAAAGTGCTTCAGTTTGACGCATCTTTGGTGTTCTTTAAGGCGAGTGCTGATCTTCCTCCCGGTTTCTCCGATGTAAACTTTTCCACAGGAACAAGGGATCCTGTATACCCCTGAAGAGCTGAGCGGGGGGAGTTTATCTTTTGGGGAGTTGAGGAATTGCCCGATCTTCTGTGGTGGTTTGAAAATCGGTTTGATGTTGTTTCTCCTTAGGATTCTCCCTATGGAATAAAATAGGGACACCCTGCTGGGGAGCAACCAGTATCAGGTTGTTTCTCGCCCTGATGAAGTAAACTGCAATGTTTACGAAACGTCGGCACCTAACCGTTAAACAACGCGGCTCCATCCCGGAAGCCAAGTCTTATTCAGAATCTCACCGCGAAAGCCTCAAAGACCTTATCAAGCTCCTCCACGGGGAGGGCATCCTCGCTGAAGTTAACTCCTTTAGCAAAAACAGGTCGTCCCTATCGAAACATCTAGCCAACCTAGCTTTCCTGAAGAGATGCAGGGACAACAACATCATCCCCAAATTTCTTCGGACGAAAGATCCATTTGGCACTGAGAAATCCAAACGGATACTCACACGCACCAGCCAAGCCCTTATCCGCGAACGCATCACACACACCAAACTCCAACTACACCAGACTGCAGAACGGACACTGCGTCTTCACCTCTTCCTCGCCTCCACTCTACGACCCGACATCTGGCAAACAGTGGACCGCGTTTCAGCTGAACAAGCTGAACGGATCCACTTGCAGTGTACCCAACGACAAATAGACAAATACCAAAAACTCTCGCCACAGCCAAAAACCCCGACACCGCTTAAAGATACTGTCAAGAACCTCAGTGACACGATCCTTTCCCAAGAAGCAACTTCTGCCCTAGCCAAAGGCCCGAACTTTGCTATTGCCCCTTCTAGAATCCCAAAAGACGAAATCATCTCCCAAATCGAAAACTCCATCTTCGGACTACCAACGGAAGCAGCAAACAACATTCGAAGACTAACAACCAACATTCTACGCAACGCCAAAGCACCCAAGCCAAACCTCACTAGACAGGAACGCCTAGCACTGAGAGAACTCAACAGAAACCCCGACATCATCGTACTGGCAGCAGACAAAGGCAATGCCACGGTCGTCCTCAACAGGAAAGACTACGAAACCAAAATCCGAACACTCCTGGACGACACTACCTACCGCAAAATTTCAAGAGACCCTACACCGAAAATAGAAAAACGCACCACCCTCCTTATCAAGGAAAGCAATCTGCCGGAACCAACCAAAAAAGCTTTGACTCCCAAAGAATCCTGCCCTCCCAGACTGTACGGCCTACCCAAAATCCACAAAACCAACGTACCCTTGAGTCCAATAGTTAGTGCGATTAACTCGCCCACATACAAACTTTCACGGTATCTGGCGTCCCAACTCCAAACACTCCTATCCGACTCCGGCTCACGCATCCTCAACTCGAAAGACTTTGTCGAGAAAATCCAACAGATTGGACTACATCCTGATGACATTCTAGTCAGCTTCGATGTAGAATCACTGTTTACGAAAGTCCCTATCCCAGACACCTTGGAAATCATAAAAAGATCCAAAAAGATACCCCAACAACTGTTCCCCCTCATCGAACACTGCCTCACCTCCACCTACTTTCTTTACCAAGGAGCATTCTACGAACAAACCTCAGGCGCTGCTATGGGATCTCCAATTTCTCCCATCATAGCGGACATATTCATGGAGCACTTCGAGAGCCACACCCTCGGAGAAGCCCGACTAAAACCTGAAATCTGGCTCCGATATGTTGATGACACTTTTGTCATTTGGCGACATGGTAAGGAACACCTCCAAACCTTTCTAGACTTTCTCAACTCCCGACACCCTAACATACGCTTCACGATGGAAACAGAAAATAACAACCAACTTCCCTTCCTGGACGTGCTAGTCACGAAAAAACAAGATGGTCAATTGGGACATCGCGTATACCGCAAACCCACACACACCAACAGACATCTCCACGCAGCTTCACACCACCACCCATCACAAAAAGGATCAGTGATCAGCTCACTCGTCCACCGAGCACTGACAGTCTCTGATTCAGATAACCTCAACGTCGAACTAGCCCACCTGAAGAAAACCCTACAATCCAATGGTTACTCGTCCACACAAATCCAACAAACCATCCAAAAACTCCAGAACAAGCCCAACCCATCGACAGACATTTCAAACTTACCAACGGAAGTAACGAGAAGAACTGCCTTCCTCCCCTACATTCAAGGAGTGACGGACTCCATAGGGAGAATCCTAAGGAGAAACAACATCAAACCGATTTTCAAACCACCACAGAAAATCGGGCAATTCCTCAACTCCCCAAAAGATAAACTCCCCCCGCTCAGCTCTTCTGGGGTATACAGGATCCCTTGTTCCTGTGGAAAAGTTTACATCGGAGAAACCGGGAGGAAGATCAGCACTCGCCTTAAAGAACACCAAAGATGCGTCAAACTGAAGCACTTTACTATCTCAGCTCTGGCGGAACACCAAATGGAAACGGGCCACCAAATCTTATTTGACCAAACCACCTCCTTGGCTAACTCAAATCAGTATTTTCCTCGAAAATACAGAGAAGCCCTTGAATTCCGTAAACATCCTAACAACATCAACAGAGACAACGGACTTCAAACCCATCCAATTTGGAACGCCATCCTCCCGGTTTTTTAAATGTTTGGCCAACCATTTAAAAACATATGATTGGTCAACTCCACCCGAGCGGAACGTCACACATGGACGGCTCCGCAACTGGCATAAATAGGGACACCCTGTTGGGGAGCAACCAGTATCAGGTTGTTTCTCGCCCTGATGAAGTAAACTGCAATGTTTACCTAACCGTTAAACAACGCGGTTCCATCCCGGAAGCCAAGTCTTATTCAGAATCTCACCGCGAAAGCCTCAAAGACCTTATTAAATCAAACATTAAAATTTAATTGCGAAAAAATGTCTACCTTGGAATACAATTTTTTTCCAATAGAAAATATGTAAATTCACTTGAAAAAAAATGGGGCGATAGTAATTGTTTGAAATAGACACTTTTTTCGGAATATTACATTTCCGAAGAAACACATTATTATTGTTACTGTACTTGAGAGGTTTGATAAAACGGCATACATACACACTTTTCCGTCTCTTCAAAGTGCCTATATTTGACCTACCAATATGAAAGATCATTTGATTTCCATAACATTTTTGCCATTCTGCGCGCATATTCAACAGTTTCGTACCAAGGTGCATCGTGAATAATTTCCAATTTTTTCTAAAGCCCTGCGCACACGACGCTTGTTTCAATGCTGGATTGCCTGCAGGGCACTGTGATGGCAACCCTGATGGCTGCCGTGATGGAAAATGACGTCAGTGCGTGCTCCCTTACTTGAACGCGTGCTGGAATTCCGTGATAGATCATGTCGTATTTTTCGTGCTGGTTTCTCTGGGATATCGGTGTTGACCAATGCGAACGTCGGGTTGTGTCACGTGGATATATATATATGGCTACCAGGACTACACTGATAGAAGGATTTGTTAATATTCAATAAGATTTATTCATATTTAACAAATGATCTATTAACACGTATACTCAATAAATATCTGTTAACTGTTAATAAATATTTGTTGTGCACAAAATTGATTTGTTAAATGTTAGAAAATATTTATTTATATTTAAAAAATAAAAAAATGTTTCCAAATAAATGTATTTATTAACAGTTAAAAAATCCTGCTATTAGTCATTAGTGTACGGAGCCACGGACGACTCCACAACCTAGGCTTGAATTTCGGAAGTCTGTTTTTGAACGGTCACTTCGCATGCATAGAAGCTACCTACAGACCTAACCCAGCAACACACATCGTGTGCAGCCAACATAGCAGAGGAGCCATCACAGCGTCCAGCAGAACAGCTCACTTGGAACCCAGCAGCGAGATCAAGCAGGCAATCCAGCATTGAAACAAGCGTCGTGTGCGCAGGGCTTAACCTGCCGCTCTCTGCTTGGCCAAATCCGAATGCGAAAAATAATCCGTCGAATACCACTCGACCTTCAAAATGAATCGGTTATTTCCCTCATGTTTTGATCCTGCGTATCAACGAACGGGCCAAGTTTTGCACAAAAATCCCTCGCGCTGCGCGCTCGTGATTTTCGATCTGCAAAACTCGGGGGTTTTGGGGGTCGCTGATTACGAATCTGGAATCAGATTTTCGAAATTCAAAATGGCGGATCCAATATGGCGGTCAAAAATTGAAAATATTGCTCTTACTTTGAAATTTCGTATCTAAGGGTTTTCTCGGCCACTGATAACGAATCTGAAATCGGTATTTTGATATTCAAGATAGCTGAAGCAACAAAATACAATTTTGAATTTTGACAACAAGATACGTGCATATTTATTGAAAAAAATCGAAATTGCATTAGGAAAAAACAAAAAAAAAAAAAAAAATTAGATAAAAAAGCGACAAAAAATCAAAAAGAAATGAGCAAAGTTAACAAAAATGAACAGAAAAAAACAGAATATAAAAAAAAAAAAAAAAAAAATAGAACTAAAGCTCGCCACACCCAGAGAAATGGGTTTTCTTGAATTATTTAATCTAAATAAATTTTATTTAATCTAAATAAATTTTATTTGTATATGAACCTAATTAGTAGATTACACGCCTAGGCCAGTAAAGTAAGAAATGTCTCAGATCACATGTAATTGTCGGCCGAGGCGAAGCTGAGGTCGACAAACATGTGATCTGAGGCTTTCTTATTTACTGGCCAAGGTGTGTATACTAATTTTCTGTTCGACGCAGCCGGAAAGCGGCAACTTCGTTTAGCGCAGTGGCCCGAAAGTTGACGCTTTCCGGCCGGATGACAGAAATAGGTATTTTTTAGGTTCATATACAAATAAAATTCATTTAGATTAAATAATTTAAGAAAACCCATTTCTCTGGGTGCACGTCCACGTCGTTTCTGGGTTGGTCTAAGAGCTAGTACATAGAGAAATGACAATTATTACACCTTTTTAAGGCTTCTCCCACGTCGGAAAAGTAGTTTTTCACTTCTAGATCCACCATATTGGACCTGCTATTTTGAATTTGGAAAACTGAATATCGAATTCATCATCACCCGACTAGAAATTGTGGTAGGGATTCGATCAGGACCGAATCAGGTTGACCATACGTCCTCATCAGGTCCAGATCAGGCAGCCCGATCAGGACCCGATTACACATGTAACGGAGCTCGGTAATGAGGACCGTATGAGGTTTACCCTATCAGGTTTGCATCGGGTTTCAGTATCAGTGCCTCATCGAAATTCTAGTTCGGCACGTGGTAATATTAAAAATTGCAAAATTATATCCACAATATCCACGTATTTTATTAGGTTTTAATAATATACATGTCGCTCTCGGCGAACCTAATCACTATCTTAACTTCCAGCAATCTGTAATTTATATTAATTATTCGCTCGCAAGTCTGGACGCGTCGCAGTTACATGTTAGTACGGTGAATGCCTCTACCTTATATACAAACGTTGATCCACTCAGTGCTAGTGAGAAATGTTTTTCTGTTTGTCGCCACCAATCGGCGAAGTGGAACCCTATCGGCAAGTCAGTCCCATTCAGGATTTTATTAGGCATACCGTACTTTGGCGTGCCTTGCAACTGCCTGATCGGGTCCTCATCAGGCATACCGTACTTTGGCATGCCTTACAACAGCCTGATCGGGTCCTTATATAACTCGGGCATGCCGAGCGAGAATTTCTAGTCGGGCAGTGACCCCCGATAATCCCCACATACAAAGTTTCAAAGCTAGAGCGATATTTTCAATCTTTTCCCTACTGAAAATTTCCGGATGGATTCATCTGATCGTTCGAAATTCCTATGGAATTTGCTGGAAATCCAGCAGGTTTCAGATGGAATTCATTGGATTCTGCTAGGAATCCACTAGATTTTATATGGAATCCATAGGAATTTCGAACGACCAGATGAATCCATCTGGAAATTTTCAGTAGGGTTGGTCCGCAATATTGGAAACGCCATTTTGAATTTCGAAAATCTGATTCCAGATTCGTTGTCAGCGACCGCAAAAACCTCCATATATACAAAGTTTCAAAGCTGGAGCGATATTTTAAATTTTTTGGTCCGCCATATTCTGTCCGCCATTTTGAATTTTAAAAACCCGAGGGATTTTTAAACGGTTGCCGTGTGAAAACTATCAGTCCGATCGGTACCGAAAAAATACTGAAAAATACTATGAACATTCTAGAAGATGTAGCAAAAATCGGTATATCAAAATTCAGATGGCGACATGTTAAAAAAAAATCGTAAAGAGGTCAATGCATTTTGGGATTTTGATTTTTTTTTTATGGTATTTTTTTGTTTTTTGCATTGTTTGGCCACGGACTTACCGGGATTTACCTTCAAATTTTATGCTCGGGTCATTTTGACCCGTGATGATCAGAAAGGGTTAAAGATGTCTAATGGCTGGTTTCACGAACGACGGATAACTTTCATTCGTCGATTAACTTTAATCGCTGATTTATAAATTGCATTTTCACATCGAAAATGTGCTTTTATTTGACAAATTCAATTATTCTATGAATAAAAATAACGTTTTATAACATAATTCGCCCGATAAAACTATGTTTTCAATATAAAAATGCAATTCCTAAATCAACGAATAAAAGTTAACTGTCGTTGGTAAAACCGGCCATAATACTAGGAAAAATGAAACATATGAAACATGATATTTGTGATATGAAAGCAACGTTGTTATATCATAAAATATGTTAAAAACTACACAAGAAGCACTTCTATTTTACGCCGTCCAGTGCTGGACTTATGCCCGAAATAGCGAGCATTGCGGAAAAGCCGGAACCGGCAGGAGCGTGTTTGCAGTGTGCACGGCGGATCGAAAACTAAAAACAATCGTTCGGAAAAAAATATGTAATCATGTTCGAAATTTTGTAGACGTGTCTGCTATTTGGAAGTTTTGGTATTAAAAAATGCATCTTCAAAAGTGTCCGTGTCCGTTATTAAGAGCGTCCGCTATTAGGAAGTGTATTTCCCAAATCCCATGAGAACCAATGCTTTTCTGCCTGAGATTTCTAGACCGTCCGTAATAAAGAGGGGTCCGCTATCAAGAGGTGTCCTTTAAGGGAAGTTTCACTGCATGTATATCTATTCTTGAAAGATCTGTTCTTGGCGTATGCAGGTACAGGAACCACAGGCGGTAGGATTACAGGATTTGGTTATTCGATGATTCCCTTGCCTAAAAGCCCATTATACAAACAGATGAAAGGACGCAAGCTTCGCTTTTTAACCGATCTCCGTCGTGGGGGCTCTCGAATCAGTTATTGCCTAGAGCATTGTCAACTTAAAGCTTGATGTACCCTCAGTTGCGGATAATAAGGGGCGACACTTTCAGATAACCTTTGGTATTGGTACACGAGGCGCTCTAACACTTGCCTTAACTCGTCGTAGTAGAACCATAGAGATATTACTATAGAGGAGGTGAGACATAGGGCCGCGTGTAAGTGGAAGCGTAGTGCGAACAAAGAGAGACAGAAAACCGATATAGTGAAAGCTTCCTTGTCTTTTAACGCGTGCGCACTGAGTCTTTATAGCTGAGCACATTTAACCAGGGGTAGTCGTTCATTGCGCATGCGTTAAAAGCCGCTAAAAGACAAGGAAGCTATCACTATATCGGTTTTCTGTCTCTTTTTATTCGCACTACGCTGATTCGGCCACCTCACCTCCTCTATAGTAATATCTCTATGAGTAGAACCAAAGGCGCGGCAACCGAGCCTGGGCGATCGAACCCAGGGGTTCCTTGCAGGGTGAAAGATAGAATAATCGTTATCACGGTGAGTCGTATATCATCAAATTTCACCGGGTAATAATTCGCATCATTGACATCCTCCTTCCAATCAGTCTTGTCTGTAATCAGCTTATATTATACTTCTACCTCTTACGATGAAATTAAATGATTAGCTCCGAGCTGAGAAGGCACTTGAAAGGTAAGACGAGATTCCCTTCCAAATTCATTCCACGAATAACTTACGACGACGAACACAGGGAAAGAAAAAGGTTGACACATATTATGAATATGGTTATAAATGTGGTTATAAAGAAGTAGAATTGTCGTGTAAATCCTGGTGATACCGGTATCCGGGCCTTTGACCGAAGCCTCATGTGCAAACAGCACAACTGGACACTATACAATCAAGAGACTCGGTAGAGTTTCGCGGCAAGTACATTGAAAAAAAATCTATATATATATTTTCGATCGAGTATCCGTAAAGTACGCTTTTTCGGTCGTATTTCGTGGCCGTAAAGTACGACTTCAAGATAGCCCCCTAGATAGCTTGCAAAAGTACGACTTTACGGCCGCAAAACACGACCGAAAACGCGTACTTATTACGGATACTCGATCAAAATAGTACTTTTCGATACTAGTGCGAAAGTGTTGATTCTCGGACGAGTGTGAAGTTTTTCGCCCGAGCGAAGCGAGGGTGAAAATCACACGAGTCGAGAATCAACTCTCGCACGTGTATCGAACTTCATTTTTTAACACAGCGCGCGTTAAGTTGAATTTTATGCACGCGAAGCGTGCGCAAAATCGAACTTTGCGCACGCCGTGTGGAAAAATGTTGTTCGCACCTCGGCCGTAAGATTTCACCGCCTCGTGAGGATTGCGCGTTCCTCGAACGGCTCGCCTCGGCCTCGCCGGTCCTCGGACGCGCCATCCTCACTCGGCCGTAAAATCCTACTTTACGGCCTAGGTACGAAATAGTATATTGTGTAGCAAGGGCGTAAAGTGGGCTTTTTTAGACCGAGT
The DNA here is from genome assembly GCA_943736025.1 of Tenthredo mesomela. Classification (NCBI taxonomy): domain Eukaryota; kingdom Metazoa; phylum Arthropoda; class Insecta; order Hymenoptera; family Tenthredinidae; genus Tenthredo; species Tenthredo mesomela. The sequence goes on along the minus strand of OX031018.1, from coordinate 16,620,475 downwards.
ACTGCAACCACACGAGGTGCAGTACAAGGTATATATATATATATTATAATATATATATATATTAGGGTGGTCCTTATTTTGATGAATTTCGCAAAAAAATCGGGACGCCCCCTAGATAGCTTGCAAATAAATAGAAAAAAATCCCCCTAAAATTTCAGCCCTTAATTTTAACATTAACACGTTGCCCAAAATTCGGAAAGTTTAATTCGGATGATAAATGCAATTTTTTCTACCAGCTACTTTTTTCTCTTCTAACTTCGATAAAACTCGATGAAATAATTTGAAAAATTTTTTGTTCAATTTTTGTTTTCCAAAATTCTAATAATTTCGATTTTTTTTTCAATTTTTTTTTTTCAAAATTCAGAAAATTTCGGTTTTTTTTCGCTTTTTTTTGTCAAATCTGCATATTTTGTGACACATTACCAAAAACCTGCAGATTTATCAAAACAAAAACTTTGACCGCCTTGCGTGCGTATTCTTTTAATTTTTTTTCACAAAAAACAAATTTCCCCCATGTTTTCAGGCGCCCCCTTAATTTTCAGAATTTTGAAAAAAAAAAAAATTGAAATTTTTTTTTTCAAATTATTTCATCGAGTTTTATCGAAGTTAGAAGAGAAAAAAGTAGCTGGTAGAAAAAATTGCATTTATCATCCGAATTAAACTTTCCGAATTTTGGGCAATGTGTCAATGTTAAAATTAAGGGCTGAAATTTTAGGGGGATTTTTTTTCTATTTATTTGCAAGCTATCTAGGGGGCGTCCCGATTTTTTTGCGAAATTCATCAAAATAAGGACCACCCTAATATATATATATTAGGGTGGCGCAAAAAAAAATGACTATTTTTTTTTTTTTTTGAGTCTCGAGTGAAAAAATGTTAGTTTTTGATGTTTTAAGAGCCCTCTCCAAAGGACAGCTCAAAAAAAAAATTTTAAGAGGTCGCTCCAAATTTTTTTAAATTTCAAAAATCGTCAAAAATCGTCAAAAATCGAATTTTTTTATTTTTTTTTATTTTTTTTCTCGTTACGGTACAATTTTACAGACAAAAAAAAAATAAGTTTCTGAAAGTTTCAGTTCAAAATTTAAATTTTGAAAGGTCGCTCATAATTTTTTTTAATTTATCAGTGCATTATTTAAATTAAAAAATAAAAAAAATTAAAAAAAATTATGAGCGACCTTTCAAAATTTAAATTTTGAACTGAAACTTTCAGAAACTTATTTTTTTTTTTGTCTGTAAAATTATACCGTAGCGAGAAAAAAAAATAAAAAAAATAAAAAAAATCGATTTTTGACGATTTTTGACGATTTTTGAAATTTAAAAAAATTTGGAGCGACCTCTTAAAATTTTTTTTTGAGCTGTCCTTTGGAGAGGGCTCTTAAAACATCAAAAACTAACATTTTTTCACTCGAGACTCAAAAAAAAAAAAAAAATAGTCGGTTTTTTTGCGCCACCCTAATATATATATATATATATATATATATTATTGAAGAAGCGGGCAATAAAGAATCCATTATTGCCCGCTTTTTGAAGAAGCGGGCAATAATGAATCCATTATTGCCCGCTCTTTTTAAGCGGTCAATAAATAGCTACTTTTGGCCGTATTTTTAGGTCAAAAAAACGCAGAAATCATGCATGTGTTACAAAAATAGTATATTATGCTGCAAGGACCGAACGACAGTGATTTTTGACCAGGGTGAAGTTGGCTGAACGAGACGAAGGCGAGGGCGAAGCCCGAGCCACAGTCGAGTGCAGCCAACTTCGCCCGCGTCAAAAATTACTGTCAATCTGTCCATGCTGCATACCATACTTTTCATAACAAGCGCACAGAAAGTGGGGTTTGTCCTCATTTAGAGCGGAAAATCAGTCTTTGAGTCAGGATTCAGGTAACCCACTAATATATATTCTAACTGGATAGCCGATCAACCAAAATCGATGTCACCGCATGGTGGCAACGTTCGGAACTGGAGGACAAATATTTTCATTTTTGACCAGCATTTTTGTCCTAGGACCTGAAAAACTAACGAATTGGATCCTGACTCAAAAAGACTTATTTTCCGCTCTCAAATGAGGACAAAAAAATCCCACTTTCGGTGCACGTGTTATGAAAATACTATTTCGTCATAGTAGGCGTAAAATACGCCTTTACGCCCTGTTTTGCGGGCGTAAAGTTCAACTCATTGGGCGTCGCGCGTGGAAATAGTTTTTGTTTACACAGACCGGGCGTATAGTCAAACTTGACACTCGTAAAACAAGGCTAAAAAGGCGTTATACTTTACGCCAACATGACGAAAAATATTGTTCGCACCACGGGCGTAAAACTTTACGCTCTTACACGGAGAGAAAAAAATAGGCATTTTTCCTATTTTCACACAGGAATTATTTCTATGTTACCAAAGAGATATTTAATAGGTCAATATAGCAATTATAACTATGTAAAAATAGGAAAAATACCCATTTTTTTTAGGATTATTTCCTATAAAAAATAGGGATTCCTTCTATGTTGACATTGGAATATTTCCTATAATACCATGGCAGTGACTCCAATGTGAGCATAGTGAAACTTCCATTAAAAACATAGGAATTATACCTATGTTAAACATAGCAAAAATTACTATGTATAAAAGAAATTATTCCTATAATAACATAGCTATTATACCTATGTTTGACATAGGTATAATTCTTATGTTAACAGAGGAATAATTTCTATAAAAACATTGGAACAATACGTATGTGTAACATAGGTATAATATCTATGTTGGCATAATAATTCCTATAATAAATAGGAATTATTTACATGAATTTTTTTTTTTTTTTTTTTTTTTTATAATAAATTTACATCTTCATTAACCCTCTGTAATAGCACCTCCCGCGAATTACGTCAAAATAGCACGGGGTCAATTAGACCCCAGCGACTTTAAAGGGTTGCAGAACTGTCCAGACCCCTTCAAATGACTCAACAAAAAATATGGGAGTGCATTTCAAACCTTTCTCTTTGACTGTGAAAAAAAATTTAGTTGAAATTTTTATTTTGAATACGTTAAAAAAATTCCCGAAAAAAAAATGACGAAAAATTACGGGTTTTTACAAAAATTGCTCTATTTTCTTTGTTTTTTGAGATTTTGCAAAAATTCAAACGGCGTTTGAATCCTTAAAGATGCCTCTTTTAGGTGAGTATAATGGTTTTTACAGCCTTTCCAAAAAGTATATTTATTTTGAAGAATGAAGGGAGCGTTTCGGGGAAAAATGAAGCACAAGATATTTCACGAAAATACGATAATTTTATTGTTGATAATGACTTTAAAAAATTGTTCAAAAATGAAAAAAGGTACAGACGTGTGTAACACTGAAATACCATTGTCTAAACAGCCCCATGGCGGCACTCGATGTACAAATAGGCCCTGTGCTTGTCGCACATTGCCCGCTGGCACGATGGGCACTGGGGGAATGTTTTGTTGTCTTTAGTTCTTTCACAGAGGCCACATGAGAAATATCATCGAAGGCCATCTCTCCCCTATGGCCATCTCACCCGGAATTACCCTATGCCATCTCAAAATTTGTTAGAAAAATCGTTAAAAAGTGGTTTACAAAAATCTAGTCTTCAGATATTAATTATTTGCACTCACCTTGATGTCTCCAATCACTTGAAAAAAAAATAAAAGATTGCTCCAAAAAAAGTTTTTCACGCGTAATATTAGCACGGGGTCACAGTGCCCCCACAATTCTGCACGTCCCGCTCTCGACGGCTGCCCTGAGGATGCTAATGCTTTGAATCCGATCCCTACTTCACGGGTCTAGTGTTGGACTATCCTGCTCCTTGCAGATAGCAGCAGTAGCCGGTTTTCCAAAAGTTTGAGGGGTGAAAATCGAGTTTAAAAACGGCGTGGGGTCACTGTGACCCGCGGCTATTACAGAGGGTTAAGGGCTTTTGAGCGAGCTCCGACAACTCCTCGTTCGGTAGAGCGCCTCTAGCGGCCAGCTGAAGAACCCTATCGAAATGACTACATCTATAGGGCAGTCTCTGCATGTGTTCGTGTCGACGCTAGCCTGTCACTTCGGATTTTAGTCCACGGATGTTATCGCTCCTGCTGCTCTGATTTACCGCGGAATAATATTAAAAGATTGCTAACGAGAGCCTGTACACCGCGCTGGCTGTCCCAGCACCGGTTTTCCAGATGAAATGCAGAAAATAATGTTATTAATACCCTGTGTCTGTGTATCGGCCATGGTATTAGTGTCAGCTGATTTCACAGCTTCGTATAAATAAATCTATCATTAATTGGAATTTCATTCAATTACTTGTCGGATACCAGCGCGGTGTAGCTGATAATCTGAGGATCACCCTTACGAAATCTGAGAGTGATTAGTAGAGCAATAGAGACGTGATCCGTGGACTAAATTGCGGTTATGAGAATTGGCCAAAAATGCTACTCCGTCGGTAAAACAGCAGAGCGCTCAAAAGCCCTTAAATTTTAATCATTTTCCCTAATTCTCATGATTTATCTTAATCTATAAAATATGACTTCGACAAGTAGTAAATCATGTCAATGAAGAAATTATTTTTTTTATTATTTTAAACCCGCCTCGATTGTACGTATTCTATTTCATTACCTTATAAGTACAGAAATAAATTATTACTCATTAAATTTGTCTGATAAATAAAAACTAGATTCAAAAATCTATGTGATCATTTTATAATTACAAAACTAGCGTTGACAGATTTTCGAGAACATAGTTTCTAATTCTATGTCATAATAGTGATTATTCCTATAATAACATAGCGATTGTACCTATGTTTTACATAGGGATCAGTCCTACGTATTATAGTGATTAATGCTATTTTAACATTGGAATTATACCTATGTTGAACTTAGGTACAATCACTATGTTGATGTGGGAATAGTTCCAATAAAAACATAGCTATTTTTCCTATGTTGCATTGGTATTTTCACTAAATTGCAAAGGAAAAATCGCTATGTTAACATTGAAATAATTACTGTGTTGCATAGCAATTTTAACTATGTTATATGGGAATAAATAATATGTCTTATAGGAATTATTCCTATGTTGGCTTAGTAAATTTTCCTAGACTAACATTGAAAATATACCTGTGTGAAAATAGGAAAAATACCTATTTTTTTCTCTCCGTGTAGGCAATCACGCGACCCTAGGGCCGGCTTCGCCGGCCCTCGAGCACGTTTGATTGCCTGCGGGCGTAAGGTTCAACTTCACGCCCTTGATACGAAAATAGCTAATTTCCTGTGCACCGCGCGAAACTCGTTCGAGCCTATTACCCAAACAAGAGCTCTACGGCAATTTATGATCAATAATTTCTTCCATCTCGCTATATAGGGGAGAGTGGCCTAAAGCGGGTACGTTAACGATAAAAGCCCAAAAATCTTAGTTTTCGTTTGATTAAAATAACAATTTTGGTTTTTTTTATTAGGAGGATTATCGAACTTCAAAACAATGAATCTAATTGTATCATTCTGTATCAAGTAATCATTTATTATCAAAAACTCAAAACTCCTCAAAAACCCGCTTTGCCCTGATAGGGGGCCTAAAGCGGGTATGCGCTATAAGCTTGATAAATCTTAGCACATATTAATTTGTCTGAACATTAATGATGAGACTTTAATCATACATCTAATTATCGATTTAATCATACATCTCACGGGAATTCTGAGAACCACCGCGTTATATCAGCAGCTGTAGCGGCAATGGCCGCCCCCAGTCTCTGACAATCGCGAAAATTACCACAAAAACGTAGAATACAACTTCCACCTTCATCGTTGTCGAAAACAAAGATGTTTTGGGATGGTTATGTTCAGAATTTCTCACAGAATCGGGCTCAGGGAGTCGATTTTGCATTTTTGATGCGTGGGCTTTGATATAAGTCGTAATAAATGGCACGCCAATACTTTTCGATCGAAAAAAATAAAAAAATCTCGATTTCATCCGATCAAACGTACCAGTTCGGACTCATTACTCGTCAAACATCGGCTGCCGAAAGGACAAGTCGATTGATTGCCCCGTTTCGGAGAAAATAGACAAATCGGTAACTGATTGGGTAAACCCCCCCCTTAATATAGGAACGCGCGTCTAGGGCAGCCGATCAGAATAGTAAAAAAAAATCGATCGTTCGAAATACTCGAGCGCGTCAGATTAAGGTAAGGTGGGTTAATTACATGCTGAAAAGTGTGCAGTTTAATAATCTGACGATTTGAGCGTGACGTAAGGTCGTGGGAAGGTCACAAACTTGCAAAAAAAAAATCGTTATCTTAAAATTCTCGAGCGCGGTCAAATTTTTTTTTATTTTGAAGGAAATAATTCAAGAATAACGGAAAAAATATAATCTGCCGATTTCCACAAGCCGAAGTAGCACAAATCGTCAGAAAATCTTAGCGCGTGCAGCTGCAGTGAAGCCTGTATTCCCCACTCCGCGCCTCTATTTCCCTATCACTTTTTCTCGATCTCGTACTCTCTCGCACCCTCCACACTACTTTCCGTAAAATGAATAAAATAAATAATAAAATAAATAAATAAAAAAAATAAATAAATAAATAAATGATAAAAAAATTAACAAACAAATAAAAAAATAAATAAATAAATAATAAAAAAAATAAAAAATAAAAAAATAAAAAATAAATGATCCACGAAGAAATCCAGCCAGATTTGCAGTACGACAATTCCACGGATAAAGACGAGGATTAAAGAAAAAATATTTTTAAAGCTTTTTTAATATTTCACTATTTTTTTTTCTGTAAAACAATTGTCATAATTGAATGAAATAGATTTTCTTATTTGCATATTATTTTCTAAGATTTTTGTTTGTCACATTTAATGATAAAAAAAAAAAGAAATAAAAAAAAATTTAATTTTTTTTTTCAATTTGTCAGACTAAAAAAATCCCTCCAAATAATCGTCAGATTATAGGTCAACACGACTAGGACATCAAGCTGAATCACCTGTATAAAGATCTGACGCGCTTGAGTATTTCAAAATGGCGATTTTTTTTTGCATTATCAAGAAGCCGCCATGAGTCTGCGTCATGTCCAAATCGTCAGTCTTTTGAATGGGAGCTTCTTTTGGCTTCACTTAACATCCCCTCTGAGAATCTGACGCGCTCGCGTAATTTTTTTTTTTTCCTATTTTCAACCCTTCCGTACAGCTACCCCCACCATGCAAACCGGCAGATTAACATACTTTCAATATCAGAGACATGTGGAGCGTATACGCTATCAATATCTGATGCGTTAGAGTATTTCCATGTAACTGTTTTTTTTTTACATTTTTGAGAACCTGTAGACGCTTCCCCCACCGCTGAAAGGGTAAACATTATATAACCTTTTTTTCTTTCTACCATCTAATCTTCCAAATCTAATAGGTTTCCACGACGACAAAGTCAATCCTCATTTAGCACTCTGGGCTCCCCTACTATTGAGGTAAAAAGCCGGTTTTTGCGTTTTAGACGCACAGGCGTTGATATGAACCAAAATAAGTGACACGGCCACACTTGAGGAACCAAAAAAATTCATTTTTCTTGATTTCGACGAATCTCGCGTACTAGATCGAACCTATTCGTCCCTCATCATCGAATAAATCTATTATACATCATTTTTGATCATCGTTTCCGAGTTTTTGCGACTTTTTCGTTTTTTTCTCAACAGGTAACTATATGACTAGGACATGCGCTTAAGGTAGTTGTTCCGCCACAGTTAGAGCCAAAAGTTTACGCTAGAGAATATAGCACAGTCAGCTAGAATTTGTTATTCATCAACCCAAAACCTTTTGCCTTTTATGTACTACTCTTAGCCAATCTCGTACGACTAGCTGTTCGTTTGAGCCTGTATTATAAAATCTGGCAACACTGTCCGAGTTTGTATACATTTTATATCTATCGCATGCGCGCTTTATACATCTTCCGCGGGTTAAATAAACGCGCTGTTGCCAGCTCGTTTTTAGTATATCCCTTCAACTACTTGGATGAGATACATTTTCCATCATTGATTAATTGATATCTCAGAAACTGTGTTCATTGATTAATTAATGTCTCAGAAACTGTGTTGTAACTATGGATTAAACTTTTTCTAAAAAATTCATCAGTTGTTGTTTGATGTTGATTCAGTTTTTTATAACATGTGTGAGAAAGGTTTCTTAGTTATAACTAAATATGTAAGTAAACCTTTCGGTATCCCGTATAGTGCAATGTATAAGAGCCTCAAACACTCAATCTTTGAAATTGATTATTTCCGAAACTGTATCGTTCATATATTTCATATTGCACCATTCGATTCAGAATTATTTAAAGAATAATCTGTCAAAATTTTAAAAAATCCTAATAAAATGCATTACATGGAACAACTACCTCAAACGTTAATCCAGTAATTACACTTGGAGTTATCGCCCAGAGAATTCTAAATTGCCAACTAAACGTCGGATTGTTTTGATAATTACAATTAAGGTCCATGTCCACTAGACCGCACTGATCGGCACCGAACCGATCCGTACCGAAGCGAAGGATAAACTACGAGGGGGTAACTACTCGTAAAATAGTTGGGACAGTTAGCTATAAAATGGTGTGAAATTATTCATCATCATGAAGCTATCACTCGAACTGGTACTTATTTGAGGAGGGGCTCAATCAATCGAGTCGAGTCAGTTAATTTTAATTTCTTTGGCCTGACGTTTCGGCAGTGATGTGCTGCCATTAACTTCTCTGACCATGTAAATATTATCTGTTTGTATACGTGTCAAACTATTGACCTAATTAATATTTCATGCAATTAGTTTCCTGACTTGTTAATTTAATTCATAGTCTAATATGTTTTGTCAACCATGGACCTTTTTGTAATTTTTTGTAATTTTATAATTTTTTCAATAAATAGCCTCTGATGAGGGCAGCACATCACTGCCGAAACGTCAGGCCAAAGAAATTAAAATTAACTGACTCGACTCGATTGATTGAGCCCCTCCTGAAATAGGTATGAAATTATCTTGAAATTATTGTGAAATGGGTTGAGATGGTTTGAAATGGTCTGAAATGGTTTGGAATGATTGTGAAATGATATGAAATGCTTGTGAAATGATCGCGAAATAGTGTGAAATGGTATGAAATGGTATGTTCAGGTATGAAATAATATGCTTGTGAAATGGTATGAAATGATCGCGAAATGGTATGGAATGCTTGTGAAATGGTATGAAATGCTTGTGAAATGGTATGAAATGGTGTGAAATGGAATGAAATGGTATGCTTGTGGAGTGGTATGAAATAGGTGTGAAATGATCACGAAATGGTATGAAATGCTTGTGAAATGCCTGTGAAATGATATGAAATAGTTGTGAAATCATATGAAATGATTTTGAAATGTGAAATAGATGGGACACACAAGTTTGAAGTGGTTACCCCTTCAATAAACTACGATACACGTAAGATGATGATAGTAATTTCCATGCATGGTAACGTAATAACGTATACGAACTTTAATTACATAAATTCAATCAAGGAGTGCAATATGTTACGCGAAGAATATTATACAGCGTTGCGCATGATAACACATTTGATAATTTAGCTGGGCACAAACTCGTTTATGAGGCTTTCCACGTCAACTGGGCCAGTTTTTCAGTGGGATTTTTTTAATTGTACGGTCATTTTTTAGTGTCTTCAGGGGTCCCAAAAAACGTGTTTGGAGCACTTGTCGAAGTCCAAAGTAAAAATGTCATAAAGCTACGTATTATCTTAGAAATTGTTCATTTTCACCGATTGGTATTTTCGAATAATTCTGTCGCACTAAAACGGAAAAAATGAAATTATTTCACACATGTTTTCGAAAGGATTTTTCCCGCTCTTTCACGTAAAAATATCAATTTTATTCGGAACAGAGCCAATGACCGCGAAAATACGTTTCCCAAATTTCGATGACATTTTTTTTTCAAATTTGGGCCGGGTCTAGAAATTTTGAAAAATTCTTCAAAATTAGTTTGATTCTTTATTTTCAACCTCCATAAAAGGAAATTGTGGGATGGCGATGGGTTCTACGTTGAAATCTCCTTATCTCAACAAATGTTAGCAAAAAGTCCCCTAATTTTTATTCTATTTTCTGGGAAGTAGAAAAATAAATTTCTTTATCAAATGTCATTTATCTCGGTCAATATTGCTTTGTGAAATTCTTTTTCAATATTCTGTGTATAAAATATTGTCATACCGTGTGGAGGTTTTATTGAGTTATTATTTTTTATTATGTTTCAGTTTTTCTGCGTGAATTTTTTTTCAAATTTTCAAATGCTTTTTATTTCGTATTTGGAAATTTCCGGGTCTCTGTTATTTTTAAATTTTTGTCGGAAAATATTTTTCTGAAGTATATCTCAACGGAATCGCTTCAATGAAAGGTGATCATTGCCACAGTGCATGGCGAAGGGCCAGTGATGGCATTAGGGGTAATCTTAAAAGACTTGCAGCGCGAGCTAGTCTTCAACGCAATTTATCCCATCAAACATTAACGGCTGAAAGATTGTATGCATGGGCAAAAGAAACTTTGAAATACGACAATTCTATTGAGCTCTGAAGAGCAGAGTCATGAACGTCTCCAACTTCTTTGAATTCTAGTTTTGTGTCAGCTAAAACCATTTCGGGAACATTAGGTTACCACTCATTCGTTCCTCTGAGCAATGATCAACTTTCATTGAAACGATTCAGTTGGGATACCGTGAACGTCCTAATGGCCGGACAGGTCCCAGTTACCGGACAGAAAGTGTGTGCAAGAGAGACAGAAATACGATTTCGCATGGATGTCCGGCCATTGGGACGTCAGCCTTAACTGTCCGGTAACTGGGACGTTGACGGTACTTTAGAAAAATGTTTTCCGAAAAAGTTTAGAAATAACAGAGACCCGGAAATTTCCAAATACTAAATAAAAAGAATTTAAAAATCGGAAAAAAATTCACGCAGAAAAACTATAACATTTTAAAAAATAATAATTCAATGAAACCCCCGCACGGTATTACAATATTTCATGCACAGAATATTGAAAAAGAATTTCACAAAGCAATATTGACCGAGATAAATGACATTTGATAAAGAAATTTGTTTTTATAGTTCCCAGAAAATAGAATAAAAATTAGGGGAATTTTTGCTAACATTTGTTGAGATAAGAAGAAGAAGAAGAAACGAGGTTTATTGTATTGGGGCGAGCCCCGTAAATGCAAATATTACAAGAATGAAAGAAATGTGAACAGCGAGCAGCTTAAGAGTTAAATTAAAATTAGATAAGAGTACAGAATTAAGTAAGTTTACAATGAGTCTACGATGAGTACAGTTAACAATATCACTTAACAATTATGCGATTGAGATATAAGGTAGAGCTAAAACTAAAACTAAAACTATGACTATCGCTATCAGCCTAGGCTAGCAAATCGAGGGGGACGCAACTACGAGGACGACAAAAACGCGGTGACCGCACTTTTAAACGCAGCGGGGCCGGTTAAGTCACGGGTGCTCGGAGGCAAGGAGTTCCAGACCCTGATACCGCTCGAGATCACGGACTCCAACAGCGCGGTTGTGCGGCACTGTGGTGGTAGAAGGTCCGTGGGGCAGGAGCGCGTGGTAGATCTCCCACACAGTGTGGCCGTAAAATGTAGGCACGAGGCGATAAACTCGGGGGACCCAGAACCTAGGGCCCGGTGCACGAGAACTGCGAGAAAAAGCTGACGGCGCTGATCGAGCCTAAGCCATCCTAGAGCCCGGAAGTGCGGGGATATGTGGTCGAATTTACGGACGCCGCAGATGAAACGCACGCAGGCATTAAACGCTCGTTGGAGACGTGTGTTTTCAACACCGGAAATGTCGCAGAATACCACCGAGCAGTAATCGAGTAGAGGCAGAACAAGCGCAAGGACAAGCTGCTGCTTGAGCCTTTTGGTGAGAGAGTGGCCATTCGCTCTAAGATGGTAGAGAGACTTGAAGACTCGACTACAGACACTGGTGACATGCTCACGCCAGTTTAGCGTGGGAGTGAGGAGAACGCCTAGGTTCCTGACGAGACGCACGTAAGGCACGCTAACCCCGTCAACTGTGATACCGGGCGCGCAGTCGACGTCGACATCGTTCACGTAACGCGAAGACCCGAGGATCATGGCCTTGGTTTTGGTCGGATTAAGACGGAGGAGATTTACACTTGCCCAGTTGCAGATGCGCACTATGTCCTCGTTAACCTTGGCCACACCCTCTTCCAGAAGGGCAGGAGGGCAGTGGAAATAGACCTGAAGGTCATCGGCGTACTTAACTATCTTGCAGTTGGTTATCACTCGATTTAGGTCCGCAGCATAGAGAGCAAAAAGAAGCGGCCCCAGGACCGAACCCTGAGGAACGCCCGACGATACAGAAGCCCACTCTGAGAGACCCTGCTGGGTGGAAACGCGCTGCGTGCGGCCAGTTAAGTAAGACCAAAGCCATTGGAGTACCGGGCGGGAGAAGTTATGTTGCGCGGCTAGTTTGCTAATCAGGCGGCAGTGATCGACGCAGTCGAACGCCTTCGAGAAGTCAAATAAGACGAGCACCGTGACCATGCGAGAGTCGATCGCGCGCCGAACATCATCCGTGACCTTTATCAGTGCCGTTTGAGTCGACCCCCCAGGGATGAAGCCGTATTGGTGTGGGTCCCAGGGACTGCGCTTACCCAGGAAAGCAGAGATGTCGGCAAGGACGATGCGCTCGAGAACTTTTGACAATTCGCAAAGTAGAGATATGGGCCTAAAGTCCCCAGGGGTAGCAGGTTTTGGAACCTTGGGTATCGGGGTGATGATGGACTGCTTCCAGTACGACGGAAAGACCGATGACCCGAGTGACGCGTTAAACACGTCGAGCAGCACGACGAAAAGAGGGCCCTTGCAGTGCCCGAGGAAGCGGCCAGCAAAGCCGTCAACGCCTGATACACTGGTATTAGCAAACCGCAGGAGATAAGGAGATTTCAACGTAGAACCCATTGCCATCCCATAGTTTCCTTGTATGGGGGTTGAAGATGAAGAATCAAACTAATTTTGAAGAATTTTTAAAAAATTTTGAACCCGTCCCAAATTTGAGAACAATGTCGTTGAAATTTTAAAAACGTATTTTCGCAATCATTGGCTCTGTTCCGAATGAAATGGAACAAAGCCCTGAAGACATAAAAAAATCCAACCGAAAAAGTGGCCCAGTTGACGTGGAAAGCCTCTTATTTGAGATTATACCTGAACTAATATGACATTTTATGTATCGAATTCTATTAAGGCATGCAGGCCCGAACTTACGCCTAGGTCAACAAGGCCATGGCCTAGGGCGGCATATTTTGGGGGGCGGCATTTGATGGTGACTTTTTTTCAGTAAAAATTCAGAGAAATGAGAAAAAAAAAAATAAAACAAAAAAAAATCGGGAAAACTACTTTTCTGCTCATTTCAACAGTTTTAATATACAAAAAAGTACTCTTGCTAAAACTATTTTTTTTTTTGTCACTTATACCCTTAAACCCATCGAAAATATTTGTAATATGGCAATTCATGAAATGGAACAAAAGACACAAACAAAGTAGGTGTTCTTTTTTCTCGATCCGCTTTTGCTAGTGTATGGTGTAGACTGTAGAGCCCTTACTTACCAAGCGGTCATACACTTGCGCACTCTATCTGTCGACAACGAGAAGCAGAGTGCGCATGCCGCGATACGACAACAACTGACAGCAAGACAAAAAAAGATATCACAGATTTTTCAACAAAAAATAATCATCAGAGGCATCAAGGTAATAATACAACTAACACCTGAACGACAGCTACAACAGATTATCCATTTTTATATCTGACCAAAATGCCTTTGATTATAATATGGTCCCAGCTCGTGGTGGATCAAGATGAGTGATTCGCGCAAGAGGTTAAGTGGTTCCGAAAATAGAAAACGAGCAAAGGAGAGACAAAAGAGTGAAAAGGAGATCCTCAATAAAATTCCCAAACTCCAAAATTTCTTTCCTGAAAATGTTGGAACTAACCCTACCAGTGCGACCAATTCTCACAATTCCCAGATCAATCCTGAACTTCCAGTCCTAGACGGTAATCCTTACTTTGACATCTAACACTACTATACCCAAATATCGATCAATTGTATATAACTATTATAGTACTTTCCGATACTAGTGCGAAAGTGTTGATTCTCGGACGAGTGTGAAGTTTTTCGCCCGAGCGAATCGAGGGTGACAATCACACGAGTCGAGAATCATTTTTCGCACGTGTATCGAACTTCATTCTTCAACACAGCGCACGTCAAGTCGAACTTTGCGCACGCCGTGTGGAAAAATAATAATCAACAAATTACAGTCGGCACGGCGAAAAACTACTTTACTTGAAATTTCCAAAAGCGACATTGCTGAAAGCTCTGCACTTCTCTAATTTCATAATTACCATCCTTGTTACAGCTACCCATTCAAAAGCATCCACATCCAAAGATCCAACACCACAAACCTTGATAGACGCGTGTGAAGAGTCTTTGAGTTCCCATTCTGAACTCCCGTCTACAGATGCGCATGTACATGTAAAAAGTACTGTGGATTCCTCACAAAATACCGCTCCAAATCCCGTTTCCACTGATTTTAAAGTGAGCGATGATCCCGCCGAATGGGTAATTACCGATGTCACCCGCGATATTCTTCTAGAACGTGGCATTGAGCAAAATATCAACGCCGATTTTTCCCTGACCAAGCGCACCTATGCCGACCGAATCAGATGTCTGTCACGAACAGTATTTACCCGCGCGCTCCCAAACGGAGAAACCCAGCCACGACCTTGGCTAGTATATTCGAGAATCAAACTATCTCTCTTCTGCGCTCCTTGCAAACTTTTTGGAAAAACTTCGTCATTGACCGAAGGTTATTCGGATTGGAAAAATGTTCACCAACGCCTCAAAGAGCACGAAAATTCTTTCGACCACAAATCGTCGAATACCGACCTTCTAAATAGGTGTGCGAGCAAAGCAAGAATTGATAAGGCTCTAGTAATTGAAGCAGAGAAGGCAATTGATTATTGGCGAAATATATTAAAGCGGGTGGTCGTAGTAATAAAATCATTAGCTGTCCGTGGATTACCGTTCCGAGGGTCCAGTGAAAAGTTTTATTCGAATCATAATGGAAACTATCTAATGGGTTTACAATTAATCGCTGAATTCGATCCATTTCTTGCTGAGCATATTCGATTGTACGGAAATAAGGGCTGTGGCTCTACCTCTTACCTTTCTTTTAGAATTTGTGAAGAATTCATTCAGCTCATGGCGAAGCAAGTTCGAGATAAAATACTAGAGGAGGTAAAAGCGGCAAAGTATTTCTCAATTAGTGTCGATTCCACACCCGATATTTCGCACATAGATCAGTTGACATTTATTATACGGTATGTTAGCAAAGAAGGACACCCGAAAGAACGATTTTTGAACTTCATGCCAAATTCCGGTCATAAGGCTAAAGAACTCGCGACTTGTGTCCTAGATACTCTTGAAAGTCATGATATTGACATTAAAAACTGTCGCGGACAGTCTTACGATAACGCGAGCAATATGTCCGGAACATACGCTGGTCTTCAAGCCCTAATTAAGGAAGTCAATCCACTCGCAGATTACGTACCATGTGCAGCTCATTCACTTAACCTCGTGGGAAAATGTGCGGCTGAGTGTTGTCCAGAAGCTGTAAACTTTTTTTCACCACACCTGCACGGAAAGTACGACTTTCGCTCCCTTGCGTGAGCGGGAAGTCGTTCTTTCCGATACAGGGGGTGGTGAAAAACAGTATACCTCACACGGGAGTGAAAAAGGCCATCCCAAACTGCGGTTTTGTCACCCTCGCCTTCGGCTCGGGTGTCAATCTTACACGCAGTTTGGGTTAGCCTACTTTCCCTCCCTAGGTGAGTAATATACTATTTCTGTTCTGCAACAGTTACATAATTTCTTCACGGCATCCACGCATAGATGGGAAATTTTGTTAACTCACATGAAGTCTAGCTCTAACGTGGTTAAGAATCTCTGCCAAACTAGATGGTCGGCTCGTGGCGACGCTTGCAAGAGCTTATGCGAATCACGAAATGAAATTATATGTGCTCTGCAAAAAATAGGTCAGGATGCCAACGAGAAACCCGCAACACGTTCAGAAGCGTTGGGACTTTTCAATTCACTTGATAGTCTGGAAACCTGTATTATACTTATTTTTTGGAATGACGTATTCAACAGATTCCATTCTGTTAGCAATGTTTTGCAGTCAGTAAATGTAAACCTATGTGTGGTCGTGGAACTGTATCAATCTTTGGTCCAGTTCATCACAAATATGCGTGATATGTTTGATATTTACGAGAAAAATGCTATAGATCGGTGGGGTATCGATGTATATCGCTATGATACATCGAGAAGACGTAAGCGTAAGGTGCAATTTGATGAGCAGAGTAATGAACATGATGTTTCAACTGGTAGGGAAAACCTGCGAAATAATGTGTTTTACTTGATCCTTGACAGGCTACGCACTGAACTCGAGAAGCGAGCTACGGCTTACGTCAAATTAAACGATAAATTCGGATTTATCACGAAACTCCCAACAATGAAACCAGAATCCATCGCAAAGAGTTCTCGAAATCTTCAATCCCACTATCCTGACGATCTAGAAGACACGTTAGAGGTTGAATTCCAACACCTTAGCGCGTATTTGTGTTCCCTCGCCATTGAAAGCTACACATACCCTGAACTTTATTCAATGTTGGTCGAGAAAAACCTATGGACAGTCTACCCCAATGTGCACGTTGTTCTACGGATATTTTTATGTGTCGCAGCAACCAACTGTTCTGGAGAACGATCTTTTTCCGCGTTGCGACGCGTGAAAAATTATTTAAGATCGACAATTGGCCAGACTAGATTGAACGTACTAACCCTGTTGACAATAGAAGCCGAACTGACGACTGAGCTTGAGTACAATACACTAATAGATGAGTTTGCTAGTAAAAAAGTTCGTAGAGTCCAACTGTAATTTGTAAAACGAAGTTCCTTGTTTCAATAAACTTCTTCCTCCAAAATAGTGTACCTCATTTTTTTATCCTCTGATCCATTCATTTGCAGGAAAATGATTCAAAATTCGATCATCAAATATCACACAAACAATTATTTAAAACTGAGCAACTGCGAATGCGTTATAATTTTCGTTTACCTGCGATTCAATTTGATATTAAATCCACACTTCATAGCAAGGTTTCCGAACTAAAGGAAGATTCTGCAACCCTTAATGGGCGGCCCCAAAAATTGGCCTGGGGGCGGCAAAAGGCTAAGTTCGGCCCTGAAGGCATGCGAAAATCAGTCTCAGAATCGAGAAAGAGTTGCGCGAAGATACTTAATTACTTAGTTTTTCACTGATGTCAGTTGAATTAGCGAGTTTCTTATCATTTCGTGCGGAATTTGAATGTCAGAATCGATTGAGGTGACCATAATAATATAGTATGCAAGCCAGGAACTCAGTCAGCTCATCCTCTCAAGAGGGTTTGCGACTGAAACTTTCACAAGAGTCATTTGGTTTTTTGCAAATTAAAAAAAAGGGTCCAGCGGAGAAATGCTTTTTGCAATTTCTAGATTATGGAAGTATATGGGGTATTCCACCTCAACTCGACGTGTCTCCAGACCTTGACAATTCCGATATCGCTAATTTTTTTGTGCATGTTGCACCATAAGATACGACTACTCTCACCAAAGCTTTTGGGGATCGGTCTTATCGTTTCGATGAGGCAGAATATTGAAATTTCGTTGATTTCGTTGACACGAAGATTTCAAACGTATGTAACTCGGAAACTATCAGTCCTATGGAAAAAATCAAGATCACTAAACTTTTTGTTTTTGAATGTTCTATTTGAAAATCATTTTTTCAGAATTCTTTAACCCTTGTGTCACTTATTATTCGCGAATAAAAATTTAAATGCTGTTTTTCGAAGAATAGGCCACCTTCGATTTCACTGAAATTTCTACACGATATTCTACGAAAAATTACGCGAATTTCAAGACCTTGTTTGAGATGGCACGATTTTTGCTTTAAAAGTTATAATCATTTGAAAATCCGTAAAAGCCTATAACGGAACGAAGGAAGGATTGGAAATTAAAACAGTCATACCTAGTTTGCGTAATAACTTGATATCGTAAAAAGACAGATTATTTATTCTGTTCTTAATAATTAGTACAGTATTGACAGGTTCATTAACTCATATTCATTATAGTATGAATTTGAATTTACTGTGTACGGTCACACCCTACATTTGTCTTTTTATTTTCAAGGATGTTTGGGAGATATATTCAAATAGTGAGAAATCTTCGAAATTTTTATCATCGAAAGATAGATAAATGAAATGCTCACTGCCAAAATTTCAAGTCGATTCACTACACCGATTTTGAGAAATTAATTTTTCAATTTGCTTCTTATACACGTAGAGGTATGAGAATGTAAAAAATGAATTTTCTCTCCTCCGGCCGGAAAGCGTCAACTTTCTGGCCGCTGCGCTAAACGAAGTTGCCGCTTTCCGGCTGCGTCGAACAGAAAACTAGTATATACACCTTGGCCAGTAAATAAGAAAGCCTCAGATCACATATTTTTCGGCCTCAGCTTCGCCTCGGCCGACAATTACATGTGATCTGAGACATTTCTTACTTTACTGGCCTAGGTATGTAATCTACTATTATCACCACTGTATCAGCCCTTCAAAATCAAAAAGATCATCTTTCAAAATTTTTCTTGTAACTGTAAAAGCAACAGAAATATTTGGGGTGGTCACGTTAAATGGGCCACCCTGTATAGTATTATAATGTTATGATTCTTGGGTATGTAGCACTGAGTAGTACGCAAGACAAAGTCATATACACTATAGCACCTGTATGACGGATGTGTCACGAGCAGGCTGTGTGAGTTTATTGTATATAGCGACCTTTTAAGAGCATGTCCTAGTCATATAGTTACCTGTTGAGAAAAAACCAAAAAGTCGCAAAAACTCGGAAACGATGATCAAAAATGATGTATAATAGATTTATTCGATGATTAGGGACGAATAGGTTCGATCTAGCACGCGAGATTCGTCGAAATCGAGAAAAATGAATTTTTTTGGTTCCTCAAGTGTGGCGGTGTCACTTATTTTGGTTCATATCAACGCCTGTGCGTCTAAAACGCAAAAACAGGCTTTTTACCTCAAGTCTCACAGCAATGACCAACATTTGTGTCTAAAAATTTTGTTGTTTCACGCAACAATAGGGCCGAGATAACGAAAGAAGAGCGGTATAAAGATGTAAATAGTGTAAAATTGTTGATTTCTGACAGCTGAGACATGAGGCGGTCGAGGCTAACGAAACGCCCGACAGATGGCTCTACGCGTAAATCATCGCGTAAATCGCGTAAATAACGCAACAGTGACGATGATTTACGCGTAGAGCCATCTGTCGGGCGTTTCGTTAGCCTCGACCGCCTCATGTCTCAGCTGTCAGAAATCAACAATTTTACACTATTTACATCTTTATACCGCTCTTCTTTCGTTATCTCGGCCCTATTGTTGCGTGAAACAACAAAATTTTCAGACACAAATGTTCGTAATTGCTGTGAGACTTGAGGTAAAAAGCCGGTTTTTGCGTTTTAGACGCACAGGCGTTGATATGAACCAAAATAAGTGACACGGCCACACTTGAGGAACCAAAAAAATTTATTTTTCTCGATTTCGATGAATCTCGCGTGCTAGATCGAACCTATTCGTCCCTAATCATCGAATAAATCTATTATACATCATTTTTGATCATCGTTTCCGAGTTTTTGCGACTTTTTTGTTTTTTTCTCAACAGGTAACTATATGACTAGGACATGCTCTTAATGTGCGTATTATTTTTATTAAGTAATTAATTAAATATTTTTAATCAATTACCTAACTTTTTCTATCCCTATAGTGATTATACACCATGATGATGAAAAAACCAACAATTGTACGGAGATGTAGCAACTCCGGGAGAGTGCAAATATTTTTTGTAAAAATGATTTCAAATGTATCGGAATATACCTATATATTTTTATCATTTATTTGTTGTACGTCGATATTTTTTTAAATATTCGTTTGAAACGGCATTCGCCTTCCAGAGTCGGCGGGCCGCAATCACGAGATTGCCGGGCCGCGTGTTTGACATGACTGACCTATGGATAGCCCTGGAAGAGAAATGTTCATTACATTTCTAAAAAACACGAGAACAAATTCGCGATTCTTTTTAACCAAACATAATCAGAACTAAAATAGTACTTTTCGATACTAGTGCGAAAGTGTTAATTCTCGGCCGAGTGTGAAGTTTTTCGCCCGAGCGAAGCGAGGGTGATAATCACACGAGTCGAGAATCATCTTTCGCACGTGTATCGAACTTCATTTTTCAACACAGCGCGCGTTAAGTTGAATTTTATGCACGCGAAGCGTGCGCAAAATTGAACTTTGCGCACGCCGTGTGGAAAATGTATTTTTGACTATCATTGGTTGTGGTTAGAATGATTTATTATTCATCATCACGTTACATTATGTTTATCTTATGGCCGGTGTCACCAACGTCGAACTTCTTATCCCGCTGGGCTACACCATTTTCCGTCGCCACGTTGAAGTACACCCTAGGTCGCCAATGACCCGAAAGTTCTACCCTTTATAAAAGTGATTCAGAATGTTTGTTTTTACAAGTATTATAGTGACATGGAATTGGGAGAATATCTCGAGCAAGACTATGCAAGAGCGAATATGATATCGTAATTTCGAGAAAAATGAATTACAAAAAGAAGACGAGAAGGCGCGAAATTATTCGAAAAGTGCCTCTTTTTTTAGGGTGCCGCCGGGTCACTGGTGACCCAGGTGTAGCCCATAGAATAACTCTATTCGTCGAATAAAAGTGGCAAATATAATGTAAAATAGTCTTTTGTTCTCAATGAATAAGAGTTTAATCTATGAATAAAGTTATTCATCGTTGGTGAAACCGGCCATTAGACATTTTGAACTGGCAGCTTATTATGCTATGCCTACGATTCTAGTATAGGGGAGACCGGGGCGGAACGGCCCACCTAACGTTTGGAGCAAATTTTTGATGTCTCAATGATGAAATTTTTTTTTTTCTCAACTAGGAACCGTTTAATCAAACATTTTTGTAACCAAATTTGCAAATGTAGATGGTCTAAAATAATATGTTTCGTTTGTTATATCAATAAACTAAAAAAGTGTCTTTAAGTCCGTTCCGCCCCGTACACGGGGCGGAATGGACTTCGTTTCTTTTTTAATTCCTTCGATGACACATCTTACTAATAAGCTTTGCTTATCAAAATCACGTATCATCTACAAACGAGAAAGACAAAACATGCCGTAGAATTCGTCAAATGAAGAATAAAAAGCGACCGGGGCGGGACGGACTATACCATAGTAAACCGAGTAAACCATTCCGCCCCAAACGCATATCTATTGAGAAAATATTCAGTAACCATCGTAAACAATTTTTCCTTACAACTGCATTGTACACAAAGATAGCTAAGAACATGCTGATTCAAGTGGACAAAACGTTGATTGTAAAGAAAAAAAGATGACAGATTTACTTTAGTTGAAAACGGTCCAGAAAGTTATAATAGAACAGCGAATTCGCTGACTTTTATAGGCAGACTACGTAACTGGCGCGCGACAACAATTGCAACCTTACTAAACGATAACAGACATTGTTTTAGTAAACACTTATCAGTCTAAGTGCCCTATAGCGCCTCTAGACGAAATTAGACCACCGAGACCGTTCTGCCCCGGTAGCCCATTCCGCCCCGGTCTCCCCTACTACTATATTGGTGTCTATCCCGAATTTTCTGTCTGATCTTCCGTGCTTATCAGTAACAATAATCTGTAGAATTAATTTTCATAACCTCTGAGCAAGTTATCGATGCTAACAACCATGAAACGGATTCCGATATATTGCATATTCTTGTAGCACACGGATTTAAGCCGCCACAGTACGCGTTTTGTATAAGATGAAGATGTGTGTGATTGTACTTATTTGTATTCGACGACGGGCTTGACAGCTTGAGTCAATGAGTCAATTGACTGGGTGCACGCACATATACTACTTTAAAAATAACTGTGTATTGTGTATACGTTCAGCGCCGGCGACTTGCAAAATTTTCGGGTATGGAGTTACTCAACTGTGCGGGGGGGGGGGGTTACACATTTTTCAATTTTTATTCCATTTATTGAGACCACGGAGTATAATAAGGAGTGCAGACTGCAAACTCAAGCTATAAAAGCCCGTAAAAGTGGCCCCAGTTTTCGACGCGCTAAGCGCTAAACAGCGCTAGCTGAATGCGATACTAGCAATACTGGTGGAAAACACGCGAAATACCTGCAGCAACGCGCGCGGGCGGTAGGCGGCGAAGAAGAAGGAAGTTTGAATGGTTTGGAAACTCCGTAGTTTGCAAAATATATCATCTGTGGTTTGAAAGAATACGTCAAATTACATTTGGTAAAGATCAAATGAAAATCAGTTGAAATGCCGTCTTTTATTGCTCACGGTTGTAGATCAGGCACAAAAAAATGAAAAAAAAAGGGTCGTTTTTTATACCGCGGACTGTAAGTGAACATTTTTCTCTTTTGCGCAATAATCTCGACATTGCAGGTTAAATATGGGGTATTCCATCTCAAATCAACCTGGGTCTGACCCTTGACCTCTCGGATTGGGCCTGCGAGTTTTCATATGACTCTTTCCATTTTAAAAAGCACTCAATTTTTATTTTGGATTTTTCCGACATAATTTGAATTTTCTGCAATTTTTGAAAACGAGTATATTGATCGATACAGTTTAAAAATCTGAAAAAATTCTGAAAAATCGTGGGTCGGATCTAAAAATTTTTAAGCTTGAAGCCGGAATAGGGAGATTTTTCCTTCTTACGGTTTTCAAGCGTTTTCTGAAAGAAAACGTTAAAAAAAGCGAGATGGTTGCTGAAACACTTTCATATGTCACACCGAATTTCAGAAATTTGTATGCGCTGTTCATAGCTTTTGTTTCGGCAACTTTCGGAATTCTCTGGCCGTAGCGCTCAAATCGTGTTCCGAATCAAATTAGTGTTCCGAAAAGCGGGGTCATTTTTAGTTCCCAAGTCTGCACTCCTCATTCTACTCCGTGATTGAGACAAAACGAATGCGGTACGGCGTACCTTATTTCTCTCAATGAACTTGTCTATAAGTGTTGACCGGTCGTATTCCGCAGTTAAGTCCGCATGGACATAGAGTGTCGCTAAGTTATTCAGCCGCAATATTGTAACATACAGACACGAAACCACTATCAAGGTTGAGCTTAAAAGGGACCGCAGTATGGCGGGTATCGGGCAAGAGGGGAGTACGCAGCGGCGAACGGTAAGAAATGCAACTATGGTATGCACAAAATTTGCTTGAAGGGTCCTTACTTTTTCATAACACGGGCATGAAATGAGCCTTCTTTCATACTTGTCGGGCGTGGGGGAAATCACGTGTTTCGAACGTGAGTACCGAAGGGAATTAACATTTCCTCCCGCTGTTCTTCATCACTTGCACAATATACCATTTTATCGACGCGCAAGACACAATCAGTAATAAAAATATTTGAAAAACATGATTTTTCCTTTCCACACCTACATAATTCTGGGTGTGGAATTCCATACCCAGAATTGTCCTGGGTATGGAGTTCTCCATACACTCCATATGAAAGTCGCCGGCGCTGTATACGTTAAGCATGGAAAAATGCTGAGCATGATTTTAGATGGCGCTGACAGTATGCATGAATATGTTACACACTGATAATTAAATAGTATTAGTATTTTCGTGCACCCAGCCAATAGTGGCGCCATCTATTGGCTAGAAATTTTCGCACGCTAAGTTCTCCGAATGTAAAAAGCTTCCCAATAAACACAAAACCCGATAAACGTATAAAAATAGGAAGAATGTCCGGCCGGAAAAACGTATATTTCACGTATAAACACGTATATATACGTTTATACGTGAAATATACGTTTTTTCGGCCGGACATTCTTCCTATTTTTATACGTTTCTTAGGTTAGTGTGTTTATTGGGTTCACAACTTCGGATGGTGATTCGACTATTTTTACTGTAAAGGTGGAGACACACAGGAGTCCGTAAGCCATAGACAGAAAGCATAAGCCATAGCGCATGCGCATCACTTCGTTTTTATTGCAGATCTTATATCTATATCTACACAGTAAAAAAGAATAACTTGGGCCAAGCATTTTTTCTTGGGCCAAGCACTTTTTTTTGAACAACCGACAATCTCTCGAGCGAAGTGAAATTCTCTGAGACCAAGTAATAGTATATTACTCACCTAGGGAGGGAAAGTAGGCTAACCCAAACTGCGTGTGAGATTGACACCCGAGCCGAAGGCGAGGGTGACAAAAACGCAGTTTGGGATGGCCTTTTTCACTCCCGTGTGAGGTATACTATTTTTCACCAACCCCTGCATCGGAAAGAACGACTTCCCGCTCACGCAAGGGAGCGAAAGTCGTACTTTCCGTGCAGGTGTGGTGAAAAATTTTTCTTGAATCATGAAAATTTTCTTGGTTCCAGAGAATTTTACTTCGCTCGAGAGATTGTCGGTTGTTCATCGGTTGTTAAAAAAAAATGCTTGGCCCAAGTTATTCTTTTTTACTGTGTATGGCTATGCATTCTGCTTATGGCTTATGGACTTCTGTGTGCTTCCACCTTTATATTGCTGTGGGTGAAATAGTGCTCAGTAAACGCTGAGTGCTTAAAATCATTATATTGCCGAAATCAGATGTCACTCGTCTCACACGGCAGCCATGTTTACTGTGTCAGCGTATGTATCAGAACTTAAGATTCATTCCTGGCTAACCCCCACTATTTCACCCAAAACAATCTTAATCGGGGAACATTTCGCACACATTAGATTCTCGAAATAATTCTTTATGCTCGAGAATTCAGCGTGTGAAATTCACTCGTAGGTGTGTACAGCGCCGGCGACTTTCATATGGAGCGTATGGAAAACTCCATACTGGGTATGGAATTCCACACCCAGAATTATGTAGGTATGGAAAAAAAAAATTACGTTTTTCAAATATTTTTATTACTGATTGCGCGTTGCGCGTCGATAATGAAGTAAGGACCCTCCGAGAAAATTTCGTGCATACCATAGTTGCATTTCTAGAGAGAATATGAATGCGCGACAGTTATTTCTTCTTTCGGCATAGGCATTGAAAAGTCACTTTTTGACGCCTGTTTTCGATCCACAAAGTGTCACTTTGTACGGTTAGTTTCAGAACTGCCATATAAAGTTTTTATACGGTAGTCTGGATGCGCAGTTCGAAGTGCGCATTCCAAAGCTGCCGTATTAAGTCTTTATACGGCAGTTTCGATGCGCGGTTCGAAGTGCGCGATAGATCGCACCATAACCTTACTCTTCGTCTAGTGAATCTCAACAGGCGTCAAAGTGACTTTTCATGCCTATTTCGAAAAAAATACAGTATGGGGCGCACCCGTAAACCGTTTTTGACTCGAATAATGATTTCAGAACTCGCTTCCGGCTCGCCTTTAGCTCGTCCTGAAATCATTATTCTCGCTGAAAAACACTTGGTTTACGGGCATGCCACATAATATACTATTTTACGCTTTTCACAAAAACGATTTTGAGGCCGACAAATCATTGTTGGACAGAAACATGTTTCTAGATATTATAAAACAAAAAGAAATGGAAATTTCGAATGTACACGACGTCATATTATTCTCAAAAGCTCACTCAAGTATTGGGAACCTTAGAACCTCGATACGCCAACTAGTGGCAGAAAATAGAACTACTCAAAGACGCTATAGTAACCAATGAGAGAGCTTAGAACCTCGATACGCCAACTAGTGACGAAAATAGAACTACTCAAAGACGCTAAAATTTCAAAGCCACGCCCATTCCAAGGATCCCAATTGCAGAGCTCTTGTCCGAATTCTGCAAGCTGATTGAAGTGATGTTGACAATTCCGGCATCGTCGTGTACGGCAGAAAGATCGTTCTCCTCTCTCCGACATCTAGAAACGTATCTGAGATCAGGGATGTTACAGTTGCGGCTGAATAACTTGGTGACACTCTACGTCCATGCGGACTTATAGCCGCAGAATACGACTGGACAACACTCATAGTTCGTAAAATGAGTTCATAAAAAGAAATGAGGTGCGCCGTACCACATTTGCTTTGTCTCAATGAAATGAATAAAAATTGAAAAATGTGTATGCCGCCCCCCCCCCCCCCCCCCCCCCCCCCAACCACATTAATCAGTTGAGTAACTCCATACCCAAAGATTGTGTAAGTCGCCGGCGATGGGTGTGTACTTAGGTATGTGTCGCTACCCCTACCACAGGACCCCCTCGGACAGCCTTAATAGAAAACACTCCACTAGTCAAGTTGAAAATTTTCATTTTATCTCCCATACAACTAGGATACAAAATCTCGGAACCAATCCATTACCGTACCCTATGAGACTGCTAACTATTTTCAGTCGATACCCGATATCAGCGCCAAACAAGAGGTGGGGGGGCACTGGCCCCGGGCGCGATAGGCAGGGGGGCGCCTTCGGATATCCGATTCCTCCAAAACAGTCATATTGCAACAACTTAGTTGCGGGCGCAAGTGGCAAATTGAAATAGAGCTTTGATTATCGAGCACTCGTAGAAAAAAAAAATTGACTGGCGTCATGTGGCATCAATATTATATTGTGCATCAAGGGTAGAAAACACCTATTCTCCCTTGATGCACACGATATTTTTTATCACGAATGCCCAAAAACACCGATTTTCCGAGCCGTATTTCCGAACTATAGCATGTAGTGATGTGCGAGGTGACGCCTTGTGACAACTGTCAACGTGATCTATGAACACAGACGGGTTTGTTTTTCTCTTATTTATTCATTTGTTTTGTTTTGTTTCGATGTATTTACGTGTTTATTCCGTCCGATGGCGCTTCGTAGGGAGTAAAACGCCATTTTCTTCCCGAGTGTGTAGCTTGCTGGCAAACTACACCGAGGGAGCGAAAACGTTGCTCCCGTGGTTCACACGATATTTTTTTTTACACACGAACGGAGGCCGATTTTTCCGCCTGTTTTTAGGGAGAGCGGTTTTACCGACCGGAAAGTTCCTACTAACCTTTTCTCCCGCTTTTGAAGACGTGACTGTACCGATTGAGTAGTCAAATCAGGAGAAAAAACGGGGAGAAAAGACTTTCAGGGAGCAAAGACTGGCAGTAAAGACTTTCACTTTTCAAGGAGATAAGGCTGGTAGAAAAGACTTTCCGGTCGGTAAAACCGGTCTTTGCTCCCAAAAAATAGGTAGCAAAATCGGCCTTTACGTTCATGTGTAAAAAAAATGAATTTCCTACGACATGCGCATGCGCGAGTTCATCTTGTGTACCACGGGAGACAAGATAGACCAACCAATAGAGATTTTTTTCTCACACTTAACTATAGCAGCAAATAACACACTCTACTCCGCTGGCTCGTTCCCTCACTGCCGGTACCCGACTCTGCCTCGAACGCACTTTCGAGCGTTTGGAGCAACTGTCAGGGAAGTTTTAAACACATTATCCATCATTTCCCGCAAGATTGTTTGCCCAGCTTCAAATTTGTCAAAATTATGAATTTTTGAAAAATGGTATATTTTTAGAGGTTTTTCCGGATTTTCTCAGTGGAAAATGCACCGATACGGTTGCACAAAAAACCATTTTGTAGGTTTTCCAATTGCCTACAAAAGTCCCATTGACAGTGTAACGATTCCTTCATTACTTCTTGAGATATTTGTAAAACAACCAAAAAAATGACCATTTTTTTACAGTTTTTGTTGTTTAAAAAATTTCAGACAGCGATTTTGCTGGAGCCGACACCGGGGTTTTTATCTACGTGCTATATTTTGAAAGGTTGTATAGGTTATTTGCTGCTATATTTATGTGTGAGAGTAGCCTCTTTTTTTTTCTCTATTGGTTGGTCTAAAATGTCAATCTACTCTCGCATAACAGCGAGGAAAATCGGGTTTCCGTGCATGTGTGATAAAAAGAGTGATGTGCACTGATTATGACCAGCGGTGGCGTTATGTTATTTTTTATAACTCAGTGTTCGAAACTCTATTTCTCATGTCTGTTGGTAGTGTGCGAAGTGCCGGATTCACACACTATGGCGTGCGGTGTGCCGAGTAGATACATTCGCACACTCAGTGCACGAATGTATCTGGAGTATATTATACATTCGCGCACTGAGTGTGGAGAATGATTTACTCCGCACACCGTAAATAGTGTATCTGTAGAATATTGTCTAAAATACAGTATTCACATTCTCAGCCGGTTTTAGGCTACTGATAAAAATTATTTTTTGAAATCGAAATTCGCACATTAAGTTATAAAAACTAGTATACACTGTTAAAAATTTCTGTCGGAAATTTACAACAAATGTATAGGAAGTATTATTCGGGTTCGGGATTGTGAATTTACTACACATTTGTGAAGGTATTTTAAATACTTGGATCTTAAATTTACTGTACTTTTGCAGCAAAGTTACTGAGCAATAGTGTAGTAATTTTAGCAAACCTGAGTATTATAAATCAACTCATGATTTGCAAATTTAAAATGTATTTGTCTATCAATTTTGATGTGCATGTATTTTTTTTTTTTTTTATTTTTTTTTTTTATCGTTTTTTTCTGTTTTTTATTTTTATTTCAAATTGTGGTAGAAAATCATGATATCTCAAATTCTGGCTGAAAAACATGATATCTCCAATTCTCGTTGAAGATATGTGCTGCAGTCATCAAGTCGGTCAAAAGAAACACATTCGGTAAAGAATGTGGTATGATTCGGGAGCTGAGAGTATCAGGGTGAATTGACGATGCATACTTCTAATCAACGGGGCATAGATTTACTTGCGAGAGACAGGCAGGCTTTGAAGCATCTATCGGTATAAGGCAGTACTAATCACTGGGGCACTGAAGTAAAATTCATAAAAGTTTTGGTGATTCTACTGTCCAGTTTTGTAAAATCGAAAACTTGGTTATGAAATTGAAAGAAATGCTTACCGAATTTACTTTACTGGCCACATTTGTAATTTCAATATACTTGAGCTCAATTTTCTTCAACGTATCTGTAGTGAATTCAGCAAACTGCTCAGTAAATTTCTAGTAATGTGTAGTGAATTTACAAAACAAATGAGATTACTATACACGTTTAGTGTATTTAAGATGATGTTACTTATTTCTCGTACTGAGTATAGTAAAATTAATTTTTTTTGTTGTAAATGTAATAAATATGCATAGTAATTGACTTTCCTACGCGAAATTAGTGATTTCGCAAGATTTTTGTACAGTAAATGTATTGTAAATTCATGATCATTTTTAACAGTGTACGACACACGTGCGCGTACGGATCCTCATACTCGTGTTTTTGTCACCCTCGCTTCACTCGGGCGACAAGCAACACTCGTGCGAGAATCACGTACTTCGCGCACTTGTATCGTAATCTACCATTTCTTAACACATGCACCGAAAGTCCTCTTTGCGCACCGTCTACACACTGATAATAGTACATTTCATTACGAGTAAGGAAAGGCTTTTTTGACGAAACGAGAGGTTTACTGTAACGAGGTTCGTCAAACAGCCTTTACGTACAAGTAACGATCATTATTTTTCATCAGGATTGCCGAGAAATCGCGACGAAGTTGCGATTTTGAGGTTAGAATGATGAAAAAAATTTAACTTGATTCGAGAGAGAAAATCTTGAACCAAGAATATCATTTTGAAGAATTTGATTGTTTGACTTGAACCAAGAAAAATTTCTTGGCTTAAGAATTTATTCTCTTGACTCAAGAAAATCTTTTTCTTCAAAATAGTATTCTTGGTTCAAGATTTTCTCTCTTGAATCAAGTTAAATTTTTTATCAGTGCAGGCACCGAAAGCAGACTTTCGCGCAACCGTGTGCGAGAAAAATTTCGCACACCGCTACCGGTGCGCGAAGGTTTTTCCGCATCGCCAGCGATGCGCGAATGTTTTCCCCACACGGGTACGCTCAAACCTGCTTTCGTGCTTGCAGACGGCGCACAACTCTGGATACGGAACGCCAGGGATACCAACCCAAAACTCGTTAGTACAACAATTTAGTAACTCACTAGATGTTTCTAGTAAAATCACTAGGAATCACTAGATTTTTACTAGACATCCCTAAATTTTTTAGTGATTTTACTAGGAAAATCTAGTAAGTTACTCAACTGCTGCTAACGAGTTTTGGGTTGGTATCCCTGGCGTTCCGCATCCAGAGATTGTCACGGTATTTACATAGTACATATAGGGCATTCCATGCCAAAGCGACCTGGCCAAACCCTAGCGAAAATATTTCTCTGAAAAACTCCTCAAAAGTTTCGTGAAAAACTCTGCAACCTTTCTCTACATTTTTCATTGTTATGGAACACGTGCGGAGTTTTGTAGACCACTTTTGTGTAGTTTTTCAGGAATATTTTGCAGAGTCTTGCGGAAAAAAAATTCTGAATATTTCTACAACACGCCGAGTTTCTCTGGTAGCCCTTACGGAAAAAAACCCTCAAAATATCACCCTCAACCGAGCCCTCAACTTTCAGGGTGATTTCGTACCCCCAACTTGGGGGTTAACCCTGAATTGAGTGTTACTTTCAACTTGAGGAACAACCCTCAAATGGCGGTCCCTTCAACTTCAGGGTTTTTGAGGTGACTTTCTGAAGTGACTTTTGAAGTGACCCGCCACTCATCAGGGTTGACCCCTAACTATTCCGGGTCATTTATGAATTTTCAGAGTTGTCCCAGAACGTTTCAGGGTTATCCTTCAATTGTTGGAGGTTGTCACTCATTGTTTGAGGGATATTTCTCAATTCTTGGGGGTTTTCCCTCAATTTTCAGTGTTGACCCCCAACTATTCAGGGTTATCCTTCAATTGTTGGTTCATCCATAGGAATTGAAGGTATTACCTTGCATAATGGAGGTTGAACCCTGAAATTTCAGGGTTTCACCCCCAGAATTGAGGGTGAAACCTTGAAAATTGAAGGTTCACCCTCAAACTTGAAGGGTTTTTTCCGTAAGGGAGACTCGACATATCATTCTTAAAGTCGACTCCGCTCGTACGATCAATGCTGGATTTCTCTGAATATCTCTACAGTTTGCGAAATTTATCTGTAAATCTGTGCAAGTTCTACTGGAAATTGACTTCAAGTTGGTTTGAAATCTAGACGACATAATATGCTCCGGCGATAAATTAGCGATCTGCTCTGACAAATTATAAAAAATATGTGAATTGACGTTCTCTGAAAAAAAAAAAAAAAAAAAAAAAAAAAAAACTAACAAAGCTGATTTATGGCCTGAGTAAATGACGTTCTCTGAAAAAACCAAACGAAGCTGCCTTACCGCCTAAGCATATGTCGTTTGATGCTCTTGGATTTCCAAAAAGCGAAAATGTTTCGAGTGTTTTCATATTTATCAAGTACAACGTCAGCAATAACGATTATTCGTTACAGAGCACTCTTGATATAAAACTGTACATTTTATTTTCGCTTTTTGGAAATCCAAGAGCGTCATGCCCTCCGTGCACTTTATCTGCGTCACTGATATCAATTTCACATCGATCGGATGTGTTTTCGTTGGGAAATGGGCTGCCAAAAATTCGAGGTGTATAATTCATCTTTCATATCCCATCAAAGACAAATAAAAACAACGTGTATGTACGGTTGCTCGATCACCTCATACACGGCGCTTCAGGTTCATTTTCCGCGACTGTACAAAACAGATCAGTATCATTTCGCAAAAAAATACTCGCAGAGAATCTCAGAGATTTTAAATTAAAGTCAGTTAATATTCAATTGCCTCCAAAAAGTGCAGAAGTTTCCAAAACTTGCGAGTTGATTTGATAGAATTTTAGAGAAACCAAGAGAAACTTGGCGAAGAAATGCAAAGAATTTCAGTCAGAGTTAGCCCGTCAATATCTGATTAACGTCATGGATTTCGGGAGCGTTTCGTACAATTGTGTAAAACATTGGAGGAATTCAGAGAAATCCCGAGAAAGTTGGTGGAGAAATTAAGAAAAATTCAGTCAGAGTTAGCTGGTAAGTATCCAAATGACATCAGAAATTTGCGGAGATTATAAGATAATTGTGTCAAACATTGGAGGGACTCGGAGAAATCCCGAGAAATTTGGCGGAGAAATTAAAGAAAATTCAGTCACAGTTAGCTGGTAAGTATCCAAATAACGTCAGAAATTTGCGGAGATTATAAGATAATTGAGTAGAACATTGAAAAAAATCAGAGAAATCTCGAGAAATCTGACGGAGAAATGCAGAAAAATTCAAGGAATGTATTGCGGACTTTTGCATTGTAACAATTTTCTGAAATACATGCATTTTCACTAAATTCTCCAGATTTTTCTTGATTTAGATGAATATTTTTGAGAATCTCTGAACGTGTGTGCAGAGTTTTGTAGAGAAATTTTGCGGAATTTTTCAGAGAAACATTTTCGCCAGGGAAACCCTCACCATTTTTAATTTTTTTTTTTCCTACTTGTAGGTTTTTCGTCGTCACAAAAAATCCCGCCACACCAGATAAAGAAATTAAAAATGGTGAGGGTTTTGGCCAGGTCGATTTGGGATGAAATGTCCCATATATATATACTTTATGAGAAAAACAATTTCTTTTACATTTTATAGGTTTTATTTATGGGGGGAGGGTGATACACATAGTTAGCCCCGGGCGCAATATTGTCTTTGTTCGGCGCTGCCCGAGATATGCATAAAATGCAATAAAGGAGGTGAGGTTGAGGTGAGCGGAAGAAATTACAGCCTTAGAGTATCTACCTGTAGCCACTTATATACACCACGAAATGGGAAATATAAGACCGTATTATACATACTGGTTTGAAGATTTAGGCCTCCGTCCCATGTAGGCCCAAATCACCGGAATCCGGAATGACGGAACGGAACGCTATATGTGTCGGTGTATACATACGCGCAATACATGGAAAAAGTCACTAGATTCCATTCCGTTTTTCCGTTCCGGCCCTATATAGGCCGGCAGCCTTAGATTGAAGTAAACAAATAAGAATAATAGCATCGTGGCGCCCTCGCTACTTCGCGCTTGAGAAAGTCCATCTGTTCAACTACGCTACTGGTGAAGACAGTCATTATTTGACCATACCCTGTATATTCGCACCCTTAATTGTGGGCTTGGCATTTAATAAATCAAGTGACGTCATGACTTGACCTTATCACTACGTAAATGTCACGGAGTCCACCTCCATATACTATCACGGTGGAGGATGTCGCACGAAGCTGAGGGCACAAGACAGTGGCTATGCACGCTGCGGGACGAAAACCCTTTCTCCCCTTCCCCTTTCTCCCTTTTCCGTTCTCCCTTCTCCCTTGTTCCTTCAGAATCGGAAGTTCTAGTTTCCAGAGTTCCGCGGTGACCTCAACGCGCGACCTCGCTAGCATTACCAAAAGTAGGTATACTTACACTATCAAATGACCAATTCAAACCATCGGCTCAATTTTCATGATTGGTGATCGATCCATTGCACAGCTATAATGCACCTTTCTAATTTTATATACAAGCAAATCAAGGCCACGTGAAGGAGGCAGTAGGATAATTATAACGTTACAGATTTCGAATGAAAATTGACCAAATACTATACGTTGCATAAGCATCGTGGCACTGATTATATCAATGTAGCAAACTGTGTATATCCCTTCGATAGCTCAGTTGGTAGAGCGGTGGACTGTAGTTGACTGATATTCGCGTGAAAAAGAGACATCCATAGGTCGCTGGTTCAAATCCGGCTCGAAGGAAAGTGTGACTTTTTTTCGCACATTTTGATGTATTGTGTTTTTCTTTTTGTGTCAATTCTATGTATGAAGGAATTTGAACAAGTTCGCTACATACCGAGGCACTTCTTACTCTGTAGATTTCACGTACGATGTGTAAATGTATACTTTCGTCGTCTATGATATGTTACAAGCCTACACAGTAAAAAAGAATAACTTGGGCCAAGCATTTTTTTTTTTAACAACCGACAATCTCTCGAGCGAAGTGAAATTCTCTGAGACCAAGTAAAATCTTTGTTGAATCATGAAAATTTTCTTGGTTCCAGAGAATTTCACTTCGCTCGAGAGATTGTCGGTTGTTCAAAACGGTTCAAAAAAAAATGCTTGGCCCAAGTTATTCTTTTTTACTGTGTAATAGATGTGCGAAAAACCCCGTTACGTTGCTAAATATAGAACCGGAAATTCGTTATATTTTATTCAAACAATAAGTCGAGGTCCGCTAATGAAAGACCCTGTCACGTATCATGCACAGAGTAAGGGTATCGAATCAACTTACCCCTCGAAGCTCGCTGCATATAGATACTACATCATTAACCAGGTACAGGCTCCCCCACAATAATTGGCGAGGTCTTAATACTTATGAATATAGCTGTGTACACTCCGCTAGCAGCCATACGTTAGAGGGATTTCTTCGAGTTAGATATTATATAGCTGGCGCCTGCACGCATCATGCTGCAGTCGCACAGTCACGCACGCGTCGCGCTACCGGGTGTCATGAAAATAAGCTAGAGGAACCTGATTATATACTCTTTTTTCTGATAAGAAACTGATGTGGGATTACTAGATGGAAAATGTCTTCGTGCGCCAGACGATCCGGCCAGCGAATTACACCATAACAGTAGTAATCCTTTTATGCCACGTGAAGAACAAACCGCTAAAAATCTGTACTTCGTCCGGCACTGGCACTCCGGACTCTGAATCTAGGATCGTATACCTATGAGGCTAGACTCTGATTCACGCGTACGATATGAATACATTTATTGAGTAGTGACTCTATCGTTCGAAGCCTATTAATTCACACCATATCGATACCTGCGCGGAATAACCGGCTATCTCAGAGTCCGCTTGAAAAAGCGGCTATCTCAGAGTCCGCTTGAAAAAGCGGCTATCTCAGAATCCATTCGAAAAACCGACTGTAGCCTATATTATTAATATAGGCACAGGCCGCTTTTCCGAATGGATTCTGAGATAGCCGCTTTTTCAAGCGGACTCTGAGATAGCCGCTTTTTCAAGCGGACTCTGAGATAGCCGGTTATTCCGCGCAGGTATCGATATATGAATTTATCGGACCAGTCGAACCAAATTTTTAAGTCTTCTAACTGAAGCTGACCTCTATATAGAGCGTGCAATCTTCAGATAGACCGAAAAAAAAAAAAAAAAATGCACGATGATGCACTTCCGTTTTTTTTCGGTCTATCTGAAGATTGCACGCTCTATATACAGGTCAGCTTCAGTTAGAAGACTTAAAAATTTGGTTCGACTGGTCCGATAAATTCACATATGGTATGAATGAATACATTTACTTATTTATTTTTTTACGTTTCGATTTTCTGGAGAGCTTATAGCTTCGATAAGGTACGATGACATATGGACGAGTGTATCGATAGATAACAGGAGAAAAAAATATGCTGAATTTTTCTTCGTCTGTTAAGCTGTCCAATCTTTCAGAAAATTATAAAGTGATACTCTATCTCATTTGCCTGCCTAGTTATTGGTGATGCACAAGTAATTTGTCAAAATTACGAAAAGTTACCCATCTTATTATTGTTGTGATATCGTTTTTCAAAGCGTCTAGCGAACGATCGTACCGAAATCAATCGCCGTTTTATTACGTACTTATCTATTAAACCGCATGATGATGAGATGTCGAAGTAATTCAATGATTTTAGAGAAAAAAAAAAAAAAATTGGAAAAAAAATTGGAAACGACCGTGACAGGACTCGAACCTGCAATCTTCGGATCCGAAGTCCGACGCCTTATCCATTAGGCCACACGGTCTGTTGGAAACGTCTGTGGCAATACTATATTTCATTGTAACTACATTGGTGCTGCAATCCATGAGTATTTATTGTTATACAACATAAGTGCTTGAATTAATTTCGAGAACTCATTTCCCACTAGATTAGATTATAGACGGTACGAACTACGTACCAACATTGACCAACATTCATACGACAAACTGTTCCCAACTAATCGTATGAGATAAATATTCATCGGAATTCGCTTGATACGTTGGATTGTATCCACGCTTCTAATAAGCGCGATCCGGTTGAGTTAAATACTTCAATGTTTTCCATAACTTACGATTGCCGATTACGTATACATCCGCTTATATACGAACGATCATAATATATTTGTTCTCGCATCATATTCCGTAGATCATATGGATATGATAACTCATAAACTTACCTTCCTGACTCTTGTCA
This sequence comes from Tenthredo mesomela, assembly GCA_943736025.1. Lineage (NCBI taxonomy): Eukaryota > Metazoa > Arthropoda > Insecta > Hymenoptera > Tenthredinidae > Tenthredo > Tenthredo mesomela. Next base: position 16,584,161 of record OX031018.1, on the reverse strand, counting down.
AACGCCTGTACATTCATGGGTCGCGCAATAACGAGAAGTTATAACAAAAAATCACTGAAAGAATATTTTGTGATAGACATACTTACTCTGCTGGTGAAAGATATTAGATAAACACTTGCTAGCTCTTGTTAGACTGAGGCGAACTGATAAGGCAGTTTTGTCCGTTGAGCTTACCGTAACCCCCCTGCAGATGGCGACACTATTTCTGACAGTTTTACTCAATCGTGGAGCAGGATACTCCGGGTAAGGAAGGGAGTGGAATAATTTCAAAACATACTGCTTTCTCTACCTTGTTCTCATAGTTAGAAGCAGTCAAAGTAGAAGTAGGTTCCATAAAGACTGGGCTAACTGCTGCTTAAACTTCAGGTTCTAAACACCACTGTTTTGCGTTCGTATAAAAGAGTGCCTTAGTTGTTTGGTTGTCATCGCGAAGAACGTCCGATCGAACGTGAAGCCCAAATCAACTCTGATATCTTTTGTGACTCAAAGAGATGCTTTCAAGTATTTGAACGAAAGTATGAATCCGTGATTCTCATATCCACGATGCCAGGGATACCGCTTGGCCCGGCTTGGCCGACTTGGCTCAAGTTTTTGCAGAAATTCGCGTACGACAAGCCACGCGACTCAGCGCACTCGGCACTGCAGCCAGCTGCACCAGGTCAGCTAGACCGTAGACGTGGCCTCCGACTTATCTTAAAGCTTGTCTATTCGGCTTAGCCTCCGAGCGCTGTCGTCAAATCGTGAATAAATTCAGATCTATAACAATATGTGTTTGCGTTTGGATGGTAGATTTTGGAAGCGTCGTATAGAAATGGGAGCCATTCCACGTCAGACCGGACAAAATAAATCAAAAAATGACCTCGATGTTACCGATTTCGCTATAATTTTTTTTACGGGTTCTATGGAACAAATAAATTCATCAAACAATTTTTTTTTTTTTTTTTCAACCCTATTTTCCAAGTTACACGGGGATGAAATTCAGGAAAAAGAACCAAAAATCGAAAACATACTCCCTTTCAAACGGTCATATCTTTGATTGTATTCATCCTAGAGACTTCATTCAAAAACCATTTTGAAGCTATTGAATGACACTATTATTATATATTTATCAACCCCAAAAAGCACCCCTGGTGCAAAAACCTTTCGCCAAGTACATTAATGTGGTCACTACCCCCAAAAAAATCCACCAACCAAAATTCCTCCTTAACAAAATTGGTACTATAAAAATGTCTACTTACAAAAGGATCGAAATCAGATACAATTGCCAAGTACATGTCTTCTGTATAACAAAAGTTTACAACAAAAGAACAGAAAACTGAATAATCTTGTATCGTTCACTCGCTACGCTCGCTCACTCGATCGGCTCTTGATAATTACAGGGAAAAAAATTAGGAAAAAAAAAATTTAGTACGTGGTACTTGCGGGCCATTTATGAGTAAGTAAAAGAGAAGTAAAAGAGTACTAAGAGATTCACTTAGGTCTATGTGTCATTTGTTCGATATATATTGATATAATGGCCCGCCAAGTACCACTTCCTAAATTTTTTTTTTCCTAATTTTTTTCCCTGTAATTATCAAGAGCCGATCGAGTGAGCGAGCGTAGCGAGTGAACGATACAAGATTATTCAGTTTTCTGTTCTTTTGTTGTAAACTTTTGTTATACAGAAGACATGTACTTGGCAATTGTATCTGATTTCGATCCTTTTGTAAGTAGACATTTTTATAGTACCAATTTTGTTAAGGAGGAATTTTGGTTGGTGGATTTTTTTGGGGGTAGTGACCACATTAATGTACTTGGCGAAAGGTTTTTGCACCAGGGGTGCTTTTTGGGGTTGATATCACCTCTTTTTGTACAATTGCGCTCGACTACCTAATAATTGTGCTCGCACGCTACGCTTGCTCGATTGGGTTTTCCTATATCCTCGCTCGCGAGGCTTGTTCAGCTGTCAGCATTCTGTCAATTGTTCCTATGAACATCTCAATGCATGTATACGGTGATGCCTTTTGTATCATCCAAATTCCTCAAAAAACAGCAATGTTAAATGTAGTAGTATAATTTTAAATGAATGAAAATAGTCTTATAATAATAGTCTAATATACACGTACGCTCTTACTCTTCTGTGAGCCTTGAATTTTTGTGGACAGACGTAACATGTGTTCTTTTATTAAGTTCGACGAATTGTTTCGTTAGAATCCGGTATAATTCTATATGCCTGAACGTGTAACCCTGTGCGCAGCCCTCCTCCTGTTTTATCTGGGCCTGGGACCGGCAATGGCAGAGTCACTTCCACGCAGGGTTATAGTTGCTGCTCATGATTAAATATATATAAATATGAGATATATGTATTGCAATTCTTGGGTAGTTTTTTTTTTTTTTTAATGCAGCTAGGTCCTCTGCAGAAAGAACATGTACTCGTACCGTACTCATAACGTCCACTATAGCATAAAGTGGAAGTTTTTGAAGTCAAACACTTGCATTCTGCTCTATTCGTCTGACTCTATCCGTTTCTTGTATCAAATCACACTGTCTCGATATTTTGCAACTTCAGCGTTTTCTCTCATCATCCTCTTTTCTCATACGGCGACCCGCTACAAAATTAAACAATCCATAAACAGGTTGTGCAATGAATAAATGAATATGAATGAGAAATAAATGGTTTTTATAATTTTCATAATTAAATACAAATCTCTGTCATCTGAGAAAGAGGAAGTCTATCGATCATTTCTTTAATATTGAATAGGTATTTTCATTCTAACCATTTGTCGCGATAGCACCAATCTGAATTTGATTGAGATCGTTGCGAGCGAAGATTCTAAGCTGTTTGTAAAAAATGAATTAAAAATTATCTTCACCGAAGGTCAAAGCACTACGTTGTCGTGGAGTATAGAATAAAGCCTATCGGAGTCCAACGCACAACGTCGACTTACAGTCTCGTTTGGACTAGAGGATACCGAGATAGAATATATAACTTGTCGGAATCCAATGCATAACGTTGACGCACAATTTGGGTCTGAGCCGACGGGCCTTTAAAGATGAGCCTAACATAGAGCTTAAAGTGGAATTCGTAGCAATGCAACGCTTGAACTCGGCTTTGATGGTCTGGCTCTATGTCGTCCTTATATCAAATCAGGCTATCCTGATATTTTTCAACTTCAACATTTTCTCTTGATTTTCAACTGTCAGACTTCCTCAGGCGGTAACGTGCTAAATAATTGGAATCCCTAAAAAAAAAAAAAAACGTTTCCTCCGATAATTACATTCATAAATGAGAATAGGCCAAATCTACAATGTATAAGTGAACAAAATCTAGAGGTAATAGTCAGTTAATAGTCATCTGACATTCGTGTGTCATGCAAGGTAAACCTAATCGTAAAATTATCCGTTTACCATTGTTATTTTATTTATCACCATGAATTTTACACGTCAGTCGATTCGCATAACCTCAAAAGCTCAAGATCGTAGGAACTAAGATAATAATTAACCTATCGAAACATTTTTGTTGGTGGCTATCACTTAAATGTACTTGGCGTAAGGTTTTCGCACCTGAGGGGCTTTTGGTGGGTATTCACTAGTTTTCGTACCTTCATATTTTATATTATTATTAATCATTGCTTGTACTTTCTTTTATTTTCTTTATTTGATTTGAATTCGAAAACATGAAATGAAATGACAACACGCGTCTGCTAGTGTTGCAGACGGTTTCTGTCTGCGATACCAGCGCTGACTACGTTGTGACTGTCGAACTAACGCCATTCTATACAACTTTTGTGTTGATTTTCCCTTCTACTATGTGATTTTATGGGAATGGTTTGAATGGGATGAATCTTGGTCTGAATTTTTGTGTGGATTTTCCCTTCTATGTCATGTTCCCAGATGCGTAAGGACGTATGTTCTATGTATAAGCATAGGACATACGCCCTGCGGTTAGCGACGAAATGTGATTTTATGGGAATGGTTTTAGTGTGAACGAATCTTGGTCTGAAGAACAGGAAAGAGAAAAATTGTTATACGAGGAAACGGGGTATCAGAATCTGTGGTTAATTATATCTCAGCACTCCTGACACCGATTTAATCGATCTAGGGCTTAAATGAAAGCTTTTCATGCCCACATCCTAGATTAAATTAGTTCGAAATCGTGTATGTTGTGAGGTGAAAGAAAACGAAGATACTAATTCGCGGTATAGGTTAGGGTAGTTGCCTCTCGGGTATATAGACTCGTTGAGTCTCGCGCTTGAAATTTTTTTTTTTTTTTAATGTACTTGGCGCGAGACTCTACCGAGTCTCTTGATCTAATTCTGCGGTAACAAACAATTCTATTTGTTATGAACAAATATATTATTCAAACGTGATTTTCCACGCAAATACGACGCGATAAAATTATCAAAAAAATATGAGCGTCCCTGGTAGAAAATTGACCAGACGATCTGGCCTTTTAACAGATTCTGCGCAGATCATCTGGGCAGAATCTGCCCAGATATTCATGGTGTATTTGGCCAGTATCTGACCAAAATCTGGTGAATGATTCCTAGCTCCTATGTTTGAGGTTATGTAAACCCAATGTTACAAGCTGGAAAAATGAATGAAAATGATCGTGCTCAACACCTCTAAACTTAAAATTTATAAATATATATCTCAAACATAGTATGCCGATGACACGTGTACACTAAAACACTAAACGTAATGGATTCTGATCCGGACGAGTTGGACAATTCTAGAAACAGCCAATCGGCGCTCTGGATTAAAAAAATCCAGAGCGCCGATTGGCTGTTTCTAGAATTGTCCAACTCGTCCGGATCAGAATCCATTACGTTTAGTGTACCAAAAATCAGAAGCCACGGTTAATTTACCCTTATACATAGCTATAGGTGGATGCGCACGCAGGTATCTCTATCTCTTTCTCACTATTCCTCTTTCTCTCTCTTTCTCTCCCACTGTCTCTGGAAGTTTGCCGTGTGTCACACGTACATGCATACATACAAAGTTCAGGACTGTAGGTTATGTATGTGTATGAACAGCTGATGACTTGACCAGATCCTTCACCAGAATCCGTCGTCAGACCGCGGGGTTTCTGGCCATATTTTCTGCCCAGAATCTGCCCACCGAGCAGAAAATTCAACGGATTCTGGCCATATTCCGTTCAATTTTCTACCAGGGGTATTCCTTGATCAATTCTCTACAAAATCGTTAAGTCAATTTCATGGAGAACCGATGAAAACCATATGAAAACGATTTATTTATAAGCGACGGCGCGCCCTGCCACCAAAAACCGTACCCGAGCCGGGTCTTTCAGCGGTAGCGCGCGCCGTCGCTTATAAATAAATCGTTTTAACATGGTCTCCATCGACACTCCATCCCGTTGACCTAACAATTTTGTAGAGAATTGATCAAGCAATACGCTCATATTTTTTTAGAATTTTTACGCGTGGTTCTTGCCTTGAAAACCACGTTTGAATATTATATTTGTTTATAACAAATCGAATTGTTCGTTATCGTGGAATTCAATCAAGAGACTCGGTAGAGTCTCGCGCCAAGTACATTAAAAAGAATTTTTAAGCGTGCGGCGTGAGGCTCGACCGAGTCTCTATACCCGCATGAGAGCTCTTCGGCCTATACGGCGATAATATTATCCTTATTTTATTGCGACTCGCGTTATACACGAGATTCAAATATTTATCTTAGAATATGGTTTCAAACAGCTTTCATTTAAGCCCAAATTTTATGCAATCGGTGCACGGAGAGCTGAGATCTAATATTCCGATTTATAGAAATGCTCAGTTTGATCAAGAATTTTCTTGGTCGTCTCCGTCTCCACGATGACGTCACGAGGCAGTTGTATGGGTATATAAATAACATAGAGAGGCGTCCCTTCTTTTCTTGGGCCCACGAAAAGACTTACGCTAGGCGGACGGGAAAATAATAGCGTTTTCCCGTCTAACTGCAAACAATATAGTCTATGGCAGTTAATAAACGATTCATCTGCATGTTCATCAAGCAGACAGCTGCGAATTATTACGATATCTCAAAACTTTATAAAAACAATAATGTTTGATATTGAAGTGGGCACAGACGAGGAGTAAAATATTGTTTAATTTACCCTCGACGTCTAAGAGACCAACAACAAATATTGCTTGTTCAATTAATCGTTTACCTTATGAGCACGAGCTTTTGAGGTTATGCGAATTCCGTCACATGGACTTATTGGGAACCTTAGAACCTCGATACGCCAACTAGTGGCAGAAAATAGAACTGTTCTATCAAGGCTACAGTAACCAATGAGAGGGCTTAGAACCTCGATACGCCAACTAGTGACGAAAATAGAACTACTCTATCAAGGCTAAAATTTCAAAGCCACGCCCATTCCAAGGATCCCAATACTTATACATTGTAGAATGTAGATGTAGCTTATTTTTATTTATGAATGCAACTATCGGAGGAAACGGTTTTTTGGGGATTATTAAATTTTTTATCAAGTTACCGCCTGAGGAAGTCTGACAAGGGAACATCAAGAGAAAATGTTGAAGTTGAAAAATATTAGGATTTAGGATAGCATGATTTGATACAAGGAACGGCAAGGAGCCAAACCAAGAAATCCAAGTTCAAGTGTTGGATTGCAACGAGTTCTACTTCAAGCTCTATGTTAGGCTCATCTCTCAAGGCGCGTCTGCTCAGACCCAAATTGTGAGTTAACGTTATGCGTTAGATTCCGACGAGTTCTATAATCTATCTCAGTATCATCTAGTCAAAACGAGAGTGTAAGTCGACGTTGTGTGTTGGACTCCGATAGGCTTCATTCTACATTCCACGTCAACGTAGTGCTTTGACCTTCGGTGGAGATAATTTCTTAATCCACGTTTTACAAACAGCTCAGATTCTCCGCTTAAAACGATCCCAATCAAATTCAGATTAGTGCTATCACGACAAATGGTTAGAATGGAAATACTTATTCACTACTGAAGAAATGATCGATCGACTCCTTCTTTCTCAGATGATAGAGATTCTTATTTATACTTATTTATTCATTGTAGACTCAGCATATTTTCATTTATGAATGTAATAATTGGAGAAAAACCTCTTTTATAGATTTGGATTGTTCAATTTCGTAGTGGATCGCCGTATGAGAAGAGAGGATGATGAGGGAAACCGCTGAAGTTGCAAAATATCAGGATAGTGTGATTTAATACAAGAAACGGGAAGAGTCAGACGAATAGAGCAGGATGCAAGTGTTCGACTTCAAAAACTTCCAGTTTATGCTCTACGCTAGTCTTGCATCAATAGGCTTAATCCTTTCGATACCTTCTGTTCGGACCCGAATTTGAAGTTGACGTTATGAGTACGGGACGCATACATGTTCTTTTTGCAGAGGACCTAGCTGCATGAAAAAACAATCTACCTGAGAATTGCAATACAGATATCTAATATTTAAATATATTTAATCATGAGCAGCAACTATAACCCTGCGTGCAAGTAACTCCGCCATTGCCGTCCCAAGCTCAAATGAGACCGCGGAAGGGCATAGGCGCAGAAGGTTTAGACGTTGCAGGCATATAGAATTTTACCGGATTCTAATGAAACCATTTGTAGAACTTAATAAAAGAGCACATGTTACGTCTTTCCACAGAAATTTAAGGCTCACAGAAAAGTATGAGCATACGTGTATATTATAACATTATTTTCATTCACTTGAAATTATACTACTACATTTAAGGTATTCCTTTCGCGGAGGGCCGTATATTGCGGGTGAATAAGTAGGGCCCTTGTCAATCATTCGTAAATTAGACTGGCTCGTAATAAAAATAAGTTATAATCAATTATTATACCTAACGACTACCTAGAATCAACAATTTCTCATAAGTTGTGTACATTTAGAAATTTTTACATTTCCACGTAAATTGGCTGAAAAAACGATGTGGTAACGCCGCAATTCACAATTTCGACTTGCGAGCATCTTCACCATTCAATGCCAAACATGTGATGGACTTCACTTTGTTCATACCAATCACCATAGCCCTGATGCACCACGATTGTTCGATTGTTTGATTCGGATCGGGAGCAGCCAGTTTGCGGTGTTGTCAGACATAACCCCTGGCAGATCGCGGTTACGAAAATTCGTCTGCTTGTGACATTTTTCGAAGTTTTATCATTAATATTTTCTTCAAACATTCGGTGACTCCCTGTTTTTATCGTCGTTACGAATTCTTTAGAAGTTTTTCCTGAGTTGGATAGTTTTTATTGAACATCTGAAGTTATTCAGTATGTAAATTATTAGATAGAAATGTGCCCAGCATGTAATCTCCATATAGTGCTGTACAAATTTACCGATTTTCAAAGTCTTAATTTTCGCTTAAATGTTCGGTAACCTGCCTTGAAATTTTTCCAGTATAATGGGATGTATTTGCATTTTGTTGTAGAAAAAATTCAGTCAATTCTGAACTATTCGGGTTCGTGAAAGGAATACCTTAACATTGCTGCTTTTTGAGGGATTCGGATGATACAAAATGCATCCTAACATGTATTGAGATGTTCATAGAAACAATTGGCAGAATGCTGACAACTGAGCGAGCTTTGCGAGCGAGGATATAGAAAAACCCAATCGAGCGAGCGTAGCGAGCGAGCACAATTATTAGGTAGTCAAGCAAAATTTTACAAAAAGTAATGAAATCAACCCCAAAAAGCACCTCTGGTGCAAAAACCTTTCGCCAAGTACATTAATGTGATATATATCCCACAAAAGGCACCTCCCACGTCAAAAAAAAAAAAAAAAAAAAATCCAAAATTAGTTGCTACCGCCAAGTACCTACATCACATCACATCACCTTTTTCTCAAATTCATAATTCGGCCTACCAATACATGGTTTCCATAGCCAATCTTATCTTTCTACGCAGAACCATAGATATAGCAATAGGCAATTATTACTTCTATTGGTGTAAACAGAAAACATAGAGAAATGAAAATGAAGAGATAAAAAAAAAAAAATTTGGAGGTAGTGGTACTTGGCGGGCCTTTTGTAGAAAAGTACGAGGTAACAGCATAAAATAGTGGCCCGCCAAGTACCACGTACTCCAAATTTTTTTTTTTTTATCTCTTCATTTTCATTTCTCTATGTTTTCTGTTTACACCGATAGAAGTAATAATTGCCTATTGCTATATCTATGGTTCTGCGTAGAAAGATAAGATTGGCTATGGAAACCATGTATTGGTAGGCCGAATTATGAATTTGAGAAAAAGGTGATGTGATGTGATGTAGGTACTTGGCGGTAGCAACTAATTTTGGATTTTTTTTTTTTTTTTTTTTTTTTTGACGTGGGAGGTGCCTTTTGTGGGATATATATCACATTAATGTACTTGGCGAAAGGTTTTTGCACCAGAGGTGCTTTTTGGGGTTGATAAATATATAATGATAGTGTCATTCAATAGCTTTGAAATGGTTCTAGGAAGAAGTCTCTAACTACACACCAATGCTTTCTTATGCTAGCCACACCTACCCGAGCCGGGTTTTTCGGTGGCAGGGCGCGCCGTCGCACAGTGGGGCCAAATCCCAAAAAGCTGGCCAAAAGTCGAAAACGTTTCAAATTCAGGTAAAATTCAGTACTCGGGGGTTTTCGGGGTCGCTGATTACGAAACCGAAGTCAAAATTTGGATAAACCAAAAGGCGGATCCAGTAGAAACCACTTTGTAGAAGTTTAGCACTTCACAGAAAGTGTTGTAGGCTAAAATTGATCAGTTTTCTTAAATGAAGGAATAGAAGTGCAGTAAAAAGTCGAAAGTAAAAAATAAATCCATTTATTATATGAGAATACAGAAAATCTCTTATCTAATAAATTGCTTGAAAGTTTACGCATCGTCATCCGACGAATAATTAGACTCACAGTCAGTCGATTCGGAAAATATTCTGGAAAAAATCTCGATACCAGTACGAGTGTATACGAGTAATGGTGCGTAAATAGTATGAAAAGTAACTAATGATCATTTTAGAGCAATTTTGGCAAACAAAAAATATTTGAATAATAATAAATAATAAATAATAAATAATAAATAAATAAATAACAAATGAAAAATAATGAAAAAACATAAATGTTAGTACACTCCTGAACAGATATTGCCAATCGCAACAATTTATATCTGAATTACTTTTCTACATTTAGCGTTTTCGATATACAAAATTCAGAAAACTATGTTTTTCATTGCAAGAACTCGCGCCAATTATACAAAAGCAGCTAGAAGCAGCTGATTTTGATTTTTTTCATTTAATAACAGTTCCATCTACAATATCCAATAGGTCCGGTCGCAGAACTCTACAGAACTCATGAACTTTTCTCTACGTGTTTGAAATTTTCAGTTGTAATTTTCCGTTTATTTCCGTACAAAACTTTCGTTTATTGTTATCACATGAACTATTATTAATAAATTAGTAATACATGATAATATTATACTTACTTTCAGCTGTCGATTTCATTTTTAAAATTTAAAATCGATCAATATATAAAGATTTGGCGTCCCATTGAACATAGAACTCGAAACTCCGGTTCTCGCGCGGCACGTCTAGCTGGATTGAGGGTTACCTTTCAACTGAATTACAATAGCAGGTATAGGGGATCGGCCCCACTGAGGTCTAGACTTCGACCTTCTGACTATTACTTAAACTAACCCATGACTCAAAATTCACGGCAATTAAATTTTATTTTTCGACTTTTGGCCAGCTTTTTGGGATTTGGCCCCACTGTGCGTCGCTTATACACTCAGCAACAAAATTAACGGCGCACCTGGCACTCGGCGAAATTTTGCCGATTTTCAAAACGCTGTAACTCAATGAAAAATTGTCGAAAAAAATCTTTCGGGGAAGCATTTTGAAGGTTGAAACTTCATCTTTAAGATGGTTTTTGAAAATTTTTCCTACGGCCATTTTTAACCCCATGGCGTAGGTTTGAGTGCCGGGCTGCGGAACGTCAGAAAAAACAAGTTTTTCAAAGTTCTGTACGGGGCGTTAAAAAAATCGAAGAGAACTTTCGAGATAACCATTTTGTAGCCTGAAATCTCTTCTTCAAAATGGTTCCTAGAAATTTGTTGCGCAATTTTTTTTCACCGAGTTATTCAACTTTTGGTGAAGCAATGTCAATAGGGCACTGATTTGGCGTTATCCAAGATGCACCGCGAGGAGGTACAGTCTACCATGTATCCCATGTGTGTGTGTGTGTGTTGTTTAGGATATCTAAAGTTCAAAATCGGGTATTGTCACCTCTACTTCTTATCACCGCCTGCAAGCCTTCTCTCATGTTGATGCAACTCGTGTCATTCGACAGTGTTGTTGGAGTTTGCAGTCGACGAAGCATTGACTTGAGACCGCCCGCTGGCGGTGATAATACGTAGGCAGACACCTATACACACATACGCGCGCACACACGTGCAAACACACACACACACACACACATGGTAGACTGTACCTCCTCGCGGTGCATCCTGGATAACGCCAAATCAGTGCCCTATTGACATTGCTGCACCAAAAGTTGAATAACTCGGTGAAAAAAAATTGCGCAACAAATTTCTAGGAACCATTTTGAAGAGGAGATTTCAGGCTACAAAATGGTTATCTCGAAAGTTCTCTTCGATTTTTTTAACGCCCCGTACAGAACTTTGAAAAACTTGTTTTTTCTGACGTTCCGCAGCCCGGCACTCAAACCTACGCCATGAGGTCAAAAATGGCTGTAGGAAATATTTTCAAAAATCATCTTAAAGATGAAGTTTCAACCTTCAAAATGCTTCCCAGAATGATTTTTTTCGACAATTTTTCATTGCGTTACAGCGTTTTGAAAATCGGCAAAATTTCGCCGAGTGCCAGGTGCGCCATTAATTTTGTTGCTGAGTGTAAATGAATCGTTTTCATATGGTTTCTATCGGTTTTCCATAAAATTGACTTAACGATTTTGTAGAGAATTGATCAAGGAATACGCTCATATTTTTTTGAGAATTTTAACGCGTGGTATTTGCGTTGAAAATCACGTTTGAATAATATATTCGTTTATAACAAATAGAATTGTTACCGCAAAATTAAATAAATATATTATAATAGTGTCATTCAATAGCTTTGAAATGGTTCTTAGATGAAGTCTCTAGGATGAATACAATCAAAGATATGACCGTTTGAAGAGGAGTATGTTTTCGATTTTTGGCTCTTTTTCCTGAATTTCAACCCCGTGCAACTTCCCATGCAGGAGTCCCCAGAGTTGGACAAAGGAGCCAGGCTTGGCCCAGCACCGGGAACCCAGCTACGGCGTCCCTATATTGGCCCATGCTTGGATCATAACTGAGTACTCAATCTTGGCCATTCCTATGATTAGCCAACCTTGGGCCAAAACTGGCTAACCCATGTTCGGCCATTCCTATGGTTGCCCAATCTTGGACCAAGACTGGGAGACCCAGCTTCGGCCATTCAATGGCGAGCCAGGATTGGCCCAAGGATGGGTAACTCAGCATGAGCCGTTACTGTAGTTTAAGACTAGAATTGTGACGAGGATTTTTGGAAGGTTTGTGCGGTTTACGACGGTCGAAATGAAAGTCAATTCGCGGAGGCATATATAAGCGCGTTTCTTTGCATCAAAATAAACTTATGAATATTCTCGAAATTGTGTTGTCGTGTGTAACGTTTTCGTAAGGTAGGCCGAAGGCCAACGCCATCTCTGAAGTTCGCGCTGGTCCAAAACCTCCGAGCGCTCAGAAAACCTCTCTCACAAGTAAAGTAACATCCCAACGTCAATAGTACCCGTGAATATCGAGGCATCATTCAGAGAGAAATTTATATCTTTCTAAGTATCAGGCTAGCCTGTGTTTAGTCTGTTGTCAATTTTGGAAAACAGACTTCAATGTAATCTAAGAAATGATCTCCAAGATTATTAGAAAAACTTTATGTAATATAAATATCACATAATTATACGAATAATCAAAAAATTATTTATTTCATTATTTAATTATTACTAGCTAATTATTTTGCTCGTTCGCTCGCTTCGCTCGCTCACTCGTTTGGTTTTGCGTTGTCCCTCACTCGCTACGCTCGCTCGGTTGTCAGTAGTTTTGCGTTGTTCCTCACTCGCTACGCTCGCTCGGTTATCAGTGGTTTTTGCGTTGTTCCTCACTCGCTACGCTCGCTCGGTTATCAGTAGTTTTTGCGTTGTTCCTCACTCGCTACGCTCGCTCGGTTATCAGTGGCTTTTACGTTTTTCAATTGAAAACGGATAACACACTAAGAAAAAATGTCATCACACTCTCAGCCGATAGTACTTCTTTATGCTTGATAGAAAAAGTTTTCCAACTTAGATCTGAATCATTAATACACGTATCATTGGTCATAGAAGTAGGGGAGACCGGGTATGGTTGTCTCACGGGTTGGTTGTCACAGCGGTCATGACACAGAACTGAACGAACGAATAAATTTATCTATCGGCATCGGAGGATCACAAGAGCAACACCACCCTCCTTACTTCATTTTAGTCCGCTCCGAAATGCCGTGACGCAGATATGTGCGTTTGATTTTTTCACACAGTGAAAGTAATTTTTTATGTATCTGTGTCGAGTCTCCTAAGTATACTTAAATTTTGTATATTAATATAACTTTTCGTGTATTTATAACGTTAAATGTGTGTTTCATGATATCATTATATGTTTTTTTGAATATACATTAAATTGAATTCTCTTTGGAAGGTCATGTTCTAAAATTTGTATTGGGGCAGGTTGTCTCAGGTTGACGGGGGCTGGTAATCACATGTGACGACCAACACCATACACGTCTGCTGTCTTTTTTTATTGACTTTTTGGGTTTTTGCTACATGAACGTTTTTTTTTTTAATATTTCAATTTTTATGATTTTTAATATTTAATTTAATTTTTTTTTCTTGGGTACAATTAGCTACGTACACCATTTTGTTTTCCACAAAAATATTTATTTTATTTTATTAAGCGTTTCTTTTTATATTCCCCCCTTGATTTACCATGTGACTACCTACCCCAGACAATGTGACGACCATCCCTGACACGGGGTTAAAAGTCACACTTTTCTTTTTTCACAAAAATTGTAATATGTCCTCGATAGATAATGTTAGAGAAAAAGTCTTTATTTCTTTTTGAGCTAGAATAAATACACTATCCATTGATACATACATGTCACTGCTAAACTGAAAACATGGGTATTAAAAATGCAAAAGAAAAAAAATGTGACAACCATACCCGGTCTCCCCTACTATCGCTCAATGGAAACCAACGAGAAGGTGGTGCGGTTTCTTCCATCGGGAAGGCAGGAATTAGGAGGGGATGGTTAATAATGTGTTTGGATAGACTATTGTTTTCAAACTATTCCAATACAGTAGAACCTCCGGCACTGTTGCTAGTCGGGTCCGACAACCCCCGGCACTGTCGCGTATTGGCCTACTTTTTCCCGACTAATCGGAAGCAAGTACAGGACCGTAGAATTAGCTTGATAGCACCCGAGGTTCCGTAACATACATTTGAGGTTATGTACGGCAAAAATTATTGAAACATACATATTGAATGAATGTTTGTATTGTTACGTATTATGTATCTTATAATATTTGAATCGAAATGGATTCATGGAAATGAAAACGTTGAGGGGGGACGTCACCCAGAACAGGAATTTTTCTGTTGAAACTCAATTTTTTACCTATTGTTCAGCAATAAATCATCGACATCGTATGTATTGTCTTTGTTATATCAATGGGATAACCAAATGCAGATCTATAAGAAATGCAAAGCTCTATCTCTCAAGTCTTATAAATTGTGTATATCAGTCGCTGTATAGTCCCACTTGGTTTCACACCAATTCTGGAACGTCTGCAGTCCTTGCAAGGCCTGATGCATTGACGGTTCCTGAGGGCTTGTATCTAATCAATCGGTATTTGCTAGATTATTGTAGTCTGGGTCATCTTCCAGGCCATCATCCCCAGCTTCGTTTAATGAATGCCCTTGCAGTCTGAAATATATTTTTCATTGATTAGGATTCTGTCAAAAAAATATATTTTTTAAAGTTGATGTGAAAATAATAGAATTCCAGATTTACCTAGTCAAAATTCGATCCGCACTAAGGACCTTCCATCCTGTTTCGCCACAGTCTTCTTGCAGCCAAGGTTGAATATCAATATAGGTCAAATTTGTAAAGTCTGTGAATCTCTGAATAATACTAAGAACCTGAAGCGTTTCTTGGTGGCATTCATCATTGGTAACTTGTACCGCACGATCTTTTCCCAATATTGGATTCCACGCATTCCTCAGATTGTGCTCGGTTAAGAGACTCCAAACATGTGCTATGTGATAGCAACTGTCTTTTAGTATCTGTCGCTTAGCTGCTTCAAGAATACTAACATCATCTTGATTCAACAGAAACTGTAGGATACAGGCTTTTTTGTACAGTCTTTCGGCTTTTTCAATTACGCCTCGGTCCATGGGCTGTATTAATGCTGTTCCATTCGGAGGCAGATATAAAACCTAGGAACACAAACGAATAAAGTTCATATTAAAAATTCTGATTTCCAATAACACAAAATATATCATTCATATTTAGTTCATTTAATTATTGATCCGGAGAACAGATTATTGTTAATTACCTCAAAGTTTTCATCAACACTGTTCAATTCATTCGCAGTAGGATGCGATGGCGCATCATCCAATATTAGAAGAACCTTCTTTGTAGTTCCTGATGCTAATTGATACTCTTTCATTCGTGGTATGAAGAGCTTGACGTACCATTCCATAAAAACAGTCCTGTCCATCCAACTACTTTTCTGCCCCATGTACATAACTGGTAAGTTTTTGACATTTTTGAAACATCGAGGTTGTTTCGACTTGCCTATTACTAAGAGTGGTATTCTGTGTGATCCTGATGCATTTACGTATGTACATACGTGTCTACGTGTCTACGTATGTACATAATAGATACAGGTTCATCGCGTGAAAGAAACCTAACCTCTGTTCAAGTGTGGAGATGCCAACCTTTTTTCAACCACGCAAAAAAGTTAAAATTTTGTTTACATCGGTTCATATAATTGAAATCACTTTTGTACACACGAATGTGATAACTTAGCATACATATATGGAGAAAGTTGACCGGTGTCACGAATTTGACTACTATGTATATGTATACACGGGCCACGCTAAGGCGTCACGGTTATAATCAGTAGATGCGGTACTGCTACAAGGGCATGGTGGGGGTACCTAAGCGACAGTGCCGGAGGTCAGACAGTGCCGGAGGTGACAGTGCCGGAGGTTCTACTGTATCGAACTATCTCGGGCAAGTAAAAATTTTCTCCCGAGTCAAATCGGTAATGTGACATGCTCGCGCGATTTGTTTGACATACTTATAATTGAAATGAAATTAGTCTAACTAATAAAATAGATACACTGACAAAATCAGTCATTCCATAGAGATAATTTTTTTATTACGATGAAATGAATCCTCGTCAGCAGCAAATTTTTTAGCGCTTAGCCACATGAGACTTTAGCGGCTGATTTTGTAGCGCTTAGCCATATAAGACTTCAGCAGCTAATTTTGAGAGCTGCACCACAAGAGCCTTCGGCAGCTGATAGCTTTTGTAGCGCTTAGCGACACAAAGTGTCAAGCAGCTAATAATTTAAGAGCGAAGTCCGAGGTCAGATAGTATGACAGTGAGAAACACGCAGACATGTACAGTAGGCCGGAGTGAAAAAAATCGAATTTCGCGGATCGTATTCTAATAGTGCGGGAAAGTTATGTCTTGGCATCACTCAAAACTGTGCCAAAGGAAAAAATTTACAATAGATATCTTCTGTTCTGGCAAACGCCCCAAAGTTTTGAATTTTTTTAACACGGGGTTTAAATGGAGAAAAAAGGCAAAAAGACAAATTGGCACTGAAAAATTCGTAAAAACTCTCTGGGTCGGCCGATTTCAGTCTTCCTACGCTTATTCGAAGTGGAAAGAATATAGATTTCGTTTGACATTTTGAAATTCAGAATATCTTTCTTAGTTTCAAAGATACACGCGTTTGAAAATCGAGTTTTTCCCGAAAAAACGTTATTTTTCAATTTTCCATCTTCTAAAGTAAGTAAGATAACAAAACGTCAAACGAAAGCTACATTTTTTCCGCCTCGAATAAGCGTAGGAAGACTGAAATCGGCCGAGCCAGAGAGTTTTTACGAATTTTTCAGTGCCAATTTGTCTTTTTGCCTTTTTTCTCAATTTAAACCCCGTGTTAAAAAATTCAAAACTTGGGGGCGTTTGCCAGAACAGAAGATATCTATTGTAAATTTTTTCATTTGGCACAGTTTTGAGTGATGCCAAGACATAACTTTCCCGCACTATTAGAATACGATCCGCGAAAAGTGACCTTTTTCACTCCGGCCTAATGTACAGTCAAGCTATAGTGCTCTGAAAAAAAGTGTGACATCCGGACATCCCTTTTCGAACTTTAATATTATATATGATTTAACTAATGGCCAATTTTTGGCAATTAAATTTGGGCCAGTTCTGGCAACCACGAATGGGCTAATCCTGGCAACCAAGCATGGCCCAGTCTTGACAATGAAGTCTGGGCCAGTCTTGGTATCCAAGCTTGGCCCGAGATTATCATTCCAGACTTCTACCAAGGCTGGGCCAAGACTGGTTTACAAGCTTGGGCCAGAGTTCTACAGAGTTGGGCCAAGCCTGGGCCAAGCTTGGGCCCGTAGTACTTTCCTCTATGGGTTGGAAAATAGGGGCAAAAAAAAAAAAAATCGTTTGATGAATTTATTTGTTCCATAGAACCCGTAAAAAAAAATGATAGCGAAATCGGTAACACCGAGGTCAAAAAGCTGTCCGGTCTGCCGTCTGACGTTGAATTGCTCATGGGTGTAACAGATCCTAAAGTCAAGAAACAAAAGATATGTTTCTTGGATGAGATAATTTCTAAAAAATAGCAAAATTTAAAACAATACTTTCCCTTGAAAGTAGTATGATCACGAATCGATTTCCAAGATTAAAATATGAAATAATTTTTTATGCAAGTTAATTTAATCACTAGAAACCTCCTGCTGCAATTTGTGGTAGATCGATCGTTTAGTATGTTTGATGAGAATTAATTACCATCTAGGAAATAACCCAGAGTCTTACGGGCAAATCCCATTCTTTGGGGTTTTTATGTTAGATCCAAGATTAAAATATTGAAAAAAAAAAAAAAAAAAAAATACCAAAAACGGGGGAAAAAACCAAAATTTACGACCAGCTATGAAAATTATTGACCGTTTGATACTTTAGTTATAAATAATTTCGGTTTCTGGTGTTCGGGAATGGCGTTTCAAGTAGATACGGCGACGTTCCGTTAGTGGAGTGGATGAAAGCGGGAATTTCAAATCTGGTTTTCCCTACCCTGGGTCACGAGCTATTTATGAGATCGAGTTTGTGGATTAGAAAAAGGGCAGGAAAGTTTTCAAAATTTAATTATTGAAAACAATAAGAGGATAATTATGCATTTAAAAATTTATTCAATAAGAAGTAGGACAAGGGTATACAATAATGTGCCTTAATTTACTTCAAAATATCGACTCTCTCTAAATCTTTGGTGAAGTTCAATCTGCCTCTCGTTTTATCACAAAATATTTTGGTAAATTTACGAAACTGGATTCAAAGCATTTGGTTTCCTTTCAAGGCACTTTCTTGTCTGAGAACTCTTCTTAAACCTAAAAAACTTAAATAGAAATATTTGGTATTAATGTTTTCACGCTACTCAGTCTATTTCTAACTCTCAAATTTGCACTTATATCGTGGTTGACTGGCCATCCGCCATGGTGAGAGTATATTTAGGTTATAGTATGCATGTATATTGAGGGGCAAATATTTCTTTATTCATTAATTACAGTACCGTCCATAAGTTCGGGATCACTTTCCGAATTTTCGATCGAGACAAAAAGTCGAATATCTCGGTCAAAAAAAATTGTAGCCTAATGGGTCGGGTGGCATTCAAAAGTGGAAAGCACCGGCTTCATTTTTCTTCCCTAGTCAATTTTCCGAAAAATTTTCCGCACTCGCCCTGGTAGAAATTTCCTGGTTGTTTCCTCGATAATAGAAAGGCCCCGACCGGGCTGAGTCGAGGCGTGCCCGGTAAGGGAAGCCTAGCTAGTACCTAGCTAGTACCTAGCTAGGCGCGCACGAATACGCAAAAATTCTGTAATGCTATTTTTTGAATACTCATTTTTTCAATACTCATTGTTTGTGATACATTTTCAATGATCTAGATATTTTTTATTTTAAAGTTAATAACTATAACGTTTGAATACTAATTTTTATTTTTGAATTTTATCACACCCATATACCTACAGGCAGTACCGAACTGTGATTTGAATACTCATTTTGTGATATATTTTTAATGTATCTTAATATTTTTTATTTTTAAGTTGATAAGTCATGTTTGAAGACTCATTTTTATTTTTGAATTATATATATATATATATATATATATATATTATACAGGGTGTTACAACTAACTATGTCACCCCGACGGGTGGTGATAGGGGGGAACTTAACTAACATTTTCGATATAGGAACCCATGTCCGGAAAGTTGACGTTACCTTGATATGAGGGATTCAAAGTTTTCAGCGAACGCCTGCAACGCTTGCTCACAGGCGCGGCGAAATCGTCGAGGATTTAGAAATAATCCAAGTCTAATTCAACTATTTATTAACAACATAATAAATCTAACGCAGTGTTCCAAATATCACAGAAAATAAGTATTTTCGTCGCTAAGGGGGGACTCCGCAGGTTTTGTTGAAAAAACCACGTTTCTGCTCTTGAAATCACGGAAAAACATCCAATCGAAAATTCCTGACAGCAATTTTTTGATTATAATATTATGTGTCTTGAAAAAAAAAATGTCAACCTCCTGCGATGAAAGTGTATGCGCAGGAAACCTTTTGCAGCGAAGCGACTGCGAAGAAAATGCGAAAGGTTCCCTGCGCATACACTTTCATCGCAGGAGGTTGACATTTTTTTTCAAGACACATAATATTATAAATCGAAAAATTGCTGTCAGGAATTTTAGATTGGATGTTTTTTCGTGATATCAAGAGCAGAAACGTGGTTTTTTCAACAAAACCTGCGGAGTCTCCCCTTAACGACGAAGATACTTATTTTCTGTGATATTTGGAACACTGCGTTAGATTCATTATGTTGTTAATAAATAGTTGAATTAGACGTAGATTATTTCTAAATTCTCGACGATTTTGCAGCGCCTGTGAGAAAGCGTTGCAGGCATTCGCTGAAAACTTTGAATCCCTCTTATCAAGGTAACGTCAACTTTCCGGACATGGGTTCCTATATCGAAAATGTTAGTTAAGGTCCCCCCTATCACCACCCGTCGGGGTGACATAGTTAGTTGTAACACCCTGTATAGGTATATATAATATAAACTGAATATATAAACATATGATATATATATATAATTGCATAAATCTTAGTAAATAAATATAATTCTGTCTAGATGAAATGCGTCGTAACTTATAGAAATATGGAGGGTCATTCCAAGTATTTAAATCAGGAAGTGTAGGGACTTTTTTCTACATGTTATAAAATCGTTTGGTTGAACGTTCCGTTTGTTGAGTTTGTTGAGTTTATTACGTGAATCCAATTTGAAAAATTGTTACACGCATAACTTAGTAATTACTTAGTATTAACTCCCCGCACCGCGCGCCTCTCGCCTCTACGAGCGACCCGCGCTCCGAGGCAGGCTGCCGGCGGGACTTCCACGCGGCGCCACTACGCGGCGCATAGCGATTTCGGTTCTCGCGACAATAACACTACGAGCGCTGAATAGATAAGCCGGCATCCAACCACCTTGGTATACGACCTGACGGGCTGACGTATATCGGTTAGCCGGAGATATAGGGGAGAGTGGGGCAAGACCGGCAGTGTGGGCAAAACTGGCACCAAAAAAAAAAAAAAAATGACCTAATGGTATTTTCGAATTAAGGCGAGTCATATGAAACGCCATACCGAGTGGTTCCGCTGAAAGCGATAAAAATTTTGGAGGGTGGGGCAAAACCGGCACCAAAAAAAAAAAAAAAGCGGCTAAATCGTATAATCGCGATGAGGCGAGTAAGAAAAATCTGTATTTAACGTATCTCTGCTGAAAACGATAAAATACCGGGAAATGGGAGAAAAACCGGCCAGACACTCTCTCTAATTTCGTCGAATCTTCTAATTTCTAGAAAACTGTACACAGAAAAAAAAGATAGCTTGAACCAAGATAGAAAATTTCTTCGAAATTTTTTTCTTGAACCAAAACAAAAATTTGTATTTGATTGGAGTGAAAAATTCTTTGGATCCAGAAATTATTTACTTCATGGAAGACATTATTTTTTTCGTCTGAAAAACTAATTCCTCAAACCAAGAAAAAACTTTCTTGGGACAAGAAATATTCTATTGGTTAGAGTTAGTGTTATTTTTGACTTTAATACGATTTAGCCGCTTTTTTTTTTTTTGGTGCCGGTTTTGCCCCACCCTCCAAAAATTTTTATCGCTTTCAGTGGAACCACTCGGTATGGCGTTTCGTATGATTCGCCTTAATTCGAAAATACGATTAGGTCACTTTTTTTTGGTGCCGGTTTTGCCCCCACTGCCGGTCTTGCCCCACTCTCCCCTACTTACTAGGTCACAACTCAATAATAAGAGACACTAATTGGGACCTCAGTTAGGCTGAGATATCTGCGAAAAAAAAAAATTGGAGAGCCCCACTACCAAATATTGATGGTGTTTCGATATTTCTATTCCATTGACCCATACATCCTATTGTGCAAACTACCGTTACAATCGCCTAATTCAGTCCTTATATATCGACCATGCCCAGCTATTCAATTCGGGGTTCTGGTAGGGAAAACTGACTAGGGCCCGGTCGGTTTAACACGACTAGTGACTAGACGGGGCGAGCGTTACGACCCCGGCCGGGTACTAGACAGTTTTCCTAGCTAGTGATACACAGGATACACAGAAGACTAATTCTGTGTATCCTGACCACAATAACAACATTTTTCTATGACAACTTTAGAATACACGCGTATTTATCACTGACATCCCATTTTGTCCAGTTTATCGAACAGTGATCCGACTCGTAGATTCGTGCGCCACGCCATCTCTGAACCGTCACCGATACCTCAAAACTCTCGAAAACAACTAACTCGTCATCATTTCGATCGATATATATCGCCAAGTGTCAAAAATACGCGTTTTTCATACATATCTTTTCTATTTCAGCATAAAACGGATATGTTTTGGGCCGTGCGTGTTCGTAATTACCCACAGAATTGAGCGACGTATTTTGTTTAATTGATTTCGGTGCCCAGGCAGAGATATTCCGTTTAATAGCACATTTTTTCACGATGTTTTCAGGACTGGTGGAATTGCCTAGGAAAGCACCTTAAGGGTAGGAGATACTGAAAACTGCCCATCCGAACCAATTGCTATTTTCAAATGAGGTTTAACACACATGTTTGCCAACTCAAAACATAGACATTGTTCAAATTTCAAGTCATTTGAAACAATAAGTACAGAGTTACTCCTCATAATGCTTCTGAAATAGCCTTTATTCGAAAACCTTCCATGAGTCTCAATTATTTTTTTATCTTTCTGGGCTTGCACACACATATTTTAGGATGCCCAAGCCACAAACCCACGTCGGTTTTTAGAGATAGCTACGATACTTTGATTTAGACACTTTTTTTTATGAAAAAAAAAATTTGTAATTTCAATTATTTTTCCTAAAATCCGTAATTTTGTCTCGATTTCCAAAATCTGACGTGGGTTTGTAGCTAGTGTGTGTAGTAGGGCTGTACGGTGTAACCAGCTTAACCGGCCAAAACGGTTAACCTGGTTAATTAGCCGATGGCTTAACCGGTTAACCAGCCAAGTTGGCCAGACGTTTAACCGGCTAACCGGCCAAGACGGTTAACCATTTAACCGCGGTTAACGGTTGAATCGGCCAAAACTTTTTCAAAATTTTAAAATTTCCCAATTTTTGAAATTTTCACAAATTTTGAAATTTTAAAATTTTGAAAAAGTTTTTGGCCGATTTAACCGTTAACCGCAGTTGAATGGTTAACCGTCTTGGCCGGTTAGCCGGTTAACCGGTTAAGCCATTGGCCGGTTATCCGAGTTAACCGTTTTGGCCGGTTGACCGGTTAAACGTCTGGCCAACTTGGCCGGTTAACCGGTTAAGCCATCGGCTAATTAACCAGGTTAACCGTTTTGGCCGGTTAAGCTGGTTAAACCGTACAGCCCTAGTGTGTAGGAATGCACCCTGAAAATTGCAGAAGTCTTCGACAAAAACTCAAACGCATGGGACTTTTTCGAAAGGCAAAACCATAGTTCTGAGATAAATCGCTTTGAAGTTTTTTTTCAAATTATTCACAAAATTCAAGATTTTCATTACTGCATGAACCAAACTAGTTTCAGACGAGATTGCTAATAGTTTTGAAGCATGTGACGTTAAAAAAAAAAAAAAAATGCTCCCACAATATTTGAGTGAAATTCACATTTTCATCATGCATTTCAGAAATTACGATTTCAAGGAAGTTGGAAAGCATTATAAAGCATATAAATTATCACAACTTGAAAAAATTTAAACATTTATATTTTAGCAGTTCGGTTGATATAAACTTGATATAAACTCGATTGACTACATTTTGGTTCAGCGGAGGACATGAAATCTGGAAAAATCATGAACTATATATATTAAAATAGCACTAATCAACTGTAAAAAGACTGAGTCACTAGAATGTTTTCTCCGAGTTTTCTCAGAGCGAAGCAATGATTTGAAAAAAATTATTTTTTATTATTATTATTTTTATTTTTTTTTATTTTGTCATCTCACGTGAATCACTTGAGTGTGATAGCCTGATGGAAAAATGCATCTCAAGTTACTTATTTTCACAAATTGAAATGGCAATAACCGAAATATAGGAAAATTAGGAACGTCTACTGTAACGTATTATACGTTTTATTGAGTAAACGGGGCTTAATAAATTTTTTTTCGGTTCAAGGATTTGTGTACGTAAAGATAAGGATTCAAATAACACTTTTCCGTAAAAAACCGAAAATCTATTTTTTTGAAATTTTTTGCAGAAGATTCTAATTTTTCAATGTGTTATAGTTAAAGTACCTAATAATACTCCTACAAAGTTTGACAGGGGGTTATCGAGCAAATAAGACAAAAAACCAACCTTAGATTCCCAATATTTAACACATAACCTTATGGCGAAATCCCATTACGAACGATTTAATGAGATATTTATTATACGTAAATATTAGAGATCTTTTCCAAAAACGAGTTGTATATAGTATGCATTATGAGGATTTTATAAATGGCAAGAAAATAGTATTTTATCGGAGTCTGCGACAAAATATTCAGAGTTGAAGTGATAGAATTTCAATTTTACGTGATGGTTTGACGGAATTGAGATGTTTGGCGACACTGCGACACGTCAGTTAATAGCTTACATCAGAGAGCTCCGTCCGCGTCAAACATCATTATCTCATTGGGGCATTATGGCTTTGTTTAAAATTAAAAATATGTAAATTTAATAATTTTTAACGGGGCCGAACTGAAGTACCAATGAAATTCGGCCCTCCGTGGAAGAAATTGTATTGACAATTGAACAACCAATTTGTCGAGAAAGTATCAGATAATATATTCACAACAAAGCGACTTTGTTTGCAAATTTTCATAGCAGCTTCTCAGAGTTTCTGAGGCTCATAATAGTATATTATGTGGCATGCCCGTAAACCAAGTGTTTTTCGGCGAGAAATCATTATTCGAGTCAAAAACGGTTTACGGGTGCGCCCCATACTGTATTTTTTTCGAAATAGGCATGAAAAGTCACTTTGACGCCTGTTGAGATTCACTAGACGAAGAGTGAGGTTATGGTGCGATCTGTCGCGCACTTCGAAGCCCGCATCGAAACTGCCGTATAAAGACTTTATACGGCAGCTTTGGAATGCGCACTTCGAACTGCGCATCCAGACTGCCGTATAAAGACTTTATAGGGCAGTTCTGAAACCAACCGTATAAAGTGTTGGGCAGGTCATGCTTTAAATAAAAGATTCCTTAGATATAAATGGATATTATAAACTTTATTATTACATGTGGAAAATTCTTTTATACATGAGAAAGTTAACGAACGTATATAGGTCTACTGCTCAACTAAAAAGCTGCGCAGCAGCGACGAGAGTAAAATGGCGTCTTAAGGGCGCGAATGTTTGAAGTACATTCTTTTACAAATATCTAACACTTCCCCTTACTTTAACATTCCCATGATGCCGTTAAACCTAAATCTACTATATATTGATTATGTTTAATCTTTGGCAAAGGTTTGGTCAGAATGTCTGCTACCATATCGTTTGTTTGTTTGTATTCTATCTTTATTATTTTATTTTCAACAGCATCTTTAACGAAATGATGTCTCACATCTATGTGTTTTGTTCTACGATGATGTTGACCATTATTTATTAATTTTTGTGCACTCTGATTATCGTTGTACAGTGTTATTGTTTTCTTATCATTAAGTATTTCCTCCATCAAATTTCTGACAAATATTATCTCTTTGGTTGCGTCGCTTATGCTTAAGTATTCCGCTTCGGTGCTTGACAATGCAATAGTTTTCTGCTTTCTACATTCCCAGCTTATTGCACCACCTCCTAACTTAAGTACTAGTCCGGTGTATGATTTCCTATCTACTAAATCACTACCCCAGTCTGCATCTGCAAATGCCTCAAGTTTATTCTCACCTTTCTTAAATGTTAACGAGTAATCAATTGTCCCTTTCAAATATCTTAGTATTCTCTTTGCAACTATCCAATGAGATTCATTGTGACAAGTGTTAAATTGGCTCAATAGACTCGTGGCATATGCAATGTCTGGACGCGTGCATACAGCAAGATATAATAATCCTCCAATCAATTGTTGGTAGGGATATTTTGTTTCATTTACTTCAGACTTTTCTAGTTTTTCATTTAATGCTATCGGCGTTGCTATCGCTTTTGCCTCTGATATACCAAACCTGGTCAGTAAGTTTTTTATATATTCACTTTGACATAAGCTTAACGTTCCTTCTGATCTATTTCTGGTTACTTTTATTCCTAGACAATTCTTTACTGGTCCTAAGAATTTGACCTCGAATTCTCTTTCTAACGCATTTACAAGTGTTTGCTTCTGAGCTTTTGAGTTACTTAATATGAAAAAATCGTCTACATACAACGCAATTATTATTAGTTCCTCCTTGTTTCTTTTTATATAAACACATTGTTCAAACTTTGATTGATTATAACCATTTTCCTTTAAAACCGAATGAATTCTTTGGTTCCAAGCTCTGCTGGCTTGCTTTAAACCATAGATGCTCTTTTTTAATAAGCATACTTTATTTGATCCCCCAGTTTCAAATCCAGTGGGTTGTTCCATATAAATTGTTTCGTCCAATTCACCATTTAAAAATGCTGTCTTTACATCTACGTGATCTATATCCATATCTCGTTCATTTGCTATTGCAAATAACAGTCTTATGGTCGAATGTCTAACCACGGGTGCAAAAGTCTCTTCAAAATCCATACCGTACCTTTGACTAAAACCGCGAGCTACTAACCGCGCTTTATGATTTTCAGAGTCATCAGATATGTTCTTCTTAACCTTGTAAACCCATTTGCATTTAACTACATTCTCTTTCTTAGGTCGATCAACTAACTCCCAGACTTTATTTTTAATTAGTGAATTGTACTCTGTTTGCATAGCTAATTTCCAATCGTTATGCCTTTCGCATGTGATCGCTTCGTTATATGTTAGTGGTTCGTTCCCACTTCTATTTTTCATAAAGGATACTATTGAAGTCTCGAAGTTTTCCATCCAGCTTGGCTTGCGTTTTTCTCGAATTGGCCTTGCATTGTTAACTTCTCCTTGAACAGCTTGTTCTTCTTCAGCGTCGAACATTTCATCATCTTCCTCGTTCGCAGTGACTAGTGTATCCGAACTGTCATCGTCGGGTTCATAATCCTCCGATGCATCTTCAGGAAAAGATTCTTCCCCTGAATGTATACTTATATTTTCAGGTTCATTATTGTCTTCATCAACAACTTGTACATTTTGATGTTCATTGACTTGAATCATGTCTGTGATATGTGTTTCTTCATTCTTCTCCTTTGTATAATCTTCCAGGAATATGACGCTCCTCGCTTTTATTACTCTTCCAGGTTGTGTGGGATCTGCCAGTCTATATCCTTTGGTGTGATCACAATAACCCACCATGATGTACTCTTTTGATTTAGCGTCAAGCTTTTTCCTTAGCTCATTTGGTATGTGGGCATAAGCCTTGCTGCCAAATACTCTTAAGTGAGTTACATCAATTCTTGATCCAGTCCAAATTTCCTCCGGTGTTGCTCCTGGAACCGCTACCGTTGGACTAAGATTCTTCAGATATATTCCTGTTGTCACAGCTTCACCCCAATAGCGTCTCGTCAATCCTGAATCCTGTAACATGGTTCTCGCCTTCTCTATTATAGTACGGTTTAGTCTTTCGGCCACCCCATTTTGTTGTGGCGAATATGGAACAGTAGTTTCATGAATTATACCGTGCTTGGTGAGATAATCTTTGAGAATCCTGTTACAATATTCTGTACCATTGTCGGTTCTTAGCTTCTTAATCTTTAAATCAGTTTGGTTTTCTACCAATTGTTTAAATTCAACGAATTTGTTAAATACCTGATTTTTTGATTTTAGTAAATAACCAAATGTTTTCCTTGAAAAATCATCCGTGAAAGTGAGCAGGTAACGGGCGCCACCCCAGGTTGACTCCGTCATGGGACCACAGAGATCTGAGTGAATTAACTCTAATCGTACCTTGGCTCGCTTTGCGATGCCTTTTGGGAACGCATCCCGCCTTTGCTTCCCTTCGATGCATGGGACGCAATTCTTGATATCTCCTTCATCGCGAAAATCAATTCCTGTGACTAATCCTTTCTTCATCATTACCATACTTCTCTGACTTAGATGACCCAATCTTCTGTGCCATGTATCTTGGGATATTGCCATGGCAACAGGATTTCCAGCTTCAGTTGTATATTTTGTTTGTCCTTGACAGTCTGGTTTCATAGCTTGGTCCAACCTGTATACGCCATCTACGTTTGATGCGGTGACTTGGCTAAAACCTTCAACTTTACATTTATCTCTATCATATATGCGACATTTATTACTATCAAATATCACTATAAGTCCTTTCTCAGTCATTTTGCTAACTGAGAGCAAGTTTGCTGCAATTCCAGGAACATACATCACATCTGTTATAGTTTTTTGAATATTATTGTTTAGTTCTACTTTAATTTTTCCTAAGCCTTCACTCTTCAACTTGTGATTATTCGCAACAGTAATTTGTTTTGGCTCGATATTAGAATAATTTGAGAACCAATCGTGGCGCATGCTCATATGAGCTGTGCAGCCGGAGTCGACATACCAGTCATTATTGTTGAAAACTGCAGCGGATAAAGCAGTTGTCAATAACAGCGATTCTTCAGGCTTCTTGTTGTGATCTTCCTTCTTTTTCTTCAGATCACGGCATTTTGGCCTAATATGGCCTTCCTTCCCGCAGTGATGACAAACTACCTTTTTCTTTGGACCTTCTTGTCTCCTTGAAGCCTTGACGCCAAATGCAGTGTCGGTTGTTGATCCTGATGCTGCATCAGTTCTCCGGTAATCTTCCTGCATCAGTCTAGCCTTCACTATCTCACTCGAGATCACCAAGTGTGTTGCCTCCAAAGCCATTACTAGTGGTTCAAATTCTGGTGGCAGACCTCCCAGCAGGAGCATCGCGACCTCTTCGTCATCCACTTTATGATTTATATCCGCTAGTTCTTGTACGAGTGAAATCACACCACTTACGTAGTCACCCATAGTTCCAAAGTCTTCATACTTTGTTCTGAGTAATCTTCGTAGGAGACTGAGTCGACGACATAGACCCTTGTCTTCAAAGGCTGTTTGAAGGTTTGTCCATGCATCTTTGGACGTTGTAGCCTCTCTTATGTACGAAAAACATGACGGTTTTACACTTAGACATATTCTTGCGAGTGCCTTTTGGTTTTTAGTCACGTCTAGATCCGTACCGAGCACACAATTCCAAAGTCCTTCCAAGGTAAGCAACATTTTCATTGAAAATTTCCAGTTGTTATAATTTTTGGTTCCTTCGAGTTTCTCGATCGTATGCCCCATGCCTCCAACAGTGGTTTGAGTTTCTGCCATACTGAGGTGATTTGAATATATTTCTGATTCATAAAACACTGACAATAGTTTATGCAAAAACTCTATACCACGAGACCGGCTAACCTCAAAAAAGTTCGATATACTAGTCGCTCGAAATAACTATTAAACACTTTTAGCAGTCACTCGACTTTATGCTATTTTGGTTTAGAACTTTACTGGGCCCATAACCTGTTGGGCAGGTCATGCTTTAAATAAAAGATTCCTTAGATATAAATGGATATTATAAACTTTATTATTACATGTGGAAAATTCTTTTATACATGAGAAAGTTAACGAACGTATATAGGTCTACTGCTCAACTAAAAAGCTGCGCAGCAGCGACGAGAGTAAAATGGCGTCTTAAGGGCGCGAATGTTTGAAGTACATTCTTTTACAAATATCTAACATAAAGTGACACTTTGTGGATCGAAAACAGGCGTCAAAAAGTGACTTTTCAATGCCTATGCCGAAAAAAGAAATGTATCTGGCGGCACCATTAGTATAATAGTAATGCGCAACTGCTCGGAGTCAACAATATACTATATTATGTGCCGTTCACTATTACCCTTATAGTCAGTGTTGTTGGAGATCGCACTCTAAAGTGATCAAATTCAGATGTATAAATCACAATTACATACAAAGTCGGATGCGGCGAGTTTGAGATAACGGCACTTTCTACGATCTCATAAAGTTTGAAGATCACAAACCGTTCATCATTTTTAAGATACAGTGATACAATTATAGCGGGAGGTGAAAAATCGCTTAAAAGACGAATCTTAGTATTATTCAGTACACGAGTCTCTGAGATGGTTGCACCCACTCGCATCCCAGGCCGCGGCTGGTCCAAAAAAATGATTTTTTTTTTTTTTTTTTTTTTTTATTGCCTGGGGGTTGATTCTGTAACTTCATAATTGCAAAATAGCTGCAGAAAACAATGTCAATCCATGAAATAGAAGCAGCTCATTGGCAGCCGCCTATTGTTTTTCATGATTTCAGTACTATTTTGCCGTTATTTCCGCTACAGAATCAACCCCCTGAATCGATAGATAAACTATCCAAGAATATATTCACAAAGTTACAGATGCCAATCCGAAGTATTTTCGGAGATACAAAGTCGAACGTAGAGGGGCGTCGAGCAGGTGCGCGAGCACCCTCTATCTTTTACTTCGAATTTCTTACCGGAAAAAGGTTCAACGGTCTCTCAAAACAATACTTACGGTTTGTAGTAGTGTCGTGCTGAGCCAAAATCCCGTTTGTAGAAGTATAAGAGTGTATAACAGCTGTCTGTTACGTGTTTCTACATTGAAGCGCGTTTTCTCGACTTTTCAATTTTCCCGATTCTGCTGATGAATTGGCGGGAGTGATAGCAAAAAAACTAAACGACCTATTGACTCGAACCAAAATTTGTTCTCTTCAGTAGTCTAATGCCCGGTTGCATAAGCGTGGGTTACCCAAAAGTTTGAATAACCTCCGCAGATACTACCCGTTCAATCTACATGGACTGTCAGAAGTTAACAGCGATTCATGACAGCTGTCAGATGAAAAAACGGTTGAATGGGTAATATCTGCAGGGTCACCTACGGGTTATTTAAAGCTTCGGGTAACCCACGTTTATGCAACCGGCCATAAGTGAACTAATAAAATTCTTGACAAAAAGTATTTTTAAATAACTTTCATAACACGTTAAAGTGACTTTTTTGTTGTTACAAAAACACATTTTTTTTCAAACCTGAAAAACTTATAATTTCCCGACTATTTCAACTTTTTCTTAGTTCACCCAGAAAAAAAGTATATGATCATTGGAAATTTTTGAAGTTTTTTCGTTTCAGACAAGAATTACGAACTGCATCTCTCCCGCCAATCGCAAACTGCAATGGCAAGGCAGGTGTTTATTGGATGAAATAATATGTTGTTCCAGTTTCTACTAGATGAATTATAGTTAATCAATATACAGACAGTATCGATTATTGACTACCAAGGAATAGATATAGTACCTACTATCAAGAGATTAGTACTGATCATAGTGCAAACAGTTGGAAAGTAACTCCGAAGTAACTCCTAGCGTTGGAGTATTACTAATAACGGCTGAATAGTGGCCATATGTCCACACCGGTCACTTGGTACGGATATCAATAACTATCAAAGTATGATATCCGTGCTCTGATGCGCGTACAAACGAGACCGGTGGCATGGCGCATATACTAAAATTCGTTTCAAACGAGGAATTTTTTTTTTTTTTCAACTGCAGATTAATTGCAGACAGGTTTTCGAATGACATTGTTATGTTTGGCTAAGACATAGTGATATTGGTGCTTCGGTATTCTGCAGTGCATTTGGAATCGCACTATTCTTCAGTATATTTCATCGGAGCTACAGAAGCTTTGGTAATAATCAGAATATGTAAACTTGATATAGTCAAATACCTGCCAGATTTGTAGGTACACGAGGCATTGTCTTATGGTGCAGAAAAAGTAACCTTTTTTCGAATACAACGAACATCGGATGATAGCGCCGACTTATTTTGTATAAACTCCTCAAATACGAAAACAAAAACCAATTTAATGTTGACGTTCGATAGTAATTCGATAATCTACAATCAAGGTTGTTGAGGTGGTTCTTTACCTACAGTCCCACCAAACGTGGGTTTCGGAGCAGATTTTGAATACTTCTCGACGCGGAAAAAATCTGAAAAAATCAAGCATGTAGAAGATCCTCGGGAGATTGATTTTGCATAATAATAATTCAAAAAAGTTATCAACAAATTGATGGAAAAAAAAACTGTTCAAGAAATTAGCCGGTGACCCAACTTTTTTTTCAGGTGAAAATGATTTGTCAATTTTTCTGAATACGTATGAATTTTTTAAGAATTTTGGAAAATTTTGGAAAATTGCGTTTTTTCAAACGTTTTTTCATACTTGACAAAACGCAATTTTCGAAAATTTAACAAAATTCTTATAAAATTCATACGTATTTAGAACAATTGACAAATCATTTTCACCTGAAAACAAAGTTAGGTCATCGGCTAATTTCTTGAACAGTTTTTTTTTCCATCAATTTGTTAATAACTTTTTTGAATTATTATTATGCAAAATCAATTTCCCGAGGATCTTCTACAATGAGTCATTTCACATCATACCGGACACCTTTCAGACACTGTGATCTTGAAACTCGACACAATTTTTTTCACAGCTTCTATGAGTCAAATGAATGGATCAAACAAATTTCAAATTTTTTTATCTTCAATAGTTACAGAGTTGCAGGGGGTTGAATTTCGTCAAAAGGGGGCAAAAAACGGAAACACGCTGTCTTTCAAATGCTCATATCTTCGGTTCTATCTATCCTACAGACTTGATCCTATGTTCGTTTTGAAGCTCTTGGAACATACTTTTATATTATATTTTTTAAATGTTGGTATAGCGACAACGACTATTTGTTATAAACAATTATATTATTCAAATGCGATTTTCAAGGTGAGAACACGCTTTTAAAATTTTGAAAAAAATATGAGCATGTTCCTTCGACAATTTCCCGAAAGAAATTAGGTGAATTTTAAAATGGAACTCGGATGGAAAGTATTTTTTAACAGTGATTGATTAACCCATTGAGCGACCAACCTCGCGAAACTGTATCGGTGTGAGAGGAGTGGGGGGCAGCCAATGAGCGCGCCGTCTTTCGCTGTATTGGTAGTATGCGCATGTAGTTGTACGTTGGTGAAGCTGGGAGGCAGGGCCGTCTCAATGTGTACCGAGTCGCCCAGCGCGAACAATTTTCTTTTTCAATAAAAAAAACTCCGATCTGATGATAAGTTGTCGCCGTTTTTTTTTTTTAGTGTGAATAACAGTTCGGAAAGTTTTAGGAATAAATAAATATTACTGTGCGAGATGTGAGGGCCTCTTTTCAATTTTCAAATCGAGCTTCCAGATACGTTCCTGAGCGCGGCATCCTCACTACCGCCTGCAGTCGCTTGGCCGCAGAGTGGGGGGAGCGCTTGGTCGCTCAATGGGTTAAAAGAAAGTGGCGCCGCGCGACGCTGCTGGCGCGCCCCTTACGTAGATCCACGCTTTTGCTTAATCAATCGCTGTTTAAAAATACTTTCCATCCAAGTTCCATTTTTAGACTTACTTTTCTTTTAGGAAATTGTCCGAGGAACACGCTAATATTTTTTTCAAAATTTTCAGAGCGTGTTCTCGCCTTGAAAATCGCATTGCAATAATATAATTGTTTATAACAAATAGTAGTTGTTGCTATGGCAAAATTAAAGAATACCATATGAAAGTATGTTTCAAGAGCTTTGAAATGAGCACATGACTAAGTGTCTGGGATGGATAGAACCGCAGATATGAGAGTTTGAAAAAAGACGTGTTTCCCGTTCATGCCCCTTTTTGGTAGATCTACGGAAGAGGCGCGCTAGCAGAATCGTGCGGCGCCGGCGGGTGCCGCTTTTGCTTAATCAATCGCTGTTTAAAAATACTTTCCATCCGAGTTCCATTCTGAAACTCACCCATCTTTTGGGAAATTGTCCAAGGAACACGCTCATATTTTTTTTCAAAATTTTAAAAGCGTGTTCTCACCTTGAAAATCGCATTCGAATAATATAATTGTTTATAACAAATAGTCGTTGTCGCTATAGCAACATTTAAAAAATATAATATGAAAGTATGTTCCAAAAGCTTCAAAACGAATACAGGATCAAGTTTGTAGGATAGATAGAACTGAAGATATGAGCATTTGAAAGACAGCGTGTTTCCGTTTTTGGCCCCTTTTTGACGAAATTCAACCCCCTGCAACTCTGAAACCATTGAAGATAAAAAAATTTGAAAAATTGTTTGATGCATTCATTTGACCCGTAGAATCTGTAAAAAAAATCACAAAAGAATCGGAGACATCGAGTGAAATTTTCGATTTATTTTGTCCGGTCTGACGTGGAATGACTCAGATGCTTGATTTTTGTCAGATTTTTCCTCCATCGAGAAGTATTCAAAATGCTCTGAAATCCACGTTTGGTGGGACTATAGGTGAAGAACCACCTTAAATGAGCTTCGCTGTGTACATAATCGAAACTTTCGGTTCAAGTACAATTCGGACAAAAAATGATTGTCAAATTCTTGACCGAATTTCTTTGGCAACTATCTGGAATCAAAGATTTCATTTGTACGAAACCTTTTCTTCTGTGACTCCATGGTTGAAAAATTAAGATCGATACAAATTGTAAGCATTTGAGGTTTACATTTAGAAAAATCATATCTCTTTCAGATTCAGAATTCAAGTACTGAAACTTACAGAATCGTGTTCTTTTCTATAGTACTTGGGTATAATTTTTTGCGAAAAAAATCGGATGGATAAGTGTCGGGAGCTGATTGACTTGAGTTGGAACGCCCCATATGAATACCAGAACAGTATTGATCCCCGTTGACGACACGCTACCTTCAATTAAGGCCAAACTCTACCGGCGAATATTGAATAGGATTATAAGCACGTGCATCGAAGTACGGGTACGAAATTGTATTGCCCAACGAAAACGAAGGTTCGATCGGATAATTATTATTCGTGGGCTTGTTCTGCGGCGATTAAAATTGCACGCTACATGAAGCCGTTAATCGAGAGTCGTGGGAAGGGTGCAGTTGAAAATTGAAATTTCCCTAAACAAATTTTCCAACTGCAGTATAAATGCGGAGCTGTAATTTGAGCTGCGTAGCACTTCGTGACTCTCGCGTGAGCGGTCTCTCTGTGAGTTCAAGCGTAGGGCCTCTCTAAGTAAATGACAAAAAGGCGGGATTTTTGTGGTTCTTCGTGTCTCGAGCTCTCGAGCACCGGCAAGACTCTTTCGCGTAGCAGTTTTGACCTACGTCCACTTACCCTTCTTTTGCCAAGTTTGCTTTCTACCAGCCTCTTTCTCCCTTGCCAACGCACGTTAAAAGGTTTCCATCGTTTCTAAATTCGTGAGTATACAATTTGACCTAGCATTACTGTCTTTCCGTTGCAAACAGATGCTGCACAACTCAGATGCTCTGTTAAGGACCAAACGTATACAAGCAAGCAGTTCGCCGCGCAGGCACCTAACCAAATTCTCTAAAACTTCTAAAAATATTGTTAGATCAGTAAACTTACCACTGTGTTTATTATCAACTGAGCTGCTGTAAAATGTACACAGCAGTGTCTAGATAGACTCTGTAACTACTATCCAAACTCCAGTCGAGTCCTATACTAAATACTTACACTGAATTTAATGGCCAAATGGCGGATAATTGCAGAGGTCCCATCCAGAAAGCATCTTCCCAGGAAGTAAGAATTCCTGCATCTTCCATAGTAGGTATGTCTGCAGCAAACAGTGATGATTCTAATCAATGTATAGTATTTCAGTCTGAAATGTCGATCTGTAGATATTGAAATTTCGCACGTCAATAGAGGATGGACAGAGGTCGACGCTGTTGTATTTTCCAAAATTCTATCTCAGTGAGTCAAGGGTCGACTTCGAGATCAATGATTTATGTAAGTCACCTCGATGGAGTTCTTCTTCTCGAGTAACTCTTTACATAAATCATATTCGAGGGCGTTAAAGGAGGTTTGAAATAATTACTTAAAGAGCTTTGTAAGTCAAATAGGTTTAGCGGATATACCCTATTAAATTTTGTTGAGCACGTCAATTTTGTTATTTCTTATAAATCTTGCATCAGTTGTAACTCTTTGACGATTGGGGCTAAGAAGTTGCGGAAGCATTGCGAAAAGATAAATAAATTTGAATCTCTCAACAGGACTTTTAAAAAATATAACTTACAATTTGTTGGGGAAAGCCTTAAAGATCTGAAATCTATTTTCGATTCAGTTATGACTCGCTTAGTTTAGAAAAACATTCCAATGTGATCTACAAGATACCGTGTAAGGATTGGAATAAAACATACACAGGCCAAACAGGAAGACAACTTCACGTCAGAGAAACAGAACATAAAAAAAAAAAATCAAAGAGCCTGTTGACCAGCCCACGGCACTGCCCAATAAACCAACACGAATTGGAACGAATTGAGTATGTGCAAAACGGAATTAACACGAATTAAATAGAATTTAAAAAAATTGCTAAGAATTGACACACAGGTCTTTTTAATTCCATCCAATTCGTATTAATTCCGTTGTCCACATACTCAATTCCTTTTGGTTTACTGAGTGACCAAACACATTACCGACTTGGATCATAGATTTGACTATGATAAGGTCAAAATCTTACACGAAGAACCCAATTATAGGAAGCGGTTACTCCTGGAAATGTGAAACATAGTTGGTCATAAACAGTTGTAAACCTCAGACAGGACGTTGAAAAATTGAGCGAAACATACGTAAACTTAATTTCTGAGACAACGGTTTGATCTGTTATCCCTATAGACAAACGCCCTTACAAGTTAGACACCGTCTCTGATTGTCCATGACTATCTGTTCTCCTGTAGGCGACAATATCGTCAAATCGAGAATTCAATGAATCAGCGGTGTGAATTGGTGTTTTTCAATCCCTTGGGATTGTAAAATGGGTCTATTACAATCCCTTGGGATTGCAAAATGGGTCTATTACAATCCCTTGGGATTGCAAAGAGAAATAACTGCCCTGTTGCAGATTTCAGACTATTGAAATTGACAGTTGAAGTTCCAGAGCAAATGTCATGAAAAACATAGTGTGTGATACGGGATGAAACAAGGTGAATGCAGGCACGGGTGATGTCTGCCCTCGCCTTCGGCTTCGGGCAGACAACTTCACCCTGGCCTGCATTCACCTTGTTTCATCCCTTGTTACACAATATACTATTTTATCCATTGACCTTCATTTCCAAGAAATTCCGTTCACATCCAATACTGAGGTCAAAAAAATCCGTTCAAAATAAATAAATTTGACTCCAATTCTTGCATTCATAACCAATCCCTGTAACAGTCTACTATCGTGGTAGTAGTTATTGGAAATGAAGGTCAGTAAGAAAGTAAACGAACATAGCGTTAACGTTTCGGCCCGAGTGGGGGCCCTCCTCAGAGCAAGAACATTTAATACTGTCAAACGAAACAAAACCTAGGTAAGAAAAAGAGTTGGTACATAAAATAGTAAATATTCTATAGATAAGAGAAAAAGATATGTCAGACAAATTCTACAATAACCCAGAGCTAATTTATCCACGTGGGATTCTTATGTGTACTGTATTACAGGTTTATAACTACCTTAATTAAAAAGCCAAGTTGGAAAGTGAAGTGAGAAGTAAAAAACATAAAAAAAGACAGATTGCACATAAAATTGCAAACATAAACTCCCATTTTTCCATCCCTGTGATTAACGAAAAGAAGGAAAACAATAAGAATTCAAAATCAGGCACACATATACTCCTGTTTATTATAAACGCCTTATTTTGGAAATGTGTAACATTAATGTTAGCCATTCAAATTCTGTGAATTTGAGGCAAGATGTTGAACACCTTAGTGACATCTACAAATCGCTAATTTCCAACTTTTTACATTAAGTACACCTAGTGTGTCTAACTCTTTTTCTGGACATTTTGAGTTTTTTTTTTTTTTTTTTTTTTTCTAATTTGAACTTATAATCCTATTAGCCAGCTAGCTTAAGTTTTTGATTTCTGTTTTATCTATGACTGGACTTCCATCCGGTCTCTTTTTCTTCTGACGTTCTAGGAGTACACGTGTGCCTGATTTTGAATTCTTATTGTTCTCCTTCTTTTCGTTAAGGGGTTATCTAAGTCTCGAGCTTCATGAAACGTTAAAACTTTTCACAACGGTATAGCATTGAGGGACATGTAAGGACACGAATATAATTGATACCGTTTCAAAGTATACAATTTCAGATTCTATTCGAAAAAAAAAAAACAGTCGCTGTAGCATCAAAATTGTGGCCGTTGCAGCCACTAAAGTACTGGTCGGCGAAAAGCTGTGCTGAAATCTGCGACCACGAACCTGGCTGAACGGAGTATCCGAAAATAAAAAACTTGGGATTGTTTTGTTGGTCAAGGTACCCTTCAGGCTCCTATGCGATAGATTTTTGATCGGTTGTTCAATTTCCAAAATACAGGTAAAAACGTTACTCTAAATCAAGAAAACGGACTTGTCTCGTTAAAAAAATTCACAATTCTGCCAAATTTTAATCTATCCAAAATCTTTCGCATAGAAGCCTGAAGGGTACCTTGACCGACAAAAAAATCCCAAGTTTTTCATTTTCGGATACTCCGTTCAACCAGGAGCGTGGTCGCAGATTTCAGCACAGCTTCCCGCCGACCAGTACTTCAGTGGCTGCAACAGCCACAATTTTGATGCTACAGTGACCATTTTTTTTTTCAAATGAAGCTGAAATTGTACACTTTGAAACGGTATCATTAATATTTGTGTCCGTATATATGTCCCTCAATGCTACACCGTTATGAAAAGTGTTAAGGCCCATCCCTAGTCGCCCACCTCCTTTTAGT
The DNA here is from genome assembly GCA_943736025.1 of Tenthredo mesomela. NCBI lineage: Eukaryota > Metazoa > Arthropoda > Insecta > Hymenoptera > Tenthredinidae > Tenthredo > Tenthredo mesomela. Next base: position 16,545,451 of record OX031018.1, on the reverse strand, counting down.
CGAAATGTATCACATTTCGATTATTATCTGAGCCCAGGCGTCAAAAACGCAAAAAAGGCCAACTTAGCGCAAATTCCATTTCAATTCCGAACACATACGTCCAAAAAAATGTTCGTTTCGTGCGAAAATAGAGTCTACCCAGCAAATACAGAACTGCCGAAATTATAATGGCCCAGCACTGGCAGTGCTGGCAATGTGCTGGTGTAGTCTAGCCTTTGCTGCGCCACTACATGTAAAATAGCGGTATTTCGGTGAAGCTTTACCAGTATCCAACCATTGATGGAACGGTGTTGGTTACCAACTACTGATTTCCTGCAGGGCATTTTGCATCTTGCCACAACCGACTTGCCATCACTTGGCCGTTTTCAAACACACTTGCATCTGTATCTTGATGGCTCGGCATTGGCAACTCCGGCACTTTTCTACCGGCGTCCGGTCGTTGATTCGCCGGCGTACATAGTATAAGCTTTTCTGCTGACTGCAGTATTTCTAACACTTCCACCGAATTTACCGGAAAAAGAATGTTTCTATGCAATCGAACAAAAGTATATACTATTTAATCATCAGAAATCTTCGAAGTCATTTTTTTTTTTTTTTTTTTAAAGTACATATTGATGTAAATCCTCACAAATCAAAGTTTACCTATCGAGTCAAAAAGTGTTGAGTATTGCAACAGGCGACGTTTGGGTGCAGATCAACACTGGACATCATACGATCAACGAAGTTAAGCAATTTCAACTGCAGCCAGAATTCGGATGGGTGACCCACATGAATACATCTAATTAGTCTTCGGATAGCTAATTTCTAACATCCTGGGAATATGAACTTTTCTCTACCGCTCGAAAAAGAATCAACTTTTAGTGAAAAAAATATTTTTTGTCCGGATAATATCGAAAATAAAAAAAATCGAATGATCGGGTCACCGGCTGATCAATATTGGGCTCTTGTTGGGCCATTGACGACTGCCCGACAACCAATTTGGGCCGTTGCTGGCCCTGCGCTGGCTAACCGTTGGGCCGGTATAACACTGCCGGCACTGGCCCAGCTGTCGGCCACTGTGACACCAGGGTGCAGGGCCATCACAAGTCTTCCGGCAGCGGTTCGGCAACTCAAGTATCGGCATTCCTCCACCTAACTAGCAATGGCCCTGCACTCTGTGTTTGCTGGGTACAGATGGTGTTTACATTGTTCGCCGAGAAAATCAAATTCGAATAATTTTACAAAATTTTACAAAAAATAATGTTACAAAATATACTTTTGCCTTCTTCGCTATTCGCACCAATTGTTTTCCGTCTCTGTCTTTCCTCGCGCCGCTATGTCAATTAATAGGTGAAGTGGGGGAACGCTGCGAGCGAGAAACTGGGGGAGCGAATCTATTGGGAACGGACCTATTGAGAGGTCGGACTGTAGTAAATGAAAATTAAATTTTTAAATTGAGCTCACAAATTTCTCATAAAGTTAAAAAATTATTCAAACGGAATAGACATTTTCTTCCACTTCGTTTGAAAATTTCGAAAAACCATAAAATGGGGTTCGCATTCAATATTGGCTTATTTATTTTGATAAATCGGTTTATATCGAACAGTAATTTTGAGTCGACGGCGACTGAAGTACAGTCAAGGACACTGATTCTGAAGCACCGTATTCGAGGTATTCGAGCAACCGAACATACACGTTGTTTTTAATTGTCTTCGAATTGGTATGAAATCGAAGCAACCTCTGCTCCCGCGATAAATCAGTGCTCTTCTTTGCGCGGAATAGGGGACTTCTTTTGTTATTACTATTAATAAATTATTTCATAACGCATGCATGAAAAAGTTGCTTGTTTGGGGGTCTGGAGCGGTTATATTGTGGCACTTTTCTGACGTTTGAGTAGGTGATTCCAACATGAAACAATATTGCATGCCAAACGTGCGCACTGCGTTTTGCGCACATCGAGCGTGCACAACATGATTCTTGTTACGCACGGCGTGCGAACAAGAGCATTTTATAATCATTCATCCCTGTCGACGCGCTATCTCCGTGCATACTGCTGAATCGATTCGATGTTTTTGGTATGGTTGTTTACATTAACAACAGAGCCCCACGAGCAACTTTTCCTAACAGCGTGCGCAAAATTCTACTTTGTGCACGGGTTTGCGTGCGCAAAGTGCCTCTTTCCCGCATTGTTGAACTGGTAACGCCATCCAGTCGTGTAGGCTACGGCCGTAATTCCATTTGCTAGTTAGAGTTATCACAGAGTCGAGTTTTGCTTGAGTTCAATTGTTGATTGTTGATAATAACCGTTTAAGTTGCTTAGCGACCTTGTATTTGGTTGTTTTTCATTACTCTTGTGATCAAACTTCGCACAAATTTTTTTTATTCAATTATGCATTTTTAATCGTTTAATATTACATACGAGTTACCGATGTTGTCGAATTTTGCGCAGCTTGTTAGGAAAAATAGTATGCGCAACTAGTGCCAGGCGCGGACTGGGCCGCCGGGACACTGGGCATAATGCCCGGTGGGCCGGTGGGTCGGTGGGCCGGTAGGCCGGTGGCAAACAGATCATAATAATATGTGGATTAGGGTGGTAAAAAATAGTACATTTTATTCCGAGTGAGGAAAGGCTTTTTTGGCGAAACGAGAGGTTTACGGCACGAGCCGAAGGCGAGTGCTGTAACGAGGTTCGTCAAAAAGCCTTTACGTACAAGTAACGATCATTATTTTTCATCAGGATTGTCGAGAAATCGCGACGAAGTTGCGATTTTGAGGTTAGAATGATGAAAAATCATTTATTTCTTTTTTTTTTTAAGTCTTATCATCTCAAAAGTTTCTTTCAGGTATAGAACGAATTCTCCTAAAAGCGCAGCTCAATATCTCAACTCTACGAGACGCTCAACGATTTTCCGTTTTCCCATATAAATAACACGTAAAAAAATTTTTTTTTCGTTTTTTTGCACGTAAAACTCTGAAAAAAAAATGTTATTCCAATTTCGAAGCACATATTTTCATAGGAAATTTAATTCTCTACAAAAAAGCTCTGTTATATTTTTCTCGTAGTCTTAACAGATAAAAAGTTATCAGGCTTTCAAAATAGAAAAAAAAAAAAAATTAAAAAATTAAAAAAAAAAAAAATTTTAAATTGAAAAAAATTTAAAAATTAGATTTCCTACAAGAATATGTGCATCGAAATTGGAATAAAAATTTTTTCGGAGTTTTATGCAGAATAAACGAAAAAACATGACATGAAATATTTATTTTTTCGTATTTGCTCCTTTAACGTAGTTGTTCGGGAAATCGTATTTATCAAGAAAAATCTGAAAATTAAACCACAGCTCAATAAATGTGGCATCTACGTGTGAGTGAAAACTAGAAACAATTGACCGTCACAAACGTGAGATATTTGCCATTAAAAATGATCCTTTCTGTACATGCAGCATAGGAGCGTAAAGGAAAACCGTCGGAAATTAACAAATTTTACCATTATTGTATTGAAGGGATATTACCATCTTCTTGAAAAACTGACATCAATTAGAATGATATATTTACTATTATGCTGAAAAATTCGGAAATTGTTTACCGCATAGTTTTTCAGATATTGGTAATAATTGAGTTATCGAGTCGGATAAAGTCATAGAGTGAAAGCGAGGTAGGCGATAGTGAGTGAGAGAGCAAACAATAGCACAAACTATATCTCGCTGAACAACTACCTTAATAACCTATATGGCTATATTACATAGTTTAATGAAATTCCATCAATAAATAGAATAATTCATATTCATCAACTCAACAAAAATATTTCCCTTGCATGGGCCGGTTTCATCAATTTGCCCGGGCCGGTTTCATGACGCCAGTCCGCGCCTGACTAGTGCGCATAGGTGTCGTGCGGGATTCACCTATTTTGCGCACTAGTTGCGCAATCTACTATTTTCATGCATTTGTTATAAAAAATAGCGTTCGATACTCCCGCGAAGTGAGGCGTTTAGGGTTGTCCGATGTCTTCAGCACTCACCTTCGTCTCGGCTGCCGCCTCGACTACTGTTCGTGCTGAAAACATCGGACACACCTATAAACGCCTCACATTTCGCGCTCGTATCGAAATCTACTATTGACAGTTATGTGCATTAACGTTCTCGGGGGGGGGGGGGGGGGGGGGGGGGGGGGGAGAACGAAGTCCCCTATTCCGCGCAGAGATCACTAACTTATCGCGGGAGCAGATGTTGCTTTAAGGGGGGAAACACATGGAAACGGTCAAAAATGACGAGGAATTTCGGGATTTTTTTCTGAAGTCAGTACTACACCAATCGTTTTCAACTTTGGAGGCTATTTTATTTGATATTCGAAGACTTGAAAAACATTTTTTTCAATGGAAAATAATTATTCATCAGCTGACTGCAACCAATTGTGGTTAAACGAATTTTTCCCGCGACGTCAAATTGCGGCAGCTGTAGCTTTTTTATTTTTCATCTGAATCAAAAATTTCAAAAACCATTAAATTCTATATGAAAGTACGCTGTCGATAAACCTAAAAAAAAGTTAAAAATGTTGAATATTGTAAAAATGGCGGCACTCAGAAAAAAAAGATCGGATTTTCACCGAACATTTTTATGCAAAATGCATTTAAAAAATTTTTTTTTGGAGATATTGGAGGTTTATCGACAAGGGTTTGCAATGACGTGTCTAAAAAAATTTGGTTGAAGTGAATCGGATGATCGAGAAAATCGCGTTTAAAGTTTCGGGCAAAGGAAAATCAAAGTCTGGTGTCTGGTACCTTATAGGTGTTTCAAGGCTATTCCGCTATTCCGGGACCATAAAGTGGACCTTCCTCGTAAATAAAAAAAAAAAAAAAAAAAAAAAGAACGAGTGGGTCTCCCGGCGAGCGGCGTCATACCTACCTACTCCGCGCGCGGTCGCTCAGTTCTCCGGCCATAACATCGAAAGTATTCATGATATCACAACGAAATTTTCAGAGAATATTCTGAAGATGTTGAACTATCGATTCGTGAAATAAAAAAAAAAAAACTTTTTTGAAAAAATTTCCATGTGTTTCCCCCCTTAATTTCATACCAACTTGAAGACAATTGGAAGCAACGCGTATATTCGATTGCTCGAATACCTCGAATACGGCGCTTTAAGGTCTGCGCGCACTACACCGCTGCGATCCGAACCGAAGTTTCATTAACATGCTTTTCTTATGTTTTTTATGTTTTTTATTATTTATTAAAGCATGTTAATGAAACTTCGGTTCGGATCGCATCGGTGTAGTGCGCGCAGACCTTTAGAATCACTTTCCTTGACTGTACATTAGGGTGGTAAAAAAAAAACATTTTTTTATTTTTTTTCAAGTCTTATCATCTCAAAAGTTTCTTTCAGGTATAGAACAAATTCTCCTAAAAGCGCAGCTCGATATCTCAACTCTACGCGACGCTCAACGATTTCCCGTTTTCCCATATAAATAACACGTAAAAAAATTTTTTTTTGTTTTTTTCACGTAAAACTCTAAAAAAAAAATGTTATTCCAATTTCGATGCACATATTTTCGTGGTAAATTTGATTCTCTACAAAAAAGCTCTGCTATAGTTTTCTCTTAATCTTGACACATAAAAAGTTATCAGGTTTTGAAAACAAAAAAAAAAAAAAAAAATTAAAAAATTAAAAAAAAAAAAAAAAAAAAAATTGAAATAAATTTTTTTCCGGAGTTTTATGCAGAATAAACGAAAAACATAACATGAAATAGTTATTTTTTCGTTTCTTCTGCACAAAACTGAAAAAAAAATTTATTCCAATTTTGATGCACATATTCTTGTGGGAAATTTAATTTTTTAATTTTTTTCAATTTTTAATTTATTTTATTTTTTTTTATTTTTATTTTTTTTCCAAAGCCTGATAACTTTTTATCTATTGAGATTACGAGAAAAATATATCGGAGCTTTTTTTTTAGAGAATTTAATTTCCTACGAAAATATGTGCATCAAAATTGGAATAACATTTTTGTTCAGAGTTTTACATGAAAAAAACAAAAAAAAAAATTTTTCACGTGTTATTTATATGGGAAAACGGAAAATCGTTGAGCGTCTCGTAGAGTTGAGATATCGAGCTGCGCTTTTAGGAGAATTTGTTTTATACTCAAAAGAAACTTTTGAGGTGATAAGGGAAAAACTTTTTTTTTTTTTGACCACCCTACTGTCTACACCCCTGGTGGCCAATAGTTTAGTGCTAACGTGACACCGTCTTGCTTTGGCGCGCGTCGGATATTTGGAATCTCATGCTGGTCCATCATGTGGTGGTCTTCAACCTATCATCTCTTTTTTGTTAATAATTCAAGTAATTTAGCGGTCTGATTCAAAAATTTGTCCGTCTCGAAAAAATCCTCATCTTTAAAACATACCCAGAATTATGACATTTTTCATTCGATAATCAACGAATATTGATAATCAAAGGCACAAAAGTAAATTGGACGTAAAATTCCGAAGACATGAAAGATTTAAGAGTTGGAATCAAACTATTATCCTTACGTGAATCAACAACTGCCGCTCTTTAACCCCATCTAACAAATCATATACTTCGGTCATGTATAATCATCCTGTTTAGTTACTTTGCGAATCAAGCTCAGATGCGCCTGGATTCCATTTTGAGGGTTGTAAATGCTGAGAGGATTTGGGATAAGGGCGAAAGCAACCCTGAGGAAAGTTCCAATCGCTAGTCTCTAGGCCGGGTGACGTTCAACAGGATTGTGAAACTCGAATCAAAGGAGATTAAGCGTTTATCTTAATCTGCGGCTGAAACCCAGGGGCGGATTAAACAATTCTGCCGCCGTAGGCCGAACAAATTTTGCCGCCCTATTTTTGAGAGGAAATCATTACCAAGTAGTACATTTTGCAGTATTTTATTTTTTCCAATTACAACCTCTTTCGTCTACATTTTTTTTACATGAATCGTAAGCTTGAGGGAAAAAAAAAAAAAAAAAAAAAAAAAAATGGAAATTTGCCGCCCCAAAAAATCTGCCGCTCTAGACCGCGGCCTACTCTGCCTACCCCTAAATCCGCCCCTGCTGAAACCCCGAGGGGTAGCTGAGGGTTGAGCGTCGGCGCTGACGCGTGAAGCCCGGACAACCTACAGACTAGGTCAACAACTCGAGTGACCGCGGGCTTTGTTTAGTCTGAAATCTTTTTTCGTTTTGCGTTTATTAGATATCGAGTGATATAATTCAGTTGTTGCAGTTCTAATTGTCTTTGTGAGCATGCAACTAGAATCACAAACCAAGACCAGATCAATCCCACATCAGCTGAAGTAACACATGCAAGAAAGTAAAGGATAATATACAATTTTTTATTCATTCAACGTATTTTATTGTAAGAAGTATCGACTAATCTCCTTTCCCCCTTATACTAATACATGTAGATGTATACCGCGAGGACCAGGTGAAAGCGAATGGTCCATCCGCCCAGGCACCTAATATTTCGTATTGTTAGGGGGATAGCCACTTGTTGCACTGAAAATCCCTAGAGCGATTTTGGCCCGCGGTCGATGCAACCCAGCAACCATTGTTGATACAAGCCGGCTGACTGTCAATACATCGCGGAAGGTAGACATGTGTGGTTATTAGGGTGGTCCTTATTTGGGGTATGTTCGAATTTTTTTCGACGATAGTCCTAAATCAGTTCCAAATAAATCAGAAAAAACGCTTGCCAAGTTTAAGCCCTTAATATTAATATTAACCCGGCCCCCGCGACAGTCAAAGTTTTGAATGGGGAATTGCATGTATTTTTTGAAACTAAATACTGAATTTCCATAAATCCGATGATTATTGATGAAAAAATCTAAAATTTAGCATATTTGCACTTGTAGGATGTACAAAATGGTGCATTCGAAATTTTTTTAGATGATTTTATTCTTGCCTTTCAATGTGATGAAAAAAAAAAAAAAATTCCCTCAAAGTTAAGCATCAAAAGGTAAGAATATAATTATCTAAAAAAATTTCAAATGCACCATTTTGTACATCCTACAAGTGCAAATAAGTATGCTAAATTTTAGATTTTTTCATCAATAATCATCGGGGTTATGGAAATTCAATGTTTGGTTTCAAAAAATACATGCAATTTACCATTTAAAACTTTGACTGCCGTGGGGCGCGGATTAATATTAATATTAAGAGCTTAAACTTGACAGGCGTTTTTTCTGAATTATTTGGAACCGATTTAGGACTATCGTCGAAAAAAATTCGAACATACCCCAAATAAGGACCACCCTAGTGGTTATGTTCGTTTATTTGAAGCCACGGTGTAAGATATATAGGTGGTTCGACTGGGCACAATGTGCTGTGATTATTTTAAGACAACTCGGCGAATATCCGCCAGGCGGCGTCGAGTCTAAGAGGAAACTAGCCGTATCTCAATTAGTAAGTGTACACCCTTGTACACCTTTGACCAATAGGCCTTTTTATCATGTGACGAGCGCAAGCGCAGCCGCCATGGTGAAATAGCGGTAATTCAAAAGTTTCGTACTGTTTTGATCAACGATGGCTGGGAAAGCAATATTATCTCCACAAACAAATCAATTATTGGAAAAAATCGTCGATGGTGCTTCACTTGTTTATAATTCAGTTGAAGCTCATAATTGTGAACAATTGAAAAGGTGGCTAAAATGTCATGGACGTCCGCAAAAAGGGAAAAAAAATGAGCTGATTGAGAGGTTAGGCATCAATATTTGTTTACTATGTAAAAAGTTATAAGAACAAAAAACATTTCAATTAACATGAAAATTACTCATGTGAATGGTTAATAAAACAAATCATTTAATTTCATTGAGTAGTGACTCTATCGTTCGAAGCCTATTAATTCATACCATATGTGAATTTATCGGACCAGGCGAACCAAATTTTTAAGTCTTCTAACTGAAGCTGACCTCTATATAGAGCGTGCAATCTTCAGATAGACCGAAAAAAACGGAAGTGCATCATAATTATTTTTTCAAGTAAAAATTCCTTCAGCCCGGGTTTGAACCGGGACCTCCGCATTTGTACTGCGACGCCTTGTCCAATTAGAGCACTGAAGGACTGGAGGAATCTTTACTTGAAATTCATGTTATTGTCATTGACCTTCTTAGTCCCAGGTCTGTGTTTATTTCATTGAGTAGTGACTCTATCGTTCGAAGCCTATTAATTCATACCATATGTGAATTTATCGGCAATAATTATGATGCACTTCCGTTTTTTTCGGTCTATCTGAAGCTTGCACGCTCTATATAGAGGTCAGCTTCAGTTAGAAGACTTAAAAATTTGGTTCGACTGGTCCGATAAATTCACATATGGTACAAATCATTTAATATTTTGAGACTATGCATGGCATTATTAATAAGACAAAAAAATTCACACTGAGTATTTTGAGTAGTAGTTATTATAAATAAAATGTAATATAACACGAGATAATAAATAACAAAAAAATAAATTTAATGTTTTAGGGTAAAAAATGCTATCAGGAATAATGTACCTGTCGACCCAACTGTTGACAAAGGAAAATGGCTGGACATTTTGAACAAACGTGATCAAAATCAGAATGTTTTGCAAACACAACAAATAAATTATCCTCAAATTTGGGAACCATTTCCCTCTGGAAATGTGCCAAAGAATTTCAACTATGGATCTATATATCACTATTTAGTCACATCATGCATAGATTAAGATAATGATGACAGTGATATTGAAAATCACGATAGTAATCAATGTTCAAAAATTGATTACAGCACATCGAAGTCGTTAAAACGAGGAAAATTGTACGTCGACAGTGGTCACGTTTTTGCAATTCTTCAAGGTGTAACAACTAGCAAAATGTTCTGCATGAAATGTAAAATTCAAGCGTCCTATAAAGTAAAAGAAATTCATAACGTTGCAGTTCGACCGCTCCTAAGAGAAAGAACGTAACTCGCGAAGCGCGCTAGTAACGACCTATCTCGGACAAAGCGCTAGTAAGAACGTATTTCGTGAATCCGGCTAGTATGAACGTATCTCGCCGATGCGCATAGTAAAGCCCTAACTCGGAAGTAGCGCTATACAAACGTAGTTGGGAAATTATTAGTAATAATAATAATAATTAATTAATGAATTAATAATTATTAATAAAAAATAAAAAATAATTAATATTAATATTTAAATATTCAATAATTATTTTATTTATTAATTTTTAATTAATTTATTTTAATTTAATTATTATTAATTATTAATTATTATTTTTTTTTTTAAGTTGCATTTATTCTAGCAGAATTTGCCAACTACGTTTGTGCTAGCGCTACTTCCGAGTTAGGGCTTTACTATGCGCATCGGCGAGATACGTTCATACTAGCTGGATTCACGAAATAGGTTCTTACTAGCGCTATGTCCGAGATAGGTCGTTACTAGCGCGCTTCGCGAGTTACGTTCTTTCTCTTAGGAGCGGTCGAGTTATGATTGATCCTTCAAGTGCCCGAGTAATTCACGGTACTTGTGACTGTAAGGCATCAAGTATGGGTAGCTGTTCTCATGTTGCTGCACTATTATATATTTTAATTCACGCAGTGTGATAATGGACGTTTTCGCGTGGGTAAAATCCCCATTTTCAGACTTTATGAAGTAAAATTTTGTACTATACTCGATGGAAAAACTTCTTCTGATCTCGTGTGATTGCAACACTCGCCTTCGGCTCGTGCTGCAACCTCACACTCGTCAGAAAAAGTTTTACCGCACTCGTATCGTAATGTACTATTATTGAATTATGTAGATGATTGTGACGAAGATAGTTTACCTTGCACTAGCAAATTATGCAGTTGGAATCAAGGTCGTAAGAGGAAAGAGCCACATAAAGCAGACGAACAGCAGTATAAAAATAAAAATGACATCACCAAACGCAAATCGTATGATCCTGGAAAAAGTTTGATAAAACCGATAGACAAGCAAAAAATTAACAATTTACTGTCTGATTTACAGTCAATAAATGCTAGTCGAAAAGCTCCTTCTATGTGGCAACTATTATTACAACCCCAGTATGACGATTATCAACTAGATAAACCAAGAAAGAGCCATTTAAAAACGTTAGCTTATAGACTAACTACTAATATGTGCAATAATAATAACGGACCTGTTGATATAACGTCAGGAGTTCAAGGCAATGATGATAAACGGTGGCAATACGGGAAAATTTTAATTACAGCTTCGAAAATTAAACAATTTAAGACTGATAAAACAACTGAACAAATTTTCAATCTAGTCAATTCTCACCTGTGGGTTAATGAAAATATAATGACTGAAGCTATGCAGTACGGCCAAGCAAATGAAGAAATTGCGCGTAAAAGATACAAAGATTTTACATCGAAAAAATTTTCTTATGAAGTGACATGTAGTGGTCTATGGGTGAATTCCAGGTATCCAGGGTTAGGCGCATCACCGGATGGCTTAATCACGGACCCGGTGAAGAATACAACAGGAGTGTTAGAAATCAAATGTCCAAAAATATTGGAAAATTATATTCCTACAGACTTGCATCTTCTTACGCCTCAGCAACGTACTTCATTTTGTTGTACTCTTGTTAGCCGAACTTCGATGAAGTTAAAACGAAGTCACCCATATTATTACCAAATACAAACTCAAATGGCCATCACTGAGAGGTCATGGTGTGATTTCGTTATTTGGACTTCAAAGGGTTTCCATGTTGAAAAAATGTATTATGATGAAATGTTCATCGACCCTGTACTGAAGCACGACAGTGCTTTTCATCAAAATATTTTGGCTCCAGAGTACTTTGAAATGAGAATCCCTCGGCGTTTAATACCCTTCGACTTGTCTAAGTAAAATATATCTTCCAAAGAATTTTCAAACTTATTTTTTTCAACATTTGAAAATATACATATCCTTTATCTTTTTATGTTTCTAAATATATAAAAAAAAAAAAAAGAATCATAAAAAAATATGTTAAATAAATATATTTTTGCAATAATTACAAATAGATTTATCAAAGTTAATATATATATATGGGCATATCCAAATAGAACTTAAAAATTGAGGAAATCGACAATATAAAAAAAAATTTCAGGGCACACCCACCGCAATTTTTTTATGAACTCTTGGAACAGTTATCTATTGAAAAAAAAGTGTGCCGCTGTAAGAAGTTGTCGGTACAGTATTCAAAAAAATTGTTCTTACAGAAATTTGCATGAAAAATGTCCTTACCGTCCGCGGTATGCGAAAATTCTAGCCCAGCCATGTATCTCAAGTTTTATCTCTCAATTTTACCCAGGAAATAAATGTACCAGCCTCCGCATGAATTCTGTAGAGTATACGAGTAGACAGAACATGCTCAGATACTTTGATATGCGGTTACACTTCCGAATAAAATAAAAATCACAATTTCTCCCGATTACTAGTTTTGTTAAAATGTTTTCCGGTTAATAATGAAATATAATGTCTTACTTTTCAATAGGTAGCTGTTCATTTAATGTATTAGAAGTAAAATAACCAGATTCATGAAGATTTTGATGTCGCTGGTACAGTTTAAACGTGGGGATGGTAAGGACTTTAGTGGCTGAGTTACAAAATCGTAGCGTAGAATTGTTCTTGAACTCATTGAAATCCGCTCAACTCATTCAAATTTGAAATACAATTCTATGTCATAACTATAAAATGTAAATAGTCGATTTTTAATTAAAATTAAAATGCACTCTTTTGAAGATAGAACGACGTTTTTTTATGTGAACTCTTAAATTACGCATCTTAGCCATAGATCACAGCATTAATGATATCTCTTTACAATATTCATAGAAAAATAGTAGCAAGTACTCAATTGCATTATCACATCGTTTTAGGAACGTAAAGTTTATTTAAATTCAACACACTTATTTAAAACATGGAAACAAAAACATTTTCGATATGATATCATCAAACTTTTGTCACTCGTATTGACGATTTTTTTTTTTAGCCTTTTCTTGTCGGTTTTTCGACTGCCCTTCACTTGGAAAGGTCCAGCTTCTAGGATTAAGTTCAAAATGGTCACAGCTTGGCGACTCTTTGCACATTGAACATGACAATGAGCGAAGGTACAAGGTGAAAGGATTTGAAGTTTTCCAAACGAGTTGATGGATTTTCATTGTGTTTGGGACTGGCTTGAGACTAACCGGAACAGCGTCATCAAATTCTTTTATAGCTTCTTCGTTGATTGTGAAAATTTTGGTTTTGCTACCACTATCATTAATTGCCCCTACCACGTCATCGGCACTGTAAATGTCCTTCTTTTTTATCAGTACTGCTCGATCGCATAGCCCCTTTACGGTTCCACCAACTCCATCCGCTGGCCCTTTACCATGACCAGCCTCTGAAAAGTTCCAAGTTGCCGCTTCCAATCCGTAAGAACGGCAAAATAATGAAAATAGGTAGAAATTGGTTTTGTTTCGGTACTGCGTTGAAGGGCCATCACTTTGGAAATGAATCACTTTCAAGTTCTCTTCTAGTTCCGCCTTGAGCATTTCCAAAACAGGTTTCAAGTACGCCCAGACAGCAGGAGCATCATGACGAAGGCTCTCCGATACAGTAGCAAAGGAAATGCATGTCGGGGATTCAGAATGGGGTTTCCTGAAGTATACGACTCCAGTATGAAGCGTCAGCTGCTTCTTTGAAGCCCCAAAATGTACAGCTTGAATTTCTTCATGGTATTTGCACAGATAGTTTTCGCTGAAATCAATGATAATCATCGCTTCACTCGGCTTTAACTGTGACTTGATTGTCGAATAAGCGAAGTATTGATGCGCTGCATTGTACATGTGCTCAAAAAACTTCGGCACGCCTTTCATACATTCCTCTGCGAGTGATTTAGTCGTTGCTGGGATTCTGTTCTTCGAACATATTTTGACATGGAAATTTTGTCCTTTTTTGCCAACTCTGTCGACTGGCGCAGTCTCCCACTTGTAAAACCATGTTCGTGTGTCGTTTTCTGGGATTTTTATCGAGTTCCTGCTACATTTAGAGCATACTCTGTACATACAGTTCTTATTGAGCACGTCACAGCACAGTTTTGCGGCAAAAGCTTGAGTGCCTTTCTCTATTATGATTTTTTCCTTGTGGAGCTTTTGCACCATAAACTCAAAATTAGCGTGTTTCACACACCTACAAGTATCTCGAGCAGCGTCCGGTGGCTTGATAACCCAGAATGGCTTCATACTATAAAAAGTAGATCGAGACAGTTTTAATTTGGTCTCCGTTAAAAACTTCTTATAGAGACTTTCGACCGTATCCACTAGGTATCTTTTCCGTTTTTTTACTTTCTGACGCGTTATGGTGTCTCGTTTACCCGGAGCAGTAGTACACACGTCGTCTCGTTCATAAAACGTTTCAATTGCTTTACGTATTTTGGCGGGTATCCGATGGTTGCCTAGAGTTTTTGTGGGAGAATTTGTTGAATATTTCGACGAACATCGGTAGGAAGAAACGACGTGCTTCAGAGCATTACGGCAACGATACTTCGCAAGAATTTTCCCAGAAAAATTACCAGCAAATATCCTTTTTTCTTTTTGAGTGCTCAAAGTAGATTTACAATGTTGAAGTTGCGTCACGAGAGCTTCACAGAATACAAGCCGCTCCTTCACCGCCTTATCACCTGAATCCATGATTTCTACAGCTCTAGTAGTAGGACTAGTAGTCAAAGGAACTTCGCAATCGTTCCTCTTCTTCAGCCTAAAATACCTTTTTTTCCACGCTTCAGTCTGACGTTTCGAATTACTCAGTAAGATTTTTTGTTTTGAAATTTCCGAATCTTCATAACGACGCCTTGTTCTCTTACTTATAGGCGTTGACTCCAATGAAGTTTTCGAAATGGATGACTGCAATAAAGACGTAGAAGAGTTGGTATCTCTATTTACTTCCTCATTCACTGAGTCCTGTACTTTCGATGCTCGTAACTTCCGTTTGCTCTCTTTCCACTGTTTTCGCTTTGCATTTCTCTCTCTAATCGTCATGTCAGCAATATTCTTCAGTTTTCCCTGGGTTTTTCTTCTTTGATTTCGAGCGATTTCATGTTCCTTATACTTCTGATGTAGAATAGGATCACATCTAATTTCTTCTCTGTGCTTTCGTTTCCGTTCGCGATCTCTCGCTTTTCTTATCTCTTTAGAATTTTCTTCAGTCACCTTCTTATTCTTTGGAGCAGAAGCATCGCAATTTGTTTTCTTCTTGGCAGCCTTTACGGTAATTTTTATTTTCGGATCTCGCTTAGCACCAATTTTAAGTGAAAGTAGTTCCTTCTTAGTTTTACGATCTTCTTCAAGTTTTTCGCGTTTTTTTTTTCTCTTTTCTATGTCTAAGTTTCGTTTTTGTCTTATCTGCTCTCTTTTTTCTGAAGTTCGCCTCAACTCGGCCTCATATTTGTCTTTCGTAAGTCGTTTCTGTAAGTCGTAACGGTCCATCGCGAATGCTAAGGGAAGAATAAAACATATATATAGAATGAAAGCAATCTGAAAAAGTAAAAAATAGTTAAAAAGTGTGTGTAATTTTTTATTCGCCCAATCGCTTCAGAATAACTTGAAATCAATATTCTAAAAAAAAAATCAAAAAATTAATGCCATAAAGGCATATCTTTTGGGACATAGGCCCTTTTGGTTTTAGGAAAACTGATTTTTTTTTTTTACTTTCTATGCGTTCTTCATGTTTTCAAAGCGATAGGCGAAGTTTGAAAAAACTATATGCCTTTTTGGCATTAGTATGCCATAAAGGCCTATAACGACGATATGCCTTTATGGAATTAGGGACGCGATATGTTTTTAAAACCATGAATTAGTATCACATTTGTGATACTAATTTACGGCCTGACAGTATTAATTCGCTCTTTATAGTAAATATTTGGAAACAAAACCAAGCGGTGGATGGTAAGGACACCGACGATTAACGAGAAACACTTATTTCTCGGATTTTCAAAGAGGTTAAAATACCCGCGCGATAATGAAACTTCGTAGAAGGCGGTATCTTATATTGGGGAACCCAAAAAAAATGGAAAAGTTAATAAATATATGTGCCAAGGGAGCTTTTTCCCCTTGGACGGTAAGGACACAATTTACAAACTTACCGAAATTTTGATGGTTTCTCCGTATTCACCATTACACATCACGCATCGCACTTGATTAACGATTGTTTTTAGTAACATAGGTGATCGTTGTAAACAACTGTGATCAAGGGCGATCCTAATCTTATCGCATATTCGCCCAAAAGCGACATCAAAACTGCGGACGGTAAGGACACGAAGAGCGCGGGACAGTTTTTAATAATTTTTAGTGGCGACATGGTTTTGAGCACAGTAAATTTACTGTTCCATATGTATACCTAAGACATGCCAAATTCTATATTTTTTTTTGTTTCATCATAAGCGACCGGCACAGGACTTTATTTTGTCATTAAACTTTAAAAGGCTGTGCCAGGGACAAGGACGGTAAGGACATTTCAGTGACTTTTAGTGAAATAACTTGTATAATTTCTTGATTTCGGGCCATCAGTCATATGCCTCTGGTTCAGAACATTATAAAGAGTCTGTTGCTGGCAATAGTTTGTCATATTTTATAATTTTGGTCCCTCAAAAGGCCAAGGGACACGCTTTTTCAAGTTCTATTTGGATATGCCCATATAATCTATAAAAAATTATAGCTAAACATTGGATTAACAAATGTTTTGTTTCATGAAATTTAAATTTAAATTTATGCGTCCAATAACATGTTCAACATATATGCGTTGTTTTGCAATTTTCTTCGTCAAGATTTCCTCTTGTGGAGTTAGACGGTCTCTTCCAGTCAAAAATGGAGGAATATTCAAATGTGCTTGCTTTGCTTCAACTATATCATGAACAGTAAAACCTCGATCTGCAAGTACTACATCTCCAGGTTGCAATAAGTCTGCAATTTTTGAACGCTTAAATATTTCAGGATCAGATATTGAACCCTCAAATGCATCAGACACAAAACTAACACATCCATTTGGGGTACACCCAATTAATACTTTAAAAGTGGTATGAGCTTTATAACTTGAATATAAATTACCTTAGTGTTCAAAATTTGACGGTGACTGACAAAAAAATTCAGCACAATCTACAATAACTCTAATGTTTCTGATAGACCAAAATATTTTTGGTAATGTTTCAGCTATAGTTTTTCTAGATGGAAACATAAATGGCTTTAATTGAGTGGTAAATTCATTATACAAAAAATTAATCCAAGTTGTACATATTTTTGAGACAAACCCCGTAGAAATATCGAACTTGTAAGCTAAATCTTCTATTAAATATCCCATGCGCAATCTCAATAATACCGAAATCAACTGCTGCATTGATGTTAATTTATATTTACTATTATTTTCGGAACATTCAGCCTTTGACTCTCGACTACCCCAATAGTCTAAGTTCTCGCAGGCTGGACTCAAAAATCTATGCAAAGCTTGGATTTGCTCAAAAAGTAGACTGGTATAAAAAATGCATTTCTTTTCATCATTACGAATTGAATTCACAAATTTTTCCATGGCTGAATTTTTCTGCAACTTAACCTGAATAATTTTATGACGCATCTTTACAGATTCAGTTTGAGTTTCTATTGTCCTTGTAAGTTGGTCAGTTCCTTCACAGTTTGTGTCCCTGTCCATTATACTCATCTCTGATGGTTGATCTGGTGATATTTGTTGAATAAAACAAGCATTGTCATCAATAACATTGTCAACCTCTTCATGAGTCGTCGATGTCTATAATAAAAGAAGAGTTTTAATTTAAATCGAAACGTTTTTATAACATTCATAATTTACCTGCTCAATGGTTGGAATGTTGTTTATTGCCGTTTTTAGAGGACCATTTTCTTCTTCCATATCAACTCTTTTATGCTTTTCAAATAAACTGGTTCTTACTCTGATCACCTATAAACAAGTTTGAGGTTATAACTCTGAAAATGTTATCTTTGTATAAATAATTATTCATTACCTTATTGATTGATTTATCAATTTGTTGGCATTCTTGATAGCTTAAAGGATCAGGATACTTTTCTGTTGGACCACTTTCTCCATGAAAATGTAGTGAACAAATATAAGTATCTTTGGTAACATCATCAATCGATCTAAAACCTCTGTCACTTCGGCCACATTTTTTCACCCATAATTCACATTTTGCACATTTTGAACATGTTTTAATATGAAGGATTCTTTCTCAAGTGGGCCACCCATTTTCGTCGTGGTCTCGAATTAATTTGATTATTTCCTCCAATGATTACCCTACTTTTTAGGAGTTTTGCTGAATTTTTGCAGATTTTTAGCACTGAGATATAGGAAATATCAGGAAAATCTGTTTATTTTACCTATTTATAAATTACTGATAATGAAAGAAAAATCAAAATACATGAAAGTTATTGTTTTTTCATCAGCTTTCCAGTAAAAATATTTTCAATTTTTATAGAATGACAGTTAGGGCTAAAAATGCCAAAAAACCCAGAAAAAATGCGAATATAGGTGGTTTTAAGTTTTCGGGCCGCTTTGATTTGGATGAAAAAATTCGAGAAAGACTCTCTCATTGCTCAGAGTTTACTGTGCAAATTTTATTATGGGACCGCCACTCTTTCCTAAGAAGAAAACATCCGAAGATAGCCCAATGATTGTTTTTGTTCGTATGACAACTTGGAACGCTTTAGGAAGGATGGTGGTCCCATAATAAGATTTACACAGTAAACTCTGAGCAATGAGAGAGTCTTTCTCGAATTTTTTCATCAAAATCAAAGCGGCCCGAAAACTTGAAACCACCTTTTTTCGCATTTTTTCTGGGTTTTTTGGCATTTTTAGCCCTAACTGTCATTCTATTAAAATTGAAAATATTTTTCATTGAGTAGTGACTCTATCGTTCGAAGCCTATTAATTCATACCATATGTGAATTTATCGGACCAGTCGAACCAAATTTTTAAGTCTTCTAACTGAAGCTGACCTCTATATAGAGCGTACAATCTTCAGATAGACCGAAAAAAACGGAAGTGCATCATAATTATTTTTTCAAGTAAAAATGCACTTCCGTTTTTTTCGGTCTATCTGGAGATTGCACGTTCTATATAGAGGTGAGCTTCAGTTAGAAGACTTAAAAATTTGGTTCGACTGGTCCGATAAATTCACATATGGTATGAATTAATAGGTTTCGAACGATAGAGTCACTACACAATGAAATAAACACAGACCTGTGGACTAAGAGGTCAATGACAATAACATGAAATTCAAGTGAAGATTCCTTCAGTCCTTCAGTGGTCTAATTGGACAAGGCGTCGCAGTACAAATGCGGAGGTCCCGGTTCAAACCCGGGCTGAAGGAATTTTTACTTGAAAAAATAATTATGATGCACTTCCGTTTTTTTCGGTCTATCTGAAGATTGCACGCTCTATATAGAGGTCAGCTTCAGTTAGAAGACTTAAAAATTTGGTTCGACTGGTCCGATAAATTCACATATGGTATGAATGAAAATATTTTTACTGGAAAGCTGATGAAAAAACATAACTTTCATGTATTTTGATTTTTCTTTCAGTATTACTAATTTATAAATACGTAAAATAAATAAATTATCCAGATATTTCATATATCTACGCTCCTGCCAGTGCTAAAAATCTGCAAAAAATCAGCAAAACTCCTGAAAAGGAGGGTAATCATTGGAGGAAGTAACGAAATTAATTCGAGACCACGACGAAAATGGGTGGCCCACTTGAGAAAGAATCCTTCATATGTACTTTGCCTGATGTTTTTATAATGTTTTTACGATATTGCAGACAAGGCTTTGGAAAATTTATAAAATAATATGTATTGGCTTTAAATGATTTATAGCGCGTATCACTCTTACATACTCCCAGTGCCGTCTTTATGCACAGGCCTGAAAGGCCCGGGCCTAGGGCCCCAGGCATCCCCAAGGGCCCCCTGCCAAGGAGTACTTGCTAAAATTTTGAGAAAGATATAAAAATTTCGAAAAAAAATTCCGAAAACTGTATTGAATATAAAAATAATTTTCAATATATTTACAGAAATATCGAATATCGGAAATGTTCTCTTTGATTCAAACTAACTAAAAAACTAGAGTTAAAATTAAGCCATCGTTTCGTAAAAATTAAGCCATCGTTTCGTAAAAATTTACATTACATATTCATTTCATGAGATTTTCGCCGCCTTAAGAGGGCCCCGCCCCGGCCCATCAGGCCTAGAGCCCCGAGGTCGATAAAGACGGCACTGCATACTCCACAACAACACCGTTTCGTTGTTCCTTTTCGTACAGATAACATAATAATAATCGATTGGAAAAATTTATTTTTCAATTTGGGATCTTCTTTTTTTATTTTTTTTTTCCAATTTTTGTCATTAAATATACTTTATTTAATATTTTTTTATTTTAATTATTTATACACTGGTACTTTAACAACTCTTATATGTATGTATAGGTAAAGGAATGTTTGGAGAACTATAGAAGAGTTGTGGAAGACAAAAATGTCTCAGTGAGACTAAAAACCGGTGCGTTACCTCATAAATTTGACTGTCAGCCTGACAGACGATGCGCGTTTTCGAAACCTGTGCGACCAGGTGTGCGTAAACGTCAGACAAGAAGGGTTCTCCAAGAAATCGAATCAGAAGCGCTTTCGAAGATAGAAAACATTGATCCAACACGAACAGCTGGGGACTCGGTGGCTCTAAATTTTTTGAATCTCAACTTGGTCGAAGAGGACATCGTGAACATCGATCATGACAAAGCTGCAGAATGTGGATATGTGTTTGCAGATCCCATTTCACCCTCTCCGAGTGCAGTAGCTGAAACTTTACCTATACAAAAAGATTTTGGTGTGCAAGTGAGTCTACTACCCAAGCTGAAGCCGAAGTTTAGAAGTAAAGCTTCTAGCTGCGTCCCTCTCATGCAAGATGCAAGTTGTTCGCCCATAAAGCTAAAGACAAATGTAGGCCTTCTGAAAATTCAACAAGAATCATCAGTGACGACATCCAGCAGTACCACATGCAACTTGGACGATACATTGGAAAATTGTACAGACTTCTTGCCTTCTGACGAAACTAGTGAAGAGGCTGTGAAACAAAGTGATCCTGTGCGAAAAGAAGAGATCCGAAGAATGAAACTTTTGATTATTGCTAGTAAACCGAAGATGTACTTGGGAATTCCAGATAATGGCTTTTTTTATTATAGAATTGCTTCACAATGCAACAGGAATCAAAGTTGAGGATATTTGTTTAACGCTATCTAAAATCAAACTGAATGACACGTTTGCGAGGCTTGGTGACGAGTTCGGTATTAGTAGTGGCAACGCCAACACAATATTTAGACGGACGATCCCTTTGCTGGCACACTTTCTTAAACAGTTAATCGTTTGGCCTTCAGAATCTTCAATAAAGTTGAATTTACCATTACCATTTCGCGCTAGATATAGTCGTGTCCAATCTATAATTGATTGTTTTGAAATCGAAATTCAGAAACCTGGCAACGCGATTCATCAGAGTGTGACTTGGTCAGAGTATAAAAAATGTAATACTCTGAAATATCTTATATCCTCTACACCGGATGGAACGATCAATTTTGTGTCCCAAGGCTTTGGAGGCAGAACGACAGACGCTGTGATTGTACAAGAAAGTGAATACCTGAATAAACTACCACCAAATTGTGCAGTTATGGCTGATCGAGGTTTCAA
Organism: Tenthredo mesomela; assembly: GCA_943736025.1. Classification (NCBI taxonomy): domain Eukaryota; kingdom Metazoa; phylum Arthropoda; class Insecta; order Hymenoptera; family Tenthredinidae; genus Tenthredo; species Tenthredo mesomela. Next base: position 16,523,793 of record OX031018.1, on the reverse strand, counting down.
ACACATAGAACCACACTTACAGAAAAGTGGATGCATTCTAATTCGGCCACCAAGTGTTGCAAGTACTGCGAAGCCAACCAAGGCAGAAGTTATGGAAACTAGACGTATCGCCAGCCTGAGAATCCACATTGAAAGAGTCATCCGTAGAATTAGAGAATTCGCTATACTAAAACCACATGCAGTAGTTCATTACTTAACCTTTGATGTATTGGATGAAATTGTAACCATTGCCGCAGGGTTAATAAATTTACAAACACCTATAATCAAACAATAATCATACTCTGTGATATATTTACAAGGATATATGTGATAACTTATTTTTAGAACAATGATGAAAATAATGTGTGTTATATGTTTCATATTCCAACTTTATCTATTTCATAACACGTTTTTATAATACCAAATATAATTTGTATATTATCAAAGAACTCTTTGTTCTTATTTTTTCATTGCTTTTCCTTTGCAGCTCTGAGAATAAGAGGGTATATATTCTCCTTCCAAAAAGCCATGGCCTTCTCTATGAGATCAAGTACAAAGTCTTCGTCATAGTCTACACAGATCAGTCTAATTTTATGACTCGTTTCAAAGTCATGATTGGCTACGCAGAAGAAACCCTTTTTTACCTGTTTCATGAACATCTGAAGCTGAATTTGGGCTAAAAATTTTTTGGCAATTTGGTGATTCGCTGTGATGTATCTAGATTCTGCTTGACGACTCATTGGACACTTGATCTCGACTACGAAATCATTTCCTACTCCATCGGGTGACGCGCCAATAACAGGGAACCTCGACCCGACCAGCAATCCACAATCTTCTATGCTTGTTTTCAACATGTCTTTCAGTAATTTGATAACTTCTTTCTCTAATCTTCGTCCTCGCTCCATTGCTTCGGTATCCCTGACTTTTGAACTTCCGATGACCTGCTATACCAAGGATCCGTTTTTTGTCTTGCAATGAGCCATTTCATATATCCGAGATGCCGTGATTCGTCCATATCGTAACTCATTCCATAATTTTGATTCACTTTGAGTTTGGGTTTCTATCCTAGCTCGGATGCATTGATCCACAGTCATCATGTTGCTTGCGAAGCTCAAAAAACTTTGTACGTCAGTGTTATCTGAACAGCTACAGAATTGGAGCATTATATTATGCAATGATAGAACCTTCGGTGAACCTTTGTTTATATAATGCCTTGAAATCTGACAGTCGAATTGCCTTTTCTGCAGTTCGTCTAGCACAGTTTTTAAAAAGTCTGTATTATCTGGTAGATCTGAATCAGCTCTGGGTGGCCGCAAATCTTTGGCTTTCAATGATCGAACATTTGCTGCAACTTGGGCTAAGCGGGGCTTCTTCCAGTAGCAAACAGTAGCTGTCGGCTCAGGCTCTTCGCTACGCCGGTGGACCCACATTAAAAAGGCAATAGTGTGTTTACAACCACCTTGAAATAAAAGCTATATTAGTAATTGGTAATCTACGTTTCAATTCAATAATACCTGCTGATATATAATATTACCTGCTGATGCCGCACAATCCTCACAGGTCACCCAGTTAATTGATTCATTTTCTTCGTCAACCATCATTGAGACATTATATGCTTTGCTATTAATCCTGTGCTCTGGACACACTTTGCCACGAACGCCACAGAAACTGCCTTCTCTTCTAAGCTCTACGTACCCAACTGCAGCATCACCATAATCCTCTCTTTCAGCTCTAGAGGTAGAACAATTTTCCGAGATTATGGTATGTCACAAAAATTGCCGTACGTTCCTATCATTACACTATATAAATATAGGGTCTAAATAATCAAATTCAACTATTTATATTGTTATCCACTCCAATTTTTCATCGTAAAATGTCAAGTTAATTACCTTGAAACATAACCTACCTTCGAGCTTTGACACCGCTGGTTTCGGCCACGTTAAAATATTCACTTTGGGAGAAAAAGTCGGTAACCATTAGTACGGTTACTTTCGGGAGATTGTCGGATTGTGCCTTAACAAAGCCGATATTCATTTTGGATCACTATACTACGTGTGAAGCACAAAATATAACAAGCTAATACATTTCTTATGGGGTTCGTTCGAATCTACCCAATTATGACGTCACGCGACAGGCCGTCCAATGACAGCGCGTTCCTTCCCGCCACAAATCTCGTCATATTTAACTTCGTTTTTATTAATAATGACAATTAAAAATTCCAATTGGATGCTGTAATTCCCTTTCGTATTACACAATCTTCACGAAACAATCAAAATCAGATTTTTTTTTTTTTTTTTTTTTTGAACAATCCTATTGTCTTAAAATGATCACAGCCCGCTCTACTGAAATTGCGACCAGTCGAACCACCTATATATCTTACACCGTGTTTGAAGCCAATGATAAATAAAGTGAATAAAACCTACGTGAATAAGCTATGGATATTTATTGATGCCTCAACTCCAGGATGCAATCAATAATTTTGTTCGAATTGGTTGTTCTCGATAAACTCTTTGATTCTGATAAATTTCCAGTAATAGCTTAGGTTAATTCGATGATTGCATTAAGATATCATTTAAAACTGATTGATCGATTTTTGATAAATATTCCTAGCTTATTCACGTAGGTTTTATTCACTTTATTTATCATTTGCTTCAAATAAACGAACATAACCACACTTGTCTACCTTCCGCGATGTATTGGCAGTCAGCCGGCTTGTATCAACAATCGCTGCCGAGTTGCATCGACCGCGCGCCAAAATCACCCTATGGATTTTTTCAGCGCAACGAGTGACTATCCCTATGAAAACACGAAATATTAGGTGCCTGGGCGGATGGACCATTCGCTTTCACCTGGTCCTCGCGGTAGAAAGCCTTCTCTCTCCACTACACTGTAATGCGTAAGGAGGCTCTCCTGTTCTGTTCTCTATCTGGAGAGATGAAATGCGGATCTCAATGAAGAACATATTCTTTAACACGAGTCTAATGTTACTATTGGAGGTAGGAGAGGGGCTGGAGGGAGGGGGGGGGCACCCGCCCACCCACTTCCCCCCTTCCTCGAGGGGGTTACTTGGACTGTGTCCACTGCTCGAATGATTATTCATCTTCGACGTTTTGAGCGCTAAATATCTGCTCCCGTCCTCAGGATGGTAGTCTGGCGACTTCCCATGAAAGAGTGATCAAATTCCGTGCTTCCACCGGTATATATAGGTTGGTTGTCGGTGGCGCCAGCTATGACTGGTGGCGCCGCCTTGGCTTGCTCTGGCTTCCCTCACCTCATCCCTGTACAAAGGTAACCATAGTTTGTTAAGTTCTATGCTGGGTTGACTTACAGCATTTGGTGTCACTGCTATGCAAGCTGATTCCTTCAACAATATGCGGGCATCATCCCACTGGAAGTGGTGTTCATTCTCCCAGGCGTGATCGGCCAATCTCGATTTCGATCGTTCGCACATTTTAACGTTTTTCCGGTGTTCCTGGATGTGAATGTTCAAGGGCCTTCCTGTTTCGCCGATGTACACGTCCCCACATTGGCATGGGATCCAGTATACACACTCTTTGCTTTCTTGCGCAGCATGTCGGGGCTTGGTTTCTGTCAACAAGCCACGCAAAGTGTACGTTGATTTGAAAGAAAGGCGTTGGGAAGTCGCCAGACTACCATCCTGAGGACGGGAGCAGATACTTAGCGCCCGAAACGTCGAAGATGAATAATCATTCGAGCAGTGGACACAGTCCAAGTAACCCCCTGGAGGAAGGGGGGAAGTGGGTGGGCGGGTGGGAGGGTGCCCCCCTCCCCCCTCCTCCCTCCAACCCCCCTCCTCCCTCCTCCCTCCAACCCCCCTCCTCCCTCCAACCCCCCTCCTCCCTCCAACCCCTCTCCTACCTCCAATAGTAACAGTTCATCACCATTGCTATTATCTTTCAGTCGAACACGAGTCTAATCTTATTTCCTTGCCTCCACAACATCCCAACAGGTTATGGGCCCAGCACGCTATTAATTCCACTGCGCGAGTTACAAGTGATAATCATGTATAAAAATAAAAACTGTGTTTGAAGGCAACGCGAATGTTGAATAGGTGAAAAAACAAAGGCCAAAGAGAAGTAGAGACGCGAACTGAAAATGGCAAGCCAAAGCGATGAGGAAAATAATCTGATCAATGATCCTACTATCGGGACGTAAAATCAGGACACGTGAGTTTGACCCACTACATCTAAGTGAAAAAAAATCGGCCAGCCTTTGGATACGAATCATTTTCAAGCTTGTTCTATTCCCCGTTAGATCAGCCACAGACCATTGTTGTATGAAAATTAAGAGGGAAGTTATCGTTCAATGTATGCAAAAAAACGTAGTTTTTACACATTCTCTTTCGTAGCTTCACTTCAACTCACCGCCATTCTTCCAGAATAGCCGGGAAAAATATTCAAAAAATCATGCTCAATCTTTGAAGCCTCCTGAATGCAACGCTTTTTGAGTTTCAGCGAAATTCCTGAAATTATGGTCACGGCAGTGGAAAATAGCCCAAGTGGTGATCTCGGAGACGAGTAAGAATGGAAGGTTCATCAATGGCTGAAAATTTAGGGAAAAATTATAGTAAGCAATTGCCATTGCGATTTGATATGTTCGATGTGTTGTGTAATAGTTATTGCAAAGTATTCCGCGTTGAGCTTTCGGAGCAGTATCTCGCGCGCGGCACCTATGGCTGCAGGAGCAATAACTGTTGAACAATACATCAAACATATTAAATCGCAACGGCAATTGCTTACCATAATTTTTCCCTAAATTTTCAGCCATTGATGAACCTTTTATTGTTACTCGTCTCCGAGATCACCACTTGGGCTATTTTCCACTGCCGTGACCATAATTTTGGGAATTTATCCAAAATTCAAAAAGCATTGCACTTAGAAAGCTTCAAAGATTGAGCATGATTTTTTGAATATTTTTCCCGGCTATTCTGGAAGAATGGCGGTGAGTTGAAGTGAAGCTACGAAAGAGAATGTGTAAAAACTACGTTTTTTTGCATACATTGAACGATAACTTCCCTCTCAATTTTCATACAACAATGGTCTTTGGCTGATCTAACGGGGAATAAAACAAGCTTGAAAATGATTCGTATCCAAAGGCTGTCCGATTTTTTTTTTCACTTAGATGTAGTGTGTCAAACCCACGTGTCCCGATTTTACGTCCCGATAGTAGTAAGGATCAACGTAAGTAAATATGTAAAAAATTGAAGAAATAACAGAGATGTGTGAACAAAATTCCTTGGAGATGTGGAAGCGAATTTTTGTTCGATGAGTAATCAGTAAAGTACGTAGGGTAGACTGGGGTCAGTTGTAACAAGGGTCGGTTGTAACTATCGGTTGGAGAGTCGCACATGGCACCATTTTGTCAGCAATTGAATGCTTTATTCTAGAGTATGCGTGGCATTGATATGACCATTGAGGTTCGAGTGCAGTAGGGGCGCAAACGCAAATTGTTACAAGTGACCCCGGTCTACCCTACACCATCAAGTAAAATCCCGGGTATTTGACTTCATTAAATATTAGTCATTTCATTCGGTTTTAGTAAGAAAACACGAATAGATGAATTCATTGAGGAAAAGATAAAAGTAAAAATTGAGATGTGGAAAGAATAAGACGAGACGAGTTTAAACATGCGTTGAGCGCGGCAACCGAGCAACGAGGCGGGCACGTGCACGGATGATTTGACGGCACAGGGCAGCATGTGTATGCACAGTAGGGTGGGCCAAAAAAAAAAAAGACTCATTTTTTTCCCTTAGTTACCATGAAAATATTATTCAGGATGACGAAAAAAAAAATTCTCTTCAAGTTTGAGCTCTTAATATTAATATTAAGAGGTGGCTCATCGTGATTTTTGATTTCCCATTTAAATAACACGGGAAATGTTTTTTTTTTTATTTGGAATTTTATTCCAATCTAACGAATCATCGTGTTGTAAAAATCAATACATATTCTTGTGGGAAATTAAACGATCTCCAAAAAAGGTCTGATATGATTTTTCGCTAAGTCCACTCGTTTGAAAGTTATTCAAGGTTCAACCTCAAACGAAAGTTCAACCTCAAACGGTATATGACGACTTTTATCGGTATATTTCGACTTACCGAAAAATCGTATCAGACCTTTTTTGGAGATCGTTAAATTTCCTACAAGAATATGTATTGATTTTTACAACACAATGATTCGTTAGAACGGAATAAAATTCCAAATAAAAAAAAAAAACATTTTCCGTGTTATTTAAATGGGAAATCAAAAATCACGATGAGCCACCTCTTAATATTAATATTAAGAGCTTAAACTTTAAGAGAATTTTTTTTTTCGTCATCCTGAATAATACTTTCATGGTAACAATGGAAAAAAAAATTAGCCATTTTTTTTTTGGGCCACCCTAATGCACAGTGAGAGCGATTGGATGCATAAGTATACCGTGTGTATACGTAAAAGACAAGAAATGAGAAATATTCAAGCAGCGAGACACATGATACATTGTAAACATGTGATGCCGCACAACGTGCCGGCCGGTTTGAAATGCGTGTGCCCCCCCCCCCCCCCCCCCCCCACCGTTATTATTCTTATATTGAATACTTAAATTACTATATCATAGACATGATAAATAGAAGGAAAGAGAGATGTGACTCCGTCAAAATTTGATGAGACAATACCCGTGTGGAAATGTCCCGGTTTGTCCCGGCTACAACAAGGTTTCTGGCCGGGCGCTAGCCGGGTAGTATTTTTGTCAAAGTGCCTGACCGGGGACTGGCCAGGTGCTAGTCTAGCATATCAGAGCGCGGTATTTGACGACGTGAAGTACATCCCGATTTGTTATTATACTGATAAGTTACCAATTTACCTCTAGCTTTACAATTGTTTTTATAACAAACCAACTGTCAAATACCGTGATAAAAGTCAGAGAAGATCGTGAATAATTTCTAATTTTTTTTAACCTGCCGCTCTCTGCTTGGCCAGATCCGAATACCGAAAATATCGAATACCACTAGACCTTAAAAATGAATCGGATATTTCCCTCATGCTTTGAAATATACTGCCATAAAAAGGATGCCAGAAAAATTCTTAATGAAGGATACAGCATTTATCCACTGCTTGCCGAGTCGGTAAGGATTGAAAAAAATTGAAACAATTATGCGGTTTAAGAAAGTAATGAAAGCCCGAATCTTTCTAGCGCAGGTTTTCTCGCAGATAGACACCGGGACAAATCTGGCAAATTCATCTCCGAGTCCACTTTTTACAGTGTCTTGAGGACCGTCCTTGGAAATACTAAAGACCGGGATGGAAAAAAAAAATAGAAAGAATCTGAAGTTCATTGATTCAGACGAGATTGGCTTTGAAGAAACGAGTAGTGTGCCAGTGAGAAAACTGATAATAAAAGTATTCACAAAAGTTGAAATATAATAATATAAGTAACACGGTTATGATAGTTTCTGCAATTCATATATTCCTACTATATTCCTAATATGAGCACTACGTAAAATTTATATTCTTCCTATGTTAATACATAGATATAGCTATAGTTTCATTATTTTTATCATACGCTCTAAGGCGAGGGGGTAAGTACTCGTGAAATAGTTGGGACAGTTAGCTATGAAATTATTGTGAAATGATATGGAATGGTATGAAATGGTATGCAATGGTATGCAATGGTATGGAATGCTTGTGAAATGGTATGAAATGGTATGCAATGGTATGCAATGGTATGGAATGCTTGTGAAATGGTATGAAATGCTTGTGAAATGATCGCGAAATGGTATGAAATGCTTGTGAAATGGTATGAAATGGTATGCTTGTGAAGTGGTATGAAATGCTTGTGAAATGATCGCGAAATGGTATGAAATGCTTGTGAAATACCTGTGAAATGATATGAAATAGTTGTGAAATCATATGAAATTATTTTGAAATGAGAAATAGATGGGACACACAAGTTTGAAGTGGTTACCCCCTCGCCCTAAGGACTATAATCCCGCATCCAGGAAAAAACAACAAAATCCAAAGAAACGATATAAAGATCGAAGAAACTAGATTGGTGATATTACTTTAGGATTGGATGAAGTTTCTATTTGCGATACTATAATTTTGAAACCATAGGTTGAATTATTGCTCGTAATATCTATCATAATAAGAAATATTAAAATGAATAAAAAATCTACTAAAAATATTAAAAACTTGTTTATAATTTGTTGTTATTTTCCAACTGCGAATAATCGAATAAAATCATCGCGATATGTTATAGCCCCTAGTAAAGTCTGGTCAGTCTATGGCCGGACAGCCGGGCCATAGCCCGGCCAGGACTCCTGACCAGGTCATGGATAGCCGAGCGTGACGATTCTGGTCGGGTCCTGGCCAGAACGCCCGGCCAGAATCCGGCTAAAAGCCGGGCTTTCCGACTGGAACCCGGCCAGAAACCGGGATCAATTTCCACACGGGTAAGAGAGTTTCTAACGTTAATAAAAATTTCTGCAGAAATTACAGATGAGGAAATACTGGTCAATTTTGTTAATCGGTATAGACAAATTTGTCATTTTGATACTAACCATGCTGGCGAGGAAGTTGCACTTGAAATTAGCGGAGATAGAGTGCTATTTCATGTGGAGATGCGAGATGAACCTTACTCAGCAGGTGTAGTATGGTTTCTCAAATTCTTGTGTACACAAACCAAAATAAGAAAAATGAAATCTACCCAAATAAGTAACATTCGCTATTGCTACACTGCTATAGTATGATGTTGTCTTGTATGAAAAACACTAATAAGCAAGACCCTGACGGGTAGTTCGGAAAATGATTGATGCCATGCATTCGATTACTGTCTGAATGACTAGTGGTTGTATGTGTGGTCTTATGGGGTATTCCACCTCAACTCGACGTGAATCCAGACCTTGACAATTCCGATATCGCTAATTTTTTTTTTGTGCATGTTGCACCATAAGATACGACTAGTCTCTCACTGAAGCTTTTGAGGATCGGTCTCATCGTTTCGATGAGGCAGAATATTGAAATTTCGTTGTTTTCGTTGAAACGAAGATTTCAAACGTATGTAACTCGGAATCTATCAGTCTTATCGAAAAAATCAAAATCACTAAATTTCTTGTTTTTGAATGTTCTATTTGAAAATCATTTTTTCAGGATTCTTTAACTCTCGTGTCAGTTGTTATTCGCGAATAAAAATTTAAATGCTGTTTTTCGAAGAATAGGCCACCCTCGATTTTACTGAAATTTTTACACGATATTCTACGGAAAATTACGCGAATTTCAAGACCTTGTTTGAGATGGCACGATTTTTGGTTTAAAAGTTATAATCATTTGAAAATCTGTAAAATCCTATAACGGAACGAAGGAAGGATTGGAAATTAAAACAGTCATACCTAGTTTGCGTAATAACTTGATGGCGTGAAATAGTACATTACGCAACGAGGGCGGGAAGTTAGTGATCCCTGCACGAGTGCGACGTTTGCCGCCCGAGCGTAGCGAGGGTGGCAAGAAGCACGAGTGCAGGGTTACTAACCCGCCCGAGTCACGTATACTATTTTTTGATATGAGGTGCGGGAAGTTCGTCAAATATAATAGGTTGATATTGATATTATCGCGTTATATTTTGAAAGAGCCGACGGCCAGCCTGCAATAAATAGACGGAAAACCTAGAGCGTGCCGATAGTTGGCTGTGACTGAGTGTCAACTTTCATGATAATAAAAACAATGAAAATTTGTGGCTCATTTCGGTTCAGTACAGGGATCAATCACTTCCCGCACGCTCTACAGGCCTGGGAAAACGAACTTCCCGCACGCTGTGTCAAAAAGACTGATTATATATTCTGTTCTTAGTAGTTAGTACAGTATTGACAGGTTCAGTAACTCCTTTGACTATATACCTATGGACTGCTAACCGCTAACTTCACGCGTGTAACCAGATGTGACGCGACCTCGGGGGCTAACGGCTGATTTTGGTACTACGATCAGCTGCGTGTGTTATGTAGGTGTGACGCATCGGTTGTGTGGGTTACATAGGTGTAAAGAAACACCGACGTGACATACATACCGATGCGTCACACCTACAAAACACACGCAGCTGATCGTAGTACCCAAATCAGCCGTGAGCCCCGGAGGTCGCGTCACATCTTGGTACATCAGCGTTGCCAACCATACCATAATTATGGTAACTATACCATAATTGAGATACAAATACCATATACCATAATGAAAGATATGGTAGTGCGAAAATACCATAATTTGGCTTAGGTCCTTTATGAGTTACTATATGTTCTGGATTAGCGTAGTTAAATAAAGGTGATGAATAAAAAAAAAAGTCAAAACGTCAGGCATTTAGAACAAAAACGAAAAAGTGACTCGACTTGATTGATTGAGAGAGACCTTCCTCTAAAAAAAAAAAAAAAAAAAAAAAAGTTACATTTGCGCGCTGCGCGTCCATAAGGCTCGGACACGCTCAATTTCCAAGTCGAATATCATATGCTTTATGATAACATATTTAAAATAACAATTATTTACTGTAACTTTTCTTTTTCTTTTTCTTTAATTCCTTCAAACTGTGAATTTTGAATTTGGCGGTACATACCATAATTTTTTGCCAAATACCATATTATTGGAGTGTTGATACCATAATCACGTATTTTAGGGTTGGCAACACTGTGGTACATGGGCCTCCACAGGCTTGGGATAGGGACTAGCAGTCCATAGGTATATAGTCAAAGAGTAACTCATATTCATTAAGGGGGTATGTACACCTTTGAATTTTCAAAAAATCGTTTTTGTTTTTATATTTTTTTTGGAATGCTATTGACCTACTTTACCTGCAAATAAATTGGCGTCAGAAAATCTAGAGGATTTAAAAAGTTATAGCCATGACAGTCCCGAGTTGCGAAAAAGCCCGCCGCGCGGCGCGCGGACGCTCTTATTGGTCTCGTAAATATTCTACACTGTTCACTATCTACAGTACCGCCAACACCACTATCTCGCTTTTTTTGACGTTTTCATATATTTTGCTTTTGAATTTTATTCTGTGATTTTTCAATTCTGTGTAATTATGATTTTTATACATATTTAATTTTCAATATTCTTTTGAATTGTGATCATTGACAGAACACATGGCTGCGATCTATATTTTTTCGAGGTTAGGTGTCCACTTGTTTGTCAAATGTCGTGCTTTCATTACGAATTCAAGCCAATAGTAATTTTTAATATTGAACAAACACAGTGTATATATGTCTGAGATGAGACTTCGGAATCGAAAGAAGATGATCCATCGAAAAGTGCAGTTGAAATCGATGCCAGGAGACTACACACTACTACTACGAAGATGAGTATTTCTATCATATATTAATTGCGAAAGTTTGATAAATATTATAAGAAAAAAGGTATGATTGAGGAAAGATGAGAGAATTTTCGGAGTATTGATAAAAATTGTCAATACCTAGCATCTTCTGAATCTCAAAATATTGAAGATCAAGAATTATGAAGAATTTTTATGTTTTTAAAAATTTTTGTCAGATTTTCCCTGAAGCAATTTATTCTTTTTCTAGCAGTCTTACTGGACACCTACCGGACACTGTTGTTGGACAGAACAGGTCAAAACTCACTACCAACCTCCGCCTGGCACATGTGTCTAGACTCGACTCATAACACATCGATACGAGAGCAGCTGCGGGATCCAGCATATGCATATTAATCATTAGCAAAATCTTGGAACTTTTCTGTAGCTCCATTTTCTTCTCTGGGAGAAGTAGAGAATAAAAAAAAAAAAAAAAAAAAAAAAGTTTAAACGTTGATTTCTGGAGAATGAATATTTTGACCGGTTGTCGTAAAGAATCAGGAGTATCGTTGGATCAATCTTGGAATGCTTGGTCCTCAATTGTTCGTAGGAGACGCTTTTATGGTATGAACGTAGGATTTTTTGATAAACTCATTTTTGATTGAGATACTGGCAAAAAAGTGGAAAGAATTTGAAAAATGAAAAAAAAAATCGAAAAAATTGAATTACTCAAGTAATTTTTGTAATATCAAAAATCCCTACGTTCATACCATAGAGGCATCTCCTATGAACAATTGAGGACCAAACATTTCAAGATTGATCCAACGGTGGTCCTGATTCTTTACGACAATCGAGTCATTTTGTATTTTTTTATCTTTAGCATAGCCACTATCAGACTGAAAGTAATACATGAAGTAAAATATGCGTAATGAGGGTCAAACCCTCCTCAAACATCATGATTTTTCTGGATTTGGTCAGAGTCCTTAAGTCACAGAAAAAAATTAATTTCTTTTTGGCAATTTCTACTCTTCCAAAGGTGTACATACCCACTTAAGGCCCATCCTTAGTCGCCCACCTCCTTTTGGCGAAATGTGTCACATTTCGATTATTATCCGAGACCAGGCGTAAAGAACGCAAAAAAGGCCAACTCAGCGCAAATTCTATTTAAATTCCGAACACATACGTCCAAAAAAATGTTCGTTTCGTGCGAAAATAGAGTCTACATATCGATTTTACATTGTGTCGAATATTCAAAAATTCGACAAAATCTAAAATCGATATGTAGACTCTATTTTCGCACGAAACGAACATTTTTTTGGACGTATGTGTTCGGAATTGAAATAGAATTTGCGCTAAGTTGGCCTTTTTTACGTTTTTGACTCCTGGGCTCGGATAATAATCGAAATGTAACACATTTCGACCAAAAGGAGGTGGGCGACTAGGGATGGGCCTTAAAGTATGAATTTCAATTTTCTGTGTACGGTCACAACCCTACATTTGTCCTTTTATTTTTAAGGATGTTTGGGAGATATATTCAAATAGTGAGAAATCTTCGAAATTTTTATCATCGAAAGATAGATAAATGAAATGCTCACTGCCAAAATTTCAAGTCGATTGACTACACTGATTTTGAGAAATTAATTTTTCAATTTGCTTCTCATACATGAGGAATTCCACGTCAGACCGGACAGCTTTCTGACCTCGATGTTACCGATTTCGCAATGATTTTTTTTACGGGTTCTATGGAACAAATAAATGAATCAAACAATTTTTTTTTTTTTTTTTTTGCCCCTATTTTCCAAGTTACACGGGGGTGAAATTCACGAAAAAGAGCCAAAAATCGAAAACATACTCCTCTTCAAACGGTCATATCTTTGATTGTATTCATCCTAGAGACTTCATCCAAGAACCATTTCAAAGCTATTGAATGACACTATTATAATATATTTATTTAATTTCGCGGTAACAAACAATTCTATTTGTTATAAACAAATATATTATTCAAACGTGATTTTCAACGCAAATACCAAGCGATAAAATTATTAAAAAAATATGAGCGTATTCCTTGATCAATTCTCTACGAAATCGTTAAGTCAATTTTATGGAGAACCGATGGGAACCATGTTAAAACGATTTATTTATAAGCGACGGCGCGCGCTGCCACCCAAAAACCCGGCTCAGGTACGTGTGGCTAGCATGAGAAAGCATCGGTGGGCATGTTCGCGGTCATATCTTTGGTTGTTTTCATCCGAAAGACTTCTTCCTAGAACCATTTCAAAGCTATTGAATGCCACTATTTCTATATATTTATTTAATTCTGCAGTAACAAACAATTCTATTTGTTATAAACAAATATATTATTCAAACGTGATTTTCAAAGCAAGGGCCACGCGATAACATTCTCAAAAAAATATGAGCGTATTCCTTGATCAATTCTCTACAAAATCGTTAAGTCAATTTCATAAAGAAACGATGGAAACCATGTGAAAACGATTTATTTATAAGCGACGGCGCGCGCTGCCGCTGAAAGACCCGGCTCGGGTACGGTTTTTCGGTGGCAGCGCGCGCCGTCGCTTATAAATAAATCGTTTTAACATGGTTCTCATCGGTTCTCCATAAAATTGACTCAACGATTTCGTAGAGAATTGATCAAGGAATACGCTCATATTTTTTTGATGATTTTATCGCTTGGTATTTGCGTTGAAAATCACGTTTAAATAATATATTTGTTTATAACAAATAGAATTGTTTGTTACCGCGAAATTAAATAAATATATTATAATAGTGTCATTCAATAGCTTTGAAATGGTTCTTGGATGAAGTCTCTAGGATGAATACAATCAAAGATATGACCGTTTGAAGAGGAGTATGTTTTCGATTTTTGGCTCTTTTTCGTGAATTTCACCCCCGTGTAACTTGGAAAATAGGGGCCAAAAAAAAAAAAAAAAAATTGTTTGATTCATTTATTTGTTCCATAGAACCCGTAAAAAAAATGATAACGAAATCGGTAACATCGAGGTCATTTTTTGATTTATTTTGTCCGGTCTGACGTGGAATGGCTCACATGTAGAGTAGGGTGGTCCTTATGTGGGGGTCGGTGGAATTTTGTGCGTGCCGCCCCTTAGATTGGTTCGAAATAAGTTCAAAAAAACCTTGGCAAAACTTGAGCTTTCTAGCTCAACGGGAAAGCGTGCCGGTAAGCCCGTACTTTTTTCCCGTTTGAATAACATGGGATTTTGAACCAACTGAATACATTTTTTTTTTTTACAAGCCCATCGTTGATTGGAAAAATCTGTTACTCCGTCACTTTATAGTATTATAGTGTGTAAGTTGATGCACATTTTTTAGGTCACCTCATATCATGTTTCACAGCTGACGATTTCGAAAAATGACAACTTTATCCACCTGAAAGGGCTCGTATCGGCTCGGATCATCTTGTGATCATGATTTCCTATAGTTTGTGAAAAATTTGTACCAACTCACACACTATGATACTATACAGTAACGAAGTGACAGATTTGTCCGATGAACGATGGGCTCGTAAAAAAAAAATGTATTCAGTTGGTTCAAAATCCCATGTTATTCAAATGGGAAAAAAGTACGGGCTTACCCGCACACTTTCCCGTTGAGATAAAAAGCTCAAGTTTTTCCAAGGTTTTTTTGAATTTATTTCGAACCAATCTAGGGGGCGGCACGGACAAAATTCCACCGACCCCCACATAAGGACCACCCTAATGTAGAGGTATGGAGAGCCGATAAGGTTAGTATGAAATCTAACTTACCGCGCGGGTGATGCGAGAGATTTCATACCAACCTTATCGGCTCTCCACCATACCTCTACGTGTATAAGAAGCAAATTGAAAAATTAATTTCTCAAAATCGGTGTAGTGAATCGACTTGAAATTTTGGCAGTGAGCATTTCATTTATCTATCTTTCAAAGATAAAAATTTCGAAGATTTCTCACTATTTGAATATATCTCCCAAACATCCTTAACCCTTCGTAGTCACTCTGGGTGGATTTCACCCAGGCGTTCTGGCCCAAATATCCATTTTTTGACAAATTGACCTATTTAAGATTATTTTTTAAAACATGTTGTCATTTGAATTTTTACATACCGACTCTTGATACACGTTCTAGAATGTTTGAAGTATTTTCTGGTATTTTTCCGATCCCGATCGAACTGATAATTTTCACACAGCAACCATTTAAAAATTGACTGGGTGAATTTCACCCAAGTGTGACTACCGCTCGGACTACCGTGTGATTCTACAGAAGTGTGACTACGAAGGGTTAAAAATAAAAAGACAAATGTGGGGTTGTAACCGTACACAGCAAATTGAAATTCATACTATAGGCCTCTTGGATAACATACAGACAGAGTAAACTAAGCTTGTGTGGCGTATACATGCATAACATTGACGTCCAAGTTTTGTCAGACGTCCACGTTAGGCGGCGCTGTCGGCCGTATATGTGCACAGCTCTCACGCACACTAGTAGCGTGTCTGTATGTTATCCAAGAGGCCTATAATGAATATGAGTTACTGAACCTGTCAATACTGTACTAACTACTAAGAACAGAATAAATAATCAGTCTTTTCACGCCATCAAGTTATTACGCAAGCTCGGTATGACTGTTTTAATTTCCAATCCTTCCTTCGTTCCGTTATAGGCTGTTACAGATTTTCAAATGATTATAACTTTTAAACCAAAAATCGTGCCATCTCAAACAAGGTCTTGAAATTCGCGTAATTTTTCGTAGAATATCGTGTAAAAATTTCAGTAAAATCGAAGGTGGCCTATTCTTCGAAAAACAGCATTTAAATTTTTATTCGCGAATAACAACTGACACAAGGGTTAAAGAATTCTGAAATAGTATATGCAACAAGTGCGTAAAATTTTTACGCACGAGTTTCATACGATATTTTTCGACACAGTGTGCGTAAAATGCAATTTTACGCATACTATATCAAAAAAAATAATTTTCAAATAGAACATTCAAAAACAAGAAATTTAGTGATCTTGATTTTTTCGATAAGAATGATAGATTCCGAGTTACATACGTTTGAAATCTTCGTGTCAACGAAAACAACGAAATTTCAATATTCTACCTCATCGAAACGATGAGACCGATCCTCAAAAGCTTCGGTGAGAGTAGTCGTATCTTATGGTGCAACATGCACAAAAAAAATTAGCGATATCAGAATTGTCAAGGTCTGGAGACACGTCGAGTTGAGGTGGAATACCCCATATACAATTGCTCGCTTCGATCTGGCCATACTTGTTGTTCGGTCAACCAGGCTCGAGGCACAGCTCCAGGTATAAAACATTAAAGCGATTCTGTATCCTGAAAAAAAAAAAAAAAAACAAATAATTATGATGCACTTCCGTTTTTTTCGGTCTATCTGGAGATTGCACGCTCTATATAGAGGTGAGCTTCAGTTAGAAGACTTAAAAATTTGGTTCGACTGGTCCGATAAATTCACATATCGCGTCACTAATGCCATAAGGTCGTAACCGCCAAAAAAAAATTTTTTGTCTTTTTGGTGGCAAA
This sequence comes from Tenthredo mesomela, assembly GCA_943736025.1. NCBI lineage: Eukaryota > Metazoa > Arthropoda > Insecta > Hymenoptera > Tenthredinidae > Tenthredo > Tenthredo mesomela. The sequence continues at coordinate 16,506,978 of OX031018.1, read as the reverse complement.
ATCTTTTTCGTGCGATATAACATCGTTTGGGCATATCCGCAAAAAAAATAATTTTTTGGCGCTTACGACCTTATGGCATTAGTGACGCGATATGGTATGAATTAAAGCGAATCTTTTGGAATCTTGGCTGAGATACCTCAGGGAGAAAAAAAAAAAAAAAAATGAAGGCGAATCTTTTGGGACTTCAGCTTGGCTGAGATACCTCAGGGAGAAAAAAAAAAAAAAAAATTAAAGCGGATCTGTTAAAATACAGGAATCACATATTTAAATTCCCGCTTTGCCATCTGCACGCACACTATTATATATCCTATTGTATACTCAAATCACATACATATCAATATTCTGTATCCTGAGTTTCACCTCGCGTTAGTAGGTTGCCCGCCCGACTCCCGTCAGGGCCCCTGCCGGGCCTAATCGTGGCGACCTCAAATTCGGAAAACTGTCCGGGCGCTAGCCGGTAACTAGACGGGCTGGTTCGCCGGGCGAAATCATGGTCGCCCTGACGGGAATTTTCGTGAGGGCCTGTCAGGGCCCTGATAAGAAAATACGGATACAGAAATATCGTTCAATAAATATATTGTTATTCAAATTTTATTTTTTATTTTTTATAATGTGATGAATGACTCGCAACACTGTTTCCGGTACAATATTCAGCAAAAATTGATATAAAGTTCTGGAATGAATATTCCAATACTACGTAACACGTATGTTTGCGCATGCTTCCCCGCACGGAAATATATATATGCGAAAAATATATGCGACATATTTGTTTTTTGCGCTAAAATATAAGTAACATTTATTTTTTATAAGTTTGATATAAATGTCAACATACATGTAGTGACATGTATGTCGACATAGATGTCAACACTATGTAAAATTCATCTAACATATAGGATACATATATGTAAATGCGTACATATATGTTATAATATATGCGAACATCTTTGGATTTTGCGCACATATATGTTATAAGTGCGACATATATGTTGCATATATTTTTCGCATATATATATTTCCGTGCGGGTCACTATCCGGGTGTCTCTCAATTAGTCATACAAACCTACATAGGGCAATTCCTCTTTGAAATAGAAATCGATTTTTTGAAGAAAAAAATAAAAATAAAGATTGGTCAGTTTTAAGTTCTTTTTTTTTTTTTGTATTTTTGTTTCAAGTTTTTTGGATTTTGGTTTTTTTCGCGAAAAATCGTTTTTTATTCCAAAGAGGAATCGCTCTATGTAGGTTTGTATGACTAATTGAGAGGCAGCTAAAAAAAAAGGAAACGCTGTAACCTAATATGATCAGGTTTATCAGAGCTTAGGAGCCTGTTTGTCGAATTCTCAAGACTGGGATGGTTACAGGAAAAAACGACAACCTCAAGCGCGCCCAGGTCACGGCGGCAATAGCTCGTCGGCTGAAGATTAAAAATACATTATATCTTGATGTAACCATTGAAAATATAAATAATGCATACGTGCATATTATAGCAAAAAAAAAAAAAATATATATTTAATAAGAAATATATTATGAAGTTTCTATTCGATTCTCATCTCGTTATTTATTGAATCCGAAAAAATTGAACTGTAAAGGGTCTCAATAATAAGGATGGCATTCGAAGGGCAGCCAAGCAGGGGCCAGTAAATTCTGCCCGTCCGGGCCCCGATCAGTCGAGCGTGACGTTTTTGATCCGGGCCCCGTCTAGTTTCCTTGGCTAACGCCCGAAAAGAGAATAACCAAACTGGTCGGGGCCCGGCCGGGGCCCGCATACAATTTCCACACGGGCAACGATCGAGGAGAAACAAGAGGAGCGGGAAGGATGTAAACAATGGAAGTGACATCGTGTGCTACAAGTGCCGTGCGCCTGGACACAAATGTAACGTTTGCCCCGAAAATATTTCAAATTCACGGGAAAAGCCGAAGCCATTCGCGAGCATTGCCGAGACCGTCGTGGATGAGTCGTACCTCATAAGCGACGAGAGTGTACCGGTGTGTTACGCGACTGACAATCGAGAGACTGTGAATCGGGCATGGATTTTGGACAGCGGTTGTACAACGCACTTGTGTGGCGATCCCGAACGGTTTCTATGTATTAGTGAGTCTCCGGGCATGAAATTAAATCTCGCGAGCCAAGCGTATGCGGAAGTCAAAGGCAAGGGTACTGTGCGTATATCAGTCGTGAACGATGACAATCAAACGTTGATCGAGTTTAAAGACACCCTGTATGGGAGAGAGGTCATGAATGGGACACTTTTTATAAATGTGTAGTTTTTTCATTTTGAACAAACTACACATATTTTTAACTTGTAACACACTCAACTCTGGTTCTTTATAAATAAAGTTCGCGACATGAAAATATAATTTCTTGTTTCATAGAGTCGTAAAACCTATGTACACATGAGATCACAAATGTCCCATTCATTGGCGAAGTGATGCTTGAATGGGACGCTATAAATATTGAATGGGACGGATGTATTTATGCTAATTAAGTTGGCTCAAAAATCACTTTGAGTGGAATTTACCACAGATCTCTGTGCCCAGTAAACGAAACTGGATTGGCGAATCCGATTTTTTGAGATTACGGATTGAAACGGACAGAAAAGAACCGAAATTTACATCAATTTGAAATTTTTTCAATTATTTCAATCTGGAATCTCAAAAAATCGGATTCGCCAATCCAGTTTCGTTTACTGGGTGGTAATCGATTAATCCGCATCCTCGCAAGCCTCACACTCGTAGAACATCTTCCTACTACCACCATGACATTCACAACAAATCCACTTTCTGCATGTCCCATTCAATAATAGCACGTTATTGGGTAAAATGCAGTGAATATATCAAATGATCGAACATCTTCACAAAATCAGTGATCGGAACATTATAGGAGATGAACAACTGTATAAAAATACGTTAAATGATTGCAAATAACTGCAATAACAAAAAAATTACAACCAGTAACGTAAATGTAATGAGCACTCACTTTATTTGATGCTAACTCCTTATCGTAATCTACCGTCGAAACAAACACGTTTAGACTGAATAGCACACGGGATTCGACAACGGCGAAACAAATGACATCTCATGGTGTTTGGTTAAAAATTTTCCGTCGTCTCCTTCATACCTATCACGCAACTGTCCCATTCAATAATCGTCCCATTCATGACCTCTCTCCCCTACGTGCCGGACTTAAGAGCGAATTTAATTTCCGTTGCAAAAATCCTCAACAAGGGACATGTTGTGACTTTTCGTGGAAGCTGTGCTATTGTGACTGATCAGTGCGGGAAAGTTCTTCTAACAGCCGATCGTAGAGGTGACTTATACTATCTGCGTGAAGGTGTAGCGTGTGCGAACGCCGTTGTTCCACGCGTGTCCTCCGATCTCCGAAAGTGGCATGAACGGTTTGGCCATTTGAACTTGACGGACTTGACGTATATCGTTCGTGACAAGGTTGTACCCGCGGTGAGTTTTCAAAACGCTGAACAGATACGCGAGTGACCAAGCTACCTTTTCCGAAACATCGAGAGCCCTGTAAAGAAATACTAAAGATTGTGCACTTGGATGTAGTTGGTCCTTTTCGCACGCAAAATGCGAACGGTGCGCGGTGGTTTGTGACATTTATAGACGATTGTTCGCGGTGGTGCGAAGTGTATTTCCTTAAGCAGAAAAGTGGCGTTTTTGAGGCCTTCAAGCTGTACAAAAACTTTGCGGAAAAGCAGACTGGAAAGCAAATCAAGAATTTACAATCGGATAACGGAAGAGAATATTTAGTCCAGTCACCAGGTAAGTCTACCCTACAAAAATAGAGAGTGAAGCGAATTTTGGTGAAAATGGTTAATTTCGGGGTGTATAACGAGAATCACTTCGAATCCCTGAAAATTTGGCGCCGCGCCCCCCTCCAGGGGGGTGAAAACATGCGAAATTTCAGTTTTCACGCCATATGCGTAGAAGGGTTGTTCTTACGACCAAGATAGTTATTATCATCTTTGTAGCCGACAAAATTTCTGACAAAATTGTCCCACTGCGATTTCTTGTACAGGGGATAGCTTCCGAGATATAGCCATCCCAAGATGCGACTAAAATCGAAAAACTCGGCTGACGCGCCAAATTTGCAGTGATTTGCGCGGATCGTTGTGTCGTCGAGCTGCTTCATCCGTTCTTAAAATGTTCTCACACTTTTTTGCAAGGATTGAGACAACCTAAAAAATGAATTTTTCGAAGCTTCGCTAGCTTAAGAACGCTGCAAGTTATAACCGTTCAAAGTGGTACTTTGAAAAAAAAAAAAAAATCAGTCATTTACTCTTTTGTAAATGCTGCTATTGCAGACTTTTAGGCCGAAACCGCGAATTTCGGCTGGTGCAATCGATAGAGGATTTCGCGATCTAAAAATGAAGTCACTTGCATTACCCTGCTAGCGCAGACGGTTTTCAAATGCGAGGCGATATAACGATCCGCGCGAATCACTGCAAATTTGGCGCGTCAGCCGAGTTTTTCGATTTTAGTCGCATATTGGGATGGCTATATCTCGGAAACTATCCCCCGCACAAGAAATTGCTGTGGGACAATTTTGTCAGAAATTTTGTCGGCTACAAAGATGATAAAAACTATCTTGGTCATAGGAACAACCCTTCTACGCGTATGGCGTGAAAACTGAAATTTCGCAAAAGAGACTTTCGCTAAATTTGCAGTGATTCGCGCGGATCGTTATGTCGCCTCGCATTTGAAAACCGTCTGCGCTAGCAGGGTAATGCAAGAGACTCCATTTTTAGATCGTGAAATCCTCTATCGATTGCACCAGCCGAAATTCACGGTTTCGGCCTAAAAGTCTGCAATAGTAGCATTTGCAAAAGAGTAAATAACTGATTTTTGTTTTTTTTTTAAGTACCGATTTGAACGGTCATAACTTGCAGCGTTCTTAAGCTAGCGAAGCTTCGAAAAATTTATTTTTTAGGTTGTCTCAATCCTCGCAAAAAAGTGTCAGAACATTTTAAGAACGGATGAAGCAGCTCGACGACACAACGATCCGCGCAAATCACTGCAAACTTGGCGCGTCAGCCGAGTTTTTCGATTTTAGTCGCATCTTGGGATGGCTATATCTCGGAAGCTATCCCCCGCACAAGAAATTGCTGTGGGACAATTTCGTCAGAAATTTTGTCGGCTACAAAGATGATAATAACTATCTTGTTCGTAGGAACAACCCTTCTACGCGTATGGCGTGAAAACTGAAATTTCGCATGTTTTCACCCCCCTGGAGGGGGGCGCGGCGCCAAATTTTCAGGGATTCGAAGTGATTCTCGTTATACACCCCGAAATGAACCATTTTCACCAAAATTCGCTTCACTCTCTATTTTTGTAGGGTAGACCTGCTGTACGGCCCTCGGTGACTGGACTAATTGCAAAAATGCAGTGTTTGACGATTATCTGAAGGAACAAGGGATTGAGCGTAGATTGTCTGTTCCTCGCACTCCACAAAACGGAGTTGCGGAGCGCAAAAATCGAACTCTTCTTGACATGGCCAGATGTTTGATGGTGCAATCCTCTCTACCCCCGAGTTTTTGGTCCGAAGCTATTGCCACTGCCTGTCATATTCGCAACAGATGCCCAACGAGTAGCTTGAATGGCGGAATTCTTTACGAAGTATGGACTGGTGAGTTGCTGAATGTGGATCACCTCAGAACATTCGGTTTGAAGGTGATGGTGCTCGACAAGGACGTCACGAAGGACAAGATGCAAGAGAGAGCCCTTGAAGGTACTTTCGTTGGATATCCCCGAGACGTTAAAGGTTACCGAGTGTGGGTGCCTGAAATGCATAAGACTATCGTCGCTCGAGATGTTCGTTTCTTGGAAAAAGCTCTTCCTTCGTCACAGGATGTGCAAGTATACGCAGAGTTGTTCGACCCGATCCAGGAAGACACGGACGAAAAATCTCAAAAAGAAGGAAGTCCTCGGCTCGTTGAGTTTTCCTCTCGTCAGTTTAGTACGAAGAAACTATCGCAGAGTGCACCCAAGACGCCGGAGGCCCCTGTACCGGAGCCTGCAGTGAGGAGAGCTCCTGGAAGGCCGAGGCTCATCCGTACTGGAAGCAGAGGGCGACCGAAGAAACTGTATCGATCCTGGCCCACGTCATTACCAAATGATGAGACTCCTCTCGCAGTTGAGATACCCGATGTTGACGGAAATGACGACGTATTCGTCGGAGTGGCTGAGGTCGCGATCAGCGATGCCTTAGAAAGTGAGGACTGCGAAGAGTGAAAGGACGCAATTGAATCTGAAGTGTTAAGCTTCGTGAGGAACGATACCTGGGATGTGGTCCAGAAAGAAGAGGACCAGAGGGTCATAGGATGTCGTTTGGTGCTTACAAACAAGCACGGTCCTGATGGAAACATCGAGAGACGTAAGGCTAGACTGGTTGCCAAAGGGTATAGTCAACGTTTTGGTGTCGATTATCACTAAACCTTTGCCCCAGTGGCTAGATTGGAATCTTTACGTCTTCTTCTAGCACTCGCAGTGCACTTCGGATGGAAAATCTGGCAGTTCGATGTGGTCACGGCATACCTCAACGGCTACCTTGAAGAGGAGTTATACATGAAGGTTCCTGATTTACTAGAAGAAATGCTGAAGCGGATTATTCCCAAACTAAGTGACGAACCGGATGTTAAAGCTCGTGCTATGACCATGCTAAAGAGTGTGAGTGACGGTGGTGATACGTGTCGGGTGAAAAGGGCCTTGTACGGTCTGCGACAAGTCGGTCACCAGTGGTACGCTAGACTCAGTAAAAATTAAAGAGTTTAGGCCTCACCCATATAGCAAATGAGCCGTGCTTATTCTGTTCGGATAAAGACAGTGAAGGTGATATCGTGTTGTTGCTCATTTATGTAAACGATATTTTTGTTGCATCACGCGATATAGGACAAATAACTCGAATCAAGCGAAGCTTGATGCAGGAGTTTGAAGTGAAACCCGTGTGGAAATTGCCTTTTTAGTCCATTTTTATGAAAAGGCGTTAGTAGGGTCCCGATCAGGCTGCCATGATAGTCAAATATCACGACGTTCCCTATCTGGCCCTAGCGCGGTACGAGTCAGGCTGCCCTTTCAATTATCATGGCACACTAACGCGGTCCGTTCTTAGGGCTCCGATCCGTTGCCTACAAGATATTATAATAAACTGCGCGATGTCAGAGCTGTTGATAATGTGACCGGTATGGATTTGGCCCCACAGTCTTTCGTCTTTTTTCGTCGATATTCAATCACGATCAAGGAAAGAATAAGACAAGTGAATGAATGGTCAACTTCATACCGTTCAGAATCAAACACGTCAAACGTAAGGGAATGGTAAAAAAATGGCCGGATCAAGGCCACGCCAGATCCCTTGTTAGGGGCCTCATCGTTTCCAGCGTCACAAAACTAGTAGGGTCCTAATGCGTTCGCCTGATGGGGACCCTATTTATAATCAGGCATACTAGTCAGGGCCTCACGATCACCCTGTTCGAATTTCCACACGGGAAGATCTCGGACTCGCGAAGTACTGTCTCGGTCTGGAGATAAATCAAGGTGAGTCGCAAATTGAACTGTCGCAAACCGGGTATATCTTGGGACTCTTGAAACAATATAACATGGATAAGTGTAATCCGGTAGGTACGCCTTCCGAACTAAATTCGAAACTTGATGATCAAGGTGACGGTGTAGCTCGTAATGAAAAGTGGCCGTATCGCGAGTTAGTCGGTGCGCTCATGTATCTATCGGTAGCGACGCGACCGGATATCGCGAATACAGTATCAAAACTGGCTCAATTCACCAGTGAGCCGAAAAAGTGTCATTGGCTCGCAGCAAAACGTGTGTTACGCTACCTGGCGGGCTCATATCGGTACGGACTTGTATACACAAAGACCGATGAAGCTATCATCGGTTATTCGGATGCAGATTGGGGTGGTTGCACCATAGATCGGCGTTCGTATACCGGGTATGCGTTTCTTCTAAGCGGCGCGGTGATTGCCTGGAAGTCACAAAAACAGCGTACTGTCGCGCTGTCTACGACGGAGGCTGAATATGTTAGCCTATCTGAGGCTGCAAGCGAAGCCTTATGTTTACGAGCGTTGATGCACGAACTGAGGCTACCTGAGTTTGGAGAGATCGTCATACACGTTGACAATCGAGGCGCCATATGCCTCGCCAGTGATCTTGTGTTTCATGCTCGCACGAAACACATTTACCTCAAGCATCATTTCGTTCGGGGAGCAGTCAATGATAAAAAGATTGAACTTGCTCATGTACTTACGGAAGATATGGTGGCTGATATCCTGACCAAGGGACTACCACGTGTCAGTCATGTTCGATGCCTCGAAGGATTAGGATTCGATGCTCTGGACTGAGGAATTAGCACAGCATCACGTGCAGCTTGAGAGGGCGTGTTAAAATACAGGAATCACATATTTAAATTCCCGCTTTGCCATCTGCACGCACACTATTATATATCCTATTCTATACTCAAATCACATACATATCAGTATTCTGTATCCTGAGTTTCACCTCGCGTTAGTAGGTTCGGGAGATCAGTTGTTAAGTATTGACTGTTGTGTCAACATACTGTGTATTACTTCGCTCCCATAACTGTACGCGCTGAAATACGATCAAACATTGTATCCTCAATTTGTATCGCTTATATATTCTTATGTTCTTATCAATAAATACTTCTTTATTAAATCATATTTAATCCACACTTTCTCTCAGAATCTTAGTCATGAAACGATTTGATTTCACAGTTAAGAGTACAATGGATGCGGAGGAGTGGAGAGTATTCACAGAGTGGACTGAGAAACAAGAGGGAAAGCGTCCCTGATTAGTTTTACCTGAAAATAACGGCCGTCAGGAAAATCCTGAGAATCTGACCAAAGAAGATGAGGAAAAATACCTAAAGGAGATGAGAATAGCAGAGATGAGTAAAAGAGAGATGAGTCAATCCACGTCAAGCGGGACACCTTTTTGACCGCATCCTCTTCAAAATCGTCGTAATTTTTTTGCCATATTCTCTGGGAAAAATGAATGAATGAAACATTTTTTTTTTCCAACTCGAAGGGCTTAGAAGCTACAAGGGGTTGAATTTTCGAAAAAAACACCAAAAATCGGAATCGCGGTCTCCTTTAACCCATTGAGCGACCAACCTCGCGAAACTGTATCGGTGTGAGAGGAGTAGGGGACAGCCAATGAGCGCGCCGTCTTTCGCTGTATTGGTAGTATGCGCATGTAGTTGTACGTTGGTGAAGCTGAGAGGTAGGGCCGTCTCAATGTGTACTGAGTCGCCCAGCGCGAACAATTTTCTTTTTCAATGAAAAAAATTCCGATCTGATAATAAGTTGTTGCTGTTTTTTTTAGTGTGAATAACAGTTCGGAAAGTTTTAGGAATAAATAAATATTACTGTGCGAGATGTGATGGCCTCTTTTCGTTTTTCAAATCGCACTTCCAGATACGTTCCTGAGCGCGCCATCCTCACTACCACCTGCAGTCGCTTGACCGCAAAGTGGGGGGAGAGCTTGGTCGCTCAATGGGTTAAACGTTAATATCTCCGGTTCCCTTTGTCGTACAGACATCACCAAAAGCTCATTTTGAAGCTCTTGAATCGCACTTTCCTGTTGTGAATTTTAAATTCATGTAATAAACAATCTTCTATTCGTTATTACCAATTATATTTTTTAAACGCGATTTTCGAGATGATTACCACCTTCGAAAATTCTCAAAAAATACGAGCGTGTGCCTTGATTCATTCTCTACAAAATCTGTAAGTTTTAAAACGGAACTCCAATGGAAACTATATTTAAAAAGCGATTGATCCGTGCAGGACGTCGCGCGCGACTGTGTACGCGGGCGCGCCGAGACCGAGGCTCGTTTGCTTTAAATTGCGTTTTTTCATACTTGACAAAACGCGATTTTCAAAGATTTAACAAAATTCTGAAAAAATTCATACATATTCAGAAAAATTAACAAATAATTTTCACCTAAAAAAAAAGTTGGGTCATCCGCTAATTTCTTGAACAGTTTTTTTTTCCATCAATTTGTTAATAACTTTTTTGAATTATTATTATGCAAAATCAATCTCCCGAGGATCTTCTACATGCTTGAATTTTTTCAGATTTTTTCCCCATCGAGAAGTATTCAAAATCTGCTCTGAAACCCACGTTTGGTGGGACTGTAGGTGAAGAACCACCTTAATATATGTCTGTTTCTATTGGATAACCGATGAAAATTAAACCATCAATGAGCGTGACATTGCACCTGCCTAACCATGGTAATCATTTAAACGATCGGTTAACTGAACGGCCCAGCAAACACAGATTGCAGGGCCATTGCTAATTAGGTGGCGGAATGCCGATATTTGAGTTGCCGAACCGCTGTCGGAAGACTTGTGATGGCCCTGTACCCTGGTGTCAACAGTGGCCGACAGCTGGGCCAGTGCCGGCAGTGTTACACCGGCCCAACGTTTGGCCAGCGCAAGGCCTGCAATGGCCCAACTTGGCTGTCGGGCAATCGTCAATGACCCAACAAGAGCCCAATATTGATCAGCCGATGACCCGATCAGTCTATTTTTGTTTATTTTCGATATTATCCGGACAAAAAATACTTTTCATGACATCTGCTCTGAAACTGCAAGTTTCGTTGCCAGTTTTGTCAGTTGAAAGAGGCTGATTTTAGGATGATGCCGTGAAAAGTTGTCAAATCGCGAATTCAATGAATCAGCGGTGTGAATTGGTGTTTTTCAATCCCTTGGGATTGCAAAATGGGTCTATTACAATCCCTTGGGATTGCAAAGAGAAATAACTGCCCTGTTGCAGATTTCAGACTATTGAAATTGACAGTTGAAGTTCCAGAGCAAATGTCATGAAAAACATAGTGTGTGACACGGGATGAAACATGAATGCAGGCACGGGTGATGTCTGCCCTCGCCTTCGACTTCGGGCAGACAACTTCACCCTGGCCTGCATTCACCTTGTTTCATCCCTTGTTACACAATATACTATTTCATAACACGCGCACCGAAAGTGGGGTTTTTTTGTCCTCATTTAAGAGCGGAATAGTACATGATGTCACTAGGCCGATTAAGTATTTTCCGACGAATTTGAGTTTATAATCCGAGCCGAAGGCGAGGATTATGATGAAATTCGTCAGAAAATACTTTTTGGGCTGTATGGCATACAGAATTTTATGTGTCCAGGCCAAAAACCGCGTTTAAACCGAGCGAAGCGAGGTTAAAATCGCGGTTTTACGGCCTATGACACATAAAATAAGTATTTTTGAGTCAGGATCCAATTCGTTAGTTTTACAGGTCCTAGGACAAAAATGCTGGTCAAAAATGAAAATATTTGTCCTCCAGTTCCGAACGTCGCCACCATGCGGCGACGTCGATTTTGGTCGATCGGCTATCCAGTTAGAATATATATTAGCGGGTTACCTGAATCCTGACTCAAATACTGATTTTCCGCTTCTAAATGAGGACAAACCCCACTTGCCGTGCGCTTGTTATGAAAAGTATGGTATGCAGCATGGACAGATTGATAGTAATTGAGCCGTTCTCTCGAAGAACGACCTGAAGCGACTTAGGTCATTTTTCGGGAGAACGTATTTATAGGTAGACAAGGTCACAAAGTATCTATATACCAAATTTCATAAGATTTAATCAATTTTTGAGCAAATTGTGAGTGTTTGGAACCACGCGCCTACCATATTATCGCCCGCGTAGTCTCCCGCTCGACCAAAAAAAAAATGAAAAACAAAAAACAAAAACAAACAAAAATAAAAAAAATAAAAAAACAATCAATAAAATTAATGAAAAATGACAGAAAATTTTTTTTTTTAACAAAAACAATAAAAAATAACAATTATTTGTTTTTGTTCATATCCTTGAATAAAATTAAATAAACAAATATCTCTTACTATTACATTTTTCTCGTGTTTTTATAGCTATAAAACATGTTTTTAGTAGTTCTCCCGAAAAACGACCTAAGTGCCCTTGCATAAACTGTCGCGAAAAATATTGTTAAAAAATGTTTATTGAAGATTTTATGCTTTAAATCCATTATTCGGGAGTATAATGTTTGCAATAAATAAAAAAAATTTGATTAGTTATATTTAACGATGAGCAGTACAATGTTGAATTTTCAAATCGCTTTTTCTCGAAACGACCAAATTGCACTTAGGTTGTTCTTCGAGAGAACGGCTCAATTGTTCTCTACTAATTTTTCCCTCGCCTTCGTCTCGTTCAGCCAACTTCACCCGCGTCAAAAATCACTGTCGTTCGGTCCTTGCAGCATAATATACTATTTTTCACCAATACTTAATTTTTTTTTCGAGCGGTAGACAGTTAATAATTCCAGGACGTTAGAAATCATCTCAAAGACTATCTATTCAAAGACTAATTAGATATATTAATGTAGGTCACCCATCCAAATTCTGGCTGCAGTTGAAATTGCTTTACTTCGTTGATCGTCTGATGTCCGGTGTCGATTTAGATCTAATCGTCGCCTGTAACATTACTTAACACTTTCTGACTCGATAGGTAAACTTTGATTTGTGAGGATTTACATCGATTATAATATGTACTTAAAAAAAATGAATGATAGCAAAATTTCACGGTCACTTCGAATATTTTTGATGATTAAATAGTGTATAAGATTGTTCGATTACATAGAAACATTCTTTTTCCGGTGAATTCGGTGGAAGTGTTAGAAATACTGCAGTCAGCAGAAAAGCTTATACTACTATGTACGCCGGCAATGTTTTCATCAAAAGTTCACAGAACTGCCCCCTTGAACGTGAAAAAACGTCGGTTTATAATAAACAGATTTTCCCGAAACAGATACTTATAGATAAATATACTGTTCTCTCAATGTGAAATTATTATATTTGTATCGCGTGTACCTAGAATCCGGAGGGTTGGGATTTTATTGAGCTCATCACCGAAAAACGGCCTGAATCCAATTAGGCTCTTATGTCATCAGTTCCTTCAATTATCTCCAGCGAGCCTTTTTTATGATTATTATTGTGGAGAATAAATTTATATTAATCATCAGTAATAAAGAAGGTCGCCGAAGATAATTGCATACGCGATACAATACATATCTATATCATTTTTTGTATTGATTGGAAAGAAATTGTACGTGATGCCAATTTTTCTCGTTTTGTTCATATTTTCAATTAGATAACGGTGAACATACAGTTCTTTGTTGTTGAACCTTCATCTCTATTAGGTATTGCAGGGATATAAATTTGTGAATATTGACAATTTTCCCAGATCCCAACATTTTAATGTACGAAATGATTTAAACCAAAGATATCAAATTGTTCGTCCTGAAACCTACTTTTTGAGGCACAAAAATCGTGAAAATTTTTTTTGCAATTGTTATGTCTTATATTGTGGTCTTGTCCCTACTTTAAATATTAAGGTATAACTGAGGGATATCGATTGTAGGTAATTGAACAGTTATGTTGCGGTGGACTAATGGTTTTATTTAAAACGAACAGTATTATATTTTATTTAGGTATGTAACCTTGGTCCGCGTGGTATTTAGTTATATTTAGTAGGCTAAGTTATTCTAGGTGTCTACTGTAACGAGTACGGTTGGGAAGTGAAGTCGAAAGAAGAGATCAGGTAGTTGCTAGGATAGTAAGATAAAAGGTTTAGCTGACTCGTTGCGTTTGGCAGAGCCGTGAGCAACGAGTGTTTTCTTAGATGTAAGAAAGGAAGTCGCGGAGATCAGGTAGCAGGTAGATAAGAAGAGTAGAGACGTTGAGATGTAGAGGAGTAGAGATGCAGAGGGAAAAAGGGGGAAGCGTGTGAAGAGTTAGAGGACAGGTAAGTGAGGGCGAACGTACGGGTGGTGATACCCGGACGTAACGCAATAAAAATTTTCGGGACTTTAAATTGAAAAATTAATTTTTAAAAAACTGTTAGGTATGAGTCAGTCCACGTCAAGCGGGACGGATTTGGCCAAAAATATTCCTCGATGTTTCTGATTCGTTTGTAATTTTTTTTACATATTCTCTGGGTAAAATAAATGTGTGAAACATTTTTTTTTTTTTAAACTCCAAGGGCTTAAAAGCTACAGGGTTGAATTTTCGAAAAAAAAAACACCAAAAATCGGAATCACGCTCTTCTTTAAACGATAAGGGGGGCACTCCATATAGAGGCTTCAAAAAATGCATTTTTTTATTACCTAAATTTATATAGTTTGAAACCTGTAGAAGACAATGCAGTTATAATGACATTGGTCAATTCTCGAAAATGGCGTCCCGAAAGCCTTTGAGCATGAGTCACGTTTGCTCCATTCGGAGCCCCGCGAGCGTCTTGAGCCTTGCTAAATAATTAAAATAACTAAATAAATGAATGAATGAATCGCACAGAGAGAAGATAAATAGGCAAAAAGAATGTTACGAGGAAGCTGAGGCAATATTATAAATGCTGCTGGAATAGCTGACTATTCGATAAGTCACAGAATCATACGTTTTTCCCTTACCGAAACTTTGAATGCGATTATCACGAAAGTTTTTGTTTCAATGAGTTGAAAATCGGTGTACACGATCACTTAAAAACTATTTGGCCGATCAAGCTCATATTCGACACGCGTTTTTATGATACTTATGTCCAATTGATGAACCTAAGACTGACTGACAATTATCGAAATAAACATGGTTTTGACTGGGTCAAAGTCTAAAATTTAGTCCGAAAAAATCAACTTTTTTGTTTCAAGGCCTCCCCGTTAGCCAATTATCATTATATTTTCCTAATATTATAGGTTCATCAATTGACCACATATATATTACAAATCAAATTTTGTGCGCAGACTCTGTCCGATAATCCTACGAGGTGCTAGGGTGTACACCGCATTCGGCCTCCCGTCCGGACAGCTTCACGGTGACTTGTTATATCTCCGCCATTTTCCACTTTTTTTAATCAACAAAAATCTTCTTGGAAACTAGAATTATGTAATAAAAAGTATCTATGACCCTGAAAAGATATACAGAGAAGAAACCTTGATACTGCACAGTCGATGCGCCTAACTGCGCATGCGCCAAATAATTCAATTTTATTGGTCGGTGAGATGGTCCCGCGATAATATTATGACGTATGAGGCAGGGGTGCCAACTTGCGAAAAATGAAGCAAGAGCTGTCAAACTTTCGCGCGTAGACTAGTCAGTTGAGGTTATGTTGTTGTTCATTTTTATTTAACCTGAATTATCGAAATAAAAGTGGCATCGATTAGCAATCTTGAATAAAATAGTCCATATCGGAAGATAATTCAATCGAATCGAAGCGAGCAATCAAATGTTCGAAATAAATTGCGACAGTCGAACATCAAGTTTCAATAAAGCTTTTCAAGCCTTTCCGAATCGCTAACGCAATTATTTGAAATTATAACCTCAAAAATTCGTATCAATTACATCGCTGCCAAAAACAAAGTTTGACAGCTAAAACTCGGGATGGCTAACCTGCTGCAGCGGACGACGAAACTCGCGCATGCGCAGTCAGGCACTTTGACTGTGCAGTATCAAGATTTCTTCTCGGTATGCATTCCTTACCCTCCAAAAAAAATCATGAAAATCGACTAAGATTTGGCGTTCTATATGGAGTGCCCCCTTTAATATCTCCGGTTCCCTTTGTCGTACAGACATCGTCAATAACTCATTTTGAAGCTCTTGAATTGCACTTTCACGTTATTGATTTTAAATTCATCGAATAAATAATTTTCTATTTGTTATGAACAATTAGTATATTCCTTAAACGTGATTTTCGGGATGATTACACCCTTCGAAAATTCTGAAAAAAAACTACGAGCGTGTTCCTTGATTCATTCTCTACGAAGTCTGTAAGTTTCAGGGTGGAACTCCGATGGAAACTATATTCAAAAAGCGACTGATCCGTGCGGGACATCGCTCGCGGCTGTCTACGCGGGCGCGCCGGGACCGAGGTTTGTTCGCTTTACATGCAAAGAATATAGGGGGTCATATTATACGTCCAAATTCATCAAATCCATTAATTCACGGAATTATTTATTCCATTTCATCCTGAATACTTGACCTAAAACTACAAAAATATCAATATAGAGGTACACAGTACACACTTGACTAAAATCTTTAAAATAACTGGTGAATACTGAATATAATGTACTTTTTGATTCCATGCTATTTCGAGCGAGGGTGAGACGTTCAAAAAACGTCTTCGACATGCCGAAGCTCCACCTTCTTATTCTATTCATACTCGTTCGCTTCAGAATAATAGTGTGAGATTATCAAGCAGATACCCTCATTTCCAAATTTGTTTACATTCACACGTATAGTACACGAATAAAAGAAGGCGGAGCTTCGGCACTTCGAAGCTCCTCCCAGATCAGACCCCGGAGAATTTACACCCTATATAATACCTATTTTTTTTAATTTTCTTTTTTCAATTCATAAATTGTTAAAAATTTATTCTTTTTGAATATATTTATTATTTTTTTATTTAAATTCATTTTTCATTATTATTTGAATTTGATGTTACATATTTATTTTATTATAATGATTTATCAAAGTTTGAATAGCTTCGGCTGCGGCGCCCCTTCCCTCCCGCCCCAGCGCCATTCTCAATCCGACCGACGCGCATCAAAGAAGGCCCATTTCGTGCCTTTATTATGAAAAATACTGTGTGCAATTAGGGGGGATGGCCATTTGTACCTCGGGTGAGACGTTTAGCACGAGTCGTAGTAGAGGGTGCCGAAGATGCCAGAGACGAAGAAATGGCCATTCCCCCCCCCCCCCCCCCCCCCCCCCCCCAGTTGGATAATATACTATTATTAGGCTTTAACTTTTTTTTTTTTAATAATATTTTTAAGAAACGGATAAAAAAAATTATCATTTTTTTTTATAAACAACGAGACCACAAATAAAATGGATAAATAAATGTAAGTTTTCAAATATTGAAATACGTATTAAAATTTTCATTTTAAATTATTTAATCCTTAGGTATTACAACACAAATTGAGTTTGGTTATTATCTTCATTTGTTATTTACATTAATTTTGGTTGCTGTTCTCAAGATGAACATGATTTTCACGAACAAATATACGCACCAGTTCCATCATTATAAAGCTTTAGATACAGTATCAGTTCAATCGAAAAAAATTTCCGAAGATGAAAAAACTGATACCAATAAAGTTTTCAAGAAACAACAAAAAAAACGGTAACTCGTTACTGTGAAATTTACATTCATTTATTCATTCCATTCTTGCTGTCTTTGTTGATGAAAAAAAAAAAAAAAATTTCATCTATTTGTTGAAAATATTATGTGAAAAAAAAATTAAAAAAAGTTAAAGCCTAATGAAATAATTTTTGATTATAAATTATTTTTTTTTGTCAATGTCCGCTGACTGGGGTTGAAGCCAAGTCAACTGCGCGCGGTAGTGCGCTGTACGGACACCGCTCGCCGCTCTGCGATATACAAATTTATACGGTATAATAATGTATATAATGACGGGCAGTGAAACCTTCTCGTGGAATATTAAACTTGAATGTATGACGCATATAACTAAGAAAAAAAACTTCGTTATCTGCCTGAGAAGGCATTATAATTTTCGTTTGTTTATTTGAGAATTAATTAAAAATATGATGCTAAATGAAAGAACTTCATTTTTTCTTTTTTTGTCAAGATATAAATATTACACAATAAGTCCTGAAAATTTCATTAAGTTATCTCTAACAGCTTTTTCACAATCAATTTTTTAATTCGAAGTCCCGAAAATTTTCATTGCAAAAAATTGTTGTTGAAATGAAAATTTTGAACAACTGTTTTAGGGGTATAATTGTTGGTAACGACTACTTTTGTTTGAAATACGACTTCCCGCTCACGCGAAGGGCCGAAAGTCGTACTTTCCGTGCAGGTATGGTGAGAAAGACTTTTCCGCCCGAGGGCTGAAAAGTCCTGTTTTGCGCCCGTTCAAGAGGTACGAAAAGTGGCTTTTTGCGAGCAGGTGTGGAGAAATAGTTATTTTCGTACCGAGGGCGTAAAGTACAACTTTACGCCCGTGGGTGATCGAACGCGCCAGAGGGTTGCAAGATCAGCCCAAGGGTGTTCAGTTATACGCCCGCTGTGCTAACATTATTTTTCGTCATGGTGGCGTAAAGTAATAACGCATTTTTGCCTTGTTTTGCAAGCGTCAAGTTTGACTCTACGCTCGCAAAACACGGCCAAAAATGCGTACTTTACGCCTACTATGACGAAATAGTATATTGTGTACCAAGGGCGTAAAGTGGGCTTTTTTAGACCGAGTGTGGAGTTTGCAGTACGAGTCAGAGGCGAGGTAGCACGAGTCGAAGACGAGTGCGTCTGCGAGCCGAACACGAGTACTGCAACCACACGAGGTCAAAAGCCCACTTAGCCCTTGGTGCACACCATATTTTTTGTGACAGCACGATTTTCGCGTTTTTGAGCGATTTTAAGAAAGCGGGCAAAAAAAATCGGTAGCGGGCAAAAAAAGTTCATTATTGCCCGCTACCGACTTTTAGCGGGCAATAATGAACTTTTTTTGCCCGCCGGTCAATAAACGGCTACTTTTAGCCCCATTATTAGGTCAAAAAAACGCAAAAATCGTGTAACACACGCACGATTTTTACGTGTTTTTTTTACCTTAAAATGGGGCGTAAAATCGACGTTTTTGTACTGGCGGGCAAAAACAGTCGGTAGCGGGCAATAATGAACCTTCTTTGCGGGTTACCGACTTTTAGCGGGAAATAATGAACTTTTTTTTGCCCGCTACCTTAAAATCGCTCAAAAACGCGAAAATCGTGCTGTCACGAAAAATATGGTGTGTACCAAGGGCTCAGTGGGCTTTTTGACCTTGTGTGGTTGCAGTACTCCACACTCGGTCTAAAAAAGCCCACTTTACGCCCTTGGTACACAATATACTATTTCAAGCCGTATTTGATCGTAGGGTGACGATCCCTATGTTTTTTTTTCCCCGTTTTGACATTTTTGTTGGAATATTGGATGAGAAAAATGAGGCGAAATCATCGTCCGACAAAAGATTTCCTAATACGGAAGATATTTCACCTCAGATGTGATTGGAGACAAAAACGGTTGAGGTTAATTTTGGGGGTGGTCTCACTTATTGTCAGGCGCCCCATTTATCATTTCAAAACAATTATACGCCGGTTCAATTGCTGCTTCCCCCCATCGACAGTACTATACCTTTGACTTGAGTATATAGGGTGATCGAGAATGCGGTGCTTTCCTTACACCGGTGGATTCCTTGTAAAAAACGGCCCTGAGCCTGTCTCATTTCTGCTCGCGTATTAGCTAACTTTAAACGGCTCCTACCTGAAAACGGCTTTACTTTCGACTTTTTAGGATCAATAATTTTGGTCTTGGATTTTTACAAGGAATCCACCGGTGTAAGGGAAATACCGCATGCGGAATCACCGTGTATGTAACAAGCTGCTCATCGTGGCTTACGTTTATTATTGCTCTTGATTTCGTTGGTGCTTTGGCGTTGATTAAAGCATCAGTTGCACGTCCGGGTCATGGGTTTGAACTCTGAAGTTTGCCACGGCGGACAATAAGAAGGATTACTCGTGGCGCCGAATTTTTGCGATTGGTAGGAAATACCACGGCGAATAGAGAGCGACAGTAAGTGACGCGGCGCCTTGTAAATGGCAAGCTTTTCAAAATTATACGAAAATAGCGCACGCAGAACGGAATACTAGGAGAGTATAGTCAGTCGGTCTGGAAGCCGGCATGACACCAACTTGGCGTCGTGCGTCTCTTCGTTTCCCCTCCCCTCTAGCAAGCTTTTCCGTATGGCTACCGTGCGCGACTTTCACCCTATCCACCCCTAACGACGTAGGCGTCGTGACGCTCCGCGGCTCCGCACTCCGCAGTCGACTGCGGACCGCCGGACCGTTGACAAGTATTAATGGCCGCTTGCGCAGGCAGCGCCGTCAACGAGACGAAATTAAGGCCGACGAACTGGCAGCAAAGGGTGTTCGGACGGCAACTACTGCGATGTAGTCAAGCGAGCATCGCCGCTACGGAATCCAGGCTATGCGATGTGGGGAAGTATCTTGCATCCGAGAACGGCGAACCCCTCTGCGAGACTATCGGCGTTTACTTCAGTTTCATAAACCCGGGTGCGACGTGCGACGACTTCACTAAACAGTTGATCGAGCTTTACGGAAGTGTTAACGGTGCTACGAAAGACGAGGATCAGAAAAAACGATTCGAGGTCGTTCACGTGGTACTTTGGAGCAACGTTGCCGACGTACTCGACTTCGAGGAAAGTTTTCAGACCCACGTGGCTGAACTCCCTTGGTTCGCAGTCCCGAACGATGACTACGAACGGAAGGTAAGCCAAAATATTGAATCTTCGCGGTGCAGGTCAGCGACGGCGACAGTATCTGGACGTTGAAGCAGCTTTTGTACGATTGTCCATTGTATATTTTATACACACGTGTTTCTGTTGCAATCGGTGTGGGTATAGAACTTTCAATGCAACACGAAAATTCGTGACCACGTATCGTG
Organism: Tenthredo mesomela; assembly: GCA_943736025.1. Taxonomy (NCBI): domain Eukaryota; kingdom Metazoa; phylum Arthropoda; class Insecta; order Hymenoptera; family Tenthredinidae; genus Tenthredo; species Tenthredo mesomela. Next base: position 16,486,450 of record OX031018.1, on the reverse strand, counting down.
TTGGTTGATTTTGTATAGTTAAGGTCGTAAACTTGTCTGAAATGAATCAACAAAAGTTATACCAAGCACTGGCGAGCCCACCGCTGCTGTTGGTAATTTAATTAATTAAAACATAAATTAGTCCCCCGGTTTAAAACCGTCGTTTCTATAATCTTTCCATGGAAATATTCTCCCTCCGTGCGAGGTACTCGTTCGTGGCGTCCGCTGGTAAAAACAATAAATAAAAACATTTCCTCGTTAACAGCCCTTCGTCACGCATCGCCCCCGCACGCCATATTATATACAAACGTAAAAACGTATAGCGACCCGCCTGGGCAAGCAATATTACATTATGGGCATCCAGCATACAAATCGTGTTCCGGTTTGTCAATATTTTCGAAATAGTCAGATAAGGAAGGTCGTTGAAAGAACTAAACCTCGTTATTTCGCTTCCAGTCGAACGAAAATTGACCGGAAATCAAATCATTGACAAGCGAAGCCCCACCATAGAAATAATATGATTTATGGTTTAAACGAAATTCCGAGTTGATTTTTACGCCTGTATATCTGCTGCAGTTATCAATATACAGGGTGTTACCACTAACTATGTCACTCCGCCGGGTGGTGATAGGTGGAACCCCAACTAACATTTTCGATATAGAAACCCATGGTGGGAAACCATGGGTTGACGTTACCTTGATATAAGGGGTTCAAAGTTTCCGGCGAACGCCTGCAACGCTTGTCCAGAGGCATGGCGAAATGGTCGAGAATTTAGCAATAATCTGAGTGTAATTCAACTCTTTACAACTGAACGAATTCAGAAGAGTGAATAACAGTCACAGTGTTCAAAACATCACGGAAAATGGGTCTTTTCACCCGTAACACCTTGTACATTATATTTTAAACCACGTACGTAAATAAAAGAATAATATTCTCTGCCGCATTTTCATCAGAGATTGTTGTCAACAACCCCGACTGAATGTAGTATTTATTCCGGTATAAAATTTCATGGCGCGCTGCCGGGTTCGGCTCAACGAGTTCGCGATAACGCGTCGACTCACCCTGGCATTATCTATGTACGTGCTTCTGTTCGTGAGCACGGTGGTCGCCTATGGGTATTGGCGTTGTGCTGCAGTGCGCAGGGCACATATCATTTCCTACGCTCCGTGGTTGTGACTAACGTAAGGTCTTGTGATGTTAAGTTTCTCGAAGTGCGTCCCGACGTTTGGAAGCGTGCCAGTATGTGGAAAACAAAGCCGCCGTTTAGTGCCGCTGATATTAATTCTGCGGGAGAGTTAGAAGTGTGTTTTAAATTACTCCAGGTTAGGAATAAGGCTGCAGTTGGCGCGGACTGATTTGCTTTGGCGCCAGATGTTGTTTTCTTGGTTAGGCATTGAAGTAGTAGACGCACATATCAAGTAAAAATTGAGTTTAAAAGTAATTTTTTTTTCTCACACACACAAGCACGTCGTATTCCCTACAGAAGATATTATCTAGATGCTCGATAAATCGCTGCGAAACTCAGCTTCTAGTTCGTGATTTATCCGGTACAATTTACAATTATTTCATTGATGCGAAAATGAAATCAAACCTGAATCCCTGCGATGCTCCCAGCTTCTAACAATCAAAAACTTTTCAGACAATCCCGCGATATTGAGGTAGTTGTTCCATGAAATGCTTTTTCTTAAGATTTTTTAAAAATTTTGACAGATTATTCTTTAAATAATTCTGAATCGAATGTGAAATATATGAACAATACAGTTTCGGAGATATTCATTTCAAAGACTGAGTTTTTGAGGCTCTTATACATTGCACTATACGGAATACCGAAAGGTTTACTTACATATTTAGTTATAACTAAGAAACCTTTCTTACAAATGTTGTAAAAAACTAAATCAACATTAAACAACTAGTGATTTTTTTAGAAAAAGTTTAATTCATAGTTACAACACAGTTTCTGAGATATTAATTAATCAATGATGAAAAATGTATCTCATTCAAGTAGTGGAAGGGATACACTAAAAACGAGCTGGCAACAACGCGTTTATTCAACCCGCGAAAGATATATAAAGCGCGCACGCGTTAGATATAAAGTATATACAAACTCGGACAGTGTTGCCAGATTTTAGAATACAGGCTCAAACGAACAGCTAGTCGTACGGGATTGGCTGAAAGTTGTACATAAACGGCAAAAAGTTTTGGGTTGATGAATAACGAATTCTAGCTGACTGTGCTATTTTTTCTAGCGTAAACTTTTTGCTCTAACTCTCGCGGAACAACTACCTTATGCATTCAAGATTATCGATTTTCCCGTTTTCTTTACGGAAAAGTCACTTGCCGATAAGTTTCAAATTCTTTCTTTCTCTTCTCTCGCAGCTGGTTACTGAAAAAACCTTCATCTCACCAAGACGTCGGAGTTTTATCGCGAGTGGCGATACTTTACCTGCATATAGGGTAATGCGTGTAATGTTCTAAATATTCATCTATACAATCGCCTCTGTCTATACATATTAGGGTGTCCGTTATTTCCCGAATTGACTTTTTCTACTTGGGTATGGGTCAAATCATTAGTTTAGAGCCTAAAAAGAATTATGCTATTTTTTTTTTTTTTTTTTTTTAAAGTGTCATTAACCCCTGCCTGTAGGATGATACTTGTCCCATTTGATTAACATGGGATTTTTGCCCTTTTTAGATTTTAATTTTTTTTTCGCTTACTACTTCCATCACCTCACCAAATATTGTCGATTCTACTACTATTCTGACCTCTTTGGGTGGACATATTTTTATATTGGTGAAAAAAAAAGTTTTCACAAGTTTTGATGTTTTTTTCAAAATTTATTTTTACTGTATTTTTCAGTAAATTTCGAATATTTTCGAATACTTTCGAATTTATTGACTTTTCAATGCTTTTTGTTTAAATTGAAAAATATTCGAAAGATATTAGACAATATGGTAAAAAAAAAATTTTATGCGACCCGTTGTTTGAAAGTTCACTTTTTGAGCATCGAATTTAGGCCGCAAAGTGACCAATTTCAGGTCACTGAAATATATTGAAATATTATAGGACAGGAGCCTATAATGAAAATATTATCGTACAATATGAATATGTTTTATTAAAATAAACATAGTCAGGTTATTTTTTACTACGTTCACACATTATAAACCAAAATGTCTGAAAATGTCAAATGTCTGAATCCAAACGTTTTGATACAGAAAGATGCAATAACACCAGTAATTTTAGAAACTAAAGTAAGTATAACACTGATTTTCCAAAAAGTGAACTTTCAAACAACGGATCGCATAAAATATTGTATGTGCCAAGTCCGAGAAGTGTCAAATCCGGTATGGGTAATTTCCGAAATTCGCCTCTGAGTCTGCTGTGTCACAGAAGAACTCGTGTGAATTATCGCCCTCGCTGCGCTCGAGCGATAAATTCACACTCATTCTTCTGTGACACAGCACACTCGATCGGCTCATATTAGAAATTACCAATACCGGATTGTGACACTTTTCGGACTTGATACATAAATAGCTATTACCGCTTCAAAACTCAAAATTTTTTTTTCCATCAATATAAAAATATGTCCATCCAAAGAGGTCACCACAGTAGTAAAATCAACAATACTTGATGGCGTAATGACAGTAGTCAGCGAAAAAAAAATTAAAGTCTAAAAACGGCAAAAATCCCATATTAATTAAATGGGACAAGTATCGTCCTACAGGCAGGGGTTAATGGCACTTAAAAAAAAAAAAAAAAATAGCATAATTCTTTTTAGGCTCTAAACTAATAATTTGACCCATACCCAAGTAGAAAAAGTCAATTCGGGAAATAACGGACACCCTAATACATATATCCATACCATACCGTATAGCGCAGCCGGTATCCCTCTTTTCAAAATCCTGATTAAAAAAAAAAAAAAAAAGAAAAAAAAATCAAACAAAAAAAGTCAAATAAAAAAAAATTTAGTTTTTGAGCTGTATAATTTTTTTCACAAATCTCATTACTAGGTATTCTGATTACTTTATTGGAAATAGCCTATTTTTCCGGTACATGCGTATGGGTAATATTTGGTCTTTACTCGATATACTGATGCACACCTGAGATACAGAGAGTTAACCCGCTGAGCTACACCATTTTCCGTCGCCACGTTGAAGTACACCCTGAGTCACCAGTGACCCGAAAGTTCTACCCTTTATAAAAGTGATCCAGAATGTTTGTTTTGGACAGTTTTATAGTGAAATGGAATCGTCAGAATGTCTCGAGTAAGACTATGCAAGGACGAATATTATATCTTCATTTTATAAAAAGTTATTTGAAAATGAAGACGAGAAGTCGCGAATAATTTCGCAAAATGCCTCTTTTTTGTAGAAGGAAGCCGGGTCACTAGTGACCCAGGTGTAGCCCAGCGGGTTAAAGGTACAAGAAATACGTTTTCTAGTGAATTTTCAATCAGCACTCGAGAGTGGTCATGAATTAATTGGGACTTAGAACTATGAAAGACGCTTCGCATGAAACTCGGAAATTTTCTGGGTATGGAATTCCACATCCGGAATTTTGTGGGTGTGGAAAGAAGAAATTGTGATTTTTAATATTTTTGTTGCCGATTGCGCATTACGCGGCAATAAAGAAGGAAAAATCCTTCGGTAAGACAAATTGTGTGCATATGGTTGCAACTTTTTCCGCCCATGCACTGCGTACAGGCTGAGTACGACAGCAAATTACTGATGGAGGAACTTATATGCAGGAACAAGGTTCACCAATACCATATTTACACTACCACAATATAGAAGTAAAAACTGAAATATGGGTCTATACCCCCCCCCCCCCCCCCCCCCCCCCCCCCGCCCCTCGCGAAATAACTCCACATCCCGAAATTTCGGAAGTCGCCGACGGTGGCGGCTGGACTGAGAGCTCTTGCCCCAAAGGCCAGATCCACTTAAGGTTGTTAGCTTGTAAAAGCGGTTTCCGACAGATCTGTGTAAAATTTTACTGGTAGATAAGTTAAAACAAGTTCTACAACATGATACAAAGTTCATTGATTTTTGCCGTATATTAGTGATGAAACAAATTATTGAAGTTTACATTATTTGCATACGTACATAGGGAAAATAACAACTTTTATCACTCCAACGTTTTTTATGATTCAACTAGGCGACAGGTTTCAATAAAAAACTAGTATGTTATGAATTGAAATTTAACGAACATTTTGAGACTAGAAACAAAAGTATTTCCCGTGTAATAAAAAAGATATTGTTAGTTAAACTCAAGTCTCTCGTCGATATTTGCGTGTGAATCTGACGCTGATGTGATGGATGAGGCAACAGCGCTCACGTAGCTCAAACGGACGGCTCGAGCGGATTCTTCCGTTATATACACGCAATGCTGCCACGATCTATTATAACTTCGACTCAATGCGCGTGTGCCTATGCCTAAAAGAAATGTGAACTGTACCTTGACAAAAGTTTGACAACTTGGCCGTTTTAAAAAAATCTTAAAAAATATTAGAAAGACTTTGCTTAGCCATCAAAACATTTTGATACGGTTTGCATATCATAGCATGTAATTGATAGTGTGTATATTTGATTTTGTGACTTATTTATTACTGTGGTCATTCTAGAACTATCGTCAACTGAAATAAACTTTTGGCTGTGACTATAACAAGCTAACAACCTTAACTCCTGAAATTCGTTTTTAAACTCCTTCACCACAGTCAAATCACACATGGCTAACGTTCAAGCTTTCTGCACGCGCATTGCGTCCCAGGTTCTATAAGCAGCAAATGTGTATCGAGAATTATCTTGTCTATATCGAGGAAAAGAATCTGTCGAATCGATCAAACGTACCCAGTAAGGATTGAAATTGTTGTACCAATCGTCAGCATTCAGATGAAGTCCAAGTCTTCTGTCGGATGGATGTGTGAGATTAAATGCATTATTTGTCAGTTGCAGTAAGTATACCGAAAACTTTCGGTATGTTAAATCACTGTAACAACAAAATTATCAGTACTAATATCACAAGACCTTCAAAATTATCAGATATTATATAATACCGCGAGAACCAGGTGAAAGCGAATGGTCCATCCGCCCAAGCACCTAATATTTCATATTTTTAGGGGGATAGCCACTCGTTGCACTGAAAATCCCTATAGGATGATTTTGGCGCGCGGTCGATGCAATCCGGCGGCCATTGTTGATACAAGCCGGCTGACTGTCAATACATCGCGGAAGGTAGACATGTGTGATTATGTTCGTTTATTTAAAGCTCAATGATAAATAAAGTGAATAAAACCTACGTGAATAAGCTATGGATATTTATTGATGCCTCAACCCCAGGATACAATCAATAATTTTGTTTGAATTGGTTGTTCTCGATGAACTCTTTGATTCTGATAAATTTCCAGTTATCGGTTAGGTTAATTCGTTGATTGCATTAAGATATCATTTAAAACTGATTGATCGATTTTTGATAAATATTCCTAGCTTATTCACGTAGATTTTATTCACTTTATTTATCATTTGCTTCAAATAAACGAACATAACCACACTTGTCTACCTTCCGCGATGTATTGACAGTCAGCCGGCTTGTATCAACAATGGCTGCCGAGTTGCATCAACCGCGCGCCAAAATCACCCTAGGGATTTTTTCAGCGCAACGAGTGGCTATCCCCATGAAAATACGAAATATTAGGTGCCTGGGCGTATGGACCATTCGCTTTCACCTGGTTCTCGCGGTATATTAGGTCGAGTAATATTCGACGGATTATTTTTTGCATTCGCATCTGGCCAAGCAGAGAGTGGCAGGTTGGAAAAAATTAGAAATTATTCACGATGTTCTCTGACTTTTATCACGGTATTTGACCGATAGTTTATTATAAAAATATTTGCAAAGCTAGAGGTAAATTATCAAAAGCTATAGTAATACTATAGGTAAATTATCAGCTATGATACCCCAAGACCTTCAAAATTATTGGATATTTCCCGAATGTTTTGTTGCATATTTGCAAATTAAAATAAACTTATTGCTGCATTTTACTGCAAAATTGATCGATTTTGAAGGTCGAGGGGTATTCGGAGGATTATCTCTTCCATTACGATCTCGGCTGAACAGAGTGCAGTATTCGAGGAAAGTTTTCAATATTCGTAGGCTTAAATAGTGGCTTGGGTTTTCACGGTATTACTGGGCACATTGTTTTGTATTTTTTTTTTTTAATCGATTTCTGCTAATGAGCTTTGTCCAAATCGACTCATTTTGAGATAAGCGTCTTGAAATTGATTCAAGCTGGAACACGGGTTTGACAGATATTTGAATGAAACCTGTCACATTCGGGGAAAACAATTGACAGGCTACAGGGAAATTATCGGTCTGATAAAATCCCCGCGGCCGAGGGTTTTAGCAGATTGAAACACGCCACGTGACCGAGAATACTGTACTCTAATTGGCCAAGATCGTAATGGAGGAAATAATCAGAATAATAACGAATCGGGATGTCCTTCACTTCATCAAATACCGCACTATGATTGGCCAGAATCCGAATGCTAACAATAATCAATATTATATTTATCAATTTATTAATCTTATACAGCGTGATTCCGTTTGACCACACCACACATTGAACTCGACACTTTTACTTAACACATTGAAATCGAATTGATTGTGTCAATACGATATTGTGTTGCATTGATCAAAGATTCTAATTCAGTTGACTAAATAGGGAACTTGCATATTTTTTAATTCTAATTTTATTCGAGAATAGGATGAAAAAGAAATAATTGCCAAGACAGTTTTAGTTTTCGAGCAAAATGAACGCTGTAAAAATTTTTATTTTACACTCATTTTTCGTGCAAAATTTGAATGGGCAGACATATTACTGGACCCGTCTATCAGCGCCACCAGCGTCACGTGCGGGAACTATGCTCCACCCAGCAATATGTCTGCCCATTCAAATTTTGCACGAAAAATAAGTGTAAAAGAAAAAACTGTCTTGCGAAATTCATTCTTTTTCATCCTATTTTCGAGTTTGATAGAGAAATATAGAGATTTCAGATCCACGCACGTTCCCTATTGAACTGTCTTATACTGATGGCACGAACTACTACCTACTTCATTGGTTGCATGTAGTAGGGGAAAGCGGGGCAAGTTGGAGACGGGGGCAAGATGACGAAATCGTTGTTTCGCGAATATTTCAAAAGATGATGCCAGCTAAGTCATCAAGTAGTGTTAAACAAACCCCCACGCAGTAATAAAACTGGTGTAGACTTGCATGACAAAGTCATATGGCTTCTCACAGAGACATAGTGGTTTTTGATCTGCGCGATGTAATATTTTGTGTTCGGAAAACGGTTTTACAGAACTACAGGTGAGCAAGATCGGACTTGTGAATTAATCCTTCATTTATGTAGGCATATAGATCCTACAGATCATAGGATTTCCAAACTGTCACCAATGTACTGGTTGAGGTTATTTTTTTTTTTTGAAAATAGCGACACACGGGGCAAGTTGGTGGGGGCAAGTTGACGATCCACAACTTGCCCCTTTTTGCTATCCCTGCATATGGTAGGTATTTAGGCTATATGCAATTTCAGCTTATTGAATACATCAATGAATAAATCAATGAATTGGTATGAAAGAACCAAGTCTTGAAAGAGCCACCTCCATTTAAGGTGGTTCTTTACCTACTTCCCACCAAACGTGGGTTTCAGAGCAGATTTTGAATACTTCTCGATGGGGGAAAAATCTGAAAAAAAATCAAGCATGTAGAAGATCCTCGAGAGATTGATTTTGCATAATAATAATTCAAAAAAGTTATTAACAAATAGATGGAAAAAAAAACTGTTCAAGCAATTAGCCGATGACCCAACTTTTTTTTTAGGTGAAAATTCTTTTTTAATTTTTCTGAATACGTATGATTTTTTTCAGAATTTTGTTAAATCTTTGAAAATTGGGTTTTTCATACCTGACAAAACGCGATTTTCAAAGATTTAACAAAATTCTGAAAAAAATCATACGTATTCAGAAAAATTAAAAAATAATTTTCACCTAAAAAAAAAGTTGGGTCATCGACTAATTTCTTGAACAGTTTTTTTTTCCATCAATTTGTTAATAACTTTTTTGAATTATTATTATGCAAAATCAATCTCTCGAGGATCTTCTACATGCTTGATTTTTTTCAGATTTTTTGCCCATCGAGAAGTATTCAAAATCTTCTCTGAAATCCAAGTTTGGTGGGAAGTAGGTAAAGAACCACCTTAATCATATAGTTTCTGCATGCAAGCGGCTCTTTCAAAACTTGGCTCTTTCATGCCACTTTTCCCCTACCTATACATAAAAAAATGTAACCGTATGTGTGTTTCCTTTCTGGATTTCAATGAACTGAAGTATTTTTTGACGAAAACAACATTTTTATAAGCCCATTGAACCGAAATCTAGCATTCGCCAACTTGTCCCGTGGTCGGAGCAAGTTGACGAGTCTGCAACATTTTGGAAAAATCGAAATCACACAGTTTGTAAATAACCGAATTCAACGTCCATTTTTTTTGTAACAGCTAACATCTCATAGTTTGCGAAAATACCGAAAGATTTCAAATTTCACTCACGATTGATTAAAAAAACGCTTCCAAAGCTTAAGGTCTCCAACTTGCCCCGCTTTCCCCTACCTACAGTTGAGCTGATCAAATCTTACGGTTGCCACGAAACTACGGATAACTTGGTATTCGGGATATTTACGATATTGATACCGTATACTACCGGGTGATATTCCAGAGACGTCACATGACTGCAAGTCTCGGACTGTCAGGCGACTGATACACTGAGCCAAAAAAATACTTGATTCAAGAAAATGCATAATTGTACAAGTACGCGTACTTGTTTCGAGTAATTGTGAACTTGAAGTAAAAAAATAATTTCTGAGACTAATAAATATTCTCTAAGGTGCCATCAATTATGCATTTTCTTGAATCAAATATTTTTTTGGCTCACTGTAAAAATGTGCGCGAAATTATCAGGTTCGCCGCTCAACTACTAGATAGGTATAGTATATAGTCGAAATTCGATCAACGCGATCGTAGCCACCGATCGTAGATGAGAAATAAAAGAAAAGAAAAATCCACGGCTACGATCTGTGGCTACGATCGCGTTGATAGAATATCGACTATACTATTCGCTGTGTGCAGTGCCATACTATAGCGGCTGAGAACGACTTAGAGCGCCCATGGTGCCGACAATGTGCGAATTTTGCTGGAACCGCGTACGAATAAGAAATAACGAATATGAACGTTCTTTTATTAAAATTACTTCAACAACGTGTCGCGTATGTAAATAAATGCCGGTTAGTCCAGCAAAATATGCTGAGTTCAGCCGGCCGCGGCGCCACTTGGCTTTCTGCACACAGCGAATAGCTACCTAATAGTCGAGCGGTGAACCTGATAATTTCGCGCACATATTTGTCAGCCATCTGACGGTCCGAGACTTGCAGTATACTGTGACGTCTCTGGAATATCACCCTGTATATACACATAATAATATAAGTGCGTTAATCAAGTATACGTTAGAGTCAACTATTTGTGTCAACAATTTCGCATCACTATTAGAACACCAATATAATATGTACTTTTCATAGTATATTTCTATAAGCATGCTTCAAACCCTAGTTAAGACCAATATGGCGGCATCTTCTTAAAGATCTGATAATGCGTTCTGATCAATAGAGCCAATCGATTAACAAATATTATTCGTATACGGGTGTCAACACGAAAATCTCTTTTTTTTTTTTTTTTGTGTGTTTTTTCCCTTTGTGTGAGTGGAGGTTATAATTTCAGAAAGCAAGTAATAAAACTCTTTTGATATTTAAGGTAGTAGTCTCGCTACGCTGTGGTCAAATGACGGCTTATGGTGGCTTCGTCACGAACTCGATCAAACCAGAAAATAACTATTTTTTAATATAGTGTAGGGTAGAGTGGTCCCAAACCGACCGGTGCTCCAACGGTGGTCCCATCCCGACCTCTCCATTCGAATAGCATGGAGAGGTCGGGATGGGACCACCTTTGGAGCACCGGTCGGTTTGGGACCACTCTACCCTACCTAAAGTATAGATCTTCATGTATGTGAAATTCCAGACTAAGTTACCGAACAAATAACAAAGAAAAAGAAAGTTGAAATATGAATTTTTTAACACAGGGGCTTATGGAAGGACTAGATAGAGGCATAAAACACGTTATATCTATGCATTTAGAAAATAAATGTTAACAAAAAAAGAAGAATCTCGTTCATTGGGCTATGAGAATTCTAAATATCATTAAAAAGTATCGATTCACCGACTTATGTGAACAGATATTCTGTAATAAAGTGATGAAAAAAATGCAGTTCCGACTGTTCCGAGAAAAATTGTAACCGTACAGAGATTTAGCAACGCCACAGCAATCAGCTGGCTCTCACATACAGGCATGCATACACCACACAAGCGTATAGTGAGTCGCGCATGCGCAGTAATGAAAACATCTTGTAAGCTAACTTCAGTTTTAGATGCTCGCACATTGTAAGGCATTATTCATGCGTAATGTCACATAAAACGTATCTAAAATTCCGGTGAAAAATGAATGTCAAATCACGGTGACAGCCGGCTGCGTCGTGACGGGTATTTTGAAAAGAGAGAATGAGATAGGAGAGTTGCAACGTTGCCATACTTCTCTATGCAGTAGCGTAACGTAAAATTGTTCACATTTTACAGTGTTCTTATTTTCAATATACGGGCACTAATTCCTACAAAACATTCCCCCGTGGAAATAAAATATATGTGAAAATATACTTTTCGATGTACCAAACATCGATGTAAAATATATTTCAGATATACAGGGTGGTCCATTTTAATCGATGCAGGCGAATATCTCGAAAACTAACAATTATAAAAGAAAAAGTTTTATACAAAACTTGGAGGGTTTCGAGGGGGAAAGATAATGCTGATATGTGTTGACTTGTGGATTTCGCCAATTCCGAGATTTCGCAAGCAACTTCGGATTTTAGATAGGGAATACATGTTTTGGTTGAGGGCATCTGATAGCGCGATCAAAGACTCATTCAACCACGCAAGCAAAAAAAATTGGAAAAAAAAAATTTTGCAAAAAAAAATTGGAAAAAAAAATATTGCAAAAAAAAATTTCGCGAATTTTTTTTTTTCTCTTGCAAAAGATTGTGCTTTTTTGTCCCTAGCTTTCGAACACATTCATTGTTCATCACTTTGCGTTATTGATCTACGATTTTTTTTTCAATAATCTGGTACATTCAATCTTTCCAATTTCAAAATTGGCGAGAAAAATTTTGAGCTAGAGTGATGAACAATGAATGTGTTCGAAAGCTAGGGACAAAAAAGCAATCTTTTGCAAAAAAAAAAAAAAAAATTCGCGAATTTTTTTATTCCAATTTTTTTTTGCAAAATTTTTTTTTCCAATTTTTTTTGCTTGCGTGTTTGAATGAGTCTTTCATCGCACTATCAGATGCCCCAAACCAAAACATTTGTTCCCTATCTAAAATCCGAAGTTGCTTGCGAAATCTCGGAATTGGCGAAGTCCACAAGTCAACACATATCAGCATTATCTTTCCCCCTCGAAACCCTTCAAGTTTTGTATAAAACTTTTTCTTTTATAATTGTTAGTTTTCGAGATATTCGCCTGCATCGATTAAAATGGACCACCCTGTATATGTATTATACATCGCAGATACATACATGATGTATGCAATATATATGGGAGATACATTATGAATATATTCGTGATATGTAATTTTTCGTCAAAAAATATATCTCGAGATATCTTTCAAAATATATGTTAAAATATATTTTGACTGTATTTTGACTATATTTAAAACATATCTTAACTATAATCAAAATATATTTCGACGATATTCTGACTATATTTAAAATATATTTTAACTATATAATTGAAATATATTTTAAATATATTAAAAAATATATTGGACAAATAGTCCAAATGTGAACTATGGAATACACTACGGAGATTTTTTTTTCTCGACTACTTTTTTTTTTTTTTTTTTTTCTTAGTCCTTACGTGAAATTTGGTTGAGAATGTAAAAAAAAAATTTCCCTGAAAGTTACAGCTCTTAATATTAATTTTAAGTAGGTACTTTCCCAAAGCGTGCGAAGATTTTCCATTTAAAATACACGTAAATCGAGATTGTTTTTTTTTTTTTTTCAAATTTCTATAACTCAGCTGCATTTTAAGCTATTACATTGGTCTTGATCTTGGTTTACTCAGAATAAAATACTCTACAAAAGTGCCAAATGCGGCCAAAGTGTCACTTATGTACTGGTGAGTTGATACGGGTCGCTGAAGTTGATTTTTACCCAAAAAATTCTCGGTTTTTTGCTGTTATCTCCAAAATAATCAACTTTATAAAAAAAAGTGTGAACGACAAACTTGTTGAAAATTCAATTTCCTACAAAAAACATCCAATAGATCAAATTGCCTAGATTGATATTTCTTGAGATATTAAACTTTAACTTATGAGTAGGTTAAAATTTTTACGGCTTATCGAATCAAACGTTTGAAATTATCGATTTTCATATTATATCACCATACATTTAAGTGAATATCACTTTTTCAAAATGAAGATAGTGAAAAAAGATGAAAAATCTATAGTTTTGAAGTTTAAATTTGAAGAAACGTAAAAAAAGGTTTCAGCTATCTCAGCTGCATAAAATACAAATACGTAAATGTTATTTAAATAATATTTAATAAACAATTTATTAAATAAAAACTTCAACAAATAACAAATGTTTGAATTGCAATAACAATAATAGATTATTGATGAGAATAGCCACTAGACATTAATTATAAAATTTGTTTTTTATCAAGATATTGTGCTTTTATACAAGTTTTATATTGAAAGCGATGATTCTGTACAGTTTGAAAAATTTTCTGTCTCTCATATTCGTTATGAGTCAAACCTTCATTAAAACTTCCAGTGAGTGCTACTCCTCTTTCGGCAGTATCATTCACCACTTTCAACATTTTGAATGTTTCAAAACATTTTTGATAATCGAGATTCGATTCCCAAATTTTTTTCAAATTTAAGCTTAAAAACTATACATTTTTTATCTTTTCCCACTATCTTACATTTGAAAAAGTGATATTCACTTAAATGTATGCGGTGATATAATATGAAGATCGATAATTTCAATCGTTTGATTCGATAAACCGTAAAAATTTTAACCTACTTATAAGTTAAAATTTAATATCTCAAGAAATATTAATCTAGGCAATTTGATCTATGGAACATTTTTTGTAGGAAATTGAATTTTCTCAGAATTTGTCAGAAAGAGATAGCTGTATTCACGAACTCACAGGCGAGAGAAGGAAGCAAGGAAAACTCGCAGTAGGTACTGGCAGTGAAAAGAGGAACATAGCCAGATTCTGTCCTTATGAAGTTGGCCCCACAGACTTCTGTTTCTTTTCTTTTCTTTTTTTTAATGCAAAATATACAATTTTTGGAACAAAATACATTTATTCGAACTTATCTCGAATTTTCTATTTCTGTATTCCAGGAGCTAAATGCATGAGAAAATGTTGAAACAATTGATTGATTTATTGAAAACCAGTACTTTTTATACTCCAGACCGCGTTGGAATCTTCAGAATCTAATTTACAAATAGCAACTTTATTATTAACGTTATCTAATATCTTTGATTGTATTCATCCTAGAGATCAAAGATATGACCGTTTGAAGGGGAGTATGTTTTCGATTTTTGGCTCTTTTTCCTGAATTTCACCCCCGTGTAACTTGGAAAATAGGGTCCAAAAAAATAAGTAAAAAATTGTTCGACGAATTTGTTTGTTCCATAGAACCCGTAAAAAAAATTGTAGCGAAATCGGTAACGTCGAGGTCAGAAAGCTGTCCGGTTTGACGTGGAATTACTCATATATTTCCAAATCAAGGATTTATCTAATAACGATTGTAGCGAGACTACTACCTTAAGGGTAGGAGATACTGAAATTTGAGTGCGAAAATTTGAAAAAAATCGATTTTCGGTTTTTTACGGAAAAGTGTTATTTGAACCCTTATCTATACGTACACAAATCCTTGAACCGAAAAAAAAAATTATTAAGCCTCGTTTACTCAATAAAACGTATAATGTTACAGTAGAGGTTCCTAATTTTCCTATATTTCGGTTATTGCCATTTCAATTTGTGAAAATAAGTAACTTGAGATGCATTTTTCACGTGAGATAACAAAATAATGAAAAAAAAATAATAAAATAATAAATATTTTTTTTCAAATCACTGCTACACTCTGAGAAAACATTCTAGTGACTCAGTCCTTTTACAGTTGATTAGTGCTATTTTGATCCAAAGTTCATGATTTTTCCAGATTTCATGTGCTCCGCTGAACCAAAATGTAGTCCATCGAAGAAAAAGTAGTTGTCGTAAGGTACAGGTTGCTGCGTTGCATGAAATTTCTCAAAATTGGAGGAGATATTCTGTATGAATGTAATTTAGAGCCAAACCAATAATATTTCATGTATATTCAAGTTTTAGACATAGAAATTTTTGATTGTAAAATATTTTTTCCAAAACGATGGAAAAAAAAGTCTTACAATCAAAAATTTCTATGTCTGGAACTTGAATTCATGAAATATTATTGGTTTGTCCCTAAATTACATTCATACAGAATATTCACCCCAATTTGGAGAAATTTCATGCAACGCAGCATACTGTACCTTACGACAACTACTTTTTCTTCGGTGGACTACATTTTGGTTCAGCGGAGGACATAAAATCTGGGAAAATCATGAACTATGTATCAAAATAGCACTAATCAACTGTGGAAGAACTGAGTCACTAGAATGTTTTCTCAGAGCATAGCAGTGATTTGGAAAAAAATCATTTTCAAGGTGTGTATACTCCCATAAGACAACAACTCCAAAATATGTTTTTCTACGGTTGGAAATCTTATTGAAGTTTTTGGTCACACACTTCACTAGAGATAAGCATTGAAATTCATATAGCAAATCAATATTCTCCCAAATGTTTGTATTCATTTTACAGAACCAGATTTACAAGTCATCAACCGCACGATTCGCTGCCCGCAGATCAAATTGCTTAGACTTGACAAGACCAAGTTTATATCAACTGAACTGCTAAAATATAAACGTTGAAATTTTTTCAAGTTGTGATAATTTATATGCTTTATAATGCTTTCCAACTTCCTTGAAATCGTAATTTCTGAAATGCATGATGAAAATGTGAACTCCACTCAAATATTGTGCGAGCCGAGCTATTTTTTTTTTTTTTTTTTTTAACGTCACATGCTTCAAAACTATTAGCAATCTCGTCTGAAACTAGTTTGGATCATGCAGTAATAAAAATCTTGAATTTTGTGAATAATTTGAAAAAAAACTTCAAAGCGATT
This sequence comes from Tenthredo mesomela, assembly GCA_943736025.1. NCBI lineage: Eukaryota > Metazoa > Arthropoda > Insecta > Hymenoptera > Tenthredinidae > Tenthredo > Tenthredo mesomela. The sequence goes on along the minus strand of OX031018.1, from coordinate 16,470,054 downwards.
TATCTCAGAACTATGGTTTTGCCTTTTGAAAAAGTCCCATGCGTCTTAGTTTTTGTCGAAGACTTCTGCAATTTTCAGGGTGCATTCCTACACAGACTAGCTACAAACCCACGTCGGATTTTGAAAATCGAGACAAAATTACAGATTTTAGAAAAAAAAATTGAAATTGTATTTTTTTTTTTTCATAAAAAAAAGTGTCAAAATCAAAGTATCGTAGCTATCTCTAAAAACCGACGTGGGTTTGTGGCTTGGGCAGCCTGAAATATGTGTGTGCAAGCCCAGCAAGATTCAAAAATAATTGAGACGCATGGAAGGTTTTCAAATAAAGGCTATTTCAGAAGCATTATGAGGAGTAACTCTGTACTTATTGTTTCAAATGACTTGAAATTTGCACAATGTCTATGTTTTGAGATGGCAAACATGTGTGTTAAACCTCATTTGAAAATAGCAATTGGTTCAGATGGGCAGTTTTCAGTATCTCCTACCCTTAAATCAAATATACCAGATGCTCATCAATATAGTTATATGGGCGTAAAGTACAACTTTACGCCCGCGGGTGTTCGAACGCGCCAGAGGACCGGCGTAGCCGGCTCGAGGGTCGCGCGATCATTCCAAAGGTGATCAGTTGTACGCCCGCGGTGCGAACACTATTTTTCTTAAGGGGGTATCCCCACCTTTAAATGGGTTAACATTCTGAGAAAGAGATTGATATTTTACAGCGAATTTGAGAGTCTGATCAAATCCAAAAAAATCATGAAGTTTAGGGAGGGTTTGACCCTCATTATCCATACTTAACATTGAATATTACTTTGAGTCTAATAGTAGTTACGCTGAATATAGAAAAATACAAAATTACTCGGTTGTCGCAAAGAATCAGTAGTACCGTTGGATCGATTCTAGAATTTTTGGTCTTCAATTGTTCAGAAGAGATGCCTCTTTCATATGAACATAGAACTTTTTGATATTCCCATTTTTGGTTGAGATAATAATAAAAGTAATGAAAAAAAAATTGAAGAATTAGAAAAATCTCAGTAAAAACTGAGCGAGTCAGGCAATTTTCGCGATATCAAAAAGTAAACCGCAAAAACCGTACCCGAGCCGGGTCTTTCAGCGGCAGCGCGCGCCGTCGTTTATAAATAAATCGTTTTCATATGGTTCCCATCGTTCCTTCATAAAATTGACTTAACGATTTTGTAGAGAATTGATCAAGGAATACGCTCATATTTTTTTGATAATTTTATCGCTTGGTATTCGCGTTGAAAATCACGTTTGAATAATATATTTGTTTATAACAAATAGAATTGTTAGTTACCGCGAAATTAAATAAATATATTATAATAGTGTCATTCAATAGCTTTGAAATGGTTTTTGGATGAAGTCTCTAGGATGGATACAATCAAAGATATGACCGTTTAAAGAGGAGTATGTTTTCGATTTTTGGCTGTTTTTCCTGAATTTCACCCCCGTGTAACTTGGAAAATAGGGGCCAAAAAAAAAAAAATTGTTTGATGAATTTATTTGTTCCATAGAACCCGTAAAAAAAATGATAGCGAAATCGGTAACATCGAGGTCAGAAAGCTGTCCGGTCTGACGTGGAATTGCTCACATGCGAAATTGTACTGTTGCATCGGCTATATTGTTCTCGCGACACTAGCGCCGCTCGACCCGCGGTGGTAGTTTTCATTGCCAATAGGACAGTCTATGATGCACTTCTACATATCTAGACAAATAGTGTATATACTATTGCCTGTGGTACATATACTGCGGAATTCATAAATGCCTATGTGAATAGCAAATATATGTATCTGCCCAAATTATAATTATCAGATTAATTAATAATCACATGATCTTAGTTAGGATTGTTATTAGCTCATTATCCAATTACGACAACACGGTAAGTTTTTCCTTTCGAACCTCATTCGCAGTTTGTCCGAGATTGGCAGCAACTTCAGGTGGTCTTGAGTTTATTGGGTATATGGACTGTACAGTCTAATATCTGTGGAAAAAAAAAAAAAAACTTCCGGTGGTCAGAATCAACTCTGCTAAGTGTGCCTATGGGTTTAGTTGGAATAATCTGAAATACGGTTGGGTTGGGTTCTTATTATATGAGGAAAATGAGGTTCTTATTATAAATTTCTATGCAGTTTAGTACCGCCATTTTTCACTCGTTTGCCTTACCAAGTTGTCAATGCGATAGTTACTATTAGAGTTAACGGCTAACTATAGACATTTGCTTGAGATTTTCATTCAGAAGTTATACAAATGTCTAACTCCTGTTCTGTGCTGCAACTACTTCGTATGTAAAATTCAAAATGATTTCGAAAAGTTCAAAGGGCTTGAATAATTTAGGGGGACCAGATTTTGTTTTTCTCGCTCATAAATTTCATTGACACCTGCTTGCCTGGGCAGCAAGTCTCGCGCTTCTGAAGTTAAAGATATAGCGGGGATAGAAACATGAAACATCCCGGTGGGACCGACTCTGAATCAGTTGAGCGCGTACGGGTAGGTCTGTTTGCTTAGAATGATAGACGATATAAACCAGAGCGGACGTTCTTGTCTGCGCTCCGTTGCCAAAGGGATGCTGAAGGCGAGGCCCTAGATGCGATGGAGACCTTAAAACTCCAAAAGATCAACCGGAGATAAAAGACCGCGCCGGGTTTCTGTTGACTGTGCAATGTAGGTACAACCGCGACGGTGTTTGCCCCTTTTTCCTTCGCCAGAAAAAATTTTCATTTGAAACTTTAAAAGCCGGCGAGTGACGCCATCGTCTCTGTTTCTGTCTCACATTTCTTTCGACTATGGCCGTTCAAAGTTTTCTTCATCTCGTCCGTTATTCGGCACCGTTATTCATTTACAAAGATGACAAGCCGCGAAGTAGGCTGAGGACCAGTCGAGGGAGAATCGCGCTCCTTCATGGACGAGTGGTGGTGAGTCCATTTCAGAAAGGCGTGCACTCGGGTAAATACAGAAATGAAAGGATATTACGTAAAATTTGAACAGCCGTTGCAGTAGATTGTTTTCAAACATTGGCAATTCTAGTGACAAATGTCTATATAAGCACGAAAATAAATAAGCAGTGATCCTTTGTACTGAAGATAACAATATAGGATACGATTCTGCATACAGAGAAACTGTGATTACCCGTGAGAAAGGAGACAGTGCATGTCGGGGGAAAAACAATTTCATCAGGTGACGGGCGCACCTTGAAAGCATCAAGGAGTCACACATCTATCGATCAGACAAAAAGCCCGTGGGCCAACAAATGTGTGATATAATCAATTTGTTGAAGCTAGGAAGGTCTTTTATGATTGCACGTACAGCGAGATTACGGGTTACATACACAAAAAGTCCTTCTAGCTCTGCACAACGCGTAGTATCACTGCCAACTGATGGCGTTAATCGTTCGCTGAACTGAGAATTGCGAGCAGAGTAGCACACGAGTGCACCATCCCCAACAGACCATACGCTCGCTGAAATTTCAATGCAAGAGACCAATGAGGGTAAACCATCGTCTGAAAACGAAGAGCAAGTCGAGGTGTCGGCATACATATACATATATACATATATACATATATATATAACTTGTATCTGCACTAGAAAAAGGAACAAGGAAAGAGTTCGTTGGTCCCATACAGAAGTACCGAGTCCCGAGCGTCGCACGAGGGGTGCGAGGATGCGCGAGTGCGTGGGGCGCCTCGTAGCAAATAGCAATAGGTAGCTGCCAGCGAGAGGGCCGGAGAAAGAGAGCAGTATCGACCGCCCCCTGAACCGGCGTAGAACAGGCTGCTCCTGCATCTCGCCTGTACCGTGTAACACAACAAGCGCGTGCACCCTTGCACTCCCGTTACACGCCAGCGTTGCACTGTATTACCACGTCCCGCTAACCGGAGTGTGGGCGACCAAGCCTTCACACGAACATGCAGACCCGCGGCAGACACGCGCCTCCGCGAGCATTCCTCTGGTACGCGGGCGTGCTTAGGCAAGGGTTACACAAGAAAATTCACATGGAGGAAGCAGGAGAACTCTATCCCTCTAGAGGGTACTCAAAATCTAATCAGGTGCGGTGTGAGTTACATATTTTTATGGAACGAATTGACTTTTATTCCGATATGATAACTTATCATCTCGTACATGTGATATAAGCGGGAAGAGTTATACCTGAGTAGAATTAGGCACATTCTTGCTGCGAATAATGCAAATAATAGAAATCGAATAACAGATCTTATGTTCCTTTGAGAGCGAGCTGAAAATTTGCTGAATCCCTTGTGTAATGTATACTATAACGATCTGTCGGAGAAAAGATTAAAGAGCCGAGAATGGCGTGAGTAAGTGGTGAAGCCTCTCGTCGCCGACTAAATGTCTCGGTCGCTACAAGCAGAGTATAATTATTATTATTAGGAAGAGTTGTGCTATCGCGCGTTTTAAAACTACTATCCAGAACGTCATACCTATACATAGTTTCTGTGTATATGCCGATCGTCTATTCAAAGCTGAAAACGTTTGGGTTTCCCGTTTGAAAGTACTAGCACGTCGGATACTGGCCACTAGGGTTGAATTTTTAATCCAACATCACTCGCCAAACCTTTTTTCATGGATCGCTAGTCACGATGCTCGGCCGGGTGACCGTTTGTCCCTACAGTTCTCAATCATATTCCGTCCCGTCTTCCGTTCTTTCTTTCTCTCTTGGGAGAGAGAAAAGGGCCAGCCGCTTTTACTATAAATAAAGCCTAACTGCATCGACGTCGAAGTTTGAATTCACGGTTCCCTTGGAATCCTCGGAAAAGGCTCGCTTCCAGATAAATAAACTTCTCCCTACAGTGGATACCCTCCAAACTCTACCTCGGCACGAAGAAGAATTACTTCCGTATCAAATCAAGCCTTTTGATCTCAAACTTGTCCGAACTTGGAAAAAAAATCAAGAGTACTTCTTGATATTATTTAGAACCATTAAAAATTCGTAACAAGTGTGATATAATCATTACCCAAGTCTTGTGGGGTAAAATGTACTTACTGTTCTCCCATCTATCAGGCATGAATACCGATCAATCGAAGAGACAGTTTTTCACCTTATGCTCCCCAGAGAAATTATGACTTGTGTAAAATCAATCTTTTACACGACTCAGTCTGTGATGCGCGATGAGTGCAGCGAATACAGTTCTTTCTTTATCTCACTTCCCCTGGCCATCGGAGACACTGCAGTTACACAGGTACCTACATTCATAGACCATACATGGAAAGTGGAGGAACAAAATTCGACTGGTAACCTGCTGCAGCCGATGGTTCAACACAGGGTCGCAGTTAGTCCCCAGTAAAAGTCGTCGATCATACCTACCCTTGCGTGACTGAGTCATGCAATATCAGTGGGGTGTAGCCTGCGAGATACGCTTGCACCCTCCAGACTCTCCGACTCTTTGGCCCCCGTTGCTAACCAACACTGCGCCCCGATACGGGTACAGTAATTTGCATATCGACTTCGTGGAATGGTCGCTGCAGCGTAGTATGCCGAAGAGGAAAAAACCCCAAGCTAAAATAATAATACGCGTGCAATCGGTGGATACGTCGTCGTTGGTGAGTTGTAGATACAGAAGTTGAAAAATTTACCGTGGTAATCTGTGCACATGCAAACAGAACTGTTCCCTCACACCGCAGGGTGTAATAGACTTTATTTGTTTGTTAATTTTTCACATTGTTTTTTGTATCTCAGGCGACATTTTGAATAGCAAAATTATAAAGCGTAACGCTTCTCGCTTATTCCTCATAGAATTTACCCACTTTGAAATTTTATCTGGAGTCACGTTCTCACAACTCACAAGTGGGAAAACATTTTCAACGATATTTCGAACAATTTCTGCTCATATCTCATACATAGCATAGTAATTATTACTCTTCTTTCGTCAAATTTTCTGTACCTACTTCTATTTCGATCCAATCCCATCGCTCTGGGCTTAACCACGGTGCCTCATATGTAATGAACGATTGTAGGATTTTAAGATAAAAGTTTTGAGAGATAGGTTCTAGTCTACTTTTTATAGACTTCGCCACAGTTTTCATTTGACCAGTGATTCTACGACCAAATCTCTCAGGGTAAAGGTGTTGATTCAATGTTCTAAAAACTTAGCGTGATTTAAACTTTCCTTATAAATTACCATGTCATCTGAGAAATCCATACAAGTTGATACTGCCATGGCCTGAGTGGAAGTGAACACTCTGTAATCCGTATACAAAGTGACCTCGATAAAAAGTAACGTCATTAAATATAATGACATGTAACGTGTTAAGGTGCTTCTCTACGCAATTCCACCAGACCTGAAAACATTGGGAAAAAAGGTGCTATTAAACGGAATATCTCTGCCTGGGCTCAGTTAGTCTTCTGTGTATCTTGACCACAATAACAACATTCTGTGATAATTTTAGAATACACGCGTATTTATCACTGACAGCTGATTTTGTCCAGTTTATCGAACAGTGATTTGAGTCGTAGATTCGTGCGCTACGCCATCTCGGAAGCGTCACCAACACCTCAAAAACCCTCTAAACACAACTGACTCGCCATCATTCCGAGCGATAGAGGATCGCCAAGTGTCAAAAATAAGTGTTTTACATGGATAACTTCTCTATTTCAGCGTAAAACGGACATGTTTTGGGCCGTACGTATTCGTGATCGCGCATAGAATTGCGCGACGTGTTTTGTTTCATTGATTTCGGTGCCCAGGAAGAGATATTCCGTTCAATAGCACCTTTTTTCTCAATGTTTTCAGGTCTGGTGGAATTGCGTAGGAAAACACCTTAATGGTGAAAAATAACCTAATGGCGATTTTACCTGTAGCTATATTAATTTCAACCTCACGACCGAGGTATAAAATGAGAAAACAATTTCCCTCTGCTAACGAGAGTTTTTCTCGGTGTGATAGCAACTGCAGGCCAGCTACCTCGATCGGCCTGCAAGTTGCAAATCACTAGCAGAGTCTAAGCTACGTAGATCCTAGATTTCACGGTGGATATCCTGAACCCGTCTACCGCACCCTCCACTCACTGATACACTATTTCATTTTCCCCGTAATCCAATGGCGCCCAACCCTAATAAGCCCTAACTTGGTGGTACCCCCTTTTTACCCCTCATCTATTTTCTCCTTCCTGCAACGACCCTTCCTCTGGTATATGTATAATGGCACGTACATAGGTACCAACCCCGCTGTAGAGTCCCTCAATTTGTCTTCAAGGTCTCAGACAGGTCCGAAGTGCCCCATTGAAAGTTGCACGTTCAGGAAACTATCTTTAGCTTAAAAATTATCAAAAAGTATCGAAATCCACAAGCAATATGTAATACGAATGGATTGAGATATTGAAGGATGCTTAATTAATTGCAATAATATAAATGATATGATGATAGGAATCCCGGATGACGAAGTACTGAGAGACCTATAAAGATTGATTTTTTACATGTCTGAAATGTGGAGCTTTAGTACTAGTAGTGTGCTTTGCATGGATCAGTGCTTTCAGCTCATGTAACTTGCAAGTACTACACGTGTTTGATGTTGACCAATATGAAGTTGGCCCCACAGTCTTCTGTCTTTCTCCTTGTCTATAATATCATGAAGGAAAAAAGGGGATGGATGAATCTGGTGCAACTTCATACCGGTCAACATCAAACACGCCAGTCGTACTACCTATATTCGCGTATGTGTGTATTGGGGTGGTCGTTAGATTAGCTTTGGGCGAATTACGACTGGGCCGCCCCCTCAAATCGGCTCCAAATAAATTTAGAATAAATCTTTTCCAAATCACAATTTTTCATCTCAACCCTGAGCCCTCGCGCGAGGACGGGGGGAGGGGGGAGGGGGGCGGGGGGCGGAAGGGGGGGGGGGGTTGATTTTCGTCATTCAAAATACACACTTCTGCCATGATTTCAGTATATATTTCATTGCTGGGCTAATAACTGGCGACAAAAATCGGTAAATGTAAAATATTAATATCTTTATCTCTAATAACTATAGAGTATAGGGCATCATATCTGGGGGCTTATTCTGTAACTCATAACTGCGGAAATAACGGCAAAATAGCACTGAAATCATGAAAAACAATAGGCGGCTGCTAATGAGGTGCTCTTATTTCATGGATTGACATTGTTTTGTGGGCAGTTATTCAGTATTCTGCAGTATTATAACAACGCTAGAGTTACAGAATAAGCCTCCTGATATAATTCAGGCTATGATTTATCATGTCAATTTTTGGTCGCAATGTTACATAATTAAACACACGATAATTTTAATTACGGTTAAAAATATTTTTATTAAATATATGGTTAAATGATTATGATATAAAGGTCATCCTTTGGCTCAAATATTGATTGGACTCAATGAGCTGTGATAATATTGGGCAATTCCACCTCAAATCGGCCAATTTTGGGTGTTTTTTGACCTCGTATTTTTTGAATCGACTTAAACTTTTTTTACGTGTCATCTACGTCAAAAAAGTAGACCCGTATTTTTTCGTTGGTCCAAAAAGTTTTTTTTACACCAGTTATGAATTATCGAATTTTGCTGTGAAAGTAGCGCGAGGGCGGCTTTGAGAATTAATATCTCGGGTCCCTTTCACCGTAGAGAGATGTTTAAAAACGCGTTTTGAAGGCGATGAAAGACACTTTTCGATAAAATTTTTCAACTTTTCGAAAAATATGGTTTTGTTATTTTTATGAGCAATCAAAATGTTTATCGATTTTTTTCGCAATCTAAAGCCATTTTTAACATTCTAAAAAAAATATGATTGCATTCCTTATTCAATTCTGAAGATGACCATTTTTTACAAAAGATGGAGCTATTTTTCTAAGTATTTTTTTTACAATTATTTGTCCGGCGTTGCGTGAGGTTGGCATCTGGGTATTCGAATTGCAACAAGTTGAAGAACATGTTTACTAACAATATTGTAGCCTTCACAACATACGAGTGCATACTTTACCTCCGTAAATCAGAGAAGTTCATCTATTTCGAATTTCAGTAACTTTTGTCTGGGACTGTATAGCCAGAACATCCTTAATGTACTTGGGAAAGGTTTTTGCTATGGAGTCTGTTTTTGTATCGGAGGTGCCTTTTGTGGGTAAAAAAAAAATTCAACTAGACATCTCTCTGTCAAAACTATAGACAAATTCGGACAAGACAAGACAAGTTAGTATAAATACGATTTTGGCTTTTTCAGAACATTTAGTTTTCTAAAATTATTTGGAGCCGATTTGAGAGGCGATCCGGTCGGAATTTGCCCGAACCTAATTCAACGACCACCCTAATATGTATGTATGCTCCCGTCAGCTCGCTTGTTCGAGTACCGCGGATCATCTGACGCGTAATGATCTTGTTATAACACGACATGCACTATGCAAGTGAGTCATCCGCGTGCGAGCGTCTCTTGTGCCGAGATATATACCAGACATTTTGATACACGGGTAGATGCAGGGACTTGGCTGTGGTTCCGTGTGTGCTAACGACGCCGACGTAGAGAGTCAGCGCAATGGACTCGGACCAAGCCAGAGGCAGTGATTAGTATATCATGCATCTAGGGAATAAAGTGTTCTTTTTGACGAGTGTGAGGTTTGTCGCCCGAGCGAAGCGAGGGTGACCTTCACACTCGTCTAGAAGAACACTTTATACCATGGTGCATACGATATTTTATGCATCCTAGGGCAAAAAAGGCGTTACTTATGCGCACAGCCGGGAATAAAGTACGCACTTCATTCCCTAGATGCATAAATTACTAAAATACGTATATTAGTCGGGCTTGGTAATTGAACGTTCGTTAAGACACGAGAGGGTGGTAACGAATAGTCGGGTTTTTTACGATTTAGAATTTGATGATTCGCGTTAGTGTGGATTTTTATCATTTATTGGATCACGTGGTCGCCATTAATAGCATTCTGGTACTGCTAATCCCGGCGGCAGAGAATTCGTCGCAGGTGAATTCAAAATCGTTTTCTAAATCAAATCGGGAAGTTTTTCCCCCGATAACACAACCCCTCCCGTTCCAATTTAGATCTTATTGAGCGACCCTCATGGCCCTCACCCTCACCCTCGTCCCAACTCTTGCCTTCGTTCTCACCACGGAAAGTAGCCCCCGGGCACCATGGAAAACTCTCTATTCTTTAGTGAACATGAACGCGGTCGAGCACGCGCACCTGTTCTAGGTTTTTGTATCCAAAGTTGAGAGGTGCCTTCCACTACCAAAGCGCGTGAATATTTAGTTTTAATTGATTGTTCACGCATAGAATTTCATACGCTCGAAACTTCCTTTCGGCGATAATTTTTCTCATATAAGGTAAACGCCCCTATTATGAGAAACAGCACAATCTTGTTCCTATTATGGATCGGTAAAATAATTCCAGAAATTGAAATAGAAAATATGTAAATGAGGAGACGAAAAAATTCTTAGTGAAAGATTAAATATTGAATTCCATTATTAACGCAGTTAGGAAATGAATCACAATAAAATATCCCGTAAATAAAAGTTCATGTGAGTGTTAGTCAATGACGTGAAAAGCTTCAGAGAGATGATGAGCGTACAGGGGGCCATAACTGCAAAATGACGAGTTTACAATTATTCTGTTTATTATCTATTCAGAAGACTACTCAACAAAAATTGATTCTTCAGATAATTGTAGGTTTGAAGATTAATATGCACAATCAGATTTTCCTAATTTCATCGATTTTATATTTTTAAAATAGGTGTTTCACAATAGGTACACGGATTTTGGAATTGCCCCTATGTATGGATCAGCCGATCCATAGTTACATCCCATTATTTGTTAGTTGCATGTGTTTATGGAACGCACTTCGCTGTACAGTTTTTATCAGTGTTTGAATGGAATTCATCATATTATCAACGTTTTTTCGGTTCAATTAGAGACATCATTAGATAAATTGAAGTGATTTTATAAATGTTCAAGTGACTATCCAATTTACAGATTCCTATCACAGTTTTATCTGACCTAACCTGAAAACTGCGAATGAACACTAACCTCTTCTCCGACTGTGGACGAATTATTCATGTAATTATTCAATACTTCTTTTAGGAATGGCATCAGACAAAAGTAAAAGTAAAATTAATGATAAAGCTGCAAGGATAGAGACATAAAAATAAAAAAATAAAATAAATAAAAAATAAATAAATGAATAAATCAAATTTAGGTTTGGTATTTTTATTTTATCATATTTACGAACTGTTTTGTATTAACCCTCTGTAATAGCACCTCCCGCGAATTACGTCAAAATAGCACGGGGTCAATTAGACCCCAGCGACTTTAAAGGGTTGCAGAACTGTCCAGACCCCTTCAAATGACTCAACAAAAAATATGGGAGTGCATTTCAAACCTTTCTCTTTGACTGTGAAAAAAAATTTAGTTGAAATTTTTATTTTGAATACGTTAAAAAAATTCCCGAAAAAAAAATGACGAAAAATTACGGGTTTTTACAAAAATTGCTCTATTTTCTTTGTTTTTTGAGATTTTGCAAAAATTCAAACGGCGTTTGAATCCTTAAAGATGCCTCTTTTAGGTGAGTATAATGGTTTTTACAGCCTTTCCAAAAAGTATATTTATTTTGAAGAATGAAGGGAGCGTTTCGGGGAAAAATGAAGCACAAGATATTTCACGAAAATACGATAATTTTATTGTTGATAATGACTTTAAAAAATTGTTCAAAAATGAAAAAAGGTACAGACGTGTGTAACACTGAAATACCATTGTCTAAACAGCCCCATGGCGGCACTCGATGTACAAATAGGCCCTGTGCTTGTCGCACATTGCCCGCTGGCACGATGGGCACTGGGGGAATGTTTTGTTGTCTTTAGTTCTTTCACAGAGGCCACATGAGAAATATCATCGAAGGCCATCTCTCCCCTATGGCCATCTCACCCGGAATTACCCTATGCCATCTCAAAATTTGTTAGAAAAATCGTTAAAAAGTGGTTTACAAAAATCTAGTCTTCAGATATTAATTATTTGCACTCACCTTGATGTCTCCAATCACTTGAAAAAAAAATAAAAGATTGCTCCAAAAAAAGTTTTTCACGCGTAATATTAGCACGGGGTCACAGTGCCCCCACAATTCTGCACGTCCCGCTCTCGACGGCTGCCCTGAGGATGCTAATGCTTTGAATCCGATCCCTACTTCACGGGTCTAGTGTTGGACTATCCTGCTCCTTGCAGATAGCAGCAGTAGCCGGTTTTCCAAAAGTTTGAGGGGTGAAAATCGAGTTTAAAAACGGCGTGGGGTCACTGTGACCCGCGGCTATTACAGAGGGTTAATAATTAGATAAATGAATTGTCGCGTCACTCAAATATATTTCATTTGCATATCTTTCTTTTAACTACCCGAAATAATGTTTGCCGAAAATTGTCTCTTGGTTTCCAATAGATTGAGATCACGTATATTATATATGGGGAAATCCACGGAACCTTTGATGTTTTTAAAAAGTGTAATTTCATTTTTTATTTTGAAGCACACTTCTCAAACCTTTTTTGGCATGTCTCTTGTAGACTTTAAGTGAAGAATATACTCGCGTTACTCATTTTTATCGATCCCTCAAGAAGTTACGGTAAAAAAATCGAAAAATCGTTTTTTTTTTACGAAAACGATTCATTTATCTTAATTTCATCGTTATAACATGGTTTTTCATTCATCTCAATTTCATCGTTATAACTTATAACATTGTTTTTCGATTATTTATTGATTTTTTGATTGAAAAAAAAAATTTGAATTTGAAAAAAAAAAAAATTTGATTTGTTTTTAATTTTTTTTTTTTTTTTTTTTCACTTACTTATGATACGAATACGCATTTGTATTGATGAAATCCGAAAAATTACACATGTCAACGCTATTTTTAACATTTCACACGAATATTCGAATATTTATTGATCAAATAAAACTTCATAATATTAGAAGTACCGAAAGTTCAGTGTGAGGATTTTCGTAGTAGATTCCTACAATAAAGGTTTACGAATTACAGGACGTTTGAACGAGTAAGAAATAAAATTAGAGCTGTGCCAACGAAAAAACATGATTTTAAAAAATAGTTACGCGAGTACACGTTCAGATACTTCGACCTCTAGCTTCATCAGTTTTGATGGCACATTAATTTTGGAACCACACTTTTTTTTGTTTCTTGTGAAGCTATCTGGACGTGAAATAAAAATTTCAACTTTCAGATTCCTCAAAAAGTTATAAACGAAAAGGTAAAAAAAATGTCGACGACCAAAAATGGAGTATCGCTACTTTGAGTGCGAATCATGGGGAATGGTCAAATGGCACACTCATATGACATCAATAACTTCAAAAGTCATAGATAGACGAAGATTTCACCAAATTTTCAAATCGATTCATAAACCCCTCATAAAGTTAGAGGCAAAAAATGAAAAAAAGAATTCAGAGTATCGCTTGAAAATGTGCAATTTTTCAGCATTTTTATTTTTCAAAGTCTCCCAGAAATATGTGGATCACTTTTCAACCATTGAATATCATTGAGTTGGCTAGTAATATAACTGAAATGAAGGCCCACGTACTTGATACCCACTTTAAATTCTCTTTTCATAGGTAGACAACCGAGTATCAACAAATTTAAAGGTTCCGTGGATTTCCCCATATACTTATCATCATATCATAAATGGTGATCCATAATACAGACATCCATTATGGATCACAGGTACATCGGAGGAAATGCCGACCCATAATATATCCACCGACTGGCTTCCGAATTTTCTTTATGGAAAAATTAATTTTCATCAAATTTGACTTTTTCAAGTGATTTTAGGTCCTATGAAAGTAGGCCTATCGATCTATTGAACTTTTATCATGATACATTCATTTATTTTCTCGTAAATGATGCGAAAAGACGAAGTAAACCGAAAAACCTTCCATAATAGGGGCGTTTACCTTAAGTTAATCTCATCGTGTCAGTAAATTGTGGATAAAAGATGGCAGCGACAACAGTAGTCTCATTCGATAGTTCGGATTTTGCGGGGCTGGGAATTGTACAGATATTGTTGAAAATGCTCTACGTCACTCCCGTATGGTCAAATACTATCGAAAACTACGATAAATGCTAATTGGACAATGGTAGTGAAATTACAATTAGTGAATTCGTATCTTTTAGAGGACGTTACTAATTCTGATACGTAGTAAAGTACAGTGCGCGTCTCGTGGAGCGAGTCAGTGAAACGATGATGTCGCTATAGCTTTCTCGAATTTCATGGGGGGAGTCGACTCGCTAAGAATATCCCTAGATCGGTCACAACTTCATATATATAATATTTACTTCGTGGTCTGTTGCGGGGGCTATTCGATTTGGTTACCAACTGCCGGACGTTTTCCTCAGAGTTGTGATGATGTAGAGTTGTACAGAATCCTGTGTTGATAAATTAATACATGATAAGTGTGTGGTAAATTCCTTAGATTATTTTCAGCATTCGAATTCTGGTCAATCAGAGCGCGGTTTTTGATGACGTGAAATACATCCCGATTCGTTATTATACTGATTATTTTTCCCATCCAAAATTCAGCCAATAGAATTGCACCATTCGACATTATTTTGCATAGCCTACACGATATTTAACTGATAACTTTGATAATTTCACGTGTGATTTTCCAAGCCATTTTCACCGCGGTAATTTTTCATGTAGCTATTTGCATGTAGCGTGTGCAGAAAGCTAAGTGGCGCTGCGGCCGGCTAAACTCAGCATATTTTGTTGGACTAATAGATGATGTGTGAAAAATTGTTTCATGTTAAAAAAAAAATGGAGAAAAAGGTGAAAATTAGGTTATAGACATTTGATTTGTTTTCGACTCGCAACTATGTGTGGCGTTCTGCCCCCACCACTCGACCGCTTTCACGCACTCTGCCGTTTTCGGTCATGTTTGCACGTATTTCTCACCGATTTAGCAACATTTCAACGAAAAATGAGAATAGACATTTTGTAATACTATACTTCTACTTTCGAAATCTTTTTGGAAAATTGAAATCGGACGATCTCCAGAGCATCCAGGGACGCTGCAAGATAGTGCACATTGTACAAAAAATTTCAAATTGCAATTGTGCAAAAACTAATAAACCTACAGCGCCTGTTTTTCGCACACATGAAGTACATATCAATCGCTTCTCTTTCGCGGAGGGCCTACGCTATACGACTCAAAAAATGGCGGAGTTATGAATTTAAAAAAAAGATTTTTCTCCGTTACTAATTACCCGATCGAGTCGTTCCATAGCTCATTTTGTTCGCATTTTGATTCTTTATAATTCATCTCCGAGGATCATCAAGATTGCTCGATTAGTTTGGATTTTAAATGCGAAAAACGAAAAAAAAAAAACGATTTTTTGATTTTGAATGTTCATAACAAAAGAACGGCTCATAGTTGCGAGTCGAAAACACAACAGAATATCATTACGTAGTGTCCTACGTGTGATGGTATAGTCAGTAGCCTGCTGGTATTTCTGTCACGAAACAATCTCTATTGCTTGGCCTAATTGCCCCCTTCAAGTCAAGAAGTTTTTATTTCAAACATCTTTCTCTAAAATGGGTGGTTCTCAAGATATCCGGCTGTGCCAACTTAAATGGACCACCCTGTATATATATATATATTAGAATGGTCCTTATTTGGGGTATGTTCAAATTTTTTTCGACGATAGTCCTAAATCGGTTCCAAATAAATCAGAAAAAACGCCTGCCAAGTTTAAGCCCTTAATATTAATATTAACCCGGCCCCCACGACAGTCAAAGTTTTAAATGGGAAATCGCATGTATTTTTTAAAACTAAACATTGAATTTCCATAACTCCGATGATTATTGATGAAAAAATCTAAAATTTAGTATAGTCATTTGCACTTGTAGGGTGTACAAAATGGTGCATTCGAATTTTTTTTAGATAATTATATTCTTACCTTTTGATGCTTAACTTTGAGGGAAATTTTGTTTTTCCATCACATTGAAAGGTCAGAATAAAATGATCTAAAAAAATTTTGAATGCATCATTTTGTACATCCTACAAATGCAAATAACTGTACTAAATTTTAGATTTTTTCATCAATAATCATCGGAGTTATGGAAATTCAATGTTTAATTTTGAAAAATACATGCAATTTCCCATTTAAAACTTTGACTATCGTAGGGGCCGGGTTAATATTAATATTAAGGGCTTAAACTTAGTAGGCGTTTTTTCTGATTTATTTGGAACCGATTTAGGACTATCGTCGAAAAAAATTCGAACATACTCCAAATAAGGACCACCCTAATATATATATATGCCGGGAATATTCGTGGAAGCGCTTCATAGAGAAGTGAAAACGCCTGCATACAGGCAACTCAGAAGTCAAACAATTAGGTGTTATTTCGCATATTGCGTGCCCATTGGCTACGTGGGAACATAACCTAATTGCTTGATGTTTGAGTTGCCTGTATGCAGGCGTCCTATAAAGTGTTTTCACGAATACCCCTGGCATATAAACGATCGATGAGTAACAATAACAGGTCTCTTATGTTTGTGGGGCAAGTTCACTTCTATGATTAATCATTCGGCAATTGATTGTTCACATTAATTTCTGCACAATTTGGAGACGGGTTATCTTTTGTCCTCTTCTGCTCCGTGATCCGTCACCTCATCTTATCATCTGAATAACTTTTCGTACTACTTTATTGTAGCCCGCACTTCGATGTTATTGCTTGTGTCAACCGCCGCCATCTCGTGAAACCACGGAAAAACCATATGTCATTCGAACGCTTCGATCATAGTGGATCAGTGGATTTTTAATATTGCTGTGGATCAAAATTCGTCAAAACTTGGCGGTGCGGTTATCATTTGCGGTCTCGTTCGGTGTCTGCTATTCCGACCCTCGGCGGGTGATGAAAGGAAAAATGATTCACATTGTTTTCACTTTTAATATTAAATTACAAAACAACTTGGCGGTTGTAGGTGCCGGGTGTCCGTTTCGAGTGTTCAGCAAATATCATTTTCTCTACTACCTCCAGGTATTTATACAGGGTGGTCCATTTAAGAGCATGTCCTAGTCATATAGTTACCTGTTGAGAAAAAACCAAAAAGTCGCAAAAACTCGGAAACGATGATCAAAAATGATGTATAATAGATTTATTCGATGATTAGGGACGAATAGGTTCGATCTAGCACGCGAGATTCGTCGAAATCGAGAAAAATGAATTTTTTTGGTTCCTCAAGTGTGGCGGTGTCACTTATTTTGGTTCATATCAACGCCTGTGCGTCTAAAACGCAAAAACAGGCTTTTTACCTCAAGTCTCACAGCAATGACGAACATTTGTGTCTAAAAATTTTGTTGTTTCACGCAACAATAGGGCCGAGATAACGAAAGAAGAGCGGTATAAAGATGTAAATAGTGTAAAATTGTTGATTTCTGACAGCTGAGACATGAGGCGGTCGAGGCTAACGAAACGCCCGACAGATGGCTTTACGCGTAAATCATCGCGTAAATCGCGTAAATAACGCAACAGTGACGATGATTTACGCGTAGAGCCATCTGTCGGGCGTTTCGTTAGCCTCGACCGCTTCATGTCTCAGCTGTCAGAAATCAACAATTTTACACTATTTACATCTTTATACCGCTCTTCTTTCGTTATCTCGGCCCTATTGTTGCGTGAAACAACAAAATTTTTAGACACAAATGTTCGTCATTGCTGTGAGACTTGAGGTAAAAAGCCGGTTTTTGCGTTATAGACGCACAGGCGTTGATATGAACCAAAATAAGTGACACGGCCACACTTGAGGAACCAAAAAAATTTATTTTTCTCGATTTCGATGAATCTCGCGTGCTAGATCGAACCTATTCGTCCCTAATCATCGAATAAATCTATTATACATCATTTTTGATCATCGTTTCCGAGTTTTTGCGACTTTTTTGTTTTTTTCTCAACAGGTAACTATATGACTAGGACATGCTCTTAAGTTGGCACAGCAGGATATCCTGAGAACCACCCATTTTAGAGAAAGATGTTTGAAGTAAAAATTTCTTGGCTTGAAGGGGGCAAAACACTGTGCTATCGTACTTTTCATATGGTGGAGGTTTACTAGGTCATTTAGAGGTCAACATTGTTTTTTTCAATGGGAACGTATACTTTTTTTTCACTGCTTCGCATTATACCCTGAATAATACAAAACTTTTATCCCAAGTTTTTTTTTCTATGACATCAATTTTTTTTTAATTTTTCCAAATTTTTTTTATATCTAATTTTTTTTTTTGTCCATTTTTCACAACGTTTTGAGAAATGTATTG
The DNA here is from genome assembly GCA_943736025.1 of Tenthredo mesomela. Lineage (NCBI taxonomy): Eukaryota > Metazoa > Arthropoda > Insecta > Hymenoptera > Tenthredinidae > Tenthredo > Tenthredo mesomela. The sequence goes on along the minus strand of OX031018.1, from coordinate 16,451,781 downwards.
AAGTGAATGGGCATAATTTTGAGCATCTGTTGAAATAAATTTATTTTTGAATTAAAGTTTTCTGTTTTATTGCAGATATTTGAAAAAAAAAAAAAAAATTTATTCAAAAAAATTGATGTCATAGACAAAAAAACTTGGGACAAAAGTTTTGTATTATTCAGTGTAAAATGCGAATCTGTAAAAAAAAGTATACGTTCCCATTGAAAAAAACAATTTTGACCTCCAAATGACCTTGTAAACCTCCACCATTTGAAAAGTACGATAGCACAGTGTTTTGCCCCCTTCGAGTGAAGAAATTTTTATTTCAAACATCTTTCTCTAAAATGGGTGGTTCTCAAGATATCCTGCTGTGCCAACTTAAATGGACCACCTTGTATATATGTACCCAGGTACTGCCTGCGATTCGTAGCCTCTTCAGAACAGAAGGAGTAAACGGAACGAATGAAGGTGGTCGAAGGTAATCAGAAGCAGACATCGTAGTCATCCCGAGTCGACATTTTTCTCCTCCTTTCGACCTGTAACTCCTACCGTTTAGGAGGTTGTACAGGGTCACTGTAGGTTCGCTTACAATGTAAAATGAACTCCTACTTTGCGCCTAAAACAGTCAGATGACGGACAATTTGCCACTTTTAGGCTCAAAATAGGAGTTCCCGAGAACCTCGTAGAACCCTCCAGACCCTAGAAATTCGTGATCACGGATTTATGGGGTAGATATCAAAATTCAAAACGTCATCCAATAAGAATAATCAAAATTTGTGTTAATTATGCTACAATTATTTCAATTACACATTACATTCGTAATGCGTAATTAAAATTATTTCATGTATACATTACAAATTTGTAATGTGTAATTAAACTTTTTTAAATTACACATTATCGATGTAATGGATGATTGAAAAAAGTTTAATTACGCATTACAAATGTAATGTGTAATTTAAAAAGTTTTGTTGCACATTATCAAATTAAATGGGTAATTCAATTGGGGAGTAATTATTGACTCCCAACCCTGATCAGAACGTAGAGGTTCAAAGTAGGGGTTCCAGGTTGAACACTAATAAATGAGGTTGAGTAGGCTCTAGAGAATCAAAATAGGAGTATACAATTTCTACTGCGAGTAAAACTCCGCGGGTCAAAATAGGCGCTATAGGTTGGGCAGTATCAAAATAGGTTGATTCGAGTGCTTAGAGCAGGTAAATAGGAGAAAAATTTAGACTCGGGGGACGAAGCGAAGATTTAAGATCCACCGGAGTGGAAGAAGCACCGAAGGCCCAGGATCCAAGCATGTTATTCGACGTCTTCCGAGCGGGGTTACATAAAGCCTTGGGGATGGGCAGAAGGTAAGATAGCATGGAGTTGCGCTCGTCAAGAGACAGCGCGCGGCTCTGAAAAGAGGTCATATCATCGGCTTATTTTCATTAGGCGTTATTTTCCATGTCTCAAAACCTCGTGGCTTATAGTTATCATTTGGGTTATATACCTACGTTCATATTACATACTATACAAGTTTACATATACGTATATTATACGTAAGTCATGCATATACTTATGTATTTTGTCCCAATTGGAAAAACCCTCATTTCATAAAGTAGGGAGGTATATCACACCACAGGAGAAAAGGGAAAGAATACGATAGAAACGTGTTTGCAATTTTCGCTGCCACTCTACTGACCAGGGCCGGCGAAAGGTGTATGCTATGTATGGTGTCCATCACACACGGGAGTCCCAGGTGCTTAGACCATACAGGAATGGACCAAGCATTGGGGTGGTGGGGGTACTGCCCAGTGAAAAGACAAAAATAGCATTAGCGATGTATACAAGGTGTCCCAGAATTCGTGACGAGGAATTTACAGGGTAAATCTTGATCAAAAACGGGATCGACATTTCCTTAGCCGTTTTTCCGGAAATGCTTAGATTTCTCGTTATAATTATTTTAATTTCAGTCAATAACGCGCGATTTAAGAACGGGCGCTTGTCGGTGTGCTCGCCGCTTGGTTGTGTGCACTTTGTTTCGCGGCGACAATATAGGCTGGGAGACGCGCATACAACCGAGCGGTAATCACATCGACGAACGACCGTTCATAAGCCGCGCCTCATTGGCTGGATTTGAAATAATTATAACGAAAAATCTAAGCCTTTCCGGAAAAAAACGGCTAAGGAAATTTCGATCCCGGTTTTGATCAAGATTTACCCCGTTAATTTCTCGTCACGAATTCTGGGATACCGTGTATAGAGTATCAACACATAAATAGGTCTCATTCGCGCTAACGCTTGAAATCAAGTAGGCTTATTATGATCAAGAGAGTTGTGCCACAGAGGCAATGGGGCACAAAAACGCAGCAACGCAGCAGCACGACTTGGCAACATTTACTCCCTAACGAGATCACTTCTTCCTTCTCTTACAAACCATTTAGTATCGCCCGTCCTTTTCTCATTAGTCGGCAGCAGACTTCCCTATTAGGCAATACTCAGTCCATTCCTGTATGGTCTAAGCCCAGATGTATGGTACACCATACACGGGAATACGAGATGTTTTTCAGAAACGTTCGAAAAAAATCAAAAACATTCGACGAAATTCGCTATTGATATGTGACGTCAGTCGTACGTTGTTGCGACGTCACCACAGAATACTTGTTCCCAAACCTTGGGGTTCTAGCTCACTTTAGCGTTATGTGCACAATTAAGGGAATGGAATGGAGTTGTTGTAGGTATTGTGTAGAGTGAATTCAACTCGGCTTGTAGTATCGTTGTATTGATTGTATTAATTCGTCGTTAACGTTTTGATGTGACAAGTATATCGGTTCAATTGGAACAGTTTAGTTGGCGATTACATGAGAAGTCAGTAGTTTGAGAATCGTAGGATAGGTGATTTGCTTTACGATCGTTTGAGAAGCTCGGACGATTGAGGTTTCGATGTGAGAAGTATATCATTTGACTTGGAGTTTAGTTGGACGATGAGTAGTCGGCGGTTTAATAATCGGTTAAGGAGTTAGTAGTTCGAGATTAGAATGAATTGTGAGTATGAGGAATGGGATGTGGAGAAGGTAGGCTCGGTTTTAAGAGGGGGTTTTGGACGAGTTGCAACTGTTGTGTCACCGTGTGCAACTCGCATGATTCTTGCGGAAAGTGAGAATCAGGTAACGTTGACGATAAGCGGTTGGCGGAAAGGAAGTGAAGGATCGGGTGGTTGCTGGGAAATAGAGGAGTTGCGACGTAACCCCCCCCCCCCCCCCTATTATAGGGAACATAAGGATGCAATACCTATGTTACCATATGCATTTTAAACAGAATATCTCAGCCAAATATGAGCTCTTAATGTTGATGTTTAGAACTGCCTAACTCAGTTTTCCCATTTTTAATTTGAATAACATGTAAAAAAAAATCGGAAAATTTTTTAATTGTTTTTTCTTGTAAGCGGCTTGATTTAGAAACTATCTGAAGACAGATTCTTATAGGAAATTTCACGCTCTATAAAAAAGTACTCAGATAAAATTTTCCTAACCCTCACCGATTAAGAGATATTCGCCTATAAACATTGAGTCATAGCGTCATGAAGAAATATGACTCTGGGAAAAACAATTTTTTTTTTTTAACCGCGCATCAAAATTTCGGTAGAGCATCTCAAATAGAATATCTCAGCCAAATATGAGCTCTTAATAATGATATTTAGAACTGCCTATTTCAGTAACTAAAATTCGTAACTAAAACTAGTAACTAAAATAGGCAGTTCTAAATATCAATATTAAGAGCTCATATTTGGCTGAGATATTCTATTTGAGATGCTCTACCAGAATGTTGATGCGCGTTTGAATTTGTTTTTTTTTTTTTTTTTTTTTTTTGCACACCCTAGTGTACATAGTTTTAAATGTAATAAACTTATAGTACTAGGTATGATTGTGTGAATATTCAGTATGACATATTGTATTCTCATTTGGTATGATGTATGTTAGTATTGTTAGTATAATATAACGTTCTGTGTGTTTTATAATACAGTAGACTCCCGCGCTAGGCCACTACCCCGCCGGTCGCGCTCGACAGCCTACCCTCAGCACTCACTCGTTCGTATAACAACGTATATATTAGACTGTCCCTATTTTTCTGTCAACTTTTTTTTTTTTTTTTTTTTTGCCGCCCATGGCTTACTTTTATCATTTATTCCATAATATTGAATCTCTCGCTATGCAGGCCGTGAGAAATAGTATTTAGAGGTGGCTCATAGTGATTTTCGATTTCCCATTTGGTTTACACGGCAAAACATCGATTCTGGGGTTCTAAGGTGAATATCTATGTTTCGACTTATCAAATAGTCGAATAATTTTCGGTGTAAACTTATGACATACATAATTAAAGCCACAGAAAATTTCAGACCTTCGCGTCAATATTTATTATCAATTTTCGTCGCAGAAATATTAAATTTCACCTCATATATGTAATGTAACGTATCAGGCAACCTAGGCCTGACCGTTAGCATTCAAACATCAGCCGTTGCGAACTACGAGAACAGTCCAGAACGTTCGACAGCAGCGACGAGCTGAGTGACGTCATGACTAGTATATAAGTCGAGACGCCGCTCAGCTCACCAGCTAAGTATTCATCGGTAGATCACCTGATAGTCGCACAGTCATAATAGGACATCTCGAGCATAGAGCTCTGATGCTCCAGTCGTCAATTTTGAATATCGAATATAAGTTATAAAATTACCTTTCAATAGAGTCAGAAATATAGAACAACAAAATATCAATATTAAATAAAAAGAAATCAAATTATCACTTCACTTGTTGAAGAAAAGAATATAAAGATTGAGAATCAAGCTTCAAAAATTACATGGCAAAATAACCTTTCATTGTATATTCTTGTAAAAAGTAAGTAGTTCATAAGCAACGTTGTATAAATATAGGAATAGGGTTGCAACCGTAGAATTAGTTAATTGAATAAATGATCTCTTGATAAATCTAAAAGTACGTTAACCAGATGCTAACTCCCTTCTCTGCCATTTCCAGGTTCTAGATTTAAAACTTCACGGTGAGCTGGATACAGCCTTGGTGGATCTCTGATCTAGCCAGGTCTGGCACAGCTAGAATTTTGGGATAAAATAACTTTAACAAACTACAATTTAAAAGTTCGGAGGGTAGAGTGCAGCCTTAGTGCGTTTACGTACTCAGGTTTGTGGGGAGGCGGCTTTAGCTACACGGTAGCTCAAGTCCGTAATAGGCACGGCTAAAATTTAATAGTAGAAGTCTCAACAAAAAAATAGAAATCGAGTAAAGAAATCACGATAACAGACCGGTTCGCGTCACCTTCGGTGCCGCTCATCATCCGATAAGTTACAGTACCCCAAACGTGTTTGATTCTGAACGGTAGGAAGTCGGTCCCACAGTCCTCTTTTTTTTTTTTTTTCCTTATCTATATTATCATGAAGGAAAAAAGAGGACAGATGAATCTAGTGCAACTTCATATCAGCCAGAACCAAACTTAATATAGTAAATCGCGATACCAGTCGCGTCCCTCTACGCCGGTACACCACGATTCGTTCGTGCATGATGAGTTCGAGGAATGAAGGTGGTGTTAAGAAACGCGGGCCGCGAAAAGCGATGCGAGAAAAATTAAATATTTTTCAGAAATTCGCGGTTAAGACAAAATCTGTATCGGAAATCGCTCTCGAGCAAGGGGTCGATGTGTCCACGCTCTACAAGTGGATAAAAGACCGTCACAGAATCAGTGGTGTAAATCCAATGAGAAAGGTGACGAGAGTGGTTGGCGACAGATGCTCGCAGCGAAAAACGAAAATCTGGAAAAAGCTCTTTTTTTTGTGGTTTGCGCAATGCAGAAATCACGGGGTGCCCATAAGTGGTCCTATCATGAAAAACAAAGCGTTATTGATGAACGAAAAGATGGGTGGAAGTGAAACTTTTGTAGCCGGTGAAGGCTGGCTTTCTCGCTGGAAACGCCGATATGATATACGACAGATATCAATCTGCGGAGAAAAACTATCGGCTGATATCTCAGTTGTAGACGAGTTCGTCGAAAAGTTCCGATTAGTAATCGAAGAAAAACGTTTATGTCGGGATCACATTTTCAATTGCGACGAAACTGGCCTAAACTTCAGGATGTTACCGACAAAAACTTTTGTCAGAGGTAGCGAAAAATCAGCACCGGGATTCAAGAAGAATAAAGAACGCCTAACTGTGATGGCATGTAGCAATGTTTCGGGATCTCTCAATAGTTTCCGTTAATGGTCAGCGGTAAATCTAAAAAAACCACGAGCGTTCAAAAGTATTAATCCGGAGAAACTTCCAGTTTATTACCGAGATTAAACCAGCGCGTGGATGACTGCTGCTTTATTCGAAGAATGGTGCACGCTTCAATTTATCCCGAGAGTGAAGACATTTTTGAAGGAACAAAAATTGCCGCTGAACGCTTTGCTGATCGTTGATAATGCCCCGTCTCATTCGGAAGGGAAATGTTTTCAAAGGGTCTGATTTTCTTCCCACCGAATGTTTACGTGCAAGAGGTTTTGGAAAATTTGAAACGGGGTTACAGGTTTCGGCTGCTGTCTTCGATTCTGAAAGCCCATGACGATGGTCTGGCGTTGATTTAACATATAAAAAAAAAATCTACGTCCTCAATGTCATTTACTGGGTGTATGAGGCGTGGAAAGATGTTTCATCACCAGCTATACAGAACTCGTGGAACAAAACGTGGCCATCTAATACCTTCGTAACGAATGATAGCCACGAGGATGAAACTCTTTCAAATGCTCATTTGACCGATTTCACCAACCACGTCGCGGGCTTAGAAGATGTAACGGAAGAAGCCTTGCCCTCGTGGATCCGACATATGGAGGGTAGAGGTAAAGAGGACTATCTCCGTGTATAGAAAGTGTCCGTGAAATCGAGTTAATTAGATGGCGTTATTGTCGCTAAAGTCCCTAATTTCAAAAGGGGAAGCGCCGTTGGTATTCTTCACTTCATTGGTGATCGCCAAGGTCAGATCTTGCGATTGGTCACCCTTATTGCTTAAGAGCGCCATTCTGGGTACTTCTGAAACTATTATTTAATGCATTTTTACGGACACTTTTGCCGCTCATGCCCCATAAAAGATAGTCCTCCTTACCTCTACCCTTCATAATCCGACACGACACCAACGAGGTGGAGCATCTTTCGGACGACGAAGTAATTAGAGTCGTCGCCGAAAAAACTTCGGAAAGTGAAGACGAGGAAAGCACTAGCAACGAACAAGAAAATCTCGAGCAACACGTAGATACGACAAAGTTTCAAGAATGTTTAAGAAAAGTTACTATTTATTATGAACAAAAAAGGGTGAACCCCGAGTATCTGTCGGTATTGCGCGAGCTTTGTCAGATTTAACGCAAATTGATGTAGGAGATTAGAGTTGGCAAAAAATCGTTAAAGTTTCCGCTGTTGTCGTTCACGATTTGGAAGTTTAAAAACTGTTGAACTATGCAAGTATACACTGTTAAAAATTTCTGTGTGAAACTTCCTATACATTTGGAATTGTATTGGAAGTTTTTTGGCAGATACATGAGTAGTGAATTTACAAGACATTTCCTGTAAAATCAATTCGCAAATACTTCAAACTTACTAAACAATTATTAGAAAATTCAAATACAATTTTGTGTTTTTCCTATGAAGGTTCAGTAAAATCAAGAATTTATTTGTAAATTTACAGAACAAGCTTAGCAATGTTATGTATTTAGATGAGTTCGTTCCTCGTTTTTACACCGTGGGGTAACCGGGGTTTTAGGAGACAGGTAGTCACAGTGAATTGGTATATTTTTATTGATAGCGTTTGATTTGTAGTAAGATTGTATATACAGTCCGATCCCTCAATAGGGCCTCCCTCAATAAGCCCGCTTCCCCAGTTTGTCGCTCGCAGCGTTCCCCCACTCCGCCTATTAAGACATAGCGTAGCGAGGAAAGAGAGAGACGGAAAACCATTGGTGCGACTAGCGAAGAAGGCAGAGTGGGGGTACCTCATTTCGTGGAAAAACACTTCCCCTTGGCGGCTTGGGAGGGCTTATTGAGGGATCCCACTGTATACAGTCGAACCTCAGGCACTGACAACTCGGGCACTGCTTTACCTCGGGTACTGGCAGAGATCTTACCTCAGGCACTGACAGCTTCATACCTTCTCGCTAGGGCCGTCACAGAATGATGCGCTTCATAGGGAGGCCTCAGTCTCGAGGCTACATAACCTCCAATCCAACTTGTCAACCGGCAACTGGCGCGTGTTACATTACGCCTCATTACGGGATCGTGCTGTTGTGCTTTACATTTATGTATGTAGTGAAGTTGGAAAATATTAGTACATGAAAACGGTTATCATCAAATCTTGGTGAACATTCTTCGGCTAGAAATTATTGTAGTAGGAAGAAAAAAAACATTAGGCCCCGATTCGCAATAACATGACTACGGCCCTGTCCCAACGACGCTATTGGCTCGCGGGAAAGTTAGGTTATTTTGTCAGTACCCGAGGGAATGTTTCCCGAGCTCTGTCAGTGCCCGAGGTTCGACTGTATATGAGTTATAATTGTAAGATTAAATGATGGGTGAGTGAATTTATAATGCGAGCTAAATTATATGCGACTGCTCTGATTGACGATTTACTTGCAAGTGCCTTTGTCAATCTTCGCTACTGATGAGCTGATGATGAGCTGAATCGTTAGGTCATCATTTTCATTGACCCGGGCATGGGCGCGTTCGTGCAGGTGCAGTTTTATGGGAGCATAGGTAGGGATGGACTTCTTGGAATGTAAGGGTGAGACTTCCTCTGATTAGAGGTGGTGAGACTGGATGCATGCAGGATATTATGTCTTGGGTGTTGAGAGTGAGAGAGGTATTGAATAGAATGGGATACGTAACAGCAATTTACTTTTGCTACACCACATTTGTAATTTTCCAATACTTTTGTTTAGTAAGGCATGTTGTAAATTCACAATCATTTTTAACAGTGTAGTATTTCGCACTGTGATACAAAATATACCGTCGTTTTATTGTATACTAACGAAGAGTGCATTGATATTTTTCAACAATTGAATAAAAGAAGTTTATTTTCTTGTTTTTATCCTATCAACAAATCCATTAAGGGGAAATGAAAGCTGATTCCGCGCGACGGGGTGCCATCTATCGGATTGGAATTTTCGGGAGCCCGTTTCTCAGCTAAAACACATCCGATCGATGTGAAATTGATATCAATGAAGCAGAAGAAGTGTACGGAGGGCATGACTCTCTTGGATTTCCAAAAAACGAAAAGGAACGAAAACGAAAATTTCAATCCGATAGATGGCACCCTGTCGCGCAACAATCAGCTTTCATTTCCCCTTAAGATCTGTTCTTCGCCTTCGACAGATTTTGTTTCATTTGGTCGCGTTGCGGGAGCCGTATCACCAGTCGGCGAGAGCGCGTGGTGTGGGCACCCGCGCTAGGCCACATCCCCGCTTTTCAGTCCCGAACCGTGGTCTAGCGCGGGAGTCTACTGTAATCCTTGTTTACTGTGAATGTATGTGTGCATTATGACTAGGATTGTAACCTGTTGAGTTCGATGAAATCGTACCTCGTTTTTACATCCAAGGATAACCGGTTTTAGGTGGTGGATAATTCACTAATTTTTTTAGCACTATAGTCCGCCACCAGTTGTTATGTCACAACAGAGTAGTAGATAGTCGTCGATAGATGTTTGGGTGGTTCTTGCAATTAAAGTAGGAGGAGATCGGTGAAGGAAGATGCTGTAGCTGGCTTGGTATGATATTCAGTGAGGCGAAATTGGTTTATCAGAGTAGGTACTGCTTTTATTATATAGTCGATAGTTGGATCTTGAAGACAACGACGAATATACAGAAGATGGTTTATACCAAGATTATTTATATGACCTCGATTGTTTGGTAATAATAAGATGAGTTCGGTTCGTAGATAATCAGTTAAGGAGGAACATCAGCTTCGCGCGTAAGGGAAAATTAGTAGGAAGGGTCGGTAGTGTTGAGCTACAACCCCTCCTGAAATCTCTCAGCTGTCTGTGGCTATACGCCAATCAAAATGACTCACGAAAGAAAAAAAAACACTGTACTCGTGTGTGCCACGATTGCCTTGCTTTAGCGTGAAAAACGTCAAAATATCGCACTTTTCGGAGAATTTCTGTTAATTATAGAAAAATGGCAGAATGAAAACACCTCTAACTTTGCATATAGGTTCTTGCGTGTTTGAGCTGTTCAGCGGTAGTTTTTTTCTAACCTGTCACCATTTTTTATTTTACTATGAATATTTAAAGACGTGGCTGACGAGTTATTCGCTATGACCATGTGTAAAACGTTCAAAGTTTGCAAATTATTTATTAAAAAATAGCTGAATGAAACCGTTTAAAAATTTGAGAGGCCATCGAATATATATTCAAAAATATATTCTGAAAGTTTCATTTAGTTATCACCATTTTGATGAAGCTGATGTACCTCCTTAAGGTCTGCGCGCACCAAACCGCGGCGAACGGCGGCAAACCGAAGAAAACAGCGGCTATCACCCAAAGCATCAACATAGTATGGTTGTAATCATATTTCCTGAAAAAAAAATTGATGATAGCCACTGTTTTCTTCGGTTCGCCGCCATTCGCCGCCGTTTGGTGCGCGCAGGCCTTTATGGAGTTGGTGTTCCGAGATGAGTATGAGAAGTCGGTTGTTTAGTAATTACTTTAGTTACGAAGTAGGTAGTTTGAAATTAGAATGAGTAGTCGTTGGATATGAAGGAGGAGGTAGGGATAGAAGAAGGAGAGAAGATGTTAAGAGTTAGGAGGTTGACTGAAGAGTACGTTAGCAACAGAATAGAATAATGAGAAAATGTCGGTTCTAAGAAAGGTGGGGAATAGCAAAAGTGAAGATGCAGTTGTGGTATGATTTTGAGGAGAAGAGTAAGGTCGGGAAGTCAGGTGTTGGGTAGCGTCTGATAGGCGAGGAACTGTGAGAAAATAGTCGGAACGGTGAGGAATGGCCATCCCAGGACGTAACAGTTAAATCAAATAAAAAAAACTCGAGTAAATGTAAATGTAATATTTGACCCTTATAATGTGGTTATCAAATTTGTTCAATCGTATCTCTCTCCCCCCACCCGCGACCGAAAAATACTATACACGGGCAATTCACCTGTCGCCGGGCCTACTACTGACAACACCCTTGCTTAGAAAATCGTCAAATGGTCCACCAGCTATCTGACGGTTTCCGTTCACGCAACAAAACCCAAGAGCTTTCATTTGGGAAATGTTATCACTTTTGCTACCGCAATTTTTCATAACTTTTGGGTGAATCAGAAAATCACTTTTCCAAACTATTTTGCGGCTACAAAATAGTACTTTTTGACACAGCGTGCGGGAAGAGTGTTTTCCCATGCCTGTGGAGCGTGCGGGAAGTGATTGATCTCTGAAGTCGGCTGAAGTGAACCGTAATGAGCCACAAATTTTCATTGTTTGCATTATCGCGAGAGTTGACACTCAGTCATAGCCAACTTGGCACCATACGCTCCAGGTTTTTCGTCTGTTTATTGCAAGCTGGCCATCAGCTTTTTTATTTCTCGAGCGTACACGCGCTTAGAAATACTTGGTTATTATGTTATGTTATGATTTCTTCCCTGCACTCGTGCTTCTTGCCACCCTCGCTACGCTCGGGTGGCAAACATCGCACTTGTGCAGGGATCACCAACTTCCCGCCATCGTTACGTAATGTACTATTTCGATACTAGTGCGAATGTGTTGATTCTCGGACGAGTGTGAAGTTTTTCGCCCGAGCGAAGCGAGGGTGACAATCACACGAGTCGAGAATCATCTTTCGCACGTGTATCGAACTTCATTTTTCAACACAGCGCGCGCTAAGTTGAATTTTATGCACGCGAAGCGTGCGCAAAATCGAACTTTGCGCACGCCGTGTGGAAAATAAACTCTACACTCTTTTCTACCAAACTAGAGGATTCATTCTCACTCCGAACTTGCTAGAAATCTCTAAAACCGCGGTTTACACTTATTTCATATTTTTCCACTGATGGCAAGGAGCGTACCTATTCGGTGAACTATCAAAAAAATTGTAAAAAAGAGGTCGCAAGAATCACGGTAACTACATATCGCTACAACTCCTGGAAACAACGTTCGTAACTTACCACAATGTGTTCTTTCTTATTTTGCCGATAACGACCTTCCCTGAAGAACTAGTGAATAACTGTGGTGGTACACGGGTGAACGCCGCAGTTATTTGGCAATTGAATCTTATTCTTCTCACTGTTCGAACTAATGTCATATTTCAATCACTTTTGGAATATATTCAGTTCCTTGTTTTATTCCTTCTGATCAACTAGCCTAACGGAATCAGTGCGGATAGTCGAACTCCAATTCAGATTAATACTGCGTTGGGGTTTCGCAAGGGCGGATTCAGGTGTCTCATTTGGGGGGGGGGGGGGGGGGGGGGGCGATCGACGTTACCAGCATATTAAGGGGTGTGGGGGGTAAAAATGTACCTCAGTATAGTGGTAAATTCAGACTTCTAGAGGCATTTTTTTTCCAATAACAATACATTTTGTTGATATTAATATTATTCGCATTGAAAACATATTAAAACTTATCTTTATTTCAAAAATGTCCCTCCTTCCCAAGGTTTCGGGGGGGGGGGGGGGGGGGGGCGATCGCCCCCCCCCCCCCCCCCCCCCCCCCCCCCCCCTTGAATCCGCCGTTGGGGTTTCGAAAGGTACACCTCATAGACATAGAGCATGGACTGCGCATTCCCTATACTGCCTGTGGTAACGCCAAAAGTGAGAGAAAAGGGTAACACACGCGGCCAATCTCTGTCTCTTTCTAAGCATTTGACGTTGTTGGTTAGAAAGAAACAGATTTGGCCGCGTGTGTTACCCTTCTCTCTCTACGGACCGAGCGATTTTCGGCCCGAATGCGCAGTCCATGCTCTATGTCTATGGTACACCTTGTGTTTAAGGGGGTATCCCCACCTTTAAATGGGTTAAAATTCTGAGAAAGAAATTGATATTTTACAGCGAATTTGAGAGTCTGATCAAATCCAAAAAAATCATGAAGTTTAGGGAGGGTTTGACCCTCATTATCCATACTTAACATTGAATATTACTTTGAATCTAATAGTAGTTACGCTGAATATAGAAAAATACAAAATCACTCGGTTGTCGCAAAGAATCAGTAGTACCGTTGGATCGATTCTGGAATTTTTGGTCTGCAATTGTTCAGAAGAGATGTCTCTATCATATGAACATAGAACTTTTTGATATCGCGAAAATTGCCTGACTCGCTTAGTTTTTACTGAGATTTTTCTAATTTTTCAATTTTTTTTCTCTACTTTTTCTATTATCTCAACCAAAAATAGTAATATCAAAAAGTTCTATGTTCATATGATAGAGACATCTCTTCTGAACAATTGCAGACCAAAAATTCCAGAATCGATCCAACGGTACTATTGATTCTTTGCGACAACCGAGTAATTTTGTATTTTTCTATATTCAGCGTAACTACTATTAGACTCAAAGTAATATTCAATGTTAAGTATGGATAATGAGGGTCAAACCCTCCCTAAACTTCATGATTTTTTTGGATTTGATCAGACTCTCAAATTCGCTGTAAAATATCAATTTCTTTCTCAGAATTTTAACCCATTTAAAGGTGGGGATACCCCCTTAATTGTGATTGTTAGGGGCAGCGGACGTATAGCCATTAGAGGTGCGCGGTATTTCGGTATACCGAAAATGTTTGGTATCCATTCTCTTGAAATGTTTCGGTATGGAAATCGACTGTCAGTACCGATACCGAATTATTGAAAATTCGGTACGGTTTATTATACCGAAATATAACCGAAGTTTCGGTAGACAACATTCAATATTCGCTGGATACCGAAACACCTAACTTATACCTAAGACCTGGTGAGTATTTCGATTTTTACTATTTTTTCCCCCCTTTTTTTTTTACCCGAAAGTTCGGTATTGCAGAATATCAGGGTCTATCTAAATTTCGATTTTTAAGTACATATTTCGATATCTACCGATATTTTGATGTTCCAGTGAACGTCCGTTTTTCGGTATCCATCGAAGTTTCGATATTTCGTTGAACCGGAACTACACTGAAAAAAAAGTATTTTTCCTCCGAGGATACAAAGTATTTTTGAGCGGGTATTCTTGCAGTACGTATACGTATTCTTACTGGAGGGATACGGGTATTGTTCCCACAGCAATACCAAATATAATGCTAAGGCGAAAACCACACTGTATGTTACCATGGCAATCGTAATGGTGGCGCCATCATTTCCCTCCTTTTTCGCAGTCTTGGAGGTTAAAAGCAGGTGTTAGTTTGTGAATTGCCTAATCGTATCGTTGGAGAAATATTTTACGTGTTAATTAAAAAATTATATGGATTCTAGGGTATGCGAAATGTTGCAAGAACGGGACTTATCATCTCTGCAACAAATATTTATTATGCCAATAAAGTGAGGTCAAATCCGTTGTATTTAGAATTTGGTATTATGCTCAGAGGGATACGAAATTTTGTTACAGTCAGTATACGTATTGCTGTGGGAAATAAACTTTGGTATTCTTACAATAAGAATACGAGTTTCTTTACTGGAGACAAAAGTTTACTAGGTGGAAAAAAACTTTTTTTTCAGTGTATACCGATTAAAAAACCTATACCGACAATCGGTATCGAATTTTAAATACCGCGCACCTCTAGTAGCCATGAACAAGTCAGTAATAATTATGTAGACTTTATCTTCAATAGCTGATGTAATCAACTTTTCTCTTCAGTTAAGTCGATCTTTATTAGAAATCGTCCAACGGAGTTTTAACGGACAGCGACTATTTAATCTGGCGTCAAACCTTTCAGTCCATCATCTGCATACGGAAAAAGTAAGCCACTAACGCTTGCGAATTGACTAGTGATGAAAACAAGAGGAAATTGAATATAATCTTCGGGAGTAACTCTGTGCGGGCGATGGTATAATGGTAGGGTATTTTCTTTCTTGTCGTCGTCGGAGTTATTCTCATTCTTTTCATTTCTTTTATTCGTACTCATGTTCTGAGCCACCCCTCTGGAGCGGATGGACGCATAACGAAGCAGAGTCCTGAGTTTTTATGGTTACTGGCGTCACAGTATCTCTTGCGTCGCTATCACGTGCCCGCTGCTGGTCCTCTTACCACGATCGATCCAATTCGCTCGGACTCGACACGGTGAAACACACGAGGCGACAAAAAGGCGCAGCTACATCCTACACCTACACCACCACCATAAAAAAAAGCTTCTCCCTAAAACCGGGTCAACGCAATCGGTTCACGGTTTATGCGAAGGTTCACCAAATAGTGGAACGCTTGAGAGTTTCCAATTTATTGAACTTCTCTATACATATGCTTGATCCTGTGCTTGCTGCACTGGGGCTGTTGAAGACGAAGAAATAAAAACCAACGAGCTAAAAGTACGTGGCCATACCAAACACAGGGGAAGAGAAACTACAAATATTACTTGAGGCGACAGAAATGTTTGAGATCTTCTCTCAGTGCGAGCACCCAATCTTGTACTATACATATTAGGGTGGCCCTTAAAAATTAAATTTTCTGATACGCCCCTTACAAAATTTTCTTTTCGTGTAAAAACATGAAGGAAATTTGTTTTTTGTTAAGAGAAATGAAAAGAACACGTGCCGGCAGACGATCAAAGTTTTTTGTTCTGTGGAATCTGCAGTTTTTTGGAAATGTGTCACAAAGTAGGGTAATTCCGGGTGAAATGGCCATTGGGGAGGGATGGCCTTCGATGATATTAATATATCGAATAGGATGAGAAATATCATCGAAGGGCATCTCTCCCCCATGGCCATCTCACCCGGAATTACCCTATGCAGATTTGACAAAGAACTAAAGGCAAAAAAATTTAATTTAAAAAAAAAAAAAATTTCTCAAAATTTCAAATTTTTTTTCAGTTTTTTGTCAAGTCTACACATTTTGTGACACACGTCCAAAAAACTGCAGATTCCCCAAAACGAAAACTTTGATCGTCTGCCGGCACGTGTTCTTTTCATTTTTTTAACAAATATACAAATTTCCCTCATGTTTTCACACAAGAATCAAACTTCTTAGGGGGCGTATCAAAAAATTCAATTTCTAAGGGCCACCCTAATACATATACTAGACAGCTATGTACAATATTTGGCAGACGATTTATTCGAATACCAGAAAGAACGTCCAGCTGCAAAGCTTGCCCGCCACATTGTGTATCACAATCATATTTTGGGAAAATGGGACTGAGCTTGGGGACGAGCATTGATCTGTATACACTAAAATACAGAACTTATCGCCGGTAAACTTTCTTGATACCAACAGCATTTCTCTGTATACATCGTATGTATACTATATGGTGGATCGAAAAATACTTTGTTCACTTTTGGATGGTTTGTAAAAAAAAAAAAAAAAAACACGAGGCTTTTACGAAAAAAAAAAAGAATGTCTCGCTCAAACTGGGAGTTGTGCAACATTCTGCGGGTCCAGTATTTTTTTAAATTTTTTGAATGTTAAACAGATAACAATTAATCGACTTAATCGGACCCCGATATTTGTCTACCGACAGTAGTAGCGTACAGTGCTAGCACTCGAGACTATGGAGCGGGAGGACCTGAGTTCAAATCCCCAAGCGAGTCAAGGAAGGCCTGAGCGGCAGCTGCACGGAGAAAAATTTCTCGTAGAAACTACCATACAATTATTGCAGTTTGAAGACAGAACGGAGGTATGAACAGGCCTACCATACTTTTCTCGTGGTTCGTCCAATAAAATGTTGTCTCAGCCGTAATATTATTGTAACTCGGACAAGATTTTATTGAATTAACTACCAGAAAAGTACGGTAGGCCTGTCTATACTTCTGTTCTGTCTTCGAACTGCAATAATTGTATGGTAGTTTCTACTAGAAATTTTTCTCCGTGTACAGTCGAACCTCAGGCACTGACAGAGCTCGGGAAACATTCCCTCGGGTACTGACAAAATAACCTAACTTTCCCGCGAACCAATAGCGTCGTTGGGCCAGGGCCGTAGTCATGTTATTGCGAATCGGGGCCTAATGTTTTTTTTTCTGCCTACTACAATAATTTCTCGCCGAAGAATGTTCACCAAGATTTGATGATAACCGTTTTCATGTACTAATATTTTCCAACTTCACTACATACATATGTAAAGCACAACGGCACGATCCCGTAATGAGGCATAATGATTAACACGCGCCAGTTGCCGGTTGACAAGTTGGATTGGAGGTTATGTAGCCTCGAGACTGAGGCCTCCCTACGAAGCGCACCATTCAGTGACGGCCCTAGCGAGAAGCTATAAAGCTGTCAGTGCCTGAGGTAAGATCGCTGTCAGTACCCGAGGTAAAGCAGTGCCCGAGTTGTCAGTGCCTGAGGTTCGACTGTAATTGTTTAGCTAACAGTGTCTTGGCATTGGTCGACAGATTAAATTGGTTTCCTGCAGCCAATATTGTGATTATTACCTGTACCGCGATTCTGGATCTTTGGGCGTTAACATAGCGCCCGACGATAACTTATAGCGCCCATGCTATCGTTGCGTTTCCCCGCTACACCCGTTCACCTCCGCTCTAGTCCAGTCAAATAGGCCTAAAGTGAAGAATTTTTGAGGGGTAGATTGATTTTTTAGGTAAAGGTTGGTGAATGGATACTGAATGATACTCCAATTAAATTTTTGGCCCCCGCTCCCGGCGACCCTAAGAAACAGGGGCTGAAATGTTTAGGATCTCGATATGTCTAAAACTAACGTATTGATCGTAAAATGTTTCGAACGAGAGTGGTTCTGAATCAAAAAGTACACAAAAAGTTATATCAAGTTCAATCATAAGTTCGGGATAACCTTCCGAATTCTCGATCAAGACAGAAACTTGAATATCTTGATAAAAAAAAAATCGTAGCCAGATGGTCCAGGCGACATTTGAAAGTGAAAGGAACCAGCTTTGTTTCGCTTCTTTTTTCAATTTTCCACGATGTTTTTCGCACTCAGATAATTTTGAACATGACCGTTTTTTGCGATTTTCTTACTTTTCAAAAGTCGCGTGTAATTCTTTGAGAAATGGCAATGAAAATTTTTTCTCAGTGGAACTGGAAAGTGCTGAGATTAGGCTGAAATTGGTTTTTTGGAAGAAAACCTGCGATTTTTTTTTGTCAAGTTATTCAACTTTTTGTGCGGAAAGTTAGTTTTTAGAAAATGCGTCTTAACTCGAGAACTGTGAGGTTTTAGATAAAATGTCTTGATATCAAAAATGTGTGTTTTCTAATTTTCCACTCGTACAAATTGTAAAAAAAATTTCATTTTTTTTTTTTTTCATTTTTAAAATTTTTTTATATTACATGAACAAATCCGGATTTTTTATATAATATGAACAAATCCGAAATAACGTTATCAATAAGTTCTGTGATTTTTTTGTTATTATATCATGAATAAATTTATTGTTGATTTCATTTCGGATATTTTCATTTAAAAAAAATACAAACAAAAAAAAAAAAATTAATATTAAATCAAAAAAAATTTTACCGAGTTAAAAACTCAAAAATACACATTTTTCATATCTTGACATTTTATCTGAAATCCCACAGTCTCGAGTTACGACGCATTTTCTGAAAACTGACTTTCCGCACGAAAAGTTGAATAACTTGACGGAAAAAAATCGCAGATTTTTTTCAAAAATACCATCTTACAGCTTAAATCCTGACACTTTCAAATGCCACTGAGAAAAAAATTTCATCGCCATTTCCCAAAGAATTACACGCAAGTTTGGAAAAGTACGAAAATCGCAAAAAAAACGGTCATGTTCAAAATTATCTACTCAGTGTGAAAAACATCGTGGACCAATGCAAAAAAAAGAGAAATAAAGCTGGTTCTTGTCACTTTCAAATGTCACCTGGACCATTTGGCTACGATTTTTTTTGACCGAGATATTCAACTTTCGGTCTTGATCGAGAATTTGGAAGTTGATTCCGAACTTATGAACGGTACTGTACGGGATTGAACTTGATAATAACTTTTTGTGTATTTTTCGATTCAAAACAACTTTTGTTCGAAATATTTTACGATCAAAACGTTAGTTTTCGAGATATCGAGATTCTAAACATTTCATCCCCTGTTTCTAAGAGTCACCGGGAGCGGGGGGCTAAATTTCATTGGGGTATCATTCAGTATCCATTCACCTACCTCCACCTGCAAAATCAAACTACCCCTCAAAAAGTCTTCACTTTAGGCCATTGAGCATCTCAAATAGAATATCTCAGCCAAATATGAGCTCTTAATATTGATATTTAGAACTGCCTATTTCAGTTACTAATTTTAGTTACGAATTTTAGTTACTAAAAGCTCTTAATATTGATATTTAGAACTGCCTATTTCAGTTACTAATTTTAGTTACGAATTTTAGTTACTAAAATAGGCAGTTCTAAATATCAATATTAAGAGCTCATATTTGGCTGAGATGTTCTATTTGAGATGCTCCACCGAAATTTTGATGCGCAGTTGAAAAATAAATTGTTTTTCCCAGAGTCGTATGCCTCTATGATGCTATGACTCAATGTTTATAGGCGAATATCTCTTAATCGGTGAGAGTTGGGAAAATTCTATCTCAGTACTTTTTTGTGGAGCGTGGAATTTCCTATAACAATCTGTATTCAGATAGTTTCTAAATCAAGCCGGTTACGAGAAAAAACAATTCGAAAATTTTCCGATTTTTTTTTTTTTTTCACGTGTTATTCAAATCAAAAATGGGAAAACTGAGTTAGGCAGTTCTAAATATCAATATTAAGAGCTCATATTTGGCTGAGATATTCTATTTGAGATGCTCTACCGGAATGTTGATGTGCGTTTGATTTTTTTTTTTTTTTTTTCACACCCTAATGTAACCCGTTAAGGTAGTACATGCGCTACAGTCCACCAAACGTGGGTTTCAGAGAAGATTTTGAATACTTCTCGATTTTTCATACCTGACAAAATGCAATTTTCAAAAATTAGACAAAATTCGTAAAAAAATCATACGTATTCAGAAAAATTGATAAATCATGCATGATTTTTTTTTTTTTTCACGTGTTATTCAAATCAAAAATGGGAAAACTGAGTTAGGCAGTTCTAAATATCAATATTAAGAGCTCATATTTGGCTGAGATATTCTATTTGACATGCTCTACCGGAATGTTGAAATGCATGCATGGTCATGCATGATTTATCAATTTTTCTGAATACGTATGATTTTTTTACGAATTTTGTCTAATTTTTGAAAATTGCGTTTTGTCAGGTATGAAAAATCGAGAAGTATTCAAAATCTTCTCTGAAACCCACGTTTGGTGGACTATAGCGCATGTACTACCTTAATTCAACTTTCGTGTCAAATGTCCTTCATGCATTACTTTATTAGTAAAAACGCTAAGCACTATTCGAATTTACTATAATTCGCAGTATTGAAGACTGCTCATGAGGTGTTGTTAGTACTTGTAAGTTTTACGTCGTCAGGGGCGTGTAAAAGCCTATATATTCTGGAAGATTCACACGAACTGATTTTACAATACGAGGTAGTGAGAATACAACGTTTAATCTCTGCTTTGAACCGAACGCGCGGCCCCGTTACGTGCCTCGCTTCGATGCCTGGGGCATAGCCCCTTCACTTCTCTGATTCTTCCCTCTGACTCTCAACTATTGGGAATACGTCGTGGCCAAGAGACGGGGCTAACATTGCCCTGAGCGAAGTGGGGCAAAGAGGGTCGCCTTGATCGTATATGCATACATTGAAGAGGAATCGATCGCACCTACGGTGCCAAAACGTATATATATATACGTGAAAAGCTATCACACGTAGTTGAACACACGAAGCATTCCTCTCTCACAGAGTTTTCATTCATGTATATAAGCCGGGCCGCTCGGGAAGCAGTTGCTTTGTGTTATTATATTACGACATTATATTTACATTATAAACGATTATAGAAACAGTGACACGATTGTAGAGTGTGTCTGGTGATTGATGCTTCAAAGCCTGGAGAAATCTCATATTATTTCAAATTACAGTAGACTCTAGATATATGGCCGCGGTATGGGGCTGTAGGAGAGGAAAACGGCCATAAGTGGAGAGCCCTCTCCACGCAGCAGTCCAGTGCGAACGTCATGCCTCTAGCGGCCTGCATTTGTTTTGATTTTCGCATAAACGCTTACAAGTGCGCGTGAGAGTGAGCGCCGATAGGTTAGTGTCACTGCGACGTGCTTACCGGCAGTGGCGTGCGCAATTGTGGTGGGGGAGCGCTATTTGTGTGCGTGCGAGTACGTGTGAAGGGGAATTCGCTCGTGCGGCCATATACCGAGCGGCCATATATCTAGAGTCTACTGTACATATTACTGGAAGAGGAAATAGCCCACGAGCCCACACGGAGAGAAGTAAACACTGGTGGCCAATGTGCAAGACATTGTTAGGCAATATCTAGCCGGAACGAGTGGCGCTCGACACGGGCGGCTCGTTTTTCGACATGGCCTGCTCGTGTCTCGCGCATTGGTCGCCAGTGTCTTAGAGACAGACGGAAAAACATCGGGAATCCGTGTGCCGTCACTGAGAGCCAATGTCTAAAACACGGCCCAGCAGTGCGCTACGCATTGTATGCCCGTGTTTATGAAAAACTTGGCGCGCATGCGCGTTCTCGCACTCGCCTCGCACATGATTTTCATAAAACTTGAAATTTTATGTTTTCTTTAGCAAATAAAAATATTTACAATTCTCGAAGTAGTTAAAAATCTTGACATATCCCGAGTCGAAATTTTCCCGGGTCTTACGACGTCCTTTCAACGTTTTGAACCTCAATTTTTTTGATGTTGACTTTTTCCGCCGAATTTTCAACCTATTTTCAACCGATCTTAACCTGATGGTGCTTCCACGTCGAAAATACTCCAACGTCCACCAAGAAATTCAACCTATTCTCAACGTTTATGACGTCTTGCCTCGTTCAACGTACATTAAGCGGCTTGTTTGAGAGGGAATGTAAGATTGCGCATGCGCGTGATTCGCATCATCAAAGCTGCGCGCTGCTGACTGCGCGTTAGCCGGTCTGAGTCAGTCTGGGCCTAGCCTCGATCGGGTGAAGATGTGATCGTACCTCTATGTCAATAAATCTAAATTACCTTAAACTGAACCAATCGTCATTTTTACAAGTAAAGCCACCACCACATACGCAACCATCTGTTCTATTGACTGCCATTGCTCCAGAGAGTCACCAGACAAAACAGAGATGGGCAGGTCTAATTACTTTTTCCAAGATCATTTTACTGATGTATATTCGTCGATAATCATTATTTTTCTGTCACAATTTGAAAAATCTGTAGCCTATTGTCTTATTCTTTAGTACCAAACGAAATCAGACTGATTTTGGTCCGAAAAAGGATGAAAAAAAAAGAAGATTGCAAGTAATTGGCAAAGGTAATTAGCTGAATACTTTTCCTAATTACTTTCGATCTCCTGGCTTTTTTCATATTCTTTTCGAACAAAATTAAGTCTTTTTCCATTTGGTACTGATAGACCAATCATTTTACGGTTTTAAATGACACTAATTGTGGGAAGCATGAAAAAAATACTACCATGTAGCGATAGACGTGAATAATATACCGTACCGTTTGTGACATTTAGTTTCCACACGTTTTTGAATAAAAAATTAAAAACCCGAAAAAATCTCGTCAAAAACACGTTTCTGTACCTTTCGCGTCGAACGCTGCTTAAACGAAGTCAGATAGACCATAGGTTGACTGGACCTTTTTTGTAGAGCGTTAAATTCTATACAAAAAATTCCGCGACGGCATATATCTATAGTATATATCCGATGCGTTTGAGGCGATGCAAAACGCACCTACGAAACGACGCTTTTCCGTCGATTAACAAGCCATGGCCATGGCAACGGCTGCCATGTTGCTGTCAGTCGACGGAAAAGCGGCGATTTGTAGGTGCGTTTTGCATCGCCTCAAACGCATCGGATATCTACTATAGATATATGCCATCCGGGACTTTTTTTGTATAAAATTTAACGCTCTACAAAAAAGGTCCAGTCAACCTATGGTCGATCTGCCTTCGTTTGAGCAGCGTTCGACGCGAAAGGTACAGAAACGTGTTTTTGACGAGATTTTTTCGGGTTTTTAATTTTTTATTCGAAAACGTGTGAAAACTAAATGTCACAAACGGTACGGTATATTATTCACGTCTATCGCTACATCGTAGTATTTTTTTCATGCTTCCCACAATTAGTGTCATTTGAGGCCCTAAAATTGCATAAAGTGACTGGTCTATGAAGGGTGAGATAATGGGCTACAAATTTTTCGAATTGTGATTGCAGAATAATGATTACCGACGATGACATTAGAAAAATAATCAAACAATTACTTTGGAAAGTAATTAGACGTGCCCATCTCTGAGACGAAGTATCCATGTCTACAAGCTCTGGTTCCATCGATTCCCAACTCTGGGCATGAAGATCAGCAGTCACAGCCAACATCACACCCAAAAACTTAAATACCATCATCAGCTGCTACTTGTACTTCAGGATACGGCGAAGAACAGTGCCATTCGTTTAATCGACATACACGAAAAGAAAAGAATAGTAATATTCGCAATGTGACATAGTAACCATTACTATATGTTACATGGTAACGTAGATTTTCAAACATTACATTTGCTTAGTTACCATGTAGCACAGTAAATATTACCAGACAAATAGTAATGAATCCTATTTGACATAGTATCATTTACGATTTTATAAGAAATAAGTCTGGTTACAATGTAGGAATGGTAAAATTACTATTCTCTTCTCTCTGTGTATTGTTCCCATTTATATATTGTTTATTATGTAACGAATCTGTTTTACTTACATACTACTGTTATGTATAGATATTTTCTAATTAATAAAAAAAAAAAGTTCAATTGATAAGATTTTTTATTCATGATTATTTGCATTAGCGAGGGGGAGGGGGGTAGAGAGTCGAGGAGAATTGACGTTGAAGGGACGTTGAAAGTACGTTGAAAGTACGTCGAAAGTACGTCCAGTTCTGACCTATTCTCAACGTACAATGTGGAAGAAATGGAAATAAAAGACGATATGTACGTTGAAAGTAGGTTGGAGAGCTCATAGGTCCATGCAGTTCTCAACCTCTTTTGAATGGCCTGAACCGACTTATTGACGGTCAGGAATCGGTTGAAAATCCTGGAAAAATTTCGACTCGGGATCTGTATCGAAAAACTTGAATAAAAATTAGACATCCACATTATTTTCGAAAAATAAAATTTTCCTCATTTTTCAAGAAACTACAACTTTTTATAATTTTTGGAAAATTTTTAATTTTCTAAAATTTCAGAAAAATTTGGAATTTAAAAATATTAAAAAAAAATGCAACATGTATGAGATTTTCAGGAAGTCGAAATGGTTTTATTCTTCGAAAAAAAAATAATTGAAATTCTTCCGAAAAAACCAACATTTTCACATTTTCTGAAAATATTTGAGATTTAAAAAATAACAATGAATTGAATAAGGGGCCATTCAACAAATACGTTCGCTTTTTTGGACGATTTGAGACCCCCCCCCCTCCCCTATGTAACAATGGTTCGTTTGACTAGACCCCCCCCCCCCCCCCAAATAATACGTCACAAATCTCGACCCCCCCCCCCCCCCCCCCCCCGGCCTTTATTGCCTTTTTTGGTCTATCGATCCATAATTCGATCTATTTCTAAGATTTGCCTTTCGATGTCACTTGGCATTAAATAGAGATAAAAGAGATATTTAAAAGCAGTCCTTTATTTCTCACTTCACTTTAACAAAATTCTCGTGCCAAAACACGAATTCTATACATAAAAACCGAACGTCACATTTTGCCCCCCCCCCCCCCCCCCCCCCCCCCCCCCGTGACTTGTAACGTCACATCAACCTCGACCCCCTCCCCCCCGTAAAAGCGAACGTATTTGTTGAATGGCCCCTAACAATGATTCAATAGCACGCAGTTTTTCATAAACACGGGCATACAATGCGTAGCGCACTGCTGGGCCATGTTTTAGACATTGGCTCTCAGTGACCAGGGCCGGCGGAAACACAGTGGAAGATATGGAGAGTTCCATACCTGGTAATTTGTCAGGTATGGAATTCCATACCTGACGAAGTACCGCAAATCGATTAAATTTTTACTCGTTTTTCATTTTTTTACTAAAATTAGACTAAAAAAAAGATGATTTTCGACTCGTGTGATTGTCGCCCTTGCTTCGCTCGAATGAAAAACTTCACGCTCGTTCGAGAATCAATACTTTCACACTAGTATGGAAAAGTACTATTTTATGCGGGACGTTTCAGTATTTTTTCCTACTGAGCAATTGAGCCTTCAAATTGAGCTGAAAACCCAAGGGCTCCGAATTTTTCAACGATAATTGGTCATCTTGTTAAATTCACACGTGACGCTTGATAGCTGTTTGTTAAAATATATCGCGGAGGTTTTACCAGTTCCATATAACGATAAATCGAGGATGATAGTAAAGCATTCTGGTAGTACAACCTATATGTTATATTTTATACAGTGCGATTCTGTGGATAGTCACGCACCTAACGGTAGGCTATCGGGAAACGCCTGAATTGAGCAGATCAAACATCGACGATTGGGTTTTATTTCCCACGAAATAAATAAAACCCAATCGTCGATGTTTGATCTGCTCAATTCAGGCGTTTCCCGTTAGCCTACCGTTAGGTGCGTGACTATCCACAGAATCGCTCTGTATATTATCTATAAATAAGGAGCTGTTTTGATCTTTTTGCCAATAAATAACATCAAATGCTTCAGAATTATTCGGATATAAACCCATTTTTCATGTTCTGCCATTTTACCAAATTGTTTCCTACATTCCATACCTGACAAATTAGCGTTCCGCCGGCGCTGTCAGTGACGGCACACGGATCCCCGATGTTTTTCCGTCCATGTCTAAGACACTGGCGACCAATGCGCGAGACACGAGCAGGCCATGTCGAAAAACGAGCGGCCTGTGTCGAGCGCCGCTCGGTCCGGCTATCAGGGCCCTCTTGAGGTTCAATACGCCCATGGGCTACCCTTGATGAGCCCCTCCCTTCCCCCCCCCCCCCCCCCCCCCCCCCCCCGATGAACACTTATTTGAAAACAACGCAAAGTCGATGGGTGAGAAGGTTGCCCGCACGGAAATATATTTTTCGCATATATATATTTCCGTGCGGGTGAGGAATAAAATTAAACGATCACGTGAAAAACGCATATTCCACGCATCATGATCCTTGAAACGCCACACATGGATAATGAAGCATCACTTAAATAGTCAACAGCTGACTTTTCTGGCCTTCATTGCAGCAAATTTCTTGATTAATTTTTCGAATAAGATTTTCCAGCCACGTCACGGTGGATTTTGGTACTTTTACATCAGCCACAGTCGTATCCAGGGTTGGTACGTTTTCTGAAATCTGAAATTTCCCGACTTTTCCAGGTATTCCAGTCCTAAAATATCAATCTTCCATGTTGTTTTCATGCTCATACGGGATCGAAAAATCGCATATTTTTTAGAACAGTTCGTTCTATCTACAGTAGGGTGGAATATTCTTTCGCTCTTCTTTGTCGAGCTCACACGAAAATTTGTTAGTTTGATCCATTTTAATAGCCCTCTCCGAATTTTGCTACATTGAAAATTTTGTAGAGGTCGCTCAAGAATTTTGAAAATGTCAAAATTCAACGAAACCGATTTTTTTTTTATATTCTTCACCTACTCACCGATTCAATCTTTTCTAGGTGGATTATATAGAAACATACTGAAATTTCAAGTACAAATATTAATATCTAAAGGTCGCTCATAAATTAACCAAAAAAAATCTAATAAACTTTCAATGGTCTTGACCTTCAAATAATATCCTGTACAATCCACCTAAAAAAGATTGGATTCGTGAGAAGGTGAAGAATGTAAAAACAAAAAACAAAAAAAGAGAACTTAGAGAAAAATTAAATTTGTGAGTGATTTTTTTTATCATATTTTTTGATTTCAATGATGCTCACCACTATCAGAATTTAATTATTTTAATACAAATTAGTACTAGTTGTGAAACGATCAAGTCTTAAGGTAGTAGTCTCGCTATAATCGTTATTAGATTAATTCTTGATTTTGAAATATATATGAGTTGATATCGCTATGAAATCTATACTCGACATAAAAGCTTCGACATACATGCGTAAAGCGTAAAGAAAATCCAGCACTCAAAGCTCACCGCACGGTTAGCCTTGGCGTACGGATTTTAGCTGACGATGAGTATGCGTAGCGCGAGTTTGGGCTTGGTTTATTCCTCTGCTGGGCACAAAGCTGGATTAGGTATTGAAGTGAAGCTAACGATGTTGGCTAGAATGAAACAATTTTGTTACGGGATGTGGCGTCTAGTTGGTTTGCTGTGGGATTTCACATGACGAGCATCGGGAACAGTTCTACTTGATTCCCCTAGTCATAGGTATATAATATGCAAATGTA
This sequence comes from Tenthredo mesomela, assembly GCA_943736025.1. NCBI lineage: Eukaryota > Metazoa > Arthropoda > Insecta > Hymenoptera > Tenthredinidae > Tenthredo > Tenthredo mesomela. The sequence goes on along the minus strand of OX031018.1, from coordinate 16,424,243 downwards.
AGTATACATCGTGCGTATGTACACCGGTGCGATATCATATAGTAAATTAATTCTCATCAGTTTTCAACTCGCGTAACTCTCCTGATCAATGCGCACGCGAAGCTACGATTTTGGGCCAAACTGCCCACATGGAAATAAAATATACCGGGAAGATTCCTTGATAGTATACACCTGACTGCCGTCGATTGCGCATGCGCGAGTTTCGTCGTCCGCTAAGGCAGGCTGGCCATCCCGAGTTTTAGCTGTCAAACTTTGTTTTCGACGGCGATGTAATTGATACGAACTTTTTGGGTTCAAATCTCAATAAATTGCGGTAGTGATTCAGAAAGGCTTGGAAAGCTTTCATTATCGAGGTTAAAATTTGATGTTCTGAAAGAACCGTCGGAATTTATTCCGAACAGCTGATTGCTTGCTTCGATTCGATGTGAATGAAGAATATTTTTTCAATAAACGTTATTTTCACTCACCTGCCTCAGTTTGTCCAGACTGTCATTTGATAATAACCTTTCAGATTTGATTTTAGATTTCATCTTTCAACAAATCACTTTAAGATGTTTTTTGTAACGATTAATTGTTGTTTTTCCATTAAATCCTTTGATGCATGCATTGAATAATCTTCCGAAATGGACTACGTTATTAAAAACTGCTAGTCCGTGCTATTTTTCTTTTTTTTTTTCAATAATTAACGTCGAATTAAAATAAATATCAACATAACCTCGATTGACTACTTTACGCGCCAGAGTTTGACAGCTCTCGCTTAATTTTTCGCATGTTGGCACCCGTGCCTCCTACGTCATAATACTGTCCCGGGACGATCTTACCGACCAATGAAAATGAATTATTTGGCGCATGCGCAATCGACGGCAGTCAGGTGTATACTATCAAGGAATCTTCCCGGTATGTGAAAATATATTTTTCGATATACCAAACATCTATTTAAAATATATTTCAGATACATATTATATATCGCAGATACATGTATGATGTATGCAATATATATGGGAGATACATTATGAATATATTTGTGATATGTAACTTTTCGTCAAAAAAATATATCTCGAGATATATTTTGACTATACCGCGATAATCAGGTGAAAGAGAATGGTCCATCCGCCCAGGCAGACAATATTTCGTATTTTTAGGGGGATAGCCACTCGTTGCGCTGAAAAAATCCCTAGGGTGATTTTGGCGCGCGGTCGATGCAACTCGGCAGCCATTGTTGATACAAGCCGGCTGACTGTCAATACATCGCGGAAGGTAGACAAGTGTGGTTATGTTCGTTCATTTGAAGGAAATGATAAATAAAGTGAATGAAACCTACGTGAATAAGCTAGGAATATTTATCAAAAATCGATCAATTAGTTTTAAATGATATCTTAATGCAATCAACGACTTAACCGAAGCTATAACTGGAAATTAATGAGAATCGAAAAGTTCATCGAGAACAACTAATTTGAACGAAATTATCATTTAAAACTAATTGATCGATTTTTGATAAATATTCCTAGCTTATTCACGTAGGTTTCATTCACTTTATTTATCATTTCCTTCAAATAAACGAACATAACCACACTTGTCTACCTTCCGCGATGTATTGACAGTCAGCCGGCTTGTATCAACAATGGCTGCCGAGTTGCATCGACCGCGCGCCAAAATCACCCTAGGGATTTTCAGTGCAACGAGTGGCTATCCCCCTAAAAATACGAAATATTGTCTGCCTGGGCGGATGGATCATTCTCTTTCACCTGATTATCGCGGTATTTTGACCATATTTTAAATATATTAAAATTATATCTTAACTATAATTAAAATATATTTTGACTATATTTTGATTATATTTAAAATATATCTTAACTATAATACACATTAAATAATACTTTCAATAATTTTGTAATAATATTTTTAATTATTTCTAATAATAATAATTTGAATACAGATAATCGAATAAAATAAGTCTAATATACTAAAAAGTATTGTAACAAATAAATTGAGGGTAAAGTAAAAGGGTTTATTAATAGATCCTCCGGGTTTTTCATCGACAGGCCAGCCTCCTGGAGGTTCCTTTGTCGTCGTGTGCCACTCGATTACATAACTCAGAGAATGGTTGATGTTATCGGAAAAAAAATTGTCAACGTCAAAACCCTTAATCCATTCGACTGGAACACTTGGTGTGTATGTAGCTGCATCGTCGCCACCAATCCATTGCACAAGTGCAAATAATTTCTTAGACATTATGTATAATTCAAATTACATGTTACAAATTTAACCCCTTTTCAATATCAGAATCAACAAAGATGTTTGACATTAAAAAAATTGAATAACCCTCTTAAAAAATTGAAGAATTGTTTAAAAATGAAGTTGGCCCCACTTCTGTCTCTTTTCTTTTCAATGAATCTAATTTATACACGGAGAGAAGGACTGCGCGCGTGGCGTACTACGTTCGACAGGGAACGCACCAATTTGTTATACGAAGGCTTCATCGCGCCTCAACGCACAATGCGTTCCTTGGCGGTGGCGCAGCCGTGTTTATAAAACGCGGGTTCGTCGCTAAGACATTAGGGTCTATAGCGTCACAGATTTTGGTGCAGCTGGCGCACTTTTGATCGATATGACATGTGTCACATTGCGTTTTGACAATTGCGCGCGACACGGAGAAAACAAAAACACACGAGGCACACCACCACTAGTGGCGCTGCTGTTTATCGTCATCGATATGGAGGATATTGAGAAATGTTTCGGAGAAATGGTCTATATTTTTGAACGTGAAGATGAAGTTATATTCTACGTAAATATATTTGAAGAATTCATGTTTGATTCACATTGCCATGCATATAAAGTGCATGCGCGCAACGAAAGAAAGCTGATTAATTATAATGATCTGCCTATAAATACACCATGTCTTTCTATTATGAAAAATGGTATTCGCTATGTAGCATCCTGCTATCGGTTGTAGAATTCTTTTTCTCTGATCTAATTATAGCAAAATATCAAATTTATATTTTCATCTCACAAAAAATCATGTACAGTAATGTTCATTAATGGCTTCGCGGTGGCTAACTATTTTTTCGGACTTTTTCGGATACAATCGAATGAAATAATATTGTATTATCTTTATAAGGGGTCATAATTATTAATATTATAACTTCGACTATCGGCACATGAAATACGACTAGAATGCAGTCTCGTTTACGAAAAAGTCAGAAAAAAACAGTTAGCCACCGCGAAGCCATTAATGAACATTACTGTACAACTTCATTGATGAAATAGTCTCGTAATAAATGATTCGTACAAAGATTTGCATTTATTTTCATTGAAATGAATAATAATAAAATAATCTGGCTTAGACTCTGTTTTTCAAATTATGTGATTTTTCAGCATATTTCTCAACAGTTTTTTATATATGAGCAATTCCACGTCAGACCGGACAGCTCTCTGACCTCGATGTTACCGATTTCGCTATCATTTTTTTTACGGGTTCTATGGAACAAATAAATTCATCAAACAATTTTTTTTTTTGGCCCCTATTTTCCAAGTTACGCGGGGGTGAAATTCAGGAAAAAGAGCCAAAAATCGAAAACATACTCCTCTTCAAACGGTCATATCTTTGATTGTATTCATCCTAGAGACTTCTTCCCAGAACCATTTCAAAGCTATTGAATGACACTTTTATAATATATTTATTTAATTGCGCGGTAACAAGCAATTCTATTTGTTATAAACAAATATATTTCGTAGAGAAATTTCGTAGAGAATTGATCAAGGAATACGCTCATATTTTTTGAGAATGTTATCGCGTGGCCCTTGCTTTGAAAATCACGTTTAAATAATATATTTGTTTATAACAAATAGAATTGTTTGTTACCGCAGAATTAAATAAATATATTATAATAGTGTCATTCAATAGCTTTGAATTGGTTCTAGGAAGAAGTCTCTCGGATGAAAACAACCAAAGATATGACCGTGAACATGCCCACCGATGCTTTCTCATGCTAGCCACACGTACCTGAGCCGGGTATTTGGGTGGCAGCGCGCGCCGTCGTTTATAAATAAATCGTTTCATATAGTTTCCGTCGTTTCTCCATGAAATTGACTTAACGATTTCGTAGAGAAATGATCAAGGAATACGCTCATATTTTTTTGATAATTTTATCGCGTGGTATTTGCGTTGAAAATCACGTTTGAATAATATATTTGTTTATAACAAATAGAATTGTTTGTTACCGCGAAATTAAATAGATATATTATAATATTGTCATTCAATAGCTTTGAAATGGTTTTTGGATGAAGTATCTAGGATGAATACAATCAAAGATATGACCGTTTGAAGAGGAGTGTGTTTTAGATTTTTGGCTCTTTTTCCTGAATTTCACCCCCGTGTAACTTGGAAAATAGGGGCCAAAAAAAAATTGTTTGATGAATTTATTTGTTCCATAGAACCCGTAAAAAAAATGATAGCGAAATCGGTAACATCGAGGTCATTTTTTGATTTATTTTGTCCGGTCTAACGTGGAATTGCTCATATGCTCTGATCCTAATGATCAATATTGACTTCAAATACTCTGTTCCTTCTATAAATTGTTAAATAGTTATTGACTAATTGCTGGAAAATTGATTATAAAATGTTTATACGTTCGGTTCAATCAATGTACTTCTCTTAATACAGTTTATATATCACGAATTTGTGACTTCGGATGTTTCGTATTTTGGTGTGTGTGGCGCGCTAAAAAGACACGGATCTCGTACAGAACGCGAGTTACAGCAGCGCCACTAGCGGTGGCGTGCCTCGTGTGTTTTTGTTTTCTCCGTGTACCCTGAATGTGTTTGTAAATATAGGTTGACATAATATATTTCAACTATAGTTAAGATATATTTTAAATATAGTCAAAGTATATCTTAACCATATTCCCAATATATTGTCAATAAATTTAATTTATACCCTGAATGTGTCTGTAAATATATTTTGACGTATATGCAAGAATATATGCGGAATATGTAACTTTTGTAACAAAATATATTTTATATATGTTTTATATATTTTTCGACATATTTTGAATATATTTTATTTCCATGTGGGTGCATGACGGAATATCACTATATATGTTCAAAGATCTGATTTGCGGTGAGTATTGCTGTGTGTAACCCATCGATTGCAGTAATCAAGGATAGACATTCAGTTTTCCTGGCAACAGTCCAAATTGGTGAATGAGGAATAATATGACGTATATACCTATACTTCCAATCGTTCAGAAAAAATACGTACCGCGATTCTGGATCTTAGGCGTTAGCATAGCGCTCGACGTTAACTTTTAGAGCCCGTGCTATTACTGCAGAATCTGGTGAACCATTCATATCACGTACTTTTAAGGTTACATTTAACATATAACCTCAAAAGTATAGGGACCTATACAGGGCGATTCACTTTGCGCGCACCACCTGATGAGGGTAGATTCCGTGGTGGGTCGATTTTCAGTGAAATAAAAATGAATGATTAAATCTAGTGATAAATTCTTTCACCATATGGCATTCAAGTTATTAACGACGTCGTCGCCGGGAGTTGCCTTCGTACAACATACGCTTCCGTTATCTGTGACCAGGAGCACCGCTACGTCGGTTTCGTCCTCTAAGTCAACCACATCGTAGTTTTCGTACTCTAGGTCGACCGCACCGTAGTTTCCGTCCTCCAGGTCGACCGATTGTAAGCAATTATTGATGAATAATTGATGTTGTACACACGACGTTGATAATTCATGCATCATTATTCAGTAAGTTGTAATTACGTAGCCGCGTACCTGAAAGAAGAAAACTACGTAGCAGTGGACCTGGAAGACGAAAACTACGGTGCGGTGGACCTGGAGGACGAAAACTATGTAGCGGTGGTCCTGGAGGACGGAAACTACGGTGCGGTCGACCTAGAGGACGAAACCGACGTAGCGGTGGTCCTGAATATAGATAACGAAAGCGTATGTTGGAATGAAGACTACTCCCAGCGATGACGTCGTTAACACTCATAATTGTTGTATTTTTTATTCGAAGCTCTCGAATTTTTTTTCATAATAGTGCTTTATTATTTTTAATATAATTTAAAAATTATTACTATTCATAAATATTATTTGAAGATTACTACATTATGTCACCAGGCCGATAAAGTATTTTCCGACGAACTTGAGTTTATAATCCGACCCAAAGGCGAGGATTATAATAAAATTCGTCAGAAAATACTTTATGGCCCGTATGGCATATACAATTTTATGTGTCTAGGCCGAAATCCGCGTTCAAGACGAGCGAAGCAAGGTTAGAATCGCGGTTTTTCGGGCCTAGACACATAATAGTACATTATGTCACTAGGCCGATTAAGTATTTTCCAACGAATTTGAGTTTATAATCCGAGCCGAAGGCGAGGATTATGATGAAATTCGTCAGAAAATACTTTTTCGGCCGTATGGTATACAGAATTTTATGTGTCCAGGGGTGCGATTCTGGGTTGTCTGGCGCTACTTAGCTCCTGGTGTTACTTATCGCCAAGGTGGCCTCTCCTCAAACATATAATATTTTTCCGCCGGCTGCTAGGTCGCGACATAACAATATTTAGCGCGAGGCCTGTTTCGAGGCTTGTCGCGCTGCTTCGGCCAATGAGAACGCTTTATTCAGGACTCATTTGTACGTGTGAGTTGTGACTCTAGCAGTATCTACCTTTCTACGTTAAGTTTTGTTTGATTTCAAATAACAATTGCCGCTATATCTTATCTGTTTGAGGAGAGGCCACCTTGGCGATAAGTAACGCCAGGAGCTAAGTAGCGCCAGACAACCCAGAATCGCACCCCAGGCCAAAAACCGAGTTTAAACCGAGCGAAGCGAGGTTAAAATCGCGGTTTTACGGCCTATGACACATAAAATAAATTATTTTTCACAAAAAATATTTTCACCTTGATGTTATTGAACTTTTTGATTACCTGCATTTCTCACATAACCTAGAATTACACCTTAGATTCGTTCACCAGATCCTTCAACAGAATCGGCCCAGATACATATGTCATTCTGGTGGGCAACTGTCGTCGAATTGATGAGGTATCTGGCCAGAAAATCTGACCAGAATCTGCCCACTCACCAGAAAACTCAACAGATTCTGGTCAAATTCTGCTCAATTTTCTACCAGGGCTCCGCTGCCGCCTAGATATGCTTTGTTTGCGGGTGGCAAATACAAGATCGCTAACAGACGCTAAGTAACGTGAACGTTAAGGGGACCAGTACAGCGACTTTTCGAGAAATGATCATAGTCCGAAATCAATTTATTTCGTAACCAAAGTTCATTTCACATGAAAATATTTTTCTTTTTCAAAATCATGTGTCGTAAGGATTTCAGAGCACAGTTGGACCGATTCAGGTCATCTTGGATTCATTTTCTTCAGAAAACAAATCCTCATCATGTGAATGTAGGAATTTTGAAAATTTTTCGTTTTGGCCAAGTTATTCAAGAAATGAGTGATAATAATTTTTACAAATTTGGTAAATTGATCATAACTTATGACATCATTTTTTATTTTAAAATTCCTACATTCACATGATGAGGATTTGTTTTCTCAAGAAAATGAATCCAAGATGACCTGAATCGGTCCAACGGTGCTCTAAAATCCTTACGACACATGATTTTGAGAAAGAAAAATATTTTGATGTGAAATGAACTTTGGTTTTGAAATAAATTGATTTCGGACTATGATAATTTCTCGAAAAGTCGCTGTACTGGTCCCCTTAATATTATCGACAATCAACAATTATTGAACTCAGGCAAAACTCGACTCTATGATGACGCTAACTAGCAAATGAGATCACAGCCTTAGCCCAAAACGAATGGCTGGCGTTACCGCGGGCGCTATAAACTCTCGTCGGTATAAGTGCTTGATCGGTATAGCAACGATCGGGCCAAGTTTTGCACAAAAATCCCTCGTGTTGCGTGCTCGTGATTTTTGAGCTGCAAAACAAATCCCTCTCGTTGCTACGCAGCAAAACCATCGGGAAATATCCGATAATTTTGAGGGTCTTGTGATATTACTACTGATAATTGAGAAACTTTCATGTCCAAGTGACGCACAGTTCACGTCCACGAGTAATAATCGAATTTGCTATTAAATCCTTAAGTTTCATAAGTTCTACATATAAAAAAAATCTTATCGTACCTTTTTGCCGTTGACGATAGCCTTTCCGTTCGTTCCAGACTCGGTTGACGAGAAGGTATCGGATCAAAGCAGGTGTTCCGACGCTGATCCTGATGGAGGGTGGCACCGGATCAGTGGTGACTCGCGGAGGTGTTGAACGCGCCCTGGCAGACCCAACCGGCGCTAACTTTCCCTGGCGGCCACCCCATCCCAAGGCTACCCTCGTCGACGGTCCCCTTTTACCGTGCGGAAGCCGAGGCAACAACGAGCCGATGCTCCACGAAGAACTCCGGCACTGCGTCAAGGGTGTGTACTTCAGCGCGCACTGGGTAAGTCGTTTTTCTACGGCTGAAGTCGTTGGTCTCTGGCGTTTCAATTCTCTACACTTTTGCCATCACATACCGCCATATCCTGCGTTATCATGTGTGGAAGTATGACGCGGAATACCAGCTCCGACTTCACTGGATCGACTGGGTCGTCGAGGTAGAAGTCGAAAACTGATATACATAGGATTGCTGAAGACCCGGACTTATTCAAAGCCAGCTGCTGTCAATCGCGGAGGCGAACGGCCGAGTAAAGAGGCAATCGAACGCCCAGAGGTCTTGGCAAGGGAACAAGATTAAATAAATTTCACTGTTCCGCACCGGTTTCTTCCGTGGAAACTCTAATGCAATTGGAATCCGAGATTTTCGCCAGAAGAGCCCCTGCAATAGTTTCCCAGTCTGTAAAACTAGCTCAGTCGTGTTTTCAAGGTTCCCACGAGGCTGATGTCACATGCCACATCCAGAGATCAAGGGCCAACTGGTAGAAGCAATCCAGGGCTACCATCCCTCTATTTCGGATCAGGTCGTTCCGAATCATGTCGTAAGCTTTAAGTCCCTGGCTGTTGCACACAAAGACGTACCTATATGGATAGGTTCATACACTACACCTACCCCCGTAATCATCAACGTATGTTAACCCTTTGTGGTCACACCTCCGATTTCAATCAAGCTGGTCACACCCGGGTCAAATTGACCCGAGCCATTTTTAAACCGTTACCGTGTGAAAACTATCAGTCCGATCGGTACCGAAAAAATACTGAAAAATACTGTGAACATTCTAGAAGATGTAGCGAAAGTCAGTATTTCAAAATTCGAATGGCGACATGTTCAAAAAAATCGTAGAGAGATCAATGGATTTTGGGATTTGTTTTAATTTTTTTTTTTTTTTTTTTTTTTTCATTTTTTATGTTTCTTGCGTTCTTTGGCCACGGACTTACCGGGATTTACCTCCAAATTTTATGCTAGGGTCATTTTGAGCCGTGGTGACCAGGAAGGGTTGAACGTTTAACCGCCGTAATATCGCGCTTCCACGAAAACGCACGGTATATTAGACCGTCTCGAAGAAAAATCGATAATTTTTTTTTTTAGCTTCAAACTATACCTAAAACTATTGGGATCTGACATGGGGGCGGAGCCTAGGGTGATGACGTCAAAGCATGGCACCTCAAAAACAACATTTAACACGGGTTAGATAGGAGAAAGTAGAGTTTTTTCAAAATAATGATAGTTTTGATTGAAAAAAAATATACAGGTGTTTTATGCAATAGTAAACAATCAAAAATGTATAACTTTATACTAATTTTTTTTTTTTTTTTTTGCTCACTTTACGTTTTACAAGACTTGCACCCTAAATTTTTCACTTTTTTAGTCGTGATTTGTAATAAATTAGAAACTTGTATACATGCAATTGCATATGTTTACGTTGGAAATAAAAGCTTCATCTATCTGGCCGCAAGAGTGCGCCAGCTGGAATGTCAGATCCTTTGACTATATAACCCTGGACTGCTAATACCCCCCACTATTCCCATAAGCCGTATGCGAAGCCGATGTTTCCAACATCTACCCCACTCCTTGGACTTCTCGGCAGTCAATTCCGCGGGAAATTTGAATGAGTACTTAGTATTTTGGATGAACACAGGACAAAATAAGAATAGTTTACTAAATAATATCATTGATCAATGTCGGAATAGTAAAAATTTTTAATAAATGAAGCATATTAGGAGTTACGAAAATCTAGGAAACGTTTACGTAAGTTCTTAATATTATATGCAGGAATATAGGGTAATAAAGTGGTTTCAATGTAATTTTTACGAATTGTTTATTGGCCCGTGAAGATAATTTTTTTTTTCTAATTCTCGTTTCTCGGTTTTCTGAAATCGGTATCCGGATAAAAATAATAACAGAGCGATATGAAAAGATTTGCACTTCAGAGAAATTTGAGGTTATAAGTGAAGTCACTTGAAGAAAGATACGGGTGATAAAACAATAGCGAAACAATTAAACTCAGTAGTTCTGAACTCGACCGTTGACTGCCTGTAGCGCCACATCCTGACAACACGCCTGAAGTTAGCGTTAGCAGTCCAGGGTTATATAGTCAAAGGTCAGATCCCAATATTTTGACATCAGAAAATAACCTGCATGAAGAATGAGCCCTGTCCTCAAAGATTTAGAGGTGCCGCAACGTAGTCTTGGCTTTCTTATTTCGTATCCCACATCCACACTGTAACATCTCAAAAAAATGTTATTCCTTCAAAATTGCCATGAAACTTCATGTAATAGTATTTACATTCATTTCAACACAAATTTCCTGAAAATATATTATGTGAGATGTTACAGTGTTGTTCTGGGCATGCGATTTCATTAAAACGAAATATTATTGTTAGAAATAATGAATCACACTCCAAACTCATATGTATTATATTAGACCGGTTTAAAAAAAAAAAATTTTTTTTTTTTACCTAATACACCCTTGGAAAAGTGAGTTTTTGGTGTAGAAAGAAGCCTCGTAGAACCGGAGCCTGGTAGCCCAATTTGAAGAGGTTCCGCAGTCGGTCTGAACTTTTCCCAGTTGATTAACATAGGATTCTTGCTAGACAAACACTTTCATCAAAATATCTCGAAAACCATGCAAGTTAGGAAGCTGTCCTTGGTCTCATTTTTGTAGATCATTGAATTTTCTGCAAAAAAAAGTCTGATCTATTCCGAGTTAGAAATTGATCTTGTACTCGTTACGGACGTTTAAACTTGAGCTTTATTTGATGAATAAATTTTTCACAATTTTTTTTCAATTTTTAGATCTAACATAGATCAGACCTTTTTTGTAGTGAATTCAATTACCTACCAAATGAGACCAAGAACAGCTTCGTAGCTTGCATAGTTTTCGAGATATTTTGATTAGAGTGTTTGCGTAGCAAGAATCCTATGTTAATCAAATGGGAAAAGTTCAGACCGACTGCGGAACCTTTCAAAATTGAGTCACCGGGCTTTGGTTCCACGAGGCTTCGTTTTACACTAAAAAGTCACTTTTCCAAGGGTGTACGAGGTAAAAAAAAAAAAGTTAAAAAAAAACCGGTCTAATATATACCTATTATATGTATTTTAAACAAGAATATTTCATGGTAATGAAATAAGAAAGACAAAAGTCCGATGCGGCACCTCTAAATCTTGGATAGGGCTCATTCTTCACACATGTTATTTTTTCATGTCAAAGTACAGTTTCAGGTGGTTTAGAGCTGGAAAAAAAAATTATCGATTTTTTTTAAACGGTCTAATGTGCATATAGATATATTTGATACATATGATATATGATATATGGGGTTAGTCACTTATGGCCGGTTGCATAAACGTGGGTTACCCGAACCTTCAAATACCCCGTAGGTAACCCCGCAGATACTACCCGTTCAACCGTTTTTTCATCTGACAGCTGTCATGAATCGCTGTTAACTTCTGACAGCATGTAGGTTGAACGAGTAGTATCTGCGGAGGTTATTGAAATTTTTGGGTAACCCACCTTTATGCAACTGGGCATAAGGCATTGAGCTGTGAATTATCGTATTCTGGACGACACTCGAAGTACGTTGATTTCTTACTAATCCGTCTTCACCTTCTGTTCATTTTCAGTGCCCACCGTGTAAAGCTTTTACCCCGCAGCTGGTAGACACGTACCAAAGGATCCGAGAAAGAGGACACAATTTTGAAGTTATCTTTGTCAGTTCTGACCGGTGAGTATTGTGCTATAATGTTAACCTGATTGAAATAATAACGCGCACAGGCGTACTGTTAGAATATACATTCCACAACATTGTAGCCATATTACGTAATATACTTCGTCGTATACTTATTTTCTAGTAAGAACATAGCGAGAAAATTCCAAACATTTCGTCGCGATTCGGACAAAGAGGATGATTTTATAGATCGTTCAAACCTCGCGATTCTGCACCTACAGTTTAGAGCCAATTGTAGATGAATCACTATCATCAAAAGCTGATCGTCCATATTTTGATCATTGATCACGGTATCAAAAAATATACCACCATACTTCTGCGCACTACTCATGTTTCATTTTATTGGAATATTTGTGCGATGGCTGAATTTACTAATGGCCGGATTCACCAACGATGAATAACTTTATTCAAGGATTAAACTCTTTTTCATTGAAAACAAAAGACTATTTTACATTGTATTTGCGACTTTTATTCGACGAATAGAGTTATTCTATGAATAAGAAGTTATTTGACGTTGGTGAAACCGGCCATTATTCATAGTTAAATTGCATATCATAGATAAAAATAATTGAACAATCAAATAAACGAACGATGATTTGTTGTGCCAGTGCCTGACGTATAGGGTTATACGCTAGGCAAGTACTACTACACTCGTATAAACAAGCTTGTGTGTTCGTATACATGCATGCGATATCCACACAAGAGTTGCCTGCCACACAAGTTAGGCGGCGCTGGCGGTCGTATACATGCATACATTTTACGCACACTAGTAGCGTACTGGAATTGTACTTGCCTAGCGTATAAGAAAAGCCGTATGGGTAATTTAAGCGTTGAAGGGCATAGAGTAGATATATTTTATTCAAAGTCACGGCCACGTCGTCAAGATGAGCTACGTCAGCGAAAAGTCTGCTTGAGGGCGCGATGGCCGAACGATAGTTCATTGATTTCCCATAAAACTGTATGAGAAAACGGGAGACTCTTTACCTGCCTGATGTCTACCACGCGCACACACATAAACCAGCCTCTTGAATATAGTGAACGCATAGACGATACACTACGGCGCTACACACTCTACATTCTACGTCCATCCGACGATCAATATTTCTTCGCTCTGTGCGGCTCTCTTTCGTCCCGTACTCATTACCATCAAAAGATACGACCGCTAGGAACATTCCAACTTTCCCCTGGCATTTAATTATCTCCTGCAGCATCAGCGACAGTGTTGCCCTGTCTCCGATTTGTCTCTCTTTATTCTTCTTTTAACATACCATCACAAAAACCCATGGTTAAACTTCACTTATTGCTGAGATGGAAGTCACAACCCGACGAGTTTTGGTGTAGCTCAAAAACTTACAGTCAATATGTTTCTCTATGTTTGCTTCAGGAGTGAGGAATCTTACAACGCGTACACGGAGACAATGCCCTGGCTAAGGATACCATTTGCACAAGACGAGAGACGGCGGAAGCTAGCCCACGCCCTTGATGTTCAGGCGATACCCACCCTCGTGATACTGGACCCACGCGATAACATTATCACCCTGGAAGGTCGGGCAGAGCTGCTCGAAGATCCGGAAGGTTTGGTAAGAGTGTAAGACCCAACGATTGCGGTTTCCTCAGACCGTTTTATCCGGATTGTCTCATACCCTGAATATAGTTAGGCTGCAGCTCTCCGTGGAACGTCTGCGTACAATTCTAACATAGAATTAAGAGCATGTCCTAGTCATATAGTTGAGAAGAAAACAAAAAAACTCGCAAAAACTCGGAAACGATGATCAAAAATGATATATAATAGATTTATTCGATGATTAGGGACGAATAGGTTCGATCTAGCACGCGAGATTCGTCGAAATCGAGAAAAATGAATTTTTTTGGTTCCTCAAGTGTGGCCGTGTCACTTATTTTGGTTCATATTAACGCCTGTGCGTCTAAAACGCAAAAACCGGCTTTTTACCTCAAGTCTCACAGCAATGACGAACATTTGTGTCTAAAAATTTTGTTGTTTCACGCAACAATAGGGCCGAGATAACGAAAGAAGAGCGGTATAAAGATGTAAATAGTGTAAAATTGTTGATCTCTGACAGCTGAGACATGAGACGGTCGAGGCTAGCGAAACGCCCGACAGATGGCTCTACGCGTAAATCATCATCACTGTTGCGTTATTTACGCGATTTACGCGATTTACGCGATTTACGCGATGATTTACGCGTAGAGCCATCTGTCGGGCGTTTCGTTAGCCTCGACCGTCTCATGTCTCAGCTGTCAGAAATCAACAATTTTACACTATTTACATCTTTATACCGCTCTTCTTTCGTTATCTCGGCCCTATTGTTGCGTGAAACAACAAAATTTTTAGACACAAATGTTCGTCATTGCTGTGAGACTTGAGGTAAAAAGCTGGTTTTTGCGTTTTAGACGCACAGGCGTTGATATGAACCAAAATAAGTGACACGGCCACACTTGAGGAACCAAAAAAAAATTCATTTTTCTCGATTTCGACGAATCTCGCGTACTAGATCGAACCTATTCGTCCCTAATCATCGAATAAATCTATTATACATCATTTTTGATCATCGTTTCCGAGTTTTTGCGACTTTTTTGTTTTTTTCTCAACAGGTAACTATATGACTAGGACATGCTCTTAAGGTCAACGCGCACTATGCCGAAGCGAAGCGAACCGAAGTTTCATTAACATGCTTTCTTACGACTGTGCGTGCATACTTCCATAAAAAACATAAGAAAAGCATGTTAATGACACTTCGGTTCGCTTCGCTTCGGCATAGTGCGCGTTGATCTTTAAGGTGTTATATGGGTTTCGAACGCTGAAAAAAGCATCTTTTCACAAATTTTTTTCTCATGCAATGAATTAAATATTTTATTCAAACTTTTTACCATATCAAAGATAAACATTTGGTAAATATTTTGTGAAATTTTCATTCAATTGGGACCTCATTTCCGGTGACCCATCAGAAAAATAGTATATTGTGCAACGAGTGGGCAAAAGTGACGATTCTGAGTGAGTGTGAAGTTATCTGCACGAGCCGAAGGCGAGTGCGGATATCACACTCACCTCAAATCGTCATTGCCCACGAGTTCCACATACTATTTTTCCCAACAAAAACGTAGAATTAGGCGATTTTGTCGCCTGCTAAAAATAAACAAAACACGCTATTTTTCAATGAATGACGTGCAAGTTGGGAAACAGCGAACCATTTCTCCACTAGTGGGCAAAAACTGTTTTTGCCCACTAGTGAAGAAATGGTTGGCCGTTTCCCAACGCGCACGTCTTCATTGAGAAATACCGTGTTTTGTCCATTTTCAACAAGTGACAAACTCACCTATTTCTACGTTTGGGTTGGGAAAAGTTCCTTTCCCGTGAACTAAGAACTCATGATAGATTCATCCGAAATTAAAAAACCAAATTATTTCTGTTAGTAGATACATAAATCTCGAGCTTGAACAAAGGAAAAAAAAAGAATTGAAATTTGAATTTTCGGCAGGCTTTTTTACAAAAAAAGTACAATTTTTGGTATAATTTGCACCACGTATTGCCTTATAAAATTGGTTGTACTTGGTTGGTGTAATTCACACCACGTAGTATTGCCTTATAAAATCGGTTGTGATAGAAAAAAAAAAAATCCTTCGTTCAAGCACTAATCAATCGTATCTTGAAGTGTGTAAAATTTGAACAAGATCGGTTAATCAGTTTTTGAGAAATCTTGTCCACCGACTTCAAAAATAGAGTTTAGAGAAAAACGGAACTAAAGTTTTCAGTGTAAAGAACACTTGGAATTTTTTTTTTTCTCAACTTACATAGAATCGTCGATTCCAGCTCCATAAAGCAAAGAACCTGCTGCAGTAGCCCTTAGAAAGTGAGAGACGCGAGCAAGAAAGACTAACAAACAATAGCTTAGCAGCTGCCTCAATGAACGTGCGACGCACTAGGCCGAGCTGGCCTTGTGAGCAGAACTTCCCAAGACTCTTTCTCCTAGACTTTGACTCCAATTGACTTCAAAAATTGGGAGCATATTCTAGACATATTTTACAATTTAATAAGATAATTAAAAAAGAAAATCGAGTTTTTGAAATTCCCAAACCCATGTAACCCCTTAAGCGTTTACAGCATCTTCCGCTATTAACAAGACATACTCTTAGTGTATAATTAATACTTTTCAGCAGAACACATGAAATTCTTAGACTGAATTTAGAATTCTTAGCTCATTTATGTTTTTCCTGAATAACTGCATGGATAGTAATCATTTTTTATTTGTGTAAGTCAGGCATTTGAGAGAACAACATTATGGTGTTATAATTTTCAGAATTTTCCATGGGCGAGCCGGCTGGTTAACATTTTGACGGAAAAGTATGCGACAACTCTCCACGATGCTCCGGCGATCATTCTATTCGTAGGTGAGTCAGTCCCTATATAGTAGGGTGATCCTTATTTGGGGGTCGGTGGAACTTTGACCATAACACCCCCTAGATCAGTTCCAAATAAATAAATAATAATCTGGGTGAAATTTGAGCTCTGTAGCTCAATGGGAAAGGGTGCCTGTAAGCCCGTATTTTCGCCCATTTGATTAACATAGGATTTCTCATCGAAATTTTTTTTTTTTCCGTGCCTATAGTGTGCTGGAAAAATCCACTATTTGGCTACACTGGCAGGATAAGCAAAAAAAACTCGGTAGAGTCTCGCGCCAAGTAGGTGCAGTAATGTTCATAAATAGATTTCCAAGTGGCTAACTTTGTTGCTAAGTTTATTTATTTATTTTAATTTTTTCGGAAACTAGTTTCCTTTCTAGTCGCATTTCATGTGCCCATGGCCGACGAAACAGTCGATAGGAAAGTTTCAGAAATCACGCCTGCAGGCTGCAGCTTTCCGCCGCTGTCATTCGCATAACCTCTAAGTTTGCGAGAGCACGAATAATTTGTTAACCTATACATTGAATATTTAACATCCATAGAGTCTTAAGTTGACGGCTCACGCATTTTGCGGAACGAATTATTCGTGCCTTCGCAAACTTAGAGGTTATGCAAATAACAACGGCGGGAGGCTGCAAGCGTGGTTTCTCAAGCTCTCCCGTGGACTGCTTCGTCGGCCATGGGCACATCAGATACAACTAGAAACGAAACTCGTTTCTGAAAAAGTAAAAAAAAAAGTTAGTCACTGGAAACCCATTTATGGACATCAGGTGCATTTTCATGCTGACGCTTGACGCTAGTTTTGGGCGTCAAATTGGGTCACGTGACCGATTTTTAAATTTCGCGCCAAGTGATTCAGTCACTGAAATATAACTACACTAGAACGGGCACTGCTGGCCTGAACGCGTGAGTGGGACGTATTTGTGAGATAGACTACTAACGTGAGGCCACCGTCCTTTTTCAATCTCTTTGCGCATGCGCTCTGAGGAGGAAACCATGCGTGCAACAAGGACAGGATGCCTCACGAATTCTTTCTCTCTCGCACAGAACCGAGAGCCCAGTGCTCGTTCCAGTGTATTTATATTTCAGTGGATTCAGTTCAGCGTCGAAACTGAAACCATTTCGGTTTTAACGCTCGTTTTCGGGCGTCAAAATCATAGAGATATTATAGCTAGAGTAGGGAAGAAATTTTAGTCTTAGAATTCAACAAGGAATATGCCCATTCAATATAGCCCGGTCAAACTAAATCACCCTGTATACACGGAATTGGAATATTTATTGTAGGATCTAGCCATGAAAAGCTTTTATTTGAGCTCTACACGCAAAAAAAAAGCTGTAAAATTTACTATGTGAGCAGTGAATATATGGACAGCACTTTTTTGCAGTAGAAATTATCACAATTGTGGTGACATTCACTCATGTAGACATTGAAGGCCACTTGCTCCAATGTACCCAATACTGCAATTGTGATAATTTCTACTGCAAAAAAGTGCTGTCCATATATTCACTGCTCACGTAGTAAATTTTACAGCTTTTTTTTTTTTGCGTGTATTTAGATAAAATCGGTGAACGGAGAACTGAGATATGACTATTCAACTATACGAATCAAAATTAGTAAATAGTGGCCTTCGCTAGGCTACGTAGAGAGAAGAGACCTTAGACCATACAGGATGGACCGCGCATTGTGGTGGTGGGGGTACTGCCAAGTAAAGCGACAAAGATAGCACTAGCAATGTATATAGACACATAAATATGTCTCATTCGTGCTAACACTTGAAATCGAGTAGGCTTAGTTATGATCGAGAGAGTTATGCCACAGAAGCTATGGGGCACATAAACGCGGCAACGCAGCAACACAACTTGGCAAGGTTTACTCCACTAGTGGAGCACAGTTTCCTTGTCTTACGAATGGTCGAGTATTGTCCGTCCTTTTCCCATTACTCGGCGGCAGTCCTCCCAATGCTTAGGCAATGCGCGGTCCATCCTATATGGTCTAAAGAAGAGACCTACCAATTCCCTCACGGATCGTTCGATTTCCACTTGATCGACATTTGATCGGGCGATCGACCTGTGCACTCAGTTGGTCATGAGTTGGTCATGAGTTCAGTTTTGGTTGATGGTGTCATGGTGTAATGGGATCGACCAGAACTCAACTCATGATCAACTGAGTGCACAGGTTGATCCCCGCGCTCAAGTGATCCGTGAGGGAAGTACGGGCGTCAGTAGCTAGATGGTGCTTCTGTTAGCGTTAGCGATGATTGAAGATATATTGCGTGACTAATGCCTTTTGCAATTCTTAAAGGCAAAAGGGCGTATAATTTTTTTTCCATCATTCGCCTAAAAATAGTACATTACGTAACGAGTGCGCAAAATAGGTGATTCCCGCACGAGTCGGGTTTGTCACCCGAGCGAAGCGAGGGTGACAAAAAAGACGAGTGCGGGAGACACCTATGCGCACGTGTTGCGTATACTATTTTCCCTAACGAGCTGTGCAAAATTCGACAACACTGGCAATCTGACGGGGGGTCCAGGGGCGCAGCCCCTGGTAGGGGTGCAGGGGGCAAAGCCCCCGCCGGGGGGTTGGGGGGGCAGAGCCCCCCCACTACATAAAATCGATTTAAAACTTCATAAATGATTAAAAAGACTTTTATCACAAATAAGATTCTAGATGTTTATTCAGGAGTGCAATAGCAAGAAGTGAGTTACTTGGAAATATATCGGATAATAGGTCAAAAATCGTGAACCGAAAAAGTGCTTTGGTGGTGGAGGTGCTTTGTTTACACTTTTGCGATCCGGCCTACACGTTAAAATACCATTACAATATAGAAAAAGAAAAAAAAAAAATAAAAAAAAAAAAATCGAAATATTGAAAAAAAATAAAATAAAAAAAATAAAATAAAAAAATAAATCAAAATATTGAAAAAAAAAAAAAAAACAATATATATATACATTTACCTATATATACCTATATGTATATTCTGTATACGCAAATTGTATTTTGCGTACGGTAAATGTATTTTGCGTACGGTAAATGTATTTTGCGTACGGTAAATGTATTTTGCGTACGGTAAATGTATTTTGCGTACGCAAACCTATTTTGCACACGCGAACCGCATTTTGCGCATGCTAACGAAATGGGTTAGGGAATCTGGCATTTTGCGTACGCAAATCCGTACACAAAATCGAATTTTGCACACGGCGTTAGGGAAAAACCTTTTTCATCATTCTAGCCTCAAAATCGCGACTTCGTCGCGATTTCTCGGCAATCCTGATGAAAAATAATGATCGTTACTTGTACGTAAAGGCTTTATGACGCACCTCGTTACAGCACTCGCCTTCGGCTCGTGCCGTAAACCTCTCGTTTCGTCAAAAAAGCCTTTCCTTACTCGTAATGAAATGTACTATTTCATCACACATGCACGGAAAACCCGATTTTCCTCGCTGTTATGCAAGAGTAAAATGGCAGTTTGTCTCCCGTGGTACACAAGGTGAACTCGCGCATGCGCATGTCGTAGAGAATTCATTTTCTTCCCTAGGGAGCGGGAAGAAAATAGCGTTTTACTCTGTACGAAACGTCATCGGGCGGAGTAAACACATGAATACATCGAAACGAGGGGCTATTCACTTTGAATCCGAAGGAAATCCGTATTGCGATTTCCAATAATTTTTCGTATGTGAAGGTGATTTTCAAAGATTCCCAAAGATTTAATCGGAGTTCCCGTGATTTTTAGATCGAGGGAATCGCACAATAGTATATTATGCTGCAAGGACCGAACGACAGTGATTTTTGACCAGGGTGAAGTTGGCTGAACGAGACGAAGGCGAGGGCGAAGCCCGAGCCACAGTCGAGTGCAGCCAACTTCGCCCGTGTCAAAAATTACTGTCAATCTGTCCATGCTGCATACCATACTTTTCATAACAAGCGCACAGAAAGTGAATTTGTCCTCATTTAGAGCGGAAAATCAGTCTTTGAGTCAGGATTCAGGTAACCCACTAATATATATTCTAACTGGATAGCCGATCGACCAAAATCGACGTCACCGCATGGTGGCAACGTTCGGAACTGGAGGACAAATATTTTCATTTTTGACCAGCATTTTTGTCCTAGGACCTGAAAAACTAACGAATTGGATCCTGACTCAAAAAGACTTATTTTCCGCTCTCAAATGAGGACAAAAAAACCCCACTTTCGGTGCGCGTGTTATGAAAAATAGATTTCACAACATTGAGAATTCTCAGTGACTCCCAGCAATTCCTAGCGACTCCCAACGATTCCTAGCGACTCTAGCGACTCCCAACGATTCCTAGCGATTCCCAGCGATACTGAGCGATACTGAACGCTTGTCACTTGCTTTTCACGGCCTACCTACATGAATTTTCAGTGTATCCAAATTATACCGACTTCTAACGATTCCTTGTGGATTTCCTCTGATATCTTTGCGACTTCTCATCGAATTCCCCAGTGATTCCTCAAGTGAATAGCCCCTCGCATCGAAACAAAACAAAACAAATGAAAAAATAAGAGCAAAACAATCCCGTCCGTGTTCACAGGTCACGTTGACAGTTGTCACATGTCACCTCGGACATCAATACGGCTTGGAAAATCGGTGTTTTCGTGCATTTGTGATA
Organism: Tenthredo mesomela; assembly: GCA_943736025.1. NCBI lineage: Eukaryota > Metazoa > Arthropoda > Insecta > Hymenoptera > Tenthredinidae > Tenthredo > Tenthredo mesomela. The sequence goes on along the minus strand of OX031018.1, from coordinate 16,402,997 downwards.
AAAAATATAGTGTGCATTAAGGGAAGAATAGGTGCTTTTTACCTCGTGTGATTGTGCGGCCCTCGGCTTCGCCTCGGGCCGCAAAATTCACACTCGGTACAAATCACCTATTTTCTTCCCTTGATGCACAATATACTATAAAATGGAAGAAGACATCGATATTGAAAACTGAAAAAAATAAAAAACAAACGAGCATAGACGCCGGAGGTACGCCCCTAGCTGTTAGGAAAATTAGATATGCCAATAGGGCGTAGCCGCCAAGAATTTTAATCTTTTTTAAACTTTAATTCCGGCAGATACGCCCCTTTTACATTAACGTTATGAAAATAATCATGCCGACTAATGCCAAAAAGGCGTATCCGCCAAGATTAGTTTAAAAAAGAATTAAAAAATTTTCGCGAATACGCCCTATTGGCATCAGATCATCTATTTTAGCCAGGATCGTGGTCGCACATTTCAACACAGCTTTCTACCGACCAGTACTTCAGTGGCTGCAACGGCCACAATTTTGATGCTACAGTAGCCCTTTTTTTTTAAATTGAAGTTGACATTGTACACTTTGAAAGGGGTATTTTTTATATTTGTGTCCGTACATGTCCCTCAATGCCATACCGTTATGAAAAGTGTTGACGTTTTATGGAGCTCGAGACTTAGATACGCCCTTAAGCAGCTTACTGATGATTCTAGTTTCACGATAATTAACGTCAGCCAGTCGCTGATAAATTTGTTCAGAGCTGCAAAACTAGCAAGATACTCCACCAAAAGATGAACTTTAACGTACACACGAATTAACTATTGCAATTCGTCTACAATGCAGAACTAAATTGCTGCAATGGGAACCCAGGGTTAATATTCACTTTTCCGTATACAGGACGATGTACACTGGAAATAATTATTTTTCTCATTGTTTTATTCCAGAGGGCGACGACTGCGAAATACAATTCGGAGAGAGCGTTCTGCTTCCGGCAGCGGAAGCCTACCGACGCGAGCACCCAGACTACGACCCTACCTACGACGACTCGGACAGTCATCTTCAATTCTTTATTGCGTTAGACGTGAGTGCGCATGCAATGAATACATTTCTTCAAATTAATTTTTCATCAGGTCTATTTCTTGCGGCCATGGATGGTTTTAATTTCTTTTCCAAATTGCAGTGTGAAACGTCGGACATTCTACGTGAGTTTGTTGGCCTTGAGGACGCCGTGCCGCTGTTAACAGCCGTCGATATTCCCCGAGGCGTTTACGCCGTCATGGAAGATGGAGCGGAAATCACAGTAGATTCGGTACAACAATTCGTCGACGGGTTCATAAACGACAAACTGCCAACCCACAAAATTGCTGCCGTCCATAAGTCCGCTCCAGAGACGGAGCAGATTGCAGCCTGAATGAAATTGAACGGATACCCAGGCGCAACAAATATAATTAAAATATTGATCACCGAACCCCAAAGATTATTCGACTTTTTTCATACCAAAAACATATGTTATCAGTGTAAAAATTTTATATCCACATAGTGCTTTAAGAATAGCCCAAAGAGTAGCTCAAAACCCCACAGGTGACAAGTTGTATTATAATAATTGGTACAGTAATGAATTACAATCTGTATATTTAAAATCAAACTAAATATTAGATGAAAACTGATAAAATACACATGCCATGTGATTCTTTCATTCCAATTACTTCAATCGTTCTCTATGCTGAACCTCCTCCCCCAATTGCAACATGACACCAAATCCGAGTACTATATCTCGACCAGTTTCGAAATTCCGATCAAATACCTTGCGAGAACTCCGACCTGTGGTTTGTTTGTATAACACTAGACAGCGCGACCTTTGAGACGTTGACAGTGCGGGGATAGTTGTTCCCCGTGTGAACGGCTCATTTATGATGAAAACTTTTATCTCACTGCCGATGCTGGCGCAGTGTTTGTAGTAATAATTTCGTACAATTTTTAAATTGGATTACAGTGTGTGATTTAGAAAACGTGTAAAGATATCAAATTCGCGAATTGAACGTAGCTAAAAAGTTTTTTTTTTTTTTTTATATTGTCCCACCAAACGTGGGTTTCACAGCAGATTTTGAATACTTTTCGATGAGGAAAAAATCTGAAAAAAATCAAGCATGTAGAAAATCCTCGGGAGATTGATTTTGCATAATAATAATTCAAAAAAGTTATTATACCCAACTTTTTTATCAGGTGAAAATGATATTTTGTCAATTTTTATAAATACGTATAATTTTTTTAAGAATTTTGTTACATTTTTGAAAATTGCGTTTTGTCAGGTATGAAAAATTTTCAAAAATCGCAATTTTCAAAAATGTCACAAAATTCTTAAAAAATTCATACGTATTTATAAAAATTGACAAATCATTTTCACCTGAAAAAAAGTTGGGTCACCGGCTAATTTCTTGAACAGTTTTTTTTTTTTTCCATCAATTTGTTATTAACTTTTTTGAATTATTATTATGCAAAATCAATCTCCCGAGGATCTTCTACATGCTTGATTTTTTTCAGATTTTTTCCTCGTCGAGAAGTATTCAAAATCTGCTCTGAAACCCACGTTTGGTGGGACAATGGGTGTAGAACCTCCTTAAGGGAAGACCCTACTGAGATTTTGAACAAAATCGCCTAAAAATTCAATTTTGCGTTTTTGCTGGAAATATACTCTAGTAGCCTGTCTCCACCTTGTGACAAATATTTAAGGCCCTCTGATTTTTTCTAGTTTACGGGCAGCTAATTTTATAAAAAAAAAAAATTTATTAAAAAAAAAATTTTTTTTGCTTTTCCACAATGAACTTCTAGAATTTCATGAAATTATTGAAAATACCATTGAAAGTAAGTTTCATAAGATACAAAGTCAAAGTATAAACTATATACCCATGTATGGGTATATGGGTACTGCAGGACTCCAAAATGCAATAAAAAGCTGGAGCGCTCCAAATATAAAATTTCTTCATGAACATATTTTCTTGGTTCTAAATCCAACTGCTGTAGGACAAGAATTATGTGAAAGATAACTAATGTCCCTGAATTGAGGGAAACCATCAACGCTACGCTAAAAATTGGCAGTCGCTAGATCAAAAATCCTTAATAATTGAGAAACTAATATCTTTTCATGAGAGATCAGCCATAGAAGAGCTCAGAATGTCAGCGGAAGCCTTCTTCCGCAGCGTATCTGGTGTAACTGCTAAAACAAAGCTCTATTTAAAATGAGCGGCAGCAGTGAGCGCTGTTGGGCGATGCGTGAGTTACTGTTCTAAGGCAACAGCCAGAGATAAACAAGTGTTATAGATCAGCGCCAAGTTTTTCTGGGAACCAGAATAGCTAATTCAATTCCTATTTTGATTATCTGTTTTGGGACGGTGAATCTACAGATGCAGGGCGAAGAAGATTTGCGGTCCGAGATGCCACCGCAGCAGAAATAGAGAATCTGAGATACGTTGATCATAAAGTTTAATGATATGACCGTTCCAATTATTTTGTGCCATATATTCTGGAGAATTTAATTAACTTATACCAGTTTTCACTAAAATGCCATTTACTCAGAACTATCTTTTCAGCTACGCTAAATGCTTCTTGCCTCTGAGTTTTGCTCCGATCAACTTCTCCTTCGCAGTGAAGATTCATATATACCTTATGCACAAAATGAGGGATCGGTTTCATTCTATTGTAAAAGAAACTTTTTTTTTCAGATTTAAATAACATGCAAAATGCTAAAAATTTGAAATAAAAAATAATAAATTCTCTCAAAATGGAACGAGTGATCCAATCTCAAATCCGATCCCTCACTTTCTTCGCCTCAGTTTGCTGAAGACCTCAGACGAAGGGGAATATGATGCGATTAAAACTCAGACGCAAGAAGCATTTTGAAGTTCGGTACGTTTTTACCATTGAATGTTGCGTAACTTCTACATTTCTTAAGTAATCTTGAAGCTCAAGGTGTGATTTTCTTAGTTTTGGAGTACACTTTCACGTGATCTATAAATAATTTCAATCGTATGAAAAATGTAAAAGTTTTCAGTTTCACTAGGGTCTTCCCTTAAGAGGGGACTTTAGTCTATTTGTTACCGGCCTGACTATTTTCTCGAATTACTCCGAAACGGGGCGATCAATCGGATTGTCCTTTTGGCAGCCGATGTTTGACGAGTAATGAGTTCGAACTGGTACGTTTGATTGAATGAAATCGGATTTTTTTTTTCTTTTTTGATTGCAAATTGTGGGCTTGCCATTTATTTGGACTTTTATCAAAGAGTACGCATCAAAAATGCAAAATCGGCCTTCGTAGCCTGAATCTATATGGAATTCCGAACTCAACCATCCGAAAACGACTCTGTTTTCGACAACGATGAACGGGTCAAATGTACTCAGGGATTTTATGGTAATTTCCGCGATTGTCAACGGCTGGGAGCGGCAATGGCCGCTAATGTGATGACGTTAGTTCCCAGAACACCCGTGGGATGTCACTACACGCGCATTTTCAGATGACTTTCAGCTTCCCTTTTCACCGCCGCTGTTACGTTGATACACCTGGTACAGTAATGTTCATTAATGCTTTCCCAGTGGCTAACTGTTTTCTTCTGACTTTATCGGATACAATCAAATAAAATAATATTATTTAATAGTATATTCATATATTGTGTACCAAGGAGGCAAAGTAGGTCTTCTAACGCAGAGCGTAAGTTTACAAAACGAGTCGATGACGAGTATTGCAAATATGCTCGGCGTAAAGGACCTCTGCCTCCTTGGTGCACACAATATTTTATACCACAAAAGCATGTTTTACAAGTTCATGCTCGATCCGGTACACAAAGTGGACGGACCGGACGGACTAGACTACATGCCCAAAAGGGCGATAAGTCAAAAAAAGGAAGAAGAAGAAGAAGAAGACCGGATGGACTACATACACGCATAGCAGCGCATAACAACGCGTACGTCAGAGACCACTTTTAACTCCTAGGTCATACCCCGGCCTCGCCGGGTTCCGGCGGAGCCAGTGGCTCTAAGTGACAATTAGTGCGACCCGTAATCCCCTCGGTCTACCTGAAAACGGTCACTCGTCCTTACCTGGAAATGCGATGGTAGGGGCAGCGTTCAGGAGAAATAAAAGGAACTAAGGGGTGTGCGGTCTATTTGGGACGGCAACAACTGCAAACCTGCATATTCCCACTCATACCTACCAAAATCCAAGAAATGGCTTTAAAAGGATTAGTGCCGGTGAACGGGTTAGGTGGATTTACAGCTTAGGCTCTTTCGACTAATTAGTGTGCCGGGGTATGTCCTAGGCAGTAGCAGACTAAGGGGGGGGGGGGGGGGGTAGTCCGCCCCGTGTGACAGGTAGCTAAAGGGTGTCATTGAGGGGGCTAAAAATTAAGTTTTACATTCTTTTACTATAAATTAATGAGATTATTTTTCCCATCCAAATTTCAGCCAATATTGCACCATTCGACGTTATTTTGCAAAGCCTACATGATATTTAACTGATAATTTTGATAATTTCACTGGTAATTTCACGTGTGCTTTCACCGCGGTAATTTTTCATATAAAAAACAAAAGATTTTCCAATACAGTTAACCCTCCATCAAATCTGACAGATTAAATTATAATTATAATTCTGTGACTTTGAAATTTATATTTTTAACTGTGGATTTTGTCTGATAATGCAATTCTATGGGCCGAAATTCGGATAAAAGAATAATCCCCCGAATACCACTCGAGCTTCAAAATCAATCGGGTATTTCTTTGAAGCCCCAGCAAACACAGATTGCAGGGCCATTGCTAATTAGGTGGCGGAATGCCGATACTCGAGTTGCCGAACCGCTGTCGGAAGACTTGTGATGACCCTGTACCCTGGTGTCACAGTGGCCGACAGCTGGGTCAGTGCCGGCAGTGTTACACTGGCCCAACGTTTGGCCAGCGCAAGGCCAGCAATGGCCGAACTTGGTTGTCGGGCAATCGTCAATGGCCCAACAAGAGCCCAATATTGATCAGCCGATGACCCGATCATTCTATTTTTGTTTATTTTAGATATTATCTGGACAAAAAATATTTTTTTCACCAATATTTAATTTTTTTTGAGCGGTAGACAGTTAATAATTTCAGGATGTTAGAAATCATCTATTCAAAGACTAATTTAGATATATTAATGTGGGTCACCCATCCAAATTCTGGCTGCAGTTGAAATTGCTTAACTTCTTTGATCGTCTGATGTCCGGTGTTGATCTAGATCTAATCGTCGCCTGTTACAATACTTAACACTTTTTGACTCGATAGGTAAACTTTGATTTGTGAGGATTTACATCAATTATAATATGTACTTAAAAAAAATTAATGATAGCAAAATTTCACGTTCACTTCGAATATTTCTGATGATTAAATAGTATATACGTTTGTTCGATTGGATAAAAACATTCTTTTTCCGATTAATTCGGTGGAAGTGTTAGAAATACAGTCAGCAGAAAAGCTTATACTACTATGTACGCCGGCGAATCAACGACCGGATGCCGGTAGAAAAGTGCCGGAGTTGCCAATGCCGGGCCATCAAGATACAGATGCAAGTGTGTTTGAAAACGGCCAAGTGATGGAAAGTCGGTTGTGGCAAGATGCAAAATGACCTGCAGGAAATCAGTAGTTGGTAACCAACACCGTTCCATTAATGGTTGGATACTGGTAAAACTTCACCGAAATACCGCTATTTTACATGTAGTGGCGCAGCAAAGGCTAGCCTACACCAGCACATTGCCAGCACTGCCAGTGCTGGGCCATTATGAGTTCGGCAGTTCTGTGTTTGCTGGGGCTCTTGTGGTATTATATGTGATAATTTGTTGTCAATTGCTTGAATTTTTTCAAATTTCTAAACTCATATTATCAAACTGGTGACAAATAGTACATTATGTCACTAGGCCGATTAAGTATTTTCCGACGAATTTGAGTTTATATTATGATGAAATTCGTCAGAAAATACTTTTTCGGCCGTATGGCATACAGAATTTTATGTGTCCAGGCCAAAAACCGCGTTTAAACCGAGCGAAGCGAGGTTAAAATCGCGGTTTCACCCTGCTCAAAATCCCAGACAGAAAACCGGATAGGCGGAATTATATCCGCCTGTATACGTCCGAGTTCTGGTTTTTGTGTACCTGGAAACTTCTGGTTCTGTCCGGAATTTTGACGGTCCAATATTTTCTGGTGTCAGCATTCCTATTGGGTTCTATCCGGAAAGTAACCCCGCCCTAGGAATCTTTCCTGTATGGTTCTACCCGGATCCATTTTCAAAAAATTAAAGTTTTTTCGTTTTTTTTCGTTTTTTTTCGTTTTTGTTTTCGTTTTTTTTTTTTTCTTTTGTTTTTCGTTTTTTTTTTTTCTTCTCAAGTATATAGATGATATTTTCCGCCTCTATATATACTCACCAACTCCGATAAGTGGTACTCGCGAGAATATCGAAAGCGGTGGTCGCCACCTTACGAGAAAATATTGAAGTAATGTACATTACATGGAAACCGGAAAGGTACGGACAGAGCCCCGATTCCAACTTTGAAAATCTTTGTCCGTATCTATCCGGTTTCGGTCCCGCAAATTATAACGTGATTATCAATTGATACGGCACGAAATCGGATAGAGCCCCAATTCCAACTTGGAATATTAGCTGTATTGATAATCACGTTATGATTTGCGGGACCGAAACCGGATAGGTACGGACAGAGCTCCGATTCCAACTTGGAAAATTTGATGTAAATAATCACTTTATGATTTGCGGGAACGAAACCAGATAGGTACGGACAGCGCCCCAATCCCAACTTGGAAAATTTAATGTAAATAATCACGTGATGATTTGCGGGACCCAAACCGGATAGATACAGACAGAGCCCCGATTCAAACTTAGAATATTAGCTGAGGTGATGCGCTTGTTCCGGAAACAGTCCAGACAAAACCAGTCTAAAAACCAGATTAATTTTTTCAACCGACAGGATGCCGATTGGTCCGGATAAGTTACCCCGTCGCGGATTTTCCGAGCCGGATTGAATGCAGACAAGGCTCGCGCAGAATCCAGACAGGAATTTTCGACCGGATAGGGTACAGACCACAGACAGACAGATACGCGATCTGGTCTTGTCTGGAAACTTGTCCGAAAAGCTATCCGCTCCTGTCGATTTCAGTCTGGGATTTTGAGCAGGGCCCGGCCTATGACACATCAAAAAACTTACACACCCATATTCATAGACATTTAATAGACTACTAACTCTTTTTTTGGTCGGCTACTAACTTCATTTTGAGAGCTTTCCAATGTTTGCATTGTTCAATGAAATTAGTAGCCGATTAAAAAAAAGTTGGTAGGCTACTAGGCTACTAAATGTCTATGAATACGGGTGACAATGTATAAGAATCCCTTTCTTAAAAAAGTGATTGTAACGAAAATGACGCAAAATAAATCGAAACTCTTGCACTTCCGTAATTGCTTTTCCGCGATGTCTATTGGTTGTTGTTCGCGCTGCATATTGTTTCTCGCCGAAATTTGTTTGATTCGACTTCACCGCGATGTGTCATTACGTGCATTGAACCATATCTGTTTCTCACGTTCTGCCGACGAGCATTCAATTCGCAAAGGGAAATCCACAACTCGGTACTAAGTCTCTTCGAAATATTATGAATCGTTGGTACTTTATACATAGAATCGATCGAAACCAGGGATCAATCTTACTCGATATTCGATTTATCTTTATCACAGAAAAGAACTGACTGTACCCGCTTTTTACGGTCCCCGCCAACGAACAATTAGTGTCATACTAATTATAGTGTAATTCAATTGTAAAAAAGTTAAGAAAGATTGTCTTCAAAATAATAATATTAATTATTATAAATAATACATTTTGAAAGAATTATATGCCTATGTTCCAAATAAGTCGGTGAAAAATAAAAAAGTAAAAAGATAAAAACACTTTCATTGGTATACTACTATGGGAAAACGGATGGAAAGAATAGAGTGGCGATTATGAACCAATGTTCAATAGTATAAATTATTGTGTTTGATCGCAAAATGAAATCAAAAGATGCATAAGCTGAAAGTTGATAGTCCTAAAATTCAAATGGGGGGGGGGGGGATTTGAATCGTTCGCCCCGGATGCCATCCTTCTTAGTCCGCCACTGCTCCTATGACATGATGGCTCATTCCCACAGAGAGCGGCGCGGCAAACAATATGCAATAACCAATGGGAGGGCGGCTTTTTCGAAAAACACGGCCCTCCCATTGGTTACTGCATATTGTTTGTCGCACCGCATGACGCGACGCGCTCTGTGTAACAGAGCCATAACCCTTGGTTTCCATGCAAGCGTTACCGCGCGAAAAAGAGGCGTGCGGCAGCGCATTTAACCAATGAGTAGCGCGGCGGTCATAGAACTCATATTCCTGGAAGAGGAATAGCCCATTTGCGCAATGAGCGGAAGACTGACGCCAACATGTTGAGACAGAGATATATCTCTTTCTCCTCTCGCAACGTCCAGTTCCCCTCCCCGCGCATACCCCTTGCCTAAATAGTACCGTGCGAAGATTAATAGGTTAGGGTTAGCGTAAAGTTGTAATCTAATATGTATCACAGAAATACTTTAGTTATACATTTACTGACAACGGTTATAAATTAATATGCTATTAAAAATTATCATCCAAGCAAACAATCTGACAATGGTTACTCGTGGTTAACGTTATAGCTTAAGAATAACTACGACTGGGGAGGTGCGCACCTGCGCGGCAAGGGAAGACGGACGTTGCGAAAGGAGAATAGTATATTATGCATCTAGGGAATAAAGTGTTCTTTTTGACGAGTGTGAGGTTTGTCGCCTGAGCGAAGCGAGGGTGATCTTCACACTCGTCTAGAAGAACACTTTATACCATGGTGCTGTGACGTCACCAGCGGTAATCTAGTAGTTTGATAGGTGACGCCACTTGATTTGCGCGCTAATATTCGAATAATAGTTCAATTAGTTTTCAAATGAATAATATAAAATAATTATAGATGAGAAACCGAACGAACACTTGAAATAAATATTATATATAATATTTAGGTTTCAGAGTTTAACGTAAATAACACTTAAAGAAGTCCGTTGCATTTGTTTACGTTCTCACGAACCAACGTTCGTGAGAATCGAACTCGGCAATAGATGATATAGACCAGCCGCATCGATAAGTGCTCTGGGAAGAAGGTTCGAGAAAACGGGACGATCTCAAAAAGGGGCAAAGCCCAACCCTCATAGTCGGGGGAGGGCTTTGGCGCCTTTGCCCCTCCTCTGATATTCTTTACTCCCTTAAGGCTAGGTTAAGATGTGTGCTGTATAGATGTATATAAATGTACGAATGCAAGCTTGTGTATAAAAGGGGATCTCCCTCCCTGGAGATCCGCCTGAGTCGGACACTTCTATCTTGGCACTCGCCTAAGTCACATACATTATATACATTTCTACTCTTACAAGTAACGTTACCCAAGTGTCACTCTCCGATTTTAATCAAACTATGAAAAACTTGTAGAACGGTAAAAAATAATCGACACCTATTTTTTTTATATGTGCAAAGGCAGCATTCCAAGGGTGGTAACAACCCGATGCATTTTTAGCCACTACAAGAAACGGCGGGTCACAACTTTAATAGAAGACATTTCGGAAGGAAATGTTCATAAGAAAAGTTATAGAGTTTCAAAATATGCATCCGTTTTCACCGTTTTTCACGTCGTCAATGGTTGTTACCTCACAATTAACGAGCGTTGAAAAATATGACAAAAATTTCAATCCTATAAATTGGCAGAGGATTCTCAACATATAATAAAAGTATGAGTTTCCATGTACGAACTGCAAATTGGCCCTGACCTGGCTTCGACACCTGCAGTGAAGGTCAATCCAATATCACCATTCGATGCACGTTTTAAAAGTCTGTAACTTTTTTTATAAACATTTCGTTCCGAAATGCCTTGTATTGCAGTTGTCACCCGCCGTTTCTTGAGGTGGTTAAAAATGCATCGGGTGGTTACCACGCTTAAAATGCAGCCTTTGCACGTATAAAAAAATACGTGTCGATTATTTTTGACTGTTCTACAAGTTTTTCATAGTTTGATTGAAATCGGAGAGTGACACTTGGGTAACGTTACTTGTTAGATTATTTTCAATAAAGTATTAGGTGCTCTTATTACATATTGCATCTTAATTTCGTCTATATACCAAATCATCTCCAAAATCCCTTGATCTACGTAACATCCTTGTCCAATTCTCGCTGGAGTGCTCATTAGAGCTTTAGCGACAAACGGATTGCAGCCGACTAAGTTAAACTTTCATGAGGACGCCTTCTGGTAGTTACCAGAATTACCTAGGACGTCACAGTGCATACGATATTTTATGCATCCTAGGGCAAAAAGGGCGTTATTTATGCGCTTTTTGCCCTGCACTTTCCAGTTATATAAGTTCTATGGTGGCGGTGCGACTTGGAGTGGTTGAATGTTTCGCCGCCCGCGTTTTGCCACGCGGCAACGCGTGCATGGAAACCAAGGGCAAGGGTAACCCTAGATTTCCATGCGCGCGCGGCAGCGCGTTCAACTAGTCAAAATCGCACCGCCGCGCTATTGATTGGCTCAACGCGTTGCCGCGCGGCAACGCGTTCATGGAAACGTAGGGTAACCCTTGATTTCCATGCAAACGTTGACGCGCGGCAAAACCATAGAGATATTACAGATAGAGTAGGGAAGACAGGCCTCAGGCGGTCCCGCGAATAAAAAGAGAGGGGTATACGACGGTACCGTATCGATCTCTTTCTATCCGCGCATGCGCAGTAAGCGCAGAAAGGGAATAACAATGGGAATAACAATAAGCTTTTTCTTTGGGCGCTCACTGCGCATGTGCCAGTAGAGAAAGATGGATACGGTACCGTCGTCTTTCTCTCTCTTTCTATCCGTTGGACATTTCCACTTGCACGCAGCCCTATGTTTCCCCTGCTCTATCTTTAATATCTCTGTGGGCAAAACGCATGCAGCGAAATATTCAACCAATCACAATCGCGCCGCCGCACTGCTGATTGGCTCAACGAGTTGCCGCATGCGTTTTTCCGCGCTTCAACGCTTGAATGGAGCAAAGCCATAAGAGTCACTGAAATGTAGATAGACCTGGAACCCTCACTGCCGTGGTGGGGGGGCACGCCGAGAGAGATAGCTCAGCGGAGTATATTTGTCTCGCTCGCACCGCGTATAGTCAGTTAAAAATATTCGATCCAGCTCGATACATTACTGTGCTGCAACCTGTCATGAGGCTCAAGATTTCGTCACCCGACTGTATAGAAAGGGACAGAGATACTCCGCTGAGCTATCTCTCTCAGATCGCAAATTCGCTACCCTCACCACAGCAGTGACTAGTGAGCGTTTCAGGTCTATCTACATTTCAGTGGCCAGAATGGCTTCATTTTGCTCCTGGGAGCTAAAAGTAAACTCTGCGCATGCGAATTCACAGACCCGCTCAGCTGTCGCTAAAACGCTTACTTTGTGTACCGAAATCGAGCATGAAAAATGCGTAAGGCTGGCAGCGTAGCGCTGCGGCGTTGAAAAACTGCCCATAACAATGATGAAAATACGCCCGCAGCAGCAGCAAAACGCTGCTCGTCGAGCGCCAGTGAGTTGATCACGTGGTTGATCAACGCAGTCACGTGATCAACTCACGGGGGCTTGACGATCATTGGACGAGCAGCGTTTTGCTGCCGCTGCGAGCACATTTTCATGGGCAGTATTTTGCTGCTGCAGTAATTTGCTGCCGTGAAAATCCAGCCTGAAACATGCTTGCGTTGTATAAATTATATTATTTTTATAAGGGGTTATTTAGGGTGGTCTTTAATTTTTAACATACACTTGCCATCCCCTGAATCGACAGATAATGACCCACAAACAGCGTGTAATTTTTTAAGATTTTCAGCTTGATGGGAAAGCGTGCCGAAATCAATTTGAAGTTTGAAAATTTGAAAAAAGACAGTGAGTATAAAAGCAGGAAATAAATGTAGAATTACGAAAAACGAGAACTTTCCAACGAAAAAATGTATTGTATGGTAATCTTATGATATTACAACGTTATAAAGACTATATTAAAAAATATATCAATAAAATGAAAATAAAATAAAATAAAATAAAAATAAACAATTGAAATAAAAAAACATAAAAATATAGTCGAACATGAAGTTGTAATATGATAAGTTTACAATAAAATACATTTGTTGTATAAAGCATCGTGTGGACCATGGAGGCAAAGGTCTTTTACGCCAAGCGTCTTTGCAATCGTCTACGACTCGTATTGCAAATGTACGCTCGGCGTTAAAAGACATATTTGCCTCCTTGATACACAATATACTATTTTTGTCGCAAAGTTTTCGTTTTTTGTCATTCTACATTTATTTACCGCTTTTTACTCAAAAAATAAAAAAATAAAATGTATTAATTTTTTTGATTTTTCAACTTCAAATTGATTTCGGCACGCTTTCCCATGAAACCAAAAATCAGAAAAAAAATGACACAGTGTTTTTGAGTCATTATGTGTCAATTCAGGGGGCGGCAAGTATATGCTAGAAATTAACGACCACCCTAGGGGTTATAATAATTATTATTATAATTTCAGCCATGGGCACATGAAATACGACTAGAATGGAGTCGCGTTTCTGAAAAAATCTGAGAAAAAAAGTTAGCCGCTGGGATAGCATTTATGAACATTACTTTACCATGTGACTCGAGCCGCAGTCAAAGATGATTTGACTGCGGCTCGAGTCACGTGGTACACGGAGAAATTCGAGAAACTAGGCAGACCGGTAACAAATCGACTAGAGCCCTCCCCTGAAGATTCGAAAATATAGACAGAGCGTACGAGTCATAAACCGTGGAAATTAAGGGGCTTTAATACTCAGGTGGGGACTCCGACAGTAAGACGTGATTATGACGCTAAAAGTGTCGATTCCGTAAGATGTCCGTAACTTTTGTATAAGACGTAAAATCATAGTGTCACGGTCATTTTATATTCATATTATCAAATGAAATAAGATAGTGCTCAAAATGTGGTTCCACAATTTCTCTGATAACTGAATTTGTAAGAAAAAAAATTCAAAATTTTGCAAACACGAAATACTTAAGCACACTTTCTGCTGAAATGGAGCAATAATTCCCAAAGTTTCATTACGATCGGTTATGTGATATGAAAAAACCTGCGAATCGCGTTTACAAGAAAATTGTGGTGTAGCAAATAAAACCAATGAGCTGGTAGAGTTGGCGTGACTCACGATTTTTAAGCTAGTCGTTAGCCAAATCAACAAACTATCGGAAGGCCCTTTCGATTGGATTCGAAGTTTTTATGAAAAACGAATTGGAAATGCAGCGACAACGCCCGAGCCATTTGTTATTGGGGACCAAAGGAGGGGCGTGGCTTTGGAACTGCTACCTACTTGCAACAGTTCTATTTTCTATCACTAGTTGGCGTATCGAGGAACTTTGGTTCCCGATATCAAAATATTACGAAAATGAAGAACCAACTCTTTATAATTTCGATGAAAAGTAGTCAAGTTGTGAAGTCACCATTTCAAGCGTCTTTCATGAACTGGATCAGAAACTTACTGATAGAATAGTTTACACAATGCTTTGGTATTCTGTAAATCAAACGGATCTGTATTATCGTTCTAGTTACTCATTACAGTGTGATGCTTCAAACAGGTACGAATGAAACATCAGCATACCTATATTATATACATCATAAACCATACTGATTCACGAGGTGTTTGTAGAGCCAGAGCACTTTCTCAACGAGAAAGGAGATTTCTGTTTCGTGGTGGTGGAACATCCGGTACTATCAAGTACCGCATTATCGAGTTTCTCAGTTTCCGGCGTAATAACAACTTCTGCAAATGAAAAATGCATTGAAGTTATTGGAATTGATTTAATTCACCCATTGTTATTTTTATGACATAGAAAATAATTCCGCAATCAAAAAATCTCAACCATTCAATCAAAGGCTGCCGAAAATGCGCCACATTGAGATTGGTTGACTGCTGGTTGAGCACAGTTGTATATTCACACATTTTATAATTTTGAAGGCATTCCGATAAGAAAAATTAGCACAACGGGGAAGCCGTTATTAATGTCAATTTATAAGATGCTGTTGTAGCTACGATTTCAAGGCAATTTGACTTTACCAAACTTTCCTGGCTCGACTTCCCTTGCTTGGACGACTGTGGTTCGCACCTCTAGTTCGACCGCCATTGCGAAATCGTTTAGCTAATAAAAAATAAATGAGTGGATACATTAGTTGGGGATTTCAACGAATTCTGTTCAAAAAATTGGATACCATTGAGAAATTCAGGGCAGTTTTTCTAGCTTCACTCCTCTTCGTAACGGTAAACAAAGTGGGTGAAAGTGAAAAGCACTCACTTCTTTGATAGCCTTCTCATCTGCAACCTCCTTACATTTTTTATATTCTTCGTTAATCTTTTTTCTCGTGGCTAAAGAGAAGCACAAAAATGAAAGCCAAGAGATTATAAACAGGAATATTTGTGCAAGTCACCATAAGATACCCGAAAGGAATAAGTAATACTAATAACATAAATCAAAATAGTTTTCTATGAGGGATCGAAAATTGAACTATGGAGAATCAAATTTATGAAAATTACATCATACCTGCCAAAGTATAACTATCATCTCGGAACGTATTCAAACGGGTCCTATGCAATTTCTTGAACGTACTTAGTACCTGTAATACATAGAATTTGAAATCCTGATATAGATGTCAAACATAGTTCATTTATAGTTTCAATTTTACTGGCGATATGAACTCGTTCAGTGGCGAGCCTTAACCCAAATAGATAAACGTAACAACTGCTATGAATAGAATTCAGATGTCACTTGAACCCGGAGCCCGACTTTATTGCAATGAACGACAATAACACATTCCGTTCGATTCAAAAGAGTCAGGATCTTTGACAAGCAAGCCTTATTTATTTAACTTTAGTAGTACTACACAGTACTTCCGAATGTACTGCACAAGCTTAACCTCAAAACTTCAATCTAATCGCGCAGACACTGTCGTTTGAACTTTTCGTGAAAATTACCTGCCTTCGAAGATATCCGCTCATTTTTCAACCAATGTGATCTTAAATGAGCTCGTTTTAACAGATTTCTATGATAATCAAATGATGTTGAGAATAGAGCAGACGATTGTAGGTTATTTATAATTTTGTATCTGTGAAGCGCTGCTATATGTCGTGCGGGAATTGCGGGATGTTCTGGTGCGCCTTGTGGCTGTGATCGCCAGACGAACTACTTAGTAGCAAAGTAAAGAATAGGAAATCTACCGATAATCACGATATCTACCATCCTCACCGAACCTGCCTATAGTTGGAGATATCAACTGTCGACGATTTGAATCCTTGCATTCTTACAATTCGCTTGCTTATCCTTGATTTCCATAGAACTTATATTACTGAAAGGAGAATACGCCAACATGTCGACCCACCAGAATCATGTTTTAATCGATTGAACAATTTATAGAATTAACGATAAGATATCGATTTTTTTCTATGAAGTATGTGGTTGCCCAGTCTATGAATTTAACACGTCGATGGGAATATTTCAAGTTGTCGAATGAAGAAAAAAAAATCGAATTTGGAATTGCGGAAAAGGGTTCATGGGTTCAACCGTATGTATTTTGGACTTCCGGTTGTCTGCGGTAAATAAAAATATTTTCAATGAAAAGAGCGGAAAATTTCCATCGAATAGTGTGTTGAAATTTTTCTGTCAGACTATTAACTTCTCGGGTATTCTCAAGAAAACGTTAAAAACGTGAAATATCAAAAATGGCATGAAATTCACTGATAAAAGTTATATTGCGGTGGCTTCTGACTCATTTCCACGGAAATTAATCTATGATGGTGAAAAAATATGGTTGAAAATTTTGAGGTACAAAATCACACCGAGAATTCGTGAATTAGCTCATATTAATTTTCGAAACTTCAAACAGTGCGACACCTTCGATTTTTTTGAAAAAAATCTCCGAAATTCTGTTTTCGAAGACGATCACTTTGACCCCCATTCGAAAGTGGAAACTCTTTTCCTTGTGTTTATTTTGCTTGTTTAAGAAAAAATTATTTCGTAAACGTGGTGGATAATGGCTCCCAGAATTTTTTCAATGTGATACGTCTAATGCATGCTCAAATCAATATAGTATAATGTCGCACTCGCAGAGCATTATAATTTAGGAAAATGAATAAAAATAATTTATTGTGCGACGATTAAAATTTTCGAAAATCAAATCAAACGTATCTCTGATGGTTACGACCCATTAACCTGAAGATACAATTCATTTTTCAATTTGCATTGAACAAATTCTGGGAGCCATTATCCACCACGTTTATGAAATAATTTTTTCTTAAATAAGCAAAATAAACATAAGGAAAAGAGTTTCCACTTTCGAATGGGGGTCAAAATGATCGTCTTTGAAAGTAGAATTTTTTAGATAAAAAAAAAAAAAAATCGAAGGTGTCGCACTGTTTGAAGTTTTGAAAATCCATGAATAAATAACGGTTAATGGAAAAAATCTGAAAAAATTCATGAGTGGGTGTTAGATTTGGAGTAACCGTAGAAAAAATTATGAACCAAATCAAAAATGGTGAGGGAAAATCATTGGTCGAGTTGGTGTGGAATACCTCATATATGTATAATATTAGACCTGTCCTTGAGAAGGGTAAAATCGAATTTCGATGGTGCCACCCATCAAAGTGGTTCGAAATAATTTTTACAATATGTCAAATTTTTTTCAATTTTTTTGTCCATATTTACCAACCCCTAGAAAGCCCTTACTTTTTCTCATGAGAAAAGCATTGATTTTTCGAGGTTTTTAATCAAAAATGCGTACTGGATCTAGAAAAAGACGTGACAAAATGTCTAAAAAAGCAAAATAGAGGTGAATTTGTCCCCTTTAAAACGCCACTTGGAAAATTAGGCTACCTCTATTTTTGACTTCGCTATCTACCCTTCAGTGCGGCAAGAAATTTCGACTAGTAAATCCAAGCTTTTGGGATTGGTTTTGAAGAAAAAGGAAATTCTTCGTTGAAAATATAACAAATAGCATTTCAAAAATTTCAATCACCTCATCTTTCTTCTTAGTATTTGCGAAACCGCTAAAAAAAAGTTTTAAAACATGTCGAATAACGTCATTTAAATTTGATTATTTTAATTATTTTGAAATATTGTATTTCTTCTCGTAAGATGAATTTGGATAATAGGACTTTTTTTAGGATGAGTGAAATCTGAATGTTGAGGTAGTTTTACATACAGTACAAAAAAAATTTACATTGAAAAATACTTTTTATTGTAAAACTGTTTCACACTCTACACAAAGTGCATCTGCGTGCGAAATATTATGAAATAAGACCAATCCCATTGCGTTCCTTGACCGCTCAAAAGTCTGGATTCATAATACAGTAGACTCTCAAAAGTTGCACACCCACGGGGCTGTAGGGGTACCCAATTCCTGGAAATGTGCAACTTTCTGAGGCCCCCACTCCTCCATTCTCTCTGTTACCCGGCCACTATGTTTACGTTTTGCCCAGAACAGAAGACGACCAGGCGGCCGAGAGTGGGGGAAGCGCCCGAGCGCGTGAGGAGAAGGCTTTACAACTTTCGAGCCTGCAACTTTTGAGAGTCTACTGTAGTCGACATTTCTTGCCACACTAAGAGTTAGATAGAGGAGTCAAGAATAGAGATAACCCGATTTTCCAGGCAGCATTTTAAAGAGGACAAATTCACCTCTATTTTGCTTTTTCAGACATTTTTTCACGTCTTTTTCTTGATCCAGTATGCATTTTTGATTAAAAACCTCGAAAAATCAATGCTTTTCTCAAAGCTTTCTAGGGGTGGGTAAATATGGACAAAAAAAATTGAAAAAATTGGACATTTTTTCAAAATTATTTCGAACCACTTTGAGGGGTGGCACCATCGAAATTCGATTTTACCCTTCTCAATTACATTCTAATGTAAATCGGTCTTGTATCATTTTTCATTTTTTTTTATCCGGAACACTTTTTCCTTATAGGCGACACTGAAAATGTCTGATAACAGTATTTTTGTAATCGGGGCATCCATACGAATGATTTAAAACGAAGATGAACCGAACTGCTGTGGGTCACTTAGGTCAGATTCGTTGACATTTTTGCAAATACACGCAAGTCAAACACTACGCGCTAAATGTCTGAAAACGCAAATTTTAGTAATGAACTAACAACATCTATGTAAATTTTCAATATCAGAGAGGCTGTTTACGTCAATCTACCAATTTTTTCTTTGACATAGCAGAAATGGCTCCCCGCGAAGATGCTACACTTCTGACCGTTACTACCCCCCGTGTGGAAATTTCTCCGGGAACGACCGGTGTTTGCCTAGCCCCCGGATGGGCAATCCCGAAGATGGCCCAGCTAGTCGGGTGCTATACGGGCAATATATAGCATAACTGTAAATAATTTTTTCTAGTTTAGCTGTGCAGCCCCCGGTTAGCAAGGCCAGATATTTTCCCTGCATGCGTTTTCACATCAAAACTTGCCTAGGCCCTAGTTGGGAGAGCTCGAAATTGTAGCTGAGCTATTTATATGCTTACACTTTCGATCAACATTCATTATTAACTCGATATTCTCGACGGTAACCATATATGGACCCTGTTACGCATTCGTGTGTCAAACGACACATATTAAGTTTTGAGAAAATGGACATTAAAGTTTTTCTGATTAAAATGGTTTTGATAATACTTTTTGTAATTTTTTTTTTTTTTTTTTTTTTTTTTATCTACGCAGCAAATTGATGAACTTATAATAGATATTCATGAATTATTATGAAAAATACTATGAATTTGAAGAAAAAATAATAATTTTTATATTTCTTATTTTCAATCAATTTTTGATGAATGATTATATAAATGAGAAATATATGAAGATATTAAAAATAAAGAGGTTAGAGCAAAAAGAAACATGACTAGATTGAACATTTCAGGAAAAGTGTTTTTTTTTTTTTTGCATTTCAACAGTTTGGATGTAAAAAAGATATTTTCCTGAAATGTTTCATTTTGTCAATCATACCTCTTTTGCTTTAACCCTTTCTGATATCAATAAACTAACCGGGGTCTGGTCGGGCGCTGTACAGCCGACCCGACAAATCTTCTAGCATTTGTCGGGAATGTTAGACGGGCGCTGGCCAGCTCGCGCTGTACAGCTGAGCGTTACAAGCGTTGCCGGGCACTAAGCAGCCCGCCCGTTCAGCGCCCGCTTAGTGAACAGCGAAACTAGGCAACACCTAGCCAGCCCCCGAATTGAATTTCCACACGGGCCACCTTTACACCGTTACACGGTTTTAGAAAATCACAATTTGTACTAAATAAAGGGCTTTTTTTTACAAAACTTACAGCTGAAACATAAATTTCACCATTTATATTCATTGAGAAGATAACATCAACGTATACAAAAAGAGTGGGTATGTCTTTCTCCCTGTAGCGTACGTGATAATCATTCAATGGGCACACTGAGAAAAATGAGAATCGTAATATCAACAACATTCGCTTGCTAACCGAATATTGCTAAGATAACGATTTTTTCTTGCAATAGTATACTGCTTTTCAATTATTGTTGCAGTTACGTTGCTGCTTCAACAATAAAATATTGCAGATACAACAATTTGTTTGCTAATGTAGCAATACAATATTGCTGTACACCCGAGTCGAAATTTTTCTCCTATTTACCTGCTCTGAGCACTCAAATCAACCTATTTTGATACTGCCCAACCTATAGCGCCTATTTTGACCCGCGGAGTTCTACTCGCAGTAGAAATTGTACTCCTATTTTGATTCTCCAGAGCCTACTCAACCTCATTTAGTACCGTTCAACCTGGAACCCCTACTTTGAACCGCTGTGTTCTAATCAGGGTTGGAAGTCAATAAATACTTTTCCAATTGAATTACCCATTTAATTACGGATAATTTTAATAATGTGCAATTGAACTTTTTCCAATTACACATAACATTTGTAATGCGTAATTAAACTTTTTTCAATCATCCATTACATCGATATTCGATAATGTGTAATTTGAAAAAGTTTTCTCTGATTTTATATTTTTTTAATTATATCATAGCACTTGTCCAATGAAAGGCTGTCAAACATGTTTATATGTATGTAATAATATCTTAGACGTTTTGAATTTTGATATTTACCACATAAATCCATGATCACGAATGTCTAGGGTCTGGAGGGTTCTACGAGGTTCTCGGGAACTCCTATTTTGAGCCTAAAAGTGGCAAATTGTCCGATATCTGACTGTTTTAGGCGCAAAGTAGGAGTTCATTTTACATTGAAAGTAAACCTCCAGTGACCCTGTACAACCTCCTAATCGGTAGGAGTTACAGGTCGAAAGGAGGAGAAAAATTTCAACTCGGGCAAGTTTGCAATATTTATAGCACAGCTTCAGCAATGATTATTGCAGGTTGGTATGCAGCAATAATGTTTTATTGCAATTCGAGCAATATTATTGCTGTTATTTTTCTCAGTGCACAATTGTTTTATAAAATTCAATTTTCTTCTACAGACTGTAACTGCGATCCATTAATCACTGCAGAATATTGGGACTGGCGGTCTTTCGGCTGATATTTTTCATTCCATTTCAAACCAAGACGATATAGATTCAAATATTTTCAATTCGAACCGATTGATGTTAGCTCCAATGTTCTGTGCCAGTTTTCCCAGCGTCATTAGAGTTCTTCTGGCATGAGTACAGCATATATCATAAAGGAAATGTTGATTGTTGCTTACTGTACTTTCTACATCATCTGTACTTGCACTATCATCAGCGGCGACATGAAACTCTGTACATAAGTAAATTGTAAAAATACTGAAATAAACCACGTTCAATTGAGCAGGTTGAATCTCTATGTGATAAGTGAGAAAAGAAGAAATCGTCTGGGAATTCACAATATTCGTGATGGTATAGTGCTTAGATCTAACATCAATGCAGTATGGTTGGAAATGTTCTGTTCATAATACATCAAAGTCCCCTACCGTGTGGCTGGCGTGCGATTGTACTCCTCCTTAACATACAGCAATAATATTGAAGCAATTGTTAAACTGCCGAAGACCCAGTAACTAGACCAGTGCTCACCTAGAATTAGAACAATAACTTAACAGTCATCATTAGTAGGAAACTAGTACCTCAGACCACATTCTATACACAGGGTGGGTATTATTACCACCTCAAATATCTTTGAAACTAAAACCTGTAGCGGAAAATTTTTTCTGCAAAAGTTGTTCAGTATTGAAGGGGCCGTTGTATAGGAATACCGATTTTTTCGTAAGTGAAGGCGCTCAGGAGATGTCAAGGTTATCTCCATTTTTCAAATGGACCCATATGTTTTTGGTCCCATAGCGTGATAGCGGCTTTTGAGACGAGTTCAACGACTTATAACACAAGGTCGTTCAAGGTCGTACACGATCATTAATTTATCATTCTCACCCTGGGAAGAAAATAAATAATGTGTAGAACAAACACATCCGAAAGGTAGTTTCGATGACTTTGAGCATATCTTGTAAGGTATGAATGATAAATTAACGATCTTGTTCGACCTTGAACGACCTTGTGTTATGGTCGTTGAACTTATTTCAAAAGCCGCTATCACGCTGTGGGACCAGAAACATATGAGTCTATTTAAAAAAAATGGAGATAACCTTGATATCTCCTGAGCACCGCCATTTACGGAAAAATCGGTATTTCTATATAACGGCCTCTTCAATACTGAACAACTTTTGTAGAAATAATGTTCTACTATAGCTTTTGGTTGTGAAGATGTTTGAGGTGGTAATAGTTATTGCTTATTGATTTGAATCATACCGGAATTGGCAAATGAGGTTTTAGTTATTTTTATCTAATAATACTTTTCCTGGGGGGGAATTCCGTCGAGAACGGAAAATTTTTGACCAAATGCCATGTCGAAGTTCATGGACTATGGAGTGTTTCACAAATAAACGATTCATATGGGGTGGTCCAGGATTTTTCGAACGGTTGCGAACCCTCACCTGTTTTGATTCGCGATGGGATTTTTTCCATTATAGCCCTATACTATGGCATTACTGTGAATTTTTTTTTTTTTTTTTTTTTTTAATTTTTCCAACTTCCGGTTCGGAAGTTACGATTTTTGGAAAATCGCTTTCTACGACAGTTCCTTGTTTTCCGAACGGTTTCAGCACCCAAGCCAGATGTCACATGAAAAAGTGATCCTTATGAAAATTGTCCAGCTTAGCATGTACTTTCAACTGAAATTTTTTTCGAATTTGTTAGATGAATTTATATTCTATATCTAATTGTAATCTACTATTTAGCATACTAATGCCATCTAGCGATAGACTTGATGTTAATAGAACGGGAAACTACCCGCCATTGCTTTGTAACTATTAACTTCATGACTTCCGTTATCTCTTCTCTTCCTGTATGGTGAAACGATATAAACGTGTGTACAATGTGTTATAATATAGTACTTTGTGATACAAGTGCAAAAAAGCGGACTTTTGACGAAGGCTGTGAAGTTGGCCGCACGAGCCGGAAGCGAGTATACCACAGGCGCATGAGCCGAAGGCGACTCATATCAACTTCACGCATTTCGTCAAGCGTCTGCTTTCTTGGACGAGTGTCACATTAGTACATTGTACAACAAGGGGGGGAAATGGGTAATTTCTAGCGAGGGTCAGATGATGTTGCACGAGTCGGAGTCGAGGGCGCCAAAGGCGCCTGAGACAAAGATGAGTGCAACGTCATCACCCGAACTTGAAATTACCCTCCCCCCCTTGTTGCACACCGTACTTTTTTCAACGAGTGCATGTATAGGCCCTTTTTCGCGCATGTACGATGGAAATTTTGGAAATATATATGTTAATATATATATTAATATATATATTAATATATATATTAATATATGTATTAATATATATATTAATATATATATTAATATATATATTAATATATATATTAATATATATATTAATATATATAGCAATAGATCCATTACCTCCCTAGGGAAATAATGGATATTACCTCCCTAGGAAGGTAATGAAGTCGACGCTAGAAATGGGCGATTTTCTATTCGTTTTACATGCAAGAAAAAGGGCCTATTACATGCAAATGTTGAAAAAAATACTTTTTCACCACACCTGCACGGAAAGTACGACTTTCGTTCCCTTGGGTGAGCGGGAAGTCGTTCTTTCCGATGGAGGGGGTGGTGAAAAATAGTATACCTCACACGGGAGTGAAAAAGGCCATCCCAAACTACTCGCCTTCGGCTCGGGTGTCAATCTCACACGCAGTTTGGGTTAGCGTACTTTCCCTCCCTAGGTGAGTAATATAGGGGAAAGGTGGGTAGCCCCGGACAGCGGGTACCCCCGGTCATCTCAAGTTTTGGACACTCACGAACAAATAAATTTGAAAAATAAAATGCGAAAATGTGACCAAGATCGTTGCCCTAATTTTCACGTTTTATTTTTCAAATTTATTTGTGCGTAAGTGTCCAAAACTTGAGATGACCAGGGGTACCCGCTGTCCGGGGCTACCCACCTTTCCCCTACTATTTTACCCAACTACGATAAAATGACCATATTCCGTCCCTGAAATACGGGAGGAAAGTAAGCGATTTTTGACTAGAGGGAAGAAAAAGTCGATTTGCGGGCAAAAAAGTAAATTAACGGGCAAAAAAGTAAATTTAGCGGGCAAAAAAGGAAATAAATTATTGAAAAAATTATATTTTTTTTTTAATTCAAAACTTCAGCAATTGTCTGAAAATTTCGGAATTCATCGGAAATGTTCGGCTACACTGAGTGTAGCCCGGTGTAGCGAACCGAAAACGTCATTAGTTAATGAATTCGATGAAACTTATAGATATTCTTGTAAAAAAAAAATAACAAAGATTTTTTGAAAATATATTCATGTTTTAAAAATGCTTCAAAGACATTTAAAATTCTTTTGCTTTTTTAGTGGTCAACCCCCCCCCCCCCCCCCCCCCCCAACCCCCAACCCCCGACGTCAGCCCGACAGCTCCTATTCACCTTCCAGGAATATAAGTTCTATGCTCGGGAGCGAAAACGTTGCTCCCGTGGTTCACACGATATTTTTTTTTACACATGAACGGAGGCCGATTCTGCTACCTGTTTTCGGGGAGAGCGGTTTTACCGACCGGAAAGTTCCTACTAGCCTTTTCTCCCGCTTTTGAAGACGTGACTGTAGGATTGAATATAGTCAAACCGGGAGAAAAGACTTTCAGGGAGCAAAGACTTTCCGGTCGGTAAAACCGCTCTTTGCTCCCCGAAAATAGGTAGCAAAATCGGCTTTTACGTTCATGTGTAAGAAAAAAAAAATTTTGACCAACGAAAAAATACAGGTCTACTTTTTTGACGTAGATTTCACGTCAAATAAGTTTGAAGCGGTTCAAAAAATACGAGGTCATTTCTCGGCCGATTTGAGGTGATTGCCCATGAGGGTGGTTCAAAAAAGACCTACTCTCTAAATTCGAATCAGTGGAAAGTCACTGATGGCAGTGATAAGTATACCAGAATCACTGACAATCAGTGAAAATGTTGCTGATTGTCGGTGATTCTGGTATACTTATCACTGCCATCAGTGACTTTCCACTGATTCGAATTTAGAGAGTAGGTTCTCAGATGTTGCTGCTCATTCGTGAATATGTTGTTTGTGATTTTTTTTTTTAATATTTCACTTTTTTTAGCTCTATAGGACAATATTAATTACTACTGCCTCATTGAAGTTGAATTTTCGAAATTTTGCCATTTTTGGCCATTTCAAATTACTCAGGTCAAAGTGCTCATCTGGCTACCTCTAGACTCTCATTCAATGACCATTTTGGTTGAAGATGAGACTCGTACGATAATATTTAGTACTACCTCGGAGACATTGGAGTTTTTTCAATATTTAGTGTTTTTACAGAGATTCGATCGCCAGGTGTCACTCATGAGACAGTTTTTTCTTACCATTATAAGGAAGAAGTACAAGCAGTTTGCAGTCTGCGGGACTATTTTTACTACTACCTCATTGAGGGCGACTTTTCTTCAAGTGAAATTGGCAAAATGAGGCAGTACTAAAAATGGTCCCACACACTGTATTGATAATAATACGATAAAAATATTGAGAAAAAATAATTCCTGAAATATATTTTTTTTTAAACGAAACTGAAATGGCTGTAACTCTGAAACGCAATGTCAGCTCATCTTTTGCAAAGTCTTAAAATCTTCGTATTTGCGTGCAGAATTTTGTGTGAATTTCAAAAGTACAGTACTATCTCGTTATAAGCGACTGTTACGGCGGTTAGGGGAATAGGATTCCAAGAAATTCGTCGCCGAAGCGTTCCCCCACTACTGGAAAATCGCACATGTGTCAGTGTGTCAGTGAGCATCATCACTGGGAGTACCTTACATATACAGGTAGAGTGGGGGAAGCTATAAAGCTCGCTCAAGCGGAACGAAGGGGATATTCGCTTATAACGAGGGCGCTTATAACGAGGTGCTACTGTATCGAGACCGGCCACATTCGGAAATTATCGATTTTTAGTCTTTCATGCCAATAATTCGCTATTCCTGGGGTGCGAAAAAGTTCAAAAAAAATTTCAGTTGAAAGTACATGCCAAACTGGACTGTTTTCATACGGATCACTTTCTCATGTGACATCTGGCTTGGGTGCTGAAACCGTTCGAAAAACAAGGGACTGTCGTTAAAAGCGATTTTCCAAAAATCGTAACTATACCGAACCAATAGGTTGAAAATTTTTTAAAAAAATTCACAGTAATCCCATAGTATGGGGCTATGATAGAAAAAATCCAATCGCGAATCAAAACAGGTAAGGGTTCGCAACCGTTCGAAAATTCCTGGACTACCCCATATAGTATATTCTTACTCATGTCAGGCAGAAAATATGAGAAGTAAAATATCGCGGCGATGATGTTGGCCAGGCAGATCATGTAACCGCTAACGATTGCCTCGGAGACAGGAAAAGCAATTTCGGAGGCCAATTCTACAAATAAAGCTGGCGTGGCCCAACTGGATGAAACTCCAAAGGCAACGGCTGTGTACAGATCCCCTTTTTTAAAAGACAACACATGCCTGTCGAGCAGCAAGACCCACAAGAACATAGCTGAAGATATAGCGAGCAATACGAAGATGGCAATCTTCAGATAACCTGATAAGGCATAAGTATTATATAGATTTGCTTGCTCTTGACTCACAAATTTCATTTGGCACTTCATAATGTTTCATCGAATTTACTTCTGTTTATTTATCTTTGATTTAATGGATATCTGACCTTGAAAAATGTCCATCAGTCGCGATGCGAAAACCCCCAATGCACTGCCCAAAATTATGGTCCAGAACGCCAATTTATCGGCATCGTCCTACAAAGTTTAATGTACAGTCTATTTCGAGTCTATTGAGCAATCTGACTCCTTAAATCAGCTCTCTATAATGGCCGGTTCCACCAACGTCGAATTACTTCTTATTCATAGAATAACTCTATTCGTGGAATGAAAGTCGCAAATACAATGTAAAATAGTCTTTTGTTTTCAATGAATA
Organism: Tenthredo mesomela; assembly: GCA_943736025.1. Taxonomy (NCBI): domain Eukaryota; kingdom Metazoa; phylum Arthropoda; class Insecta; order Hymenoptera; family Tenthredinidae; genus Tenthredo; species Tenthredo mesomela. The sequence continues at coordinate 16,375,374 of OX031018.1, read as the reverse complement.
AGAGTTTAATCTATATGAATAAAGTTATTAATCGTTGGTGAAACCGGCCATAATACATTTGATTAGAGTAGGCCCTCCATTTCCACAGTGCATATAGTTCAGTCGGAATGTACACGAAATCTAACGACTCCTATTCCGGAATAATATAGGGCTTGACATTTTTTTATAGATAGATCTGATGCACTCGAAAATAGCCCCAAGTTTGCGTCAAAAGTTAGGTCCAGGTTTGAGCCCTAAAAATTATTCAAAATTGAAAAATCTCGATTTTGAATGTATCTGTTTTGATATTCAGTTTATCGAAAAAAGTTCCGAATGAAAGTTGTGTGCCGTATTGTCCTCTTCAAAATAAGTCCCACAAAAAAATCACGTATTATTGTTATTTTAGTTATAAATCGCCGAAGAAGACGGAAATTCATCGTTTCGTTTATTGCAAGCAGCTCAATGATTCATTGACAAACAGTTTTCAAATCCATGTAAAATATATAGATCCATGGATATAATAAATGCATTTATTCCTCAAAGATACGTTTAAAGTTTATCCAGCTTTGTCGTCTAGTTTGGCCACAATAAACGATCTCCGAAAATCCGGCCTTTCGCCATAGCTCATACTCTCATGGCCGTCTCACAGCAGGTGGAAAAATCGTGGTGGTAGTTTTCATTATGAAATTTCGCAATCTATCTTGGAATTTTTTTTTTTCTATTTTTTAAGTGCCTTTTTCGTGGAAACAAGATTTTAGCTTATAAACAAATGGAGTTAACTCCGTCAATTGCTAACTTATCGCAAATGTTCTCTGAGATTCTTGCGAGCCTCTCTGAGACGCGTATTTAAAAAAAAAAAGTCTCGATATCTTTCTTAAGGGGACCAGTACAGCGACTTTTCGAGAAATTAACATAGTCCGAAATCAATTTATTTCATAACCAGAGTTCATTTCACATCAAAATATTTTTCTTTTTCAAAATCATGTGTCGTAAGGATTTCAGAGCACCGTTGGACCGATTCAGGTCATCTTGGATTCATTTTCTTCAGAAAACAAATCCTCATCATGTGAATGTAGGAATTTTGAAAATTTTTCATTTTGGCCAAGTTATTTAAGAAATGAGTGATAATAATTTTTGCAAATTTGGTAAATTGATCATAACTTATGACATAATTTTTTATTTTAAAATTCCTACATTCACATGATGAGGATTTGTTTTCTGAAGAAAATGAATCCAAGATGACCTGAATCGGTCCAACGGTGCTCTAAAATCCTTACGACACACGATTTTGAAAAAGAAAAATATTTTGATGTGAAATGAACTTTGGTTATGAAATAAATTGATTTCGGACTATGATAATTTCTCGAAAAGTCGCTGTACTGGTCCCCTTAAGGAGGACCACTAGTGTGACCGCCTGAAAAAAAGGTGATTTTTGGGAATTTTTTTGAAGAAAACTACTGCATGGAATGTTTTAATGTTTCGAGTATATAATTGTAGATATATACTGAATCTCTCATAAAATTTTTAGATTAAAAAATTAAAAATTCAGGGAGTTATCCGCAATCTCCCAAGGCTCAAAAAAAAAAAGTACCCCCACTGCTGCAGTGGTGCAGACCTTCACAGTGCCTGAAATCTAAAAAACCAACAAGTTTATGAAACTAGAAGGTATTTCCCGTACCATCAACCTCGGGTTTTGAAAAAAATTGAAATTTAACAAAATGGTAGAGTTTTTAAAAAAAAGTTCAAATTTCGCGCGAAAATTTGATGATTTTTGGCCTGCCAAAGTTACATTTTTCATTCGATCGAAAAACTGGAGGTTCATGGTACGGAGAAACATTTATAAAAGAAGCTGCAATAAGTATTAAGGGGGGGGTTTACCCAATCAGTTACCGATTTGTCTATTTTCTCCTAAACGGGGTAATCAATCGACTTTTCCTTTCGGCAGCCGATGTATGACGAGTAATGAGTTTGAACTGGTACGTTTGATCGGATGAAATCGGGATTTTTTTATTTTTTTCGATCGAAAAGTGTTGGCGTGCCATTTATTGCGACTTATATCAAAGCCCACGCATCGAACATGCAAAATCGAGTTCTGTCGCCCGATTCTGTGAGGAATTCTGAACAGAACCATCCCCAAACATCTTTGTTTTCGACAACGATGCAGGAGACGCTTGGATTCCACGTTTTTGTGGTAATTTTCGCGATTGTCAGAGGCTGGGGGTGGCCATTGCCGCTACAGCTGCTATAGCTGCTGATATAATGCGGCAGTCCCCAGAACACCCGTGAGATGTCATCGTGAAAGTATACTATACTATAGTAAAAGGATGAAGTTCAGATGGGCGCGTGGCGACATCTCACGGGCGTTCTGGGAACCACCGCTTTATATCAGCAGCTGTAGCGGCAATGGCCGCCCTCAGCCTCTGACAATCGCGAAAATTACCACAAAAACGTGGAATCCAAGCGTCTGCTGCATCGGTGTCGAAAACAAAGATGTTTTGGGATGGTTCTGTTCAGAATTCCTCACAGAATCGGGCGACAGAGCTCGATTTTGCATGTTTGATGCGTGGGCTTTGATATAAGTCGCAATAAATGGCACGCCAATACTTTTAGATCGAAAAAAATAAAAAAATCCCGATTTCATCCGATCAAACGTACCAGTTCGAATTCATTTCTCGTCAAACATCGGCTGCCGAAAGGACAAGTCGATTGATTACCCCGTTTAGGAGAAAATAGACAAATCGGTAACTGATTGGGTAAACCCCCCCCTTAAGTAAGATTTGTCTTCGAGTTACAACTGCAGCAAATTTGAAAAATGTAGTTTCGGGGAAAACGCGTTCAAAGTTTAAGTTACTGATTTCATGGTTATAAATGATGGCTGTAACTCAAAAACTATTTGAGATGTGTACTTGAAATTTTAGAATGTCATTTTGAAAGGTATAGACTATCGAAACATCAAATAAATGAAAAATCGATTTTTGAAAAATTTCACACTAGTGGTCCCCCTTAAAACTAGGCTTTGACCTTTTATTCATTTAATATTGTTCTATTCAATATCAATGCAAAAATCAAGTTCGATAGCATTTTTCACACCTTCAGGTATGACCTCGAATTTATTTCATATTCCTCAAAGCAATTGTCTCACCGCACCAGGGTGTCGAATACTTTCGCGCGGGTAAAGAATGTCGTTTGCCCGAGCGGCTCTGGCCGGGCGGCAAAAAGGAAAAAAAAAAATGCTATTGATATTGAATAGAACAATATTAAATGAATAAAAGGTCAAAGCCCTTGTATCTCTAGTTTTAAGAAAGATATCGAGAATTTTTTTTTTTTTAAATACGCGTCTCAGAGAGGCTCGCAAGAATCTCAGAGAACATTTGCGATAAGTTAGAAATTGACGGAGTTAACTCCATTTGTTTATAAGCTAAAATCTTGTTTCCACGAAAAAGGCACTTAAAAAATAGAAAAAAAAAATTCCAAGATAGATTGTGAAACTTCATATTGAAAACTACCACCACTATTTTTCCACCTGCTGTGAGACTGCCATGAGAGTATATAAGCTATGGCGAAAGGCCGGATTTTCGGAGATCGTTTATTGTGGCCAAACTGGAAGACAAAGCTGGATAAACTTTAAACGTATCTTTGAGGAATAAATGGATCTATATATTTCACATGGATTTGAAAACTGTTTGTCAATGAATCATTGAGCTGCTCGCAATAAACGAAACGATGAATTTCCGTCTTCTTCGGCGATTTACAGCTAAAATAACAATAATACGTGATTTCGCGTGAGACTTATTTTGAAGAAGACAATACGGCGCACAACTCTTGTTCGGAACTTTTTTCGATAAACTGAATATCAAAACAAAAAACATTCAAAATCGAGATTTTTCAATGTTGAATAATTTTTAGGGCCCAAATCCGGACCTAACTTTTGACGCAAACTTGGGGCTATCTTCGAGTGCATCAAATCTATCTGTAAAAAAAAGTCAAGCCCTATGTTATTCCGGAATAGGAGTGATGTACATTCCGACTGGACTAATATGGATATCATGTACGGCCGAAAATGAATTTAGAGGGTATAAATTAGAAGTAAGCGGTTTCGCAACGGTACTTTCATAGCGATAAGTAAAAAAACTCGGTCTCGTTTGAGGCTAGAGATTTCAATTTTTTTGCATTGTTACGTTCTGCGGAAATATCATGAAAATTATTTATAGTCCAAGCGGGTTAGACAAAAAATAACGCTGAAATAGAAAAAATTAAAAGTAGCAATTTTTCTTCGCGAATCGTCAGGGGGGTTCACTGAGAGTCTAAATCTCGATTTTCGGGAATCCACCCCGTTTGCGTTGGTCGCCATCTTAAAATTAAGGGTTAATTTTCGTTTATCAAATAACTCGTTCAGTTTCAATTTTACACTGAAAATGACAATAATCAAAGTTGTTGGAAATTAAATTTTCCACAACTTTAGTCCTTATCATTTTTTCACTAGAATCGATACTTTTCGATTTGAACCCGAAAGAAGGGGTGAAATTTAATTATTGCATTATCTCGTTTATTATTGATTTTTACGTATAAATGGAAAGGAACAAACTTATTGGAAATCGAATTTTCTACAACTTTTGTTCCTATCGTTTTTTCCGTAAGATCGATATTTAGTGATATAGACTAGAAACATGGGGGGTAAAACTTAGTTATTGCATTATCTCTTCTGTTATTGACTTTGATGTGTAAACGGTGATGAACAACCTTATTGGAAATTTAATTTGCTACAACTTTTGTTCTCGTCGTTTTTTACGTAAGATCAATATTTGTTGTTCTAGACTAGAAGGGAGGGGGGGGGGAGGGGGAGGAGTTGGTTAGTCATTGCATTATCTTGTTTTTTCGCCCTATCGTTTTTTCCGTCAGACTTCTGGTATAATGAAAGAGGGGTGTAAACAATAGTATTTTTCGATACGAGTGCGAAAGTGTTGATTCTCGGACGAGTGTGAAGTTTTTCACCCGAGCAAAGCGAGGGTGACAATCACACGAGTCGAGAATCATCTTTCGCACGTGTATCGAACTCCATTTTTCAACACAGCGTGCGTTAAGTTGAATTTTATGCACGCGAAGCGTGCGCAAAATCGAACTTTGCGCACGCCGTGTGGAAAATAGGTTTTCGAACCATTTTACAGCTGTATGACTTTTACAATGAAAAAACTGAAGATATATTTTGATTCAAAGTACATTACTCTTTGGCAAAATCCGAGTCATGCATTTTTTTTTTTTTTTTTTTTTCCGTTTCGCTGATGGTCCAGCCCAATTTTCGTCGTCTGCAGATTCTTCTCCACATGCATCTTCGTCTTGAAGCTCAGGTCGGTTACTGAAGGTTTGTTCCGACAGTATAGATCATTGATGTTAGTTTCGTTGCTATTTTGGCGTAATAATGAGCTTTTTGGCGTATACGTCCTGTTGCTTTTAGTCACGCGAATTGATTCCACCCCCCCCCCCCCCCCCCCCCCCCCCCCTTTCTAGTCAGGATCAACAAATGTCCAAATATCGATCTTACGTGAAAAACGATGGGGACAAAAGTTGTAGCAAATTAAATGTCCAATCAGGTTGTTCATCATCGTTCATCATCGATAATGCAATAACTAAGTTTCACCTCCCATGTTTCTAAGTCTATATCACCAAATATCGATCTTACGGAAAAAATGATAGGGACAAAAGTTGTAGAAAATTCGATTCCCAATAAGTTTGTTCCTTTACATTTATACGTAAAAATCAATAATAAACGAGATAATGCAATAATTAAATTTCACCCCTTCTTTCGGGTTCAAATCGAAAAGTATCGATTCTAGGGAAAAAATGATAAGGACTAAAGTTGTGGAAAATTTAATTTCCAACAACTTTGATTATTGTCATTTTCAGTGTAAAATTGAAAATGAACGAGTTATTTGATAAACGAAAATTCACCCTTAATTTTAAGATGGCGGCCAACGCAAACGGGGTGGATTCCCGAAAATCGAGATTTAGACTCTCAGTGAACCCCCCCGACGATTCGCGAAGAAAAATTGCTACTTTTAATTTTTTCTATTTGAAATGCTAACCCGCTTGGGCTATTAGAATAGAGCTGGTTTTGATCCGACACAAAAAGAAAATGCCTGTTTTTCATGCCAATGAAATAGATGAAAATATATTTTGTTGCGGTGGCATTTGATTACATAAACATTTTATCTGTCAGATTTAGTCTGGGAAAGATTTTGTTGCTTTGGTCAAATCTAGAAGCTAACACTAAACAAGAATGAATCAATGCATGTAAGTATATCGAAGGCGCAGGTACAGGTCTGCAGGTATACATAATTAACATTTAACAAAGTTACTCGATGGGCTTGCTAACGAAAAGTATTGGGCGCATATAGTCACGCCGACACTGCGACCTTGAGTGCGGGAGTGCAAAACTGAATATTCTTGCCTGAGTTATACTGGAAGCAAAAGCCATCGTGATCATCGCAAGCCACGGCCCAATCACCCCTTGGCTCAAAGCTGCGGCCCCACAGAGTCGCCATACACTTTTATTGCTGTAGGTATATACGAAATCTGCATTTTAGCGATTCAATAATATCAATCCCTGGATCTTATAAGATGTAATACAATTATAAAGGAGGTTGGCTACCCAAATGCATATGGGGCTTTCCACGCCAACTCGACCAGTGTCAAACCCCGACCATCTCGAAATCATCTCAGGTTTTTTTTTTCAACATTCTACTCAGTGAAAAATGCATCCTGATTTTTTTTCAGATTTATTCATTTAGCCGTTGACTTTTTATAAATTTTTGAATTCCATTGAGAAAGCCCTTTTTCAAAAATCGGAAAAAATTCTCAAAAATCCAGTGGATGATCTAGAACAGCCCCCCATACTCAAAAATGTGAAAAGAATTTTTCTTCTATTTATTTTCTCACCTTATTAGGAATTTAGAACTTTCCAAAACTGAAATTGACCGTGTCAGAGATAAATTCGGGTCGAATCGTATCAGAGAAATCGTATGAGGGGGATCGTACGGATGCAATCGTAAGGTGCCGGTATTTTCATTTTTTTTTTTTTTTTTTTCAGTTTTGAAAATTTCTAAAATTCCGAATCAGGTGAAAAAATAAATAGAAGAAAAATTCTTTCCACATTTTTGAGTATGGGGGGCTGTTTTAGATCATCCACTGGATTTTTGAGAATTTTTTCAAATTTTTCTCAATGGCTTTGTCAATGGAATTCAAAAATTTATAAAAAATCAACGACTAAATGAAAAAATCTGAAAAAAAATCTGGATGCACTTATCACTAAGTAGAATGTTGAAAAAAAACCTGAGATGATTTCGAGATGGTCGGGTTTAACACTAGTCGAGTTGGCGTGGAAAGCCCCATATGTAAGAGAAATCTTTGAAAATGTTATCATCGAAAGATAGATGAATGAAATGCTTCCTGCCAAAATTTCAAGTCGATTCACCACACCGTTTTTGATAAATTAATTTTTGAATATTCTTCTCATACACGTAGAGGTATGGAGAGCCGTAAGGTTAGTTAAAATCTACTCTTACCGCGCGAGTGATACTAAAGATTTCAACTAACCTTACCGGCTCTCCATACCTCTACGTGTGTAAAATGAAAATTCAAAAATTAATTGAGCAAAAACGGTGGTGAATCAACTTGAAATTTTGGCAGGAGGCATTTCATTCATCTATCTTTCGATGATAACATTTTCAAAGATTTCTCTACGTATGCATTTGGATAGCCAACCTCCTTAAACTATACTAGTAGAGCAATCATTTTACGGTTTTATATGACACTAATCGTGGGAAGCATGAAAAAAATACTACGATGTAGCGATAGACGTGAATGCTATATCGTACCGTTTGTGACATTTAATTTTCACTCGTTTTTGAATAAAAAATTAAAAACCCGAAAAAATCTCGTAAAAAACACGTCTCTGTATACCTTTCGCGACGAACGCTATAACCTAAACGAAGGCAGATGGACCATAGGTTGACTGGACCCTTTTTGTAGAGCGTTAAATTCTCCACAAAAAAGTCCGGGAAAGCATATAATATCTATAGTTGATATTAGACTGATAGGCCATGGCCATGGCAACGGCGGTCATGTTGCTATCAGTCGACGGAAAAGCGTCGATTTGTAGGTGTGTTTTGCATCGCCTCAAACGCATTGGATATCAACTATAGATATATGCCGTCGCGGACTTTTTTGTACAGAATTTAATGCTCTGCAAAAAAGGTCCAGTCAACCTATGGTCTATCTACCTTCGTTTAAGCAGCGTTCGAGGCGGAAGGCACAGAAGCGTATTTTTTTCGAGTATTTTTCGGGTTTCTAATTTTGTATTAAAAAACGAGTGAAAACTAGATGCCACAAACGGCACGGTATATTATTCGCGTCTATCGCATACATCATAGTATTTTTTTCATGCTTCCCACAATTAGTGTCATTTAAGGCCCTAAAATTGCATGAAGTGACTGGTCTATAGTAGCAACCAGCTTGGAAAGTTCGCGTAAGGCATAACACGATATGAGCAGAATGATGATAATGATAATGATATAGTAATATTAATAATAATGTTTATATTAATAATAATAATATTAATAATCATAATCATAATAGTAATAATGATGATGATGATCTGACAAAAATGTGTTTCGGGTTTGACGAAAAAAAAAAATAGACCCATCCCTTGTGGGGATCGAACCCACGACCTTTGGATTAGAAGTCCAACGCGCTATCCTCTGCGCCAAAGGGACATGTACAAAGTGATTGAAAATATTACTATTCAACAACAGAATAAGAACAGTAGTAGATTGAATTGCAAATATTTTCAGGTGACGAATGATCCACTCGCAAAAGTATAACAAAGTGAAAAGGTAATGGATTAACTAACTAAAGTTAAGGGGGACCACTAGTGTGAAATTTTTCAAAAATCGATTTTTCATTTATTTGATGTTTCGATAGTCTATACCTTTCAAAATGACATATACTAAAATTTCAAGTACACATCTCAAATAGTTTTTGAGTTACAGCCATCATTTATAACCATGAAATCAGTAACTTTAGCTTTGAACGCGTTTTTCTCGAAACTACATTTTTCAAATTTGCTGCAGTTGTAACTCGAAGACAAATCTTACTTAATACTTATTGCAGCTTCTTTTATAAATGTTTCTCCGTACCATGAACCTCCAGTTTTCCGATCGAATGAAAAATGTAATTTTGGCAGGCCAAAAATCATCAAATTTTCGCGCGAAATTTGACCCGAGGTTGATGGTACGGAAAATACCTTCTAGTTTCATAAACTTTTTGGTTTTTTAGATTTCAGGCACTGTGAAGGTCTGCAGCAATGGGAGTACTTTTTTTATTTTGAGCCTTGGGAGATCGCGGATAACTCCCTGAATTTTCAATTTTTTAATCTAAAAATTTTATGAGAGATTCAGTATATATCTACAATAGGGTGATTCAAAAAAAAAAAAATTTTTTTTTTTCCTTTCACTAACAGGCTCAAAAGTTTCATTTGGGTCAAAAAGTATGCCTGTTAAAATATGAGCTCTTAATATTAATATTAAGAGTGGGCGCATCGCACTTTTCGATTTTCCATAAGAATAACATGGGATAAATCATTCTTGCATCTTCTGATTTTTATAACTAGCAAATGATATGTCACACAAAGAATCTACAGACATATTTTTGTAGAGAATTGAACGCTCTACAAAAAAGTTCCGAGTTATTTTCCAATAAGTCCACTCGTTCAAAAGTTATTCAAGGTCAAAGTTTAATTTATTTTAATTGATTTTAATGTTAATTTTTACAATTTTAATTTTTTTATTTTTTTGTATTTTTCGTTTTTCATTTTCCAACCAAAACATGTCTGTAGATTCTTTGTGTGACGTATCATTTGCTAGTTATAAGAATCAGAAGAGGCAAAAATAATTTATCCCATGTTATTCTTATGGAAAATCGAAAAGTGCGATGCGCCCACTCTTAATATTAATATTAAGAGCTCATATTTTAACAGGCATACTTTTTGACCAAAATGAAACTTTTGAGCCTGTTAGTGAAAGAAAAAAAAAATTTTTTTTTTTTTTGAATCACCCTAATCTACAAATATATACTCAAAACATGAAACATTCCATGCAGTAGTTTTCTTTAAAAAAATTCCCAAAAATCACCTTTTTTCAGGTGGTCACACTAGTGGTCGCCCTTAAAATTATAAGCTTCACATTTTTCGTTGCAACAATAATTATGAAGGCAACAACGAATTAATTTGAACTCGATTTGTGAACACTGCTATCGTTTGTTGATAGAAACAGGTTTTAAAAACTGTCACCATATTACAGCATTCTGAAACGAGGCATGACTCCCACTTTTTGGTTCCTAATAATGTGAAAGAACTTCACAACATAATCCGGACGCGCGATCCGTTGAAACATGGAATAAAATTGGAAGAATTGTATCGTAAATAAGTAACCTCATTGACATGCTTACTGGGCCAAGTGGCGTATGGAGTCAAAAAGGTTGTAATGTTCATTGCATGGCATCGACTTTAGTTGTTGTGGCGGTTGCGCTGCAGGGAAGAAACACACGAAGCCGAGCAGGATCAGACAATGAGCGAAAAATTCTGCGCTTCAAAGGTATTGAATAATCTTCATCTCGCTTCTATACAACCTACATACTCGATAACTTGTGACTTTTGATACGATATACTGATTGTTTCTACCTACCTATTCGCATTAGTGACATAACCTGAGCACGCATCGAGGAAGAAGGTTCCGTACAGTTTGATGTAGCTACGATTTCAGCTGAGATACTTGTGTTGCAGATTGAAGGCACTTTTACTACCGCTGCTCCTATCAAGTATGAACCAGCCACACCAAGTTGGTTGAAACAGGCAGAGATTCCTGGATCGATGACCGCGCGGGAAATTGATAAGAAATTGTAATATCTTTCAAGTTCTGTTTCAATTCTCGGTTATTCTTCATTAGTACTACTACTTCATTCACCTGTCGCTGTAGTACGTTCACCGCGAGGAAACCAAGTTGCTGAAACCAACGCTGCCGCAGGACCAATTATCACCCCTGCTAACCCGTTCAGAATTGCCGCCACGTGTGCAGATCTATAGTTTAAATAAAGTAATATTTATTGATGATGATTATCTACTAGGGGAGACCGGGGCTAAAACTTACCGGGGTAAGTTGTTCAAATCAAAATAACTCTTAAACGAATAGAGATAAAAATATGGTCCAAGTGCGTCGTGAAACAGTAAGCAACAGCGCACCTACGGCAACCATATTAGTAAGGCCATTGGTCTCGAATGACGTTGCTCGAGAGCATGTGTCTTTCTAATACAGGTGAGTAAATATTTTTGTGTTGGTTATTTTTGGTCTATTTAATTCATTTTGATAAATAGCCTTTAGATTTTTATGTGGTATATAAAGATACATCTAGTTTTCATATACCGACGTATAAATTAAGTTTATTTCATCAACCGAGCCTAAAATTTACGTTTATATGAGAAAATGCCATTTGGGGTTAGTTGTTACTCTTTTTTGGGGCATGTTGTTACTTTGCAACAACTTACTCTATCGCGTGGTCATCAACGAAAAATACTGTTTTTTTTTTCTATTTTTTATTACAGAATGCGAACTTACAATAGAACAGCAAGTCGGGGTACTATATCTCAAAGCCTCATGCAAAAAGCCCCGGATGAAGTGAGGAAAATGCCGAAAAATTAAGAACTATTGCTAAAAAGTAAAACTTTGGAAATTTGTAATTCATCTTTTTTCTACTTGAAGGGTCACACGAATCGCCTTGAAATTGTTAACGAAATTACCATGAAGAGGCACAAAAAAAAGGGATCAAATTGTCAGCTTGCCTATTTTTTCGATGACTTCCGGCCAAAAACCAATGCGTCTCACGTGGAACCCCCCATATATAACTCAAACGACATATTATCAATGATATATCTTTTATGATAATAATTGATCTTAGTATATTATATTATTTCTAACAATGATTGATCTCAATATATATTATTTTAAACAATAATTGATCTCAAAGTATTACTTGGAGTTATTGGGATATAAAAAAAACTATATATTTATGTTCACCGTTCAATTTGAGTTTAATTTATGCACGACAAATAATTGAAAACTCTTTGAATATTGTTAATTCGTTTTTAAATACATAAATTGAATCTAAAATAATTGTTTTTTTTTATGAAATATACCCACAATAAATCTTGTAACAACTTGCCCCAGCCCATGCACAACTAGCCCCGAACCGGGGCAAATTGTTACTTTACGTTTTGTTGCAAAAAAAAAATCATATCAAAAAAACTTATGCAAATATATTCCAAAACGGTTAGGCATACTAAAGTAGAATATATTTGCCAAATTGTAGAACAATAATATTTATATTTTACGAATTTTGTCCAATCAATTTTTCAATTTATTTAAAAAAGTGTAACTTTTAGCCCCGGTCTCCCCTACTATTCGCTACTATTATAGCATCATATAGTATATATATAGGGCCTTCGATCTCAATTGAGTCTGACTGTCTTTGAAACACGGTGAGTTGATATATAAAGCAAATATAGCGAGCGGACCGAGCGGGGACAATTCCCGGCTGTAGTATGTAACTAATAAGCAATCTTATAATATATTCAAATATAGACGCGCAGTATGAGAAATGGGAGAATTAGAATATGCCTTGAATAAATTACGGATGCATGCGACTATGGGACATTCTCTGCTGATTGTGAGTTGACCACCCGTAGGGCGTACATAGACAATTAAGGGGATACCAGTTGCGCGACTGGTTTTGTCATGTTAGGACAATACACACAAACCTAAGATCTGAGGTAAGTTTATTTGAAAGAGTTCGCAACAGTGATTGCCATCTACTCACGGGGTCAAGAGTCACCACTTTTTTCTCCATGCAAATCCATATTATATCCCACGATCATACTATACTCCGTTCACCGAGAGAACGACCTCCGTCCTCTCTCTCAGTCCGCCTCGATTGCGTTAGCGCTGTCGCTATCGCACTCGTTGAAAGCGTGTCGTTCTGTCGGTGAACGGAGTATGGACTGAATTTGAATATTAGAAAACAAAAGATTTGAAGCTTGTTTTACGAGCTACTATACTCCGATTACAAGATTGATTTGTTAAATCATATTCTCAGCGATACATTTGGATTGAAAGAAACTCTCGCTCTTAGCGAGAATTATCCCAATTTACGCTCAGTATAATTACGTTGTCGCCACTGAAGAAAAATTATTAGATTTAGAACGATTTCGAAGTAACTCTCAGCGGAGAATTATAACATAAGTACGCACATAAATCCCGTATATGATTATATCACCAGTTGATTTGTAACATACACTGTAAAGATGCTTTCCTGCGACGTCAGGCAGCGAAGAAACGTAGCGACTGTCGACATAACAGCGGCTATCCGTAACGGCGCCTGCAATCCTGTAACATACATGCCACGCTGCCGCAGATTCGAAATTTTTTGATCCAGCTTAAGGATCGAAGAACCTTGATTTCGAAATTAGCTGTGTCTATATGTTTTAAAAAGGTGTGACACAATTGAAAAAAAGATTGAAAAAAGCACATCAAAATCAAACATCACCTTAGAGTGCCCCACGGATCTCGAAATTCAAAAATGATTGAACTATTAGTTGTCAACCGCTTCGAATTCTATTGAAACTGCGTTTACCTTTTTACTTGATTTTTTTCCGCGCGTATATATATATTGTTGGATATAATTAATAATTAATTGTAGAAACGCAAGTTCTATTGAATTGAGGGTGGTCTGTACAAGAGATTCACGTAGCTTCTTTGAAGTCATTGCCTTCTAATAGTTCAAATTCTCTCGAAATATTATGATAAAGTCGTCGTTATAAGCACACCTTGAAGCAGTCGATATGAATTCAAAAAAATTTGAGTTCCGTAATTTTTATGGCAAGGCTGGTTCCATTGCAAATCGTCCAGGACCTTCTGGGTGACCATCGCAGATTAATTCCGGAATACATTTTTCTCATTCCTCGCACAATTTGAGGGGATACGTGTTTCGGGATTTGTCCAGAGAAAATTATCGGCACTTTGCACATAAATTTCAATTTTAATCGTAAAAAGTCATTTTTAAGGGGTCTGTCTAGTAGCTCGCGCCGAAAAAAACGCGATTTTCGTGATTATTTCTTGGGATACTGGATAAAGGTAATGATATAAAAGTTATTAGGCTTAGTAAATACACTCTTGAAATACATAAAAAAAATTTTTTCTTTTATTTTATACATGTATTATGACCAAAAACGTCAGCCAAACGCAACACCTCGAAAAGTAGGTAGGTCCGCCTTGTTGATAAAATCTCGGAGCTGTGTTGTCTGAAACAAAAAAATCAAAGTGCTTTAGGTTTGGTATGACAATGGCTATGTCCCCTATGAATTTTATTCAATTATTTTAAAAAATAAAAAAATGGTGAAGAAAAAACAAAAAATTTTCAAAAAACCGGTTTTTTTTCGCCGATTTTTGAAAAAAAAATATAGTAAAATTCAAAATTTTTGAATAAAATTTATAGGGGACATAGCGATAGGTTTAAAGAATATGTGGTTCAAATTTCATAAGGATCGGTCGAGTAGTTTCGAAAATTTCATCAACAAGGCGAGTAAAATTTGCGGTCAGCGCGCTAGAGGTACCTACCTTTGAAGCGTTCAAAAATAATGTTAGAGTTCTCGGATCGTTCTAAAATTTTCACACAATATTTCTTAATATATTTACTTTCGAAAAAAGTAAAAAAAAAAAAAACGATTTTTCAAAAGTGAGTTACTAGACAGACCCCTTAAAAGATTTTATTTTCGTCATTTTTTTCAAATCGCTTTAACTTCGGAACCGTTCAACCGATTTTGACCATTTTTTTTCAAAATCTGTAAAATTCTGTACACTTTTCGAAAATTTCCAGTTTGTTCGGATTAGTTAATTTTTGGTAAAGTTATGAACTGTAATGTAAAAAAAATCAATCTTTTCAAGCGCATTTTACTCAAAGTGCATATATTTAGATTTTATTGTTCCGGATATATGATCTTCTTGATCACGAATGCCAACTTTCCTGAAAATCCCAGATCACTAAAATTCGTTCGAAAGGAGTTATGCACGTTGGAAAATTACGATTCTTTCACTCCTTAAACATTTCGATTATCTTAGAATACTGCACTCGAGTAGTTGTATCTTATTGATCAATTGCAGAAACATAATTCCCTTCGGTAACAAGCATAAGTTCAAAGTAACTTGAAAAAAAAAAAAAAAAAAAAAACAATGATCATCGTCATCCACCTCTATGCGAAGGCTTTATTTATCATTTTCAGCATTAGATAGTATGTTAGTAAATGTAGTCCATTTTTCTGAGGATAGTACAATTTTATTTCATCGCTTTCTTCAATCTGTACGTAATACTTTTTGTTAAATACAAGCTCTAATGTATATTACAACTTGTATTTAACAAAAAGTACCTATTACGTACAGATTGAAGAAAGCGATGAAATAAAATTGTAATATCCTCAGAAAAATGGACTATATTTACTAACATACTATCTAATGCTGAAAATGATAAATAAAGCCTTCGCATAGAGGTGGATGAGGATGATCATTGTTTTTTTTTTTTTTTTTTTCAAGTTACTTTGAACTTATGCTTGTTACCGAAGGGAATTATGTTTCTGCAATTGATCAATAAGATACAACTACTCGAGTGCAGTATTCTAAGATAATCGAAATGTTTAAGGAGTGAAAGAATCGTAATTTTCCAACGTGCATAACTCCTTTCGAACGAATTTTAGTGATCTGGGATTTTCAGGAAAGTTGGCATTCGTGATCAAGAAGATCATATATCCCGAACAATAAAATCGAAATACATGCACTTTGAGTAAAATGCGCTTGAAAAGATTGATTTTTTTTTACATTACAATTCATAACTTTACCAAAAATTAACTAATTCGAACAAACTGGAAATTTTCGAAAAGTGTACAGAATTTTACAGATTCTGAAAAAAAAATGGTCAAAATCGGTTCAATGGTTCCGAAGTTAAAGCGATTTGAAAAAAATGACAAAAATAAAATCTTTTAAAAATGACTTTTTACGATTAAAATTGAAATTTACGTGCAAAGTGCCGATAATTTTCTCTGGACAAATCCCGAAACATGTATCCCCTCAAATTGTGCGAGGAATGAGAAAAACGTATTCCGGAATTAATCTGTGAAGGTCCTCGACGATTTTCAATGGAACCAGCCTCTACTCGGAATGACATCTGATCATCCTCTGCTCTTTTCTGCTTCTATTTTTGAATGAAGCACAACTTTCGATGTAACAGGCATCTTTGATTTCGAAAAATAGGTGTTCTCAATCCACTCTAACGGTCATTTGGTCAAATTCTAGATTAGTACCCTTCCTGTTCTTTCAGGATTTGATCAGAAAATATATCGTTGTCGGGTTGGAATCTCTTAGGATTACCAAGTTAGATTCAGATCGGAATCCAGAACAGATTTTGTATACAAATTACTCTCGATAGTACCTACCTGAAAGACTGGAAGGGAAAGGCACACTGAGAGAAATCTGAATAGTAAACACAACTAAAAGACCTCAACGATATGAAATGTAGTTCGCGCAACTATTTTTTTAGTTCCGTTTACTATTTGCTTGGTACCGATAACCATAAATTGGTTGACCTAACTGAAAAAAAATAGTTGCCCACACCATATTTGCTATTGTTGAGGACTTATAGTTACTGTAACTAAATATTTCTCTGAGTGCATATATGGCTCTGTAATCATATGAACATGCCCTACAAATCCTAATTGGCATTCTATTTACTTTATAGGGAAAAATGGGGTAATATAGCCCCTTGAGAAATGAGCGAAAGTGAGGTAATATTACCTCTTTGAAACATTCGAGAACAATGTTTAAATTTAGATGACATTAAGTTTCGTTTCGTTCCATTGAGTTTGTGTGATTGGTACCACGCAGAATAGCAAATAAAAGAGGGGAAAATATATAAACTATAATAGAACATTGATTCGATACTCAAATTTTTTCGTCCATGAAGTCCGGCCATGTAAAAGTGCAGAACATATAAATATGTGTATTATCCAATCGTTAATCAGAGAAAAATGTCCTAGGGAACGTTGTTGCATTATTATTTCCTTAATGGGGAAATATTATTCAACTGTTACTCCTAATTTATTTATTTTATTTCAATAATCGATTACGACGTCGACATTGTACTCGTGAGCTTAGTTTCCAATAGGACGCAGACGCAGATGCAGACCGCACATGAACACAACACTCGCATCTTGTATAGTCCGCTTCGTGGTCGCAGTGGCGGACTGGGGAGGGGGGGGGGGGGGGGGGGACCGCCCCGGGTGACAGGTAGCTAAGGGGTGTCATTGAGGGGGCTGAAAATTAAGTTTTACATTCCTTCACTACAAATTATTAATGACATCATTTTTTGTCAATTGCTTGAATTTTTCCAAATTTCGAAATTCATTATCAAATTGGTAAAAAAAAAACTTACAATGTGTAAGAATAGTCCTAAAATACAAATGGGGGGGGGGGGGTCGAATCATTCGCCCCGGGGCCAATCCTTCTTAGTCCGCCACTGCGTGGCCGGTTTGAATGTAATTAGTATACCTATACACTCAGAGAAATATTCGGTGACAGTAACTATAATACCTCAACGATAGCAAATATGGTGTGGGCAACTGTTTTTTTTCAGTTAGGTCAACCAATTTATGGTTATCGGTACCAAAAAAATAGTAAACGGAACTAAAAAATAGTTGCGCGAACTACATTTCATATCGTTGAGGTCTTTTAGTTGTGTTTACTATTCAGATTTCTCTCAGTGTAATTACTCGACCGCAGTGATCGCTTGTCGGAGAAAGCTTGACATTTAGGTAAAATGATTTCATATGCCTACCGCTTTTCATCACCATGTTGTAAACTTGTAAGTCAGATTGACAAAATCGCTTTTACATAATTCATCGAAAGGTGAAATATTACCGATTTACCTACATCCATTCTTGTCAAGTACTGTTCTAATGATTCCTGATCACCTTATTCAAATATTTGAGCCATTTTCCGGAGGCAATTGGGCATGAGGTATCTCAGAAAAAGTAAGAGCCTACCGTAGTAAATTAAAGAAAGGGGCCGTCCATTAATTACGTGAGGCGTTTGGGGGGGGGGGGGGGGGGGGGGGGTCGAGCCGAATCTCACCCAATCTCACGTGGGGGAGAGGGGGGGGACTCAGTCAATATCACGTAATTTTTTTTTCCGCAAGAAACAGTGTAAGATTGCGAGAAAACTGGGTTAAATTAAGTACAGTGGGATCCCTCAATAAGCCCTCCCAAGCCGCCAAGGGGAAGTGTTTTTCCACGAAATGAGGTACCCCCACTCTGCCTTCTTCGCTAGTCGCACCAATGGTTTTCCGTCTCTCTCTTTCCTCGCTACGCTATGTCTTAATAGGCGGAGTGGGGGAACGCTGCGAGCGACAAACTGGGGAAGCGGGCTTATTGAGGGAGGCCCTATTGAGGGATCGGACTGTACCATCCAACGCAATCAAGGACAGATTAACGTATTTACTCTAAAAATACGCATTTTGAAAAATCTCACGTGAGATTAGGGGAAGGGGGAAGGGGGTCAAGCCAAATCTCACGACATCTCACCAGGAGGGGAGGGGGGGTCGAAAAATCGCCAAAATCGCCTCACGTAATTTATGGACGCCCCCAAAGAAATAACACAATCATACGACTAATCATTAAAATCCTTGTGGCCTGTTTGATGAGGGTGACGATGCCATATAATAATTAGCTGGTCATTTCAAAACGAGACTTGCGCTAGCCGTTGATGACCCAATCATGAGCTAATCCATGTGATCAGTCACACATCACAGTGCTATGCGATCTCCGATGATTAAACAGAGCTTATCATATACAATAACAAGTATACCGAATCGTACCGTTCCGATTGAGAAACCAACAGCTGGGTAGACAGCAGGAGAGGTAGGCGATACAACCCCAGTTCGAGAGGATAGCAACGTCACTCTTCTGCCATGAGGGAAAGGCAAGCATAGCTGAGGTGGCAATGGGTCCCCACGTGTTTCCGACACAGCATTGCATGAACGCCAGAGCACAGAACAGGATTAAAGCGTGCCAACGTTTTTGTGGTACTCTCGCCCCCGCTAGATCCTGCAGTAGAAGCGACACCCCTTCTGATCGGTCACTTGAGCATCCTGCAAGAGCACCAGCATCGTAGGTCTTCTTCGCGACGTCGGATACCTCGATTACTGCATGCCGTGAATCAACGCCAGTGCAGGTTTGAGCTCCTGTAGAAAATTATCACTGCAGACGATACAGAGCGGTGATATTGCGGGGTCTTAAAATTGCTGTAGTCAATTATAGCTCTCGAATGAAATAGCTTACAAAGAAAAGGATCAAGGATGAGGGTTCTTGAGATAAATACGATGTGTTTACTGACTATACTTCGAGCCATTGAGATTTAATTATTGCAAATGCATCATTTGAAATCATCTGCTGCTGATGATCGTAAGTCTATAGCTATATTGGCAACAAGTAAAGGTTGTACTACGAGGACGAATATACTGCAGAATTGAAACGCACCGCTGTCGCACGTGAATTTATTTTGCGCCTGGATCTTCGTCTTCCTGATCGTTCTCCCAGACGTTGCAAATTCGGGCGGACGTTTTTTCCTGGAGCATCGATACTTCTTCAACGAACTTCCGAGTTTCATTCAACCTCCGATTTCATCCGAAAGGTCAGAGAGAAAGGTAAACACTCAAAAGTCAAACCTGCACGACGTGAACATATTCACACTACAAATACGTATTATCATTCTTCGTAAACATAAATATATCGGGCGTTATACATGCTTCCAACTGTCTTATCTTTATGGAATTATTTCTGAAGCTAATGAAGATAGGCATGAAGTGCTCGGGTGAAATCTTCACAGCTCTACGAGGGCATATAGTACAATTATTATTATTTTTTTAACCGAAGGTGTAACCGATTTAGGTATATATGGGGAATTCCACGTGAACTCAGTAAACCTTTGACCCTGACACCTTCCGATTCGGGCCAGTTCACAATGGACTGGCATCTGCTGCTCTTCTTTTTCATAATTTTTTTTCCAAAAAAGCACGAAAAAGAATGGAAGCAAACGTTTGCCCACTTTGGCTCAAAGCTGAAAATTTTTTATATCTGCAGACAGAGGATTTTTTAGAATTTTTTCAGATTTTTAAATTGCAGCTTTTATGTTGGCGTTTTGTGCATTTTTTAAAAAATGGTGGCTTTTCGAAAAAATCTGAAAAAAAATTCGGAGCGTCTCTTCGATCAGGTACAATAACATAAAAAATCATGGCCCGAATCGGAAGGTGTCAGAGTCAAACGTTTACCCAGTTCACGTGGAATTCGCCATATACATATACGTTTCCGTGTTGCAAACAGTTTGTTCTATAGATGAAGACACGTTCAACAGAATACATCCGTGGTGAAGCCTAATTACGATGTGCTTTGACTACAATCAATTCCATTTCGAGGTGATAAGAGAAATGCGGTTGTTTTCAGATGAAACTGCTCCGGCAACAAGTTAAAATGTTTACTGCCAGAATGAAGTTAGCATGGTATATCTATAGATATAATACTTATACCGACCTAGGTATGTTATACCTATCGACATGCTTGATAAATTATCTCGCGGTGACAGTCGCAATCGGGGGAAACGTGAATTTTATGTCCACCAATCGGTGGCGACGGAGAAATCGACGTAATTATATCCTGCGAATCAGATCCAAGAGACAAGGGCATGCGCGCCCTGACGAGGGTGTCTCCGACGCCCCCCGCGACTCATCACCAACCCTTGCGGATCCCACAGAGCTGGTTGTTGTTTATCAATCACCACGTTTGAATAATATATTGAACTTTTTAACACATGAAACCCTTTATTCCTACATTTTTTCTTCATCAGCTGAGAAGTCGATATAGGATTGCTCGCAGTCCATCGTCGCGTTGTGCATTCTACCAAGATTTTTGTTTTATTTCACGCTACGTATTCTATACAAAATAACGAACATTGAGCGATCAATTCTGCAGCCGTCTTTGCATATATATACGTCGATATATACCAACTCTTGATAAAACCCGTGGTATGATTAGAATTGAAGAAAAAGAATGGACTTATAGATTGCTTGTTGTGCACCAAAGCGTGAGCGCGCAAGAAGTATTAGCTTCGCCAACCTTCCAATACACTTATTGTTAGACTTACACTGACACTCACACTTACAGCGTATTTGGTGTACTTCTTCGTGTATGTATTTGTAACGTAGCGAAATATATATAAGCTTTGCAAAGTATATCACGTCAGAATGGGCGTTTTATAGTTCGATAATGAGTTGGTCTTGGCCGAAGAGGCTGGAGCATATAGGTATTCGAGCTGAGAATTAACGGAAAAACGAACCATTCACAAGTACAAAAACCGATTTTTTATATAAAAATAATTAAAACTGATAAACGTATGCGTGTGCAGATCACATATGTAAGCAATATGAGAAAATGAAGAGATTAGTAATACAAATTTATTTTTGTATAATATAATGAAGAATATAGCGTTACTTATGGCTAAAAATAAAACTTTAGTAGTAAAAAATAATTTTTTGTTGCCAAAAAACTCTCTTTCGTTCCTTCTGCTGGGCCGATTTTCGAGAAGCTGCTGTGTATTATTTATCACAATATTTTATATTGCCTGATTTTTTTCAACAATGTCATAGGTGTAATACATAGACCAACAAGAAACTAAAAATTTGGTCAAAGTGGCCACAGATCCTGATAAATCTTAGCTCTATACGGCCAGCAAAAGTCTTTTTCTTTTTTCAGGTGTTCTGAATCCCGTGTTCTACATAGCCATATACAGGGTGTAAATCTTAACTCTGTACATACTTATAGGGTGTGTAGGGGCTGCCAATACAAGCATTTTGAGGTATGACACCCAAGGTCGGAAACTTATCCCAACGGCTGCGGAAGGCTTTGAAGGTTCTGGTACCGCGCGCTTTTCGTAGTGTAATGAATCAGATGTGATCATTTTCGACCCAAAATTTTATTCAGCCATAGACAACAGTACAAATGTTCTTGCGTGAAATCAACAAAACGATAAACTTGGCAATAAAAAAATTACAAAACAATTTCCGGTGCTTATAAACAGAATTTGAAAAAATTATGGAAAACGAGAAGCCCAAGTGTGCAAAAACCCGAATCGTTTTCCATAACTTTTTCAAATTCTGTTCATAAGCACCGGAAATTGTTTTGTTATTTTTTGAATGCAAAGTTTATCGTTTTGTTGATTTCACGCAAGAACATTTATGTACTGTTGTCTACAGCTGAACAAAATGTTGGGTCGAAAGTGATCACATCTGATTCATTACACTACGATCAAGCGTGCAGTACCATATCCTTCAAAGCCCTCCATAGTGGTTAGGATGAGTTTCCGACCATGGGTGTCATACCTCAAAATGCTTGTATTGGCAGCCCTTACACACCCTATAAGTATGTACAAAGTTAAGATTTACACCCTGTATAGCTAAATACGCAGGTGTGTAGTGAGATGGTCATCGTGAAGCAGAATGTTGTGTAGGAGTGTGCGAACGGAGAGGCCGGCTGCAGTGGGGAGGGAGTAAAGAGGGTGAGGAATGATACGTGGGGGCGGGCCGATCATAATCGAAAAATTAGGGGAAAAGGTAGGGGAATGGCGGTGGGGGTAGTGGTTCGAATCCTTCTCGTTGCCCCCGTTCTGGCATAAGTAGCAGGCTGAGTGCCACGAGGCGGACGAATGAATGATGATAGCCGGAGCCCCAGAGGCGCGTGGCACGTCGGACTGAACGATACCCGTCACCTCAACCTCAGGCAAAGTTCCTGTGTGGGCCGCGACATAGACATCCTCGCGGGAGACGAGAGCGAATCCTCCAACGTGTAATTGTGAAATTAGGGTGACACTCCACGCACCGTGGAACTGAACCCAGTCATTCTTCTCGACAAGGTCATCATACGGTCGAAAGAAAGTTCGTCATCAAAAAAATAAATGAAATCAGATTTTTAACACTCATCGTTATGTTGCTATAAGGTTGGAACTGCGGGTTTATATGGAAAATAATTGACACGCTGCAGTTTAAGGAATAAAAATCTTATTGAAGAACGTCGGTAATTAATCTCAACAATGAAAGTAAACGTTTCGGAAACTGATTGCGCGTATTCTTGACGAGCTATTTACTGTTCAGTTTCTTGTCATCCTCCGCAAGTGGATGTCTGTACAATCCGCATATGTGTAACGCGCGTATAATCTTCGTTTTTCCTCGACCTTATACATTATACAGATGGTGAATTGTGCATCGAAGAATTTTCCCAACGAAAATATCGTAGCCACTTTAACGACTATATTTTGTGAACTCACGGTAAGAAGATGCCGAACTCTGTGAGGCTCCGCATCTACAATCCAGTCTCGCAATCAGATCACTGGCAGGACGTCACTCATACGACTGCATCTTTCCCGCGCTTTTAGCTCGCATACCCCGCAAATTAATTTTGACCTCGCGAGTGACTGATATCGTCCGCCACATCAAGCGATTCCTTGTGACCAAGAATGACGACGGTAACTCAAGCGAGTGGGCGGCCTTCATCGCCCCGAAGGTTTTTTGCACGTCTGTACGGGCACCTAGAGACAAAAGTCGATCGCGATAGAGTAGAAACAACCCCCAGTCCGGACTTTGTGCCCGAGCCGAATTCCCGCGTCTCCATTGACGGACGCGTGCCGGACGTCGATTTCGAGGACCGCCGAGGAACGGAATCACCGAGACGGATGTCAGAAGCGGCGAATCACCGACGACGATCAAATGCCAGTAATGCACGAACGACGGTTAACCCTGATGACGTAGACGCCAGAGAGGGCGAAGAACGAAGACCCGAAGAATCGCCGCAGAACCAGTTACCGTTCCTGCAAGGGCCTGTGCTGTTTCCTGCAGCAGGGCCTCACCTCCATCTCTCTCACCTCTCGCATCTCTCTTATCTTCCACACATCGGAGGGACACCGCCGCATCCCCGTGGAAGCATACCACCTCTGACCGAGGCCCACTTTCACGGCTTCTCCGCTTTCCGTGAGTTACCCCTCAACATTTTACATTTTTCTTTACTGTATAAGCGGTCAGTCCCGGAATGAACCTCGCGAAATTGTCACGATGCTGATTGATCGGCACGCCAGATTACCGGATGGCCAGAAAATGTAGTAAAGTACATAAAATTGATTGAATCCACGAATCCGGAGCATGTACTATGATGTGCGCGCTAGGTCTCATCTTTTCCCTCGTGTTACGTATATACGTGTGTTCATGTACGAACTGATAGGACCTTGAAGAAAATCTTTTAAGGGTGCTTGGGAGGCTTGAGCAGACAACAGGTGTACAAAGATATTCTCCGATGTTAAACCTTAGAAATCCTGAACGCGTTAGCTTGAGAATATTGAAATCCCTGTCGGGATATGTATAGCGATGGTCGCCTTTGTAAAAAAGATAAGCAGATTCCGTCCGCGTATGAAACGGGTGCAGCCGTGCGTATCCTTCGGCTAGCCCAGAGAAATTTTCAGACCAAAATAAAGAAAGCTGAAAAAAATATTCCAACACTATATTATATATGGGTAGTTCTCAGGAAATCCCGAAATTTCATCTTAAGAAATTGATAAAAAATATTGAAATGGATTTATAATTATTTTCTGTGAATTTCGTAGTACTTATGTAACTGGACTTTGATGATATAGTGGTCCCCAAAATAAATGTGTTTTAAGATTAATTCTCTCAATCTTGGAATATTTTTTTTTTTTTTTTTTTCATTTCTTCATCTGAATTAAAAGGTTACTAAAGCAAGGCAACAAAAAAGTCAAGCTAAGTCCAGCTATAATATCATTACCTCCTAAATCATCATTTCCTAACTACGATTTAAATGAGGGAATGACGATGAGGGAATGACGAAATGAAACATATCTAACGAAAACTCGTGACAAAACGTTACATTAGTATTGCATTTTTGTGTAGGCTTATTGCTCCCGAAAACCCATTTTACTGAATAATTATCATTTCTAGTGATGCCATCAAAAAAGACGAAACAAGTCAAGGGATATATTGAATAAATCTCGTTTCGAACAAAGGAATTGCAATATAGTCTCGACATGTGTGAACCCAATCTCGAAAGACGAGATGTTCATTTCATATCGTTAAATCTGTCGAGATCTTGTTATTCCGATAATTTGACAATTTTTATTAAATACGAATAGTGGTGGATGTTAGGAACATGGAAGGACAAAGAGAACAGAATGCCGAGAATCAAGAACCGCCTAACAAGCAACGAAAACTGACAAATGTGAATAAAATTTGTAATTACAATTTTTTTTTTGTGATTTCTATTTTCCATTTAAATAGCATAGGAATTTTTAATTTTTTTCTTCAGAATTTTAGTAGCTCACAAACCAATCAACAAATCCAAATGCCTCTTACATATTTTGATAGGGGATTGAACACTCCAAAAAATGTATTTATCATTGTGGAAAAAAAATCACAAAAAAAAATAGTTGACTCAACTATAAATTGAACTTTGAGCTTGAATAACTTTGGAAGGAGTCAATTTATCAAAAAATATGTAATAATTAACAGTACTGCCTACTATCAAAAACTGATGGGAGCGTTCTCGCATGATTAAAAATGCGATCACAAATCGGCCGTCAGTAAAGATGTGAGGGAATGATGTTTTTTGTTGGGACACATATAAAAAATTAATTTAAAAACTTTTCCCTCATTTTTAGTCCCAAAATGATAATAATTTCGAGAAAACATTGTATTCTTAATCGATTAGTTAAATTTGCAATAAGTTTTTTTCCAGAAATTGTTGATTTAAAAATCCAAAAGTACTTTAATCTGTAGCTTGGGACATAATGAGGGAATGATTTTCGGAACATTATTATTATTTTTTCTCATTCATTTACACGTATGATTCAGAAATGATAACTGACACTAGTAGCCACAGTAATGGAGCTTGCAAGGAAAAAATAGTTACCGATAAAAGTTCGTCGCATTTTTGTTAAAACTGAAAGGACAGGAATTTCGGGATTTCCTGAGAACTACCCATATGCATATGTACGGAAATTCCATATATTATATGCATTTTGGGGAAACATGGTTTGTTATACTCAATCAACTCTTTTTTGTAAAGAAAACATCGATCGTTCACCAACTCCATAATCCATGTCACGATTACCAGCCATTCCACAATCCAACTTTCCTGCAAAGCACAAGATCCTTATTTAGGTTACTCCTCGCCTCAGTTCGGAAAATTCCTCTTTTAAGATATGGGGCACGCTTGTACCTTCGGAAAGCGTTTGTACAGGGTGTACCAGAATTAATACATACAAAATGATAGGAGTAATAGAGGGGGTCGAGCTGAGTAAATTAACCCGAAGAACATGTAGTCTGCGGAGTCGCGTTCGCGAGATACGGCCGGTTAAAAAATCCCGCTAAGCGCCGGCATGTAGGCAACCCAGTACACAGGAATCATCGGTTAGAAGTCTTGTTGATAAGCGCGATCTTTTGAAAGTTAGTCATAACACTTTTGAATTCGAAAATTTCAAATCAAAATACTTCTGATATCAAATTTTATTATGGAATCAAGTACTAATGGTGTTGTGTTTGGCGCAAAATCAATGTTGAAAGTATTTCTGTTTAAAATTTTCTAATTCACAAGTGTTATGACTCGCATCAGAAAGATTGCGCTTATCAGAAAAACTGCTAACCGCTGCCTGCAGTGTCCGCGGTTGCCTACATGACGGCGCCGAACGCGATTTTTTGACCGGCCGTATCATTTTTTTTTTTTTTTTTTTCCCCTATCATTTTGTATAGTTAATTCTGGTACACCCTGTATAGATACCGAGGATTAGAGGCTGTATCTCACTATTGGAGAAAAGAAAAAAATAATAATAATAACCGTCTTGACATTTCACGTAATTCGTCTGAAATGGACCACTAACTTACCCACAATTGAACTGTGAATTAAAAAATTGCATAGGCCAGCAAATCGCAATATTCACTGTCTGAAGCAAATGTCACGTGTTACTCATATATAGTTTTGCACTTCACCTGTACTTCGCATTTTATTTAATGGAGCTAAATTCTTATTTCTCCTTGTATACAGCGAGTAGCATTAATTATTCACATGTGATGGAGAAGTATTGAAACCACAGAAACAGGAATGGGCGAATAAAATGTAAAAATAGGTGAAATCAAAGAAACATGAGCCTACATAGTGAATATAAAAATCTGTCAAGTGATAGCTACTTCCAATTGTAAGTAGGTATGTGTATACTGTATAGGTATACAGAACTAATATACAAGTACCTAATTACAGAATAATCTATAACCCTATATAGTATATCAGTACTTTTACAAAAGTGTTTTGTTTCATTTTCCTAATACTTTGTCTTTTTGCCGATAAGTGAACACTATTACCTACACACACGTGTTCCTGTTCTATTCTAATAACGTACATATGGGGTAAACCACCTCAACTCAGCGCGCTCTCGGACCTTGACATTTTTGAAATAGCTGATCTTTTTTTTCTATTTAGTACGAATAAAAAAAACTTACCCGTGTTTCATAGTTTGCCGTTTTGTCACACCGTGTGGTTAGGGCAGAATTTCTAAATTTCGCCGATTTTATTTTCAATCACATTTCATGCTGCGGTAGCTCTAAGTGTGTTACTCGTATCGGAAAAATTCATACCACAAAAAAATTCGGTATTTGAGTGTCCTGTTCGAAAAATATTTTTTTGTAATATTCGTGCCACTCGAAACTTGTTTTTCGTGCGAATGAACATCATAAATCGATATTTTCAACAATAGGCCACAATTGATTTTGCAAAAAAAAATTGCGAAAAATTCTTTGAGAAATTACAAAATTTTCAAGACCTTACCGATAATGGCGACACAATTGGTTCAGGAGTTACAGTCACTTGAACATCGGAAGAGCGGAAATTTTTTAAATTGGAAATTCGAAATTCATCAAATCTGTCATCGGTAAAAGATTTTAAGGCAGTGGTTCCTAACCGGTGGTCCCTGAAAGCACCCGAAGTGGTCCGCGAAGTCATCCTATATGTTCTATAATTTCACTGTTCTATAAAATCACCGTTCTATAGAATAACCTTATAATAATTTAAATTACCGCCAAACAGTTGGTGGTCCATGGCAAGCAAAAGATTTAGTCAAGTGGTCCCTCATCACTAAAAGGTTAGGAACCACTGTTTTAAGGGGATCAGTACAGCGACTTTTCGAGAAATTATCATAGTGCGAAATCAATTTATTTCATAACCAAAGTTCATTTCACATCAAAATATTTTTCTTTTTCAACATCATGTGTCGTAAGGATTTTAGAGCACCGTTGAACCGATTCAGGTCATCTTGGATTCATTTTCTTCAGAAAACAAATCCTCATCATGTGAATGTAGGAATTTTAAAATAAAAAATTATGACATAAGTTATGATCAATTTACCAAATTTTCAAAAATTGTTATCACTCATTTCTTAAATAACTTGGCCAAAACGAAAAATTTTCAAAATTCCTACATTCACATGATAAGGATTTGTTTTCTGAAGAAAATGAATCCAAGATGACCTGAATCGGTCCAAGGGTGCTCTGAAATCCTTACGACACATGATTTTGAAAAAGAAAAATATTTTGATGTGAAATGAACTTTGGTTATGAAATAAATTGATTTCGCACTATGATAATTTCTCGAGAAGTCGCTGTACTGGTCCCCTTAAAATCTTTTACCGATGACAGATTTGATGAATTTCCAATTTCCAATTTAAAAAATTTCCGCTCTTCCGATGTTCAAGTGACTGTAACTCCTGAACCAATTGTGTCGCCATTATCGGTAAGGTCTTGAAAATTTTGTAATTTCTCAAAGAATTTTTTGCAATTTTTTTTTGCAAAATCAATTGTGGCCTATTGTTGAAAATATCGATTTATGATGTTCATTCGCACGAAAAACAAGTTTCGAGTGGCACGAATATTACAAAAAAATATTTTTCGAATAGGACACTCAAATACCGAATTTTTTTGTGGTATGAATTTTTCCGATACGAGTAACACACTTAGAGCTACCGCAGCATGAAATGTGATTGAAAATAAAATCGGCGAAATTTCGAAATTCTGCCCTAACCACACGGTGTGACAAAACGGCAAACTATGAAACACGGGTAAGTTTTTTTTACTCGTACTAAATAGAAAAAAAAAGATCAGCTATTTCAAAAATGTCAAGGTCCGAGAGCGTGCTGAGTTGAGGTGGTTTACCCCATATACATCCAATTTAATTTTGTAAATCACTCAATTTCTATTTTAATTTCTCTCAATCTGCTTCAAACATTATTTCACTTTGCTATGAACGTACAAAACCTACCTCACATTTGTTCCTGTAGTCATGATCAATTCACATGAATAGATGTGATGACGTTGTCGTTGTCGATAACGTAGTCAGAAAATATCGTAAATTCTCATTACCGTATATACTTTCGAAAATGATGATTCAGTCTCTGCTTGTTAATATACTACCTGTTCGACAAACTGTAATTCCTAATCGAAAACAAAATTCGCTAGCATCAATGTTCGTGCTCTGCTGCACTTCCATAGTAGTTCAGGTATGGGTTCTCTTAGTAAGTTATACAAAATGGTTACAGAAAGTTTTTTCTCGTTTCCTTTTGAAGTTCTCTGTTTTTCAATAACGTCAAAGAAACAACGAATTGTATAAGTTACACGATGCTTAAAAATACTATAAGAAATAAAAGTAACGGAATAAGTAATATCATCATTAATTAAGCATGTAATGTACGCAGCATCGTACTTGATATCGACATTCCATAGAACTTATACAGCTTTGGTACTTTGGTAATAACAATACAGCTCAAAACGCCGCGACGGCCATCGCGTTGCCTCGTTGTCGCACTCACTGCGCCGATCTCGCACCCGTGTGCTTTATAGTAGGTATACATTGGTGCGAACATCCTCTGCGCCCTCTGCGAGCACACAGACGCAGAGGTTTATCGCGCCTCGCCACCTCACGCTGATATTGTGATGAGATTACGAGACGCAGTTGGCCGCGTCTCAATGTAGTTTATGCCACGGGGATAAAGCTGTGTGATAGAAACTGTACAGCATTTTATACTGCGGGACAAGCGTATAATATGTACAACATACACACCTCGCGATTCAGGGCTTCAACAGCTCCATGACTTGCACGTATCGTCTTCTACATCGTTTATCGGTTAAATGCATATCAGACTATCACCTTTCATTTTTACCTTGCATCAAGGTGATTCTCTACCGGTTTTACTTGTAATTCACGAAAGAACCACCGCTAGCGTATATCTTCACTTCCGCTTTGAAATTTCGATTTTGTACATGTGCCCATACATATAGTACGGCACTTCCGGCTCGGATAGCGAAAAAACGAATACGAATTTTAGTAGCACGGACTAATATCATTGAAGACCATTCTTCTTATCTTGTATTTTCGTTGCATCTATATATGCTTCCCCTCTCTTCCCGGCAGCTCCCGTATGGAGAAAAACTATTGAGAACTACTCACAAAACTACTGACAGAAGTGTCGGAAAACTATTGAGAGACTATTGAAAAAACTATTGAGAACTATTAAAAGAGCTATTGACCATATTAGCATAGGACTTTCTCAGTAGTAAATTGGACCTCACTACTGGTGAAACTATTGGGTAGCACCGTGACTTGCCCAATAGTTTCCACCAGTAGTGCTGCCAACAGTTCCACTAGTAGTGCTGCTCAATAGTTTCTCCCACTAGTACTGCTCAACACTCAGAGAAATATTTAGTTACAGTAACTATAAGTCCTCAACAATAGCAAATATGGTTTGGGCAACTATTTTTTTTCAGTTAGGTCAACCAATTTATGGTTATCGGTACCAAGCAAATAGTAAACGGAACTAAAAAAATAGTTGCGCGAACTACATTTCATATCGTTGAGGTCTTTTAGTTGTGTTTACTATTCAGATTTCTCTCAGTGAATAGTTTCCACTAGTAGTACTGCATTCAATAGTTTCCACAAGTGGTATCGTTCAATAGTTCTGTCGTGAAAACTATTAAACAATACTACTCGTGAAAACTATTGAGCAGCACTACTCGTGGAAATTATTAAATATATTCGCATAATTGGTACATAAATTAAATGATTAAATACCGTGATTATATACAGGAACTTGTTCATTTATTACAAACATACCCTATATAATTCATTATAATGAGTTATTCGCTTGATTGAAACCAATTGCAATGATCATAGAATTATTAAAAACTTCTAAGGTCACCAATATCGTAAACATCTTCAATAGTTGAAAACAAATCAAAAGTTTCTACCACCGTGATTTAATGATACCCGTTCACTACTGAAATGATGGATCCAATAGTTTTATTCTTCACTACTGGAAGGATCACTGAAACCAATAGTGAGCATCTTCAGTAGTTCAAATTTAGACAATAGTTTGATCTTTCACTACTGAAAGGATTACTGGAACCAATAGTAAACGTCTTCAGTAGTTCCCTGTGACTACACAGGTCTAATAGTTACTCCATAGTTACTACTGACTGAGCTATTGAGCTATTCACTCGAACTATTGGAATTTTCGAAGAACTACTGAGTGCTTCAATAGTCTTGTCAGCTACTATTGAGAGCTTCAATAGTTTTTTTCCATACGGGAGTCACTTCGAAATGGCATCTTTTTCGGGGCTTCGAACTAAATATGCAACTATTTCTTCATCATTTCTATGGAGTCTGTATGTTAGGAGACCGAACTGAGTCATCCCCACCCCTGGAAAACGTCCCTGCTTTTGCCGCCGTATATCTATAGCTACAGATACACTAAAGTTCGCTGCGCCTCTAGTGGCGCTAAGTAAAGGCTCAAGTCGTCATGGGAACCGCAATTAGGAACCGCGATGTTCAACTGTTATTTGAAAATCTGCTAGAGTCGCATAAATTATAATAGAAAATATTCTGAATTGGGAGTTTTTATATTCAACAACTCTCATTATTGAATAATTAATTGCGAAATGGGTTGTTCGCTTCCTGGCTGCAATGTTGGGTACTCATCAACCCGAGATAAAAATAAGCGGAGAGCTATTCGAAATAAAAGTTTATTTGCGGTTCCTAAGGCGAGCCCAAAACGTGCAGTCATAATTCTGATAGATATTTCAATTATACTCGGCGCGTTTATATAGAATGTAGTGTGCTTGAGTCATTTCCGTGACCTTTCGCGTATTTCTGTACATCGTTATACGTACAATTTGGTTTCAAGTTCACTAAATTAAGTTTCATTAAAATCACTAGGCTTGAGTTCTCATCCTCCTGCTTATTATTGTCATATCGTAATATTAGTCTTGTCCTATCCGTATTGAGTAAATAAATAGATGAATAAATGAACTTCATTAATATATAAAAAACTTATATATAAGTTTTTTGTAATAATTGTTTATTGAACAATTATGATAATACTATGAAGTGGACCCTTATTTCACACGTGTTTTAGAAAACCGGTACTTTGCGATACATTATGCACGTGGAGACTATATTACTCCTGGCTGCCGGTAGAGGCGCGTCGAACGTTAGTGTATCGTATATATATGTATACAAAGCGACAGAACTTGAACCACTTCCGTACTACAGAGTTCGGTCTCCTAACATACAGACTCCATAATCATTTCTGATCACTCCGAGAAAAGAAGGAACACAATGGCTCACTCTGAAACTAGATTAAATTCGTAAGATTCCGTAAGCTTTCTGCAACTCACTTCAAGTACCTACTGAATCTTTCGGAAGCGCGACCCAAACTATATATGTTAATGAAGAAAGATTCTTGACCTCTTGTTTCTTATGTGAAATAAATCTTGGAAATGTAGGTTATACAACGTCATTTTTTGAACATATATATGTTAATCGCTTGATACAATAAATTTATAGTACATACACGACATATCCAGGGCTGGGTAAAATGGTATATCGAATCCATTTGAAATGGAAAATGGAAAATGGTTGAGAAAAAGTATTTGAAATGCAAAATAGAAATAGTTTTACAGAATACAATTGAAATGCAAAATGGAAAATAGTAATTTGAAATGGATAATTAAATGCAAAATAGTTTCTTAATCATTATATTTTCCAACAACGAAATCTTAGTTATTTACATCGACTCTCAACTTGCAAGATTTTAATAATGCGTTTGCGTTAAGGGGAATCCTACTGTAAAATTTTCAAACAACAAAAAAAATGTGTCTTCCTTCAAAAAATACTTTGAGGTGTCCAGTTTTTTTTTTTCATTTAAAACCAACCATATATATATGCCGAATTGTGTACATTGATTGATCGCGCACGGGAAACATCAGCCGACACGAAGACGAATAACGTGTGAAACCTTGAACTTTTTTTCATGACAATTTTTACACATACTCATCAAGATGTACTAAAAACATATAAAAAAGTGAATAATATTGCATTTGTAGTTTTTCCGGAATAAATTCGAAAAAATTAGCCTGTTTGGAAGCTGCAGTAACC
This sequence comes from Tenthredo mesomela, assembly GCA_943736025.1. NCBI lineage: Eukaryota > Metazoa > Arthropoda > Insecta > Hymenoptera > Tenthredinidae > Tenthredo > Tenthredo mesomela. The sequence goes on along the minus strand of OX031018.1, from coordinate 16,341,674 downwards.
GCATCTCAAACTCAGCATCATCCATGCTACGCCATTTACCATTTAGCATTTTGTAAATGGCTAAATGGATTGAGTTTACCATTTTAAATACAAATTGAAAATGCTTTTAGAAATACCATTTAAAATGAAAATGCAAAATGCCATTTTACATTTCAAATACATATTTTAAGGGCACCAGTACAGCGACTTTTCGAGAAATTATCATAGTCCGAAATCAATTTATTTCGTAACCAAAGTTCATTTCACATCAAAATATTTTCCATTTTCAAATTCATATGTCGTAAGGATTTTAGAGCACCGTTGGACCGATTCAGGTCATCTTGGATTCATTTTCTTCAGAAAACAAATCCTCATCATGTGAATGTAGGAATTTTAAAATAAAAAATTATGTCATAAGTTGTGATCAATTTACCAAATTTACAAAAATTATTATCACTTATTTCTTAAATAACTTGGCCAAAACGAAAAATTTTCAAAATTCCTACATTCACATGATGAGGATTTGTTTTCTGAAGAAAATGAATCCAAGATGACCTGAATCGGTCCAACGGTGCTCTGAAATCCTTACGACACATGATTTTGAAAAAGAAAAATATTTTGATGTGAAATGAACTTTGGTTATGAAATAAATTGATTTCGGACTATGATCATTTCTCGAAAAGTCGCTGTACTGGTCCCCTTAAATGAAACCATTTCAAATGTTACCCAGCCCTGGACATATCTTGCTTTACTTCTTCTCACGATTAGTTCATGTATTACATATAGACACATACACGCCAGAGGTAGCACAAAATACTCTTTGACTTATATTAGTCCTTTGATTGACTAAAAGACTACTAAATGCCATCGAATGTCCGTTTTGTCAGTGACTCATTGTTCTCAATCTTTGCAGTTCTCTATCTTTGTCTAGAAACTCGTCACAATCGTCCCAATGCTAAAGCATCATAGGCAATGCGCGATCCAGGAGTATATGAGCCGTTCTCTCGAAGAACAACCTAAGTGCAATTTGGTCGTTTCGAGAAAAAGCGATTTGAAAATTCAACATTGTACTGCTCATCGATAAATATAACTGATCAAATTTTTTTTATTTATTGCAAACATTATACTGTCGAATAATGGATTTAAAGCATAAAATCTTCAATAAACATTTTTTAACAATATTTTTCGCGACAGTTTGTGCAAGAGCACTTAGGTCGTTTTTCAGAAGAACTATTAAAAATATGTTTTATAGCTATAAAAACACGAGAAAAATGTAATAGTAAGAGATATTTGTTTATTTAATTTTATTTAAGGATATGAAAAAAAACAAATAATTGTTATTTTTTATTGTTTTTGTTAAATTTTTTGTTACTTTAATTTTTTTTATTTTTTATTAATTTTATTTAATGTTTTTTTTTTTTTTGTTTTTGTTTTTGTTGTTTTTTGTTTTTTATTTATTTTTTGTCGAGCGGGAGACTACGCGGGCGATAATATGGTAGGCGCGTGGTTTCAAACACTCACAGTTTGCTCAAAAATTGATTAAATCTTATGAAATTTGGTATATAGATACTTTGTGACCTTGTCTACCTATTAATACGTTCTCCCGAAAAATGACCTAAGTCGCTTCAGGTCGTTCTTGGAGAGAACGGCTCATATGGTCTAAGGCTACATGTGTGTAAAGTAAAATGTCTTTGGGTTTTTCGTGCAGGATTAATGGGAAGACTCAAATCGTGCACATCGTCAACTGGGGATCATCGCGCGTCAAGGGGGGTGGGAGGCGTATTTTTTGAAGGAAATGGTTTCTAGTTTTTTTTGTTTTTTTTTGTGAATAGATAAGAGATAATTAGATCCATATGCCAAATTTCGCATCGATCCGTTGTATAGTTTCTTCACCAGAATATTAGAAAAAGAGCGATAAATTTAGCGAAAAAAAAACGGAATCCCCCCTCAAGTTGACACTACTCTTAGGCAATATCTGTCTTCCCTCGAGGGGTAGGGGTTAAGTGAAGCTCGTGTTGCTATATTCGTCAGAACATCAGTTCACAGAAATTTTTGATTGTAAGAATTTTTTTTCCATATTTCTGGAAAAAATGGTTTGAAACCAAAAATTTCTATGTCTAAAAATTAAATTCATCAAATATTATTGGTTTGGTCCGAAATTACATTCATACAGAATATTTCCTTAAAAGTTGAAGAAATTTCATCCAACGCAGCAACCTGTACCCTACGACAACTGCTTTTTCTTCGATGGACTGAATCTATGTTCAGCGGAGGACCTAAAATCTGGAAAAATCATGAAATATGTATCAAAATAGCACTATAATCAACTGTAAAAAACTAAGTCACTAGAATGTTTTCTCAGAGCGTAGCAGTAATTTGAAAAAAATTATTTTAAAGGTGTATGTATCCCCTTAAGGTGCTTTCCTAGGCAATTCCACCAGTCCTGAAAACATCGTGAAAAAATGTGATATTAAACGGAATATCTCTGCCTGGGCACTGAAATCAATGAAACAAAATACGTCGCGCAATTCTATGTGCGACTCCGAACATGTACAGCCCAAAAAATGTTCGTTTTGCGCGAAAATAGAGAAGATATCCATGAAAAACGTTTCTAAAACCGTTTTTCATGGATATCTTCTCTATTTTCGCGCAAAACGAACATTTTTTGGGCTGTACATGTTCGGAGTCGCACATGGAATTGCGCGACGTATTTCGTTTCATTGATTTCGGTGACCAGGCAGAGATATTCCGTTTAATAGCACCTTCTGCACGCGATTATTACAATGTTGTGGATTGGGTAGGAAAGGCCCTTAAAGCGGTTCCCTACCGAATTCGACCTGCTCTAAAAACATTGGGCTGAACGCGTGCTGAACGGGGCTATATTAAACGGAATATCTCTAATCAGGCACCGAAAACGGGAAGAATTAAGAGCTCTGTAGCGCAATTCGATTGGCGATTTCGAACACGTAGGTCCCCAAACATGTTCGTTTTACGCTAGAATAAAGAAATGGCGTAAGGAATAAACTTAGAAAAAGTTTTCGCCTTTCGGTACTTCAAGGAAATGCGATGAAAATATTTTTTAATTTATTGTAGCACCCCTGGTAGAAAATTGACCAGACGATCTGGCCTTTTAACAGATTCTGGGCAGATCATCTGGGCAGAATCTGCCCAGATATTCATGGTGTATTTGGCCAGTATCTGACCAAAATCTGGTGAATAATTCCTAGCTCCTATGTTTGAGGTTATGTAAACCTAATGTTACAAGCTGGAAAAATGAATGAAAATGATCGTGCTCAACACCTCTAAACTTAAAATTTATAAATATATATTTCAAACATAGTATGCCGATGACACGTGTACACTAAACGTAATGGATTCTGATCCGGACGAGTTGGACAATTCTAGAAACAGCCAATCGGCGCTCTGGATTAAAAAAATCCAGAGCGCCGATTGGCTGTTTCTAGAATTGTCCAACTCGTCCGAATCAGAATCCATTACGTTTAGTGTACCAAAAATCAGAAGCCACGGTTAATTTACCCTTATACATAGCTATAGGTGGATGCGCACGCAGGTATCTCTATCTCTTTCTCTCCCACTGTCTCTGGAAGTTTGCCGTGTGTCACACGTACACGCATACATACAAAGTTCAGGACTGTAGGTTATGTATGTGTATGAACAGTTGATGACTTGACCAGATCCTTCACCAGAATCCGTCGTCAGACCGCGGGGTTTCTGGCCATATTTTCTGCCCAGAATCTGCCCACCGAGCAGAAAATTCAACGGATTCTGGCCATATTCCGTTCAATTTTCTACCAGGGACTTTGTCTCGTATACTGATAAACATCCGCCGTGAACATGGACGTCGCAACCCGGCGTCACCGAACGATATAGGTTCTCGCGTATAATGTAACAACATAGTATAAGAAAATCTTATCTGAGTCTTGTTGAAAGTTCGAGTCGGCGCCGAGCGGATTCAGAATGAACTCGAATCTCCGTGAGACATTGAATTTCTATTGTCAGCTCCGTGCAGACTCGACCGAGTCTGAAGGGCATTCAATTGATATATCCCCGGGAATATTTCACATCGAGCGAAATGCAAGGTCAACAAAGAGTAATACTACAACTCGAAACGATGATTTCGCGCACGTCAAAAGCTCAATAAATTTATACAGGCACATCTATAGTAGCTATGCTAATCCCAGTAAACGAAAAGGAATTGAGTATGTGCAAAACAGAATTAATACGAATTAGATGGAATTAAAAAGACCTGTGTGTCAATTCTTAGCAATTTTTTTGAATTCTATTTAATTCGTGTTAATTCTGTTTTGCAGATACTCAATTCGTTCCAATACGTGTTCGTTTACTGGGATGTTCAGCCGCGCTTCGTTCTTATACTTGTGTTAGAGGTATAGTACACCAGGTTCCACAATTGTAATACTGGATTTGTCCGCTAAGTAAAATCACGATTGAAGCTATTATTGTTACCTTTATTATTATCATTATTATAATAACAAAAACGATTTAGCAAATTTCTCGTAAATCGTAACGAGCGTATTGTGCCCAGCTTTAGATGTTGCTTCAGAGTGTAATCCGATCATGCTCGCGCCGCATGACACCTGTGCGGATGCGGACGGGACGCGGCGAGGCGAGGATGGGACGGGGACACACAATACAGAATGCTCGCCCAATCAAACCCTAACTACGACTAAAGTGATTATTTTTTATCTCATTCTTAAAGAATAATTCAGTGATCCCAGCAGACTATCGCATTTCTAAAGATATACATATATGTGACACCGCTTCATCAAGAACTTATTAGAGCTATAGCTATACAGAAATTCTATGATTAAACAGTATCCATACAAAATGTAATAATTGTTGATTATGGTGTAAGAAATCACAACCAGAAGGTCTTAACTCTTACCTGGTGCGATAATGAATCGAAAGCCACAATTTTTCAAATAATCGTAAATCACCGTTTATTGATCAACCGATCATGAACAATCATTCCGCATACACAAAATAGCCGTAATTTAATACGACAAGCGTAACACGTCACGTAAAATAATTAGGATATGCGGAAAGTGATGCCGGACGTTCGCAGACATATGGCTTCGAGCAATCTCAGTAGAAAGAGAAACGTGATACTAATTGCTCGTGGAATCACCGAGGAACACCTTCTAAGGAACCTTCCTTCTTTAACCCCAATGTAGTCGTTTGTACAGTTGTAAAAAGTGTCATGTGCCCGGGTTAGTGCCCATACTGTTTGCGTCGGTGACAGTGCATTCTGAGATTATATAATAACAATCCGAAAACTCATTACGAGACTTTAAATTCTATAAGTTTGGTACAGGACGGAGGCAAACATAACATACTCTGTAATAACATATTCTCATACAATACCTGATGCCTCAGATACGTAGTGAACGATCCATCTGAAATGGAATTATTTTGATGTCCAACAAATTTACAAAATGCGGCTGCGTTTTCCTGGAGGCAGTTTTTCAACTGCCAGAAGTAAGGAGATTTGACAAAGACGACAGGCCAACGCAGAACAACCAACGTTCCAGAGGCTCGCATGTGTTACTAATTAATAATTATACCTACATACAATGCCGGGGTCCACCTACGCTGCACCTACATGCGATGGTCATAACTCATTCTTAGCCAGATAGGGGATCGAGATAGACCCGTGAGGGGTGCGCTCCTCCCTTCTCCAGGTGTTGGATTAATTAGAAATTGAGAGGGTCAGCGGAAGCTGCACCGCATATATAGATGTGTCAGCATAACATGGGGAATGTGCATTTATATGTATGCGTTTACGTATTCCCTGTGCAGTTTCCGGCGGACGTATGGAAGCCGCGTTTTGTCAGCTTAATCAGCCGTATAGCTTGGGATTAATCGAGCAAATAAATTTGAGAAACAAGGCGGTCCTCAGCCGCGCCGATTGCGAATTAAGCTGGGATTACGATAAACTTAACGGAACGTACCTATATAGTTCTAAAACATCCATCATGACCACCGTTTTTTCAAAACGTCGGCGCGTTCGCTAGCTTTTAGAACTATATATAGGTACTAGGGTACTGGTCGTTAAAAAAAAAGTTACCTTGGATGGCCTTCAATCGGCTCCAAATGTGAAAAAAATAATTCTCTCATTTTTTCAGATTTTTATTTCGACTCCCTACGGGCCCTATTTTCACATGAACTTTATTTAATCGTAACGTACTAATAGGTACGTTCCGTTGTGTAAGTTACGTTACGTTAAGTTCATCGTAATCCCGGCTCCAGTCGTTCGGCGTCACGAAGCGGTATAGTTTATATGACGGAACGCGTCGCCACTCGCCAGGGTGACCTCGTCCTGCCACGTGGTATCGTATCAATCCGGTTTCGATTTTTATTACTTATTCGCATCGCTCGACACGAGACCCATAACTGATGAAAGCACTAAAACCCCCGCACTAACCGTCTAATGAAATCGTCATGCGCCGATGTATACGTAACTATACATATAGGTACACGATCCATCGGTTGCAACCAGCTATAATGTTTCGACACGTGGTTCTCTTCCATTTATATTTCGAGCGTTTTTCTTTATTAAATTTGGAGTGCTTATATAGAAGGTTTCCTCACAAACAGTGCCATAAATCGGGGTGAGAAACCCACAATTCTAAATCAATTTCATTTATTCTCTGGATTTCACGGAGTGAAAATTAAGCAACTCTACACGATAGTAATAGAAAAAGAGTAAGAATTCCTCTTCAAAAGATTGAAAATTCGCACCTCGAGATTGTGTAATCTCATTATTTTTGGAGGGGAATTTAGAATTGCACGTTTTTCACCGTGTATAAGCTGAATTTTCAATCCGGAAAATGTGGTAAGATGTTACAATATAGCACAAATAGTTATCACCCTAATTGTCGACGTAGCTGGGAAATAGTATATTGTGTACCAAGCCCGAGTCGAAATTTTTCTCCTATTTACCTGCTCTGAGTACTCAAATCAACCTATTTTGATACTGCCCAATCTATAGCGCCTATTTTGACCCGCGGAGTTCTACTCGCAGTAGAAATTGTACTCCTATTTTGATTCTCCAGAGCCTACTCAACCTCATTTAGTACTGTTCAACCTGGAACCCCTACTTTGAACCGCTATGTTCTAATCAGGGTTGGAAGTCAATAAATACTTTTCCAATTGAATTACCCATTTAATTACGGATAATTTTAATAATGTGCAATTGAACTTTTTCCAATTACACATAACATTTGTAATGCGTAATTAAATTTTTTTCAATCATCCATTACATCGATATTCGATAATGTGTAATTTGAAAAAGTTTTCTCTGATTTTATATTTTTTTAATTATATCGTAGCACTTGTCCAATGAAAGGCTGTCAAACATGTTTATATGTATGTAATAATATCTTAGACGTTTTGAATTTTGATATTTACCACATAAATCCATGATCACGAATGTCTAGGGTCTGGAGGGTTCTACGAGGTTCTCGGGAACTCCTATTTTGAGCCTAAAAGTGGCAAATTGTCCGATATCTGACTGTTTTAGGCGCCAAGTAGGAGTTCATTTTACATTGAAAGTAAACCTCCAGTGACCCTGTACAACCTCCTAATCGGTAGGAGTTACAGGTCGAAAGGAGGAGAAAAATTTCAACTCGGGAGAGCATAAGGTGGGCTTTTTTAGACCGAGTGTGGAGTTTTCGGTACGAGTCGGAGACGAGGCAGCATGAGTTGAAGACGAGTGCGTCTGCGAGCCTAGACGAGTACTGCAAACTCCACACTCGGTCTAAAAAAGCCCACTTAGCCCTTAGTGCACACCATATTTTTTGTGACAGCACGATTTTCGCGTTTTTTCTTCATTATTGATCATTTTCTTGAAAATATTGAAAAATAACTCAGCGGGAGTTTTCAGGTTTTTATTGCCCGCTTATGCTCGAGTAGCGGGCGATAACAACTTGAAAAGGCCCTCTTCTCTGGAAACTGTCACTTTAGGCTCGCTCAATGGGTAAAAAAAACTCGAAAATCCTGCATGTGTTACAAAAAAAGTTTACCGAGGCTTCAAATAATTTTTAAGGATATACTGACTTTTTTTATCACTTATCTTACCACAGTTGTAACCCATAACATATGAAATAACGAAGACTAAATGCCAATTTAAAAAAATTAAAAATTAAAAATTAAAAATTGGTTTTTATTCAGGATATGTTCACTGTTAAAAGTGATTGTGTATTTACAAACATTTAATATACAAAAGTTTTGCGAAATTACGAATGTGGCGTAGCAAAGTGAACTGCTACTTTTTCCATAAATTCCGAAATAAATTCTTGATTTTTACTGAACTTAGCAATTCACTTTGCTACGCGCCACATTTGTAATTTTGCAAACCTTTTGTATAATAAATGTTCGTAAGTTCACAATCACTTTTAACAGTGTTGTTTTTCATCGCATAGTTGTAAGATAAGGTAAACGTCCCAATGGCCGGACAGGTCCCACACCGAGAAAAAGGATTTTTTGAACCAAGCAAATATATTTAGTTGAGGCATATTTGTTTCGATTGAGTATTCCTCATTTGACTTGAACATCACGTGTTTATTCCAACCTTTTCGGTGCAGTTGGTTTGACTAAATAATTCAGTCAAATAAAATTGTTGATCGGACTGAACCTTCGCTTGTTTCAATTGAAGTTTCAGTCGATTTCAGGGGATTGAGTTAACTGATTACGCATTTTATTACAACGTATATTTAGTTCTCATAAGTCAATTTCTGTTGACTGGAATATAATATTCATTCAAACTAAATAAAAGTATGAATTCAACTGACAATCTCATGTTTCGACATGAACCACATATTTTGTTGATCGAATTATAGGTATTGATTGACGTAATCGAATGCTTGATTTGTACAAATTATGTCAACGAGTAATACGAACTCAACGTGTTGTTGTTCCAAACAAATGTTGGATTCATAATACAAAATTTTGTATTGCTCTGAATGTATCGGATGGTTTTTATAGATATTATTACATATTCATTTTAAGCGTTACAGTGAGTCAGAACTCTTGGAACTCTAGGAAAGAAATTGAATTGAGAAGGTATTTGGAACTCGGATGTTCAGTCTAGATATCTTAGCTACATTAAAACGCTGATAATATTGAGACAGATGCCAAGTTCGAAAGAAATAGAACAAAGTGATTACTTATTTCAATAAATAGTTTGGCGTAGTCGGTAGAGCGTGCGACTAGTAATGCGAGCGAATGCGTGCGTCCCGGATCGAATCCCGGCCGAAATAATGCGATGTTTTTCTAATCTAAAAATCCTTACTTTGTATTAATATGCGGTTGATTACAATTAGTAGGTGTTGTTCAAGGCATCATACATTGTAATAAATTCATTATAACAATCTGAATTTATTTTATAACGTTCGACCTAGATCCCTATCTGACATTTTTTACATTGCTATTAGTCATTTCAATTCAATATTTTGTTAATATAACAGCACGAATTATCACAAGGAATGGATACGTTGTGTTACTGACTGAACACTCTGTTAAATCAAGCATTTATGTCGCCAAAATGATGCTTCCATTGCTTGGTTCAACTGGATATTGAGTTCCGGCAACTATTTTATACAACTAAATAGTTTGTTTCAATTAACACAACATTCACTTCCCCATATTTGATCGCCGCATTTTGCTCAGTCAAATGAATATCATTTGCTCCAACAAATCCTTTCTCTCCGTGCAGTCACCGGACAGAAAGTGTGTGCAAGAGAGACAGAAATACGATTTCGTATGGATGTCCGGCCATTGGGACGTCAACCTTAGCTGTCCGGTTATCGGGACGTTTACCTTATATATAGAAAAAATAGAAAGGAATTTTGGGAAATCAAATCTGGAATAAGTCTTTTTAGCGTCAAACCACCAATACAATATACCTACCCATTCGAATACATCTACTATGCAATATTATGTATGTATGCAAATAGGGTTGTTCACGAATTTTTTTTTATTTCATATTCCAGTAGTTTGGGGAAAAATAATGAGGACGTATTTTTTCCTTTTTCGTTTAAACGAAAATTGCAGTATATATAACGAATTGAAAACTCGTGAAAACTACTAGTTTATGACGTCACCCATGTTAAGGTATATCTATATTAGGGTGGTCGTTAGAAAAAAAAATTCCACTACGCCCCCCAAATCGACTCCAAATAAATCAAAACTCATCCTGTAATTTTTTTAGATTTTTATTTCAACGCTTGACCCTTGACCACAGAGGATAAACTTCTCCATTTAAAATACACGGGGTTTCGTGATCTTTTCAGTCATTATTTCACTGTGGGTCTAATTATGGACATAAAAATCTGAAATTCTCACAGATTGGTCTACGGAAATGCTGCTCTGTGGAAAAAAATCGCCACCCCCCTGCCTTCAAAATTTTATATCGTTCCTCCCATGCCAATGTGGTGATTTTTTTTTTTTTTTCTCTAATTTCATGGAATGTTGCTCAAAAACATTGGAAATATATGTTTTCCGATGTTTTTCGGTTTTTTTCAGATTTCGTACGGGATATTCCGACATTATCCAATATCATACGGACTTGAGGTAAAGGGAATAATCGATTATAATGCGAAAGTTGACTTTGTAACTCCTTGTTGATTTCTTTTGCGAAAAAAAATCTATAATAAAAGAGTTGACTTCATTCAAAAATTACATGGATGACGTTAACAAAAAAATTTGCTAAATAAAAAAAAAAAAAAAAAAAGAAAAACGAAAATGCTGCAAAAACACATCGAAAACCACTTCCGTACAAAATGTGGGAAAACCGAGAAACATCGGGAAACATATTTTTAATGTTTTTGGAAAACATTCGATGGAATTCTAAAAACATAAAAAAAAAAACTTTCGGAAAATAATGTCGGAATATCCCATACGAAATGTGAAAAAACCGAAAAACATTGGGAAACATATATTTCCAATGTTTTTGAGCAACATTCGATGAAATTGGAGAAAAAAAAAAAAAAAATGATGACATTGGCATGGGATGAACCATACAAAATTGGGAGGGCAGGGGGGTGGCCATTATTTCTTCACAGAGAAGCATTCTCGTGGACCAATCTGTGAGAATTTCAGATTTTTATATTCATAATTAGACCCACAGTGGAATAATAACTGAAAGGACCGCGAAACCCCGTGTATTTCAAATGGAGAAGTTCATCCTCTGTGGTCAAGGGTCAAGCGTTGAAATAAAAATCTGAAAAAATTACAGGATGAGTTTTGATTTATTTGTAGTCGATTTGGGGGGCGTAGAGGGATATTTATGTTTTTTCCCGTTCTAACGACCACCCTAATCTATATATATCAAAATCTGTGAACTTCAATTGCTTATAACATGTGCAATTTTCATCGGAAAAAAAAGAAAAAAATTACCCCACCATTTTGAGCTATTTTCTACTTGATGCGCCCCAAAAAGTGAAACAAAATTTTTTTCTGAACAACCCCATTGCGTTGTAGATATATAGCTACTGGTATACGTACAGTTAATGTACGAAGATGTATTACGGCGGGGTATCGTTGCAGGGAGATGCTGTATTAGCGAATTAGATTAAAAAATGGATTTTTTTTTCGATATTTGAGTAGTTTAGACAAAAATAATTAAGTCGTATTAAAAAAAAAAAAAAAAAAAAAAAAAAAAAAAAAATTGAAAAAAAATAATCTTACAACGTAATTGAGATTACTTGTCTAATGACCACGAATCGGTTGAACTCGCTTGCGAATGGTTATGCTTCACTCATCAATGATTGGTTTTCGCCTTGTTGAGCTGTCGGAAATACAATCTTTGCAAATAATGGATCGTTTTCTCCGTCACAGGTATCACGGGCGTCATAAACATGACGGTATTAGTGGTTGACAGCCTCTTAATTTGATCTGTGAACGACATCAGAATTAATAACCACACGAATAGTATTTTTGACAACATATGAACGGTCAACGTTTAACGTTTCAGTGGCGCGTCGCCGACGAAAAGAGGGAAGACCGCGAAGACAGAGGACGACTTTCAGCGGAGAGCAGACTCTTCGACTGGAGGTCGAATACCGGCGGGGAGAGTACATATCGCGGGGACGACGGTTCGAGTTGGCCGCCTCACTGCAACTGACCGAAACGCAGATCAAAATTTGGTTCCAAAACCGGCGAGCCAAAGACAAGCGGATCGAAAAAGCGCAACTTGACCAGCAATATCGGTAAGGAAGAAAACCTGTGCGATCATCATGATCTCGGCACATTTTACAAGTCACAGAACAGTGGATGCGTCCCGAAGTATACTTACACTGGGAAACCTTTTGCCGCCCGATGCGACAAACTAGTTTTGCGCGAGGCATCGTCAACTCGGACTGGCGAAGCGCTTGTGATGGCGCATCGGACGATACAAACTAGTACGCAGCGTACCCTTTTCTCGTATCGTGCAAGCCGGCTCGGCCTAATGTCGGCTCGGGCGCCACAGAATGAGCCAGCTTACGTCCTTACGTGTCGTCCAAGCCGCCATACAAACAAGACGGCTTGCGGGAACCGTTCATTGTCGCGTCGGGCGGCAAAAGGTTTCCCAGTGTACCAGCTTAGACCATATAGTAATGGACGGAGCATTGGACTGGTGGGGGTGTTGCCGAGTAGTAAGACAAGGATAGCCTTAGCGATATATATATGCACACAAATAAGCCTCATTCATGCTAACTCTTGAAATCGAGTAGGTTTAGTTATGATCGAGAGAGTTATGCCACAGAGGCTATGGGGTACATAAATGTGGCAACGCAGCAACACGACTTGGCAACTTTTTATCCCTAACGGGAGCACTTCTTCCTTCTCTTACAAACGATTCAGTATCTTCCGTCCCTTTCTCATTACTCGGCAACAGATTCCCCTATACTCCGGCATAGGCAATGCTCCGTCCATTCCTATATGGTCTAAGCTTACCAGTATCTATTGCCGAATGTGATGTCACACGGTCGACTGCTGAGACTCAGTTGGGCACGTCTAATTACTGTCCAAAATCATTGTTTGATTATTTTTCTAATATCTTCGTCGATACTCATTATTCTGCAATCACAAATCTAAACATCGGTAGCCTATTGAAATATCTTACAAAATCTGTTGGATTGAAGCCCATATCGCGTATAGGTTCTAGGGTTTTTCTTTTGATTTGTGACAATGGAATAAGTAGGTAATCGTATGAGTAGGCAGGAATGACATGACAAGATAGCCTTCAATTGTAACGTCGTTCGCTAACGAATTATTGAGAAAAAACAAACCTGTGTTACGCCGAATCCTATTAAAATAGACAAACAACTACTATGGATATTACAAGCCAGGAGATGACGGATTGCACACCGTCGACGGGCCCGGAATAACACTCGACGCGTATAATCCTGTACTTGGTGGTATTTAGCGACGCCGAAGCCCCGTCCCGCTCGGTAATCCGAGCTGATAAAGTATTCAGACAATCTGCACCTGATTTGATTTGGTCCGAGTCGAGCACTCGGTAAGCGCCCGATAAGCCCGCGATAAACGTTGAATAAACGCACGCTAGTTAGCGATGGCACCGCGAGCCGAGCGCCCGCACCCCTGCGCTCCCTTGCCACAATATTGAGAACACTCGGCGGTTCCCAGGCGGGACGTTGGGGAGATCTGGAATATAACTTCGTCATGCCATTGTGTCGCCACCCTTCCATCCCTTCCATCCCTTCCACCTTTTCTTCCTCGTCCCGCCAGCAGGAATCGTTTCATTTTTTTTCAGCTCATTCCGCACGTCTCGTTAAACAGCATTTAACCACTTGCCTTCGATCGCGGATCTCATTCCTGGCCTTGTGTAACCATCTTAATAGTATGATATCGCGTGCCGCTATATATACCCTTGCTCTGATGCCTCTGACGAATGATAATCAGCAGAAGACGTCCTGATCCGGAAAGAAGGCTTATCTCGAACCTTGATCACCTTGACATTCAGTACTCCTGACCATGATCCCGATACAATATATATTTAATCAGTTGACGATCATACATAACGTTCGTGAGGTGGACTTATAAGGTTGGACGCATTTCCGAATCGAAATGCGTTGGTGAATGTTGGACCAATCTCCTATATTTCATAACAAGCTAAGTCAATCAATTGAACATCGTGAATGTCAACACTTGGTGCCAGGATTACTACGTGTGCATATACTGAGTGAACTGAACAAGCCTTACGATAGGCAATTCGGTAAACGTCTGCATACAGGCAACTCAAGCATCAAGCGATTAGGTTTTTCTTCGCATATTGCGTGCTTATTGGCTACGTGAAAATAAAACCTAATCGCTTGATGTTTGAGTTAACCGAATTGCCTATACCGTAACGCTTGTGCAGTTTACTCAGAATCTCTCTGTATATACCGCACAGTCTTTCATAAAATTACCGACCCTCGATATTTGATTGTTTCAACGAAACAGCGATGCGTTAGGGATGACAAGGTAATAATTCGTCCTAGACGCTTCATTCTGCATCCTTAGAGGGTCCGGCGGTACACAGCGTGCCTAAATGGAACTCATGGCATATGCTGTGGATGGATATGCAGCAACTGGTTGCACACCTTAAACTTCCCATGCTCTTCCATCTCTCTTTCGTTTTAACCCCCAAGTATATGTTCTATAGGCTGTAACCCTGGAGCCATCCTAATTGTTAGTAACACGCACTGGCGGTACAGAACGCGCACGCCACGATATACTTTTCTTCGTTATTCGTATTACGGCAAGATTCAGTCTTTGTTCTAGTTCAGTCTATAAAATCCTATAAGCTATTTCCCATCCACGAATACCTACACAGATATTCCAGGACACGCGCTAATTGGTCGAAGGCAGCGCGGAACAGGAGAAACAAGCCGCAGGCGAATGAAGATGAGGGAAATATACTAAATGAGTAATGGGGTACCTATCAAGATTGCTCAGAGGTTCTCTAGGCATACAATGCTCATGATGAATAACACTACATTGTACACAATGAGGAGCACGCTTGCACGCAATCCACCTTTCAGAACTTCGTTCAGAATTGGTTTGCGCAAATGACTCCATTGCGTTTCGCTCCTTAGTTATTATGGGTTCGACATACTCGCTAACTCTACCGCTCAACTACTATCAAAAACTTGCGAAATTCTCAGTTTTGCACGACTTTTTCTTGTTATACGGGTATTAGGAAAAGTATAGAATAAAGAGAATATACAAATTGTGAAAATTTGAATTTGTTACTTTTTTGTGTTATTCAATAAAGTCCAGTCAATAGGGAATATTTTTTTGCAAAATTCTACACCTTCGATTTTATTGTTGGGTTATATAAAAGGTTATAAGTTTGAAAGTATAAATTTCGATTTGCGGCAATCAATGTGGAACAGTGCCGTCTTTAGGGACCGGGGGGCCCTGGGCCAGAATATCTTCGGGGGCCCCCGTAGTAGTATTTTTTTCACTTCTAGTCTAAAACAAAATTACATATGACATATGACATATTTTTACATGTTACGTACTTCTCTTCTACATTTTTTTTTTTTGTCGCAAGATCAGTAATTAGTTCGTTGAAATCAATTATTTCCAACAAATCAGACTCAATACTGAGAAGAGAGAGATTATTCAATCTCGTCCATGTCGACGCCTCAACGTAGAACTATGATATCTCAAATTGTGGTAGAAAAATATATGAAGCATTCTTTATCAACCGGGCCACTTTTGTTTTTCAACCCCTCCAATTTTTTCCAAAATCTGCCAGTTTGAAATATTAGTCAAAAGGAACGTCTGTGATTTTTTTCAGATTTTTTCAGGTGTCCGTTCAGGATTTTCAATTTTTCATTACGAACACTGTATCTCAAAGAATATTCATCAAGCAAAAAAAAAAACATAGACTAAAAACTTTATTTTTTCCGCTTTATCGAAAAAAATCAGAATCATAATTTTTCTGCATTGAGAAAATTGAAATTTGGCAAAAAATTGAGAAAAATGTTTTTAAACCTAATAATAGTAATAACACACTTTTGATTTCTGTACAAATTTTACAGGATGTCTGTCATTGGGTAAAGAGTCTGCGAAAAAAATTTCAGAATGGTACCTGCAATAGTTACGATGAAAAAAATACCATTGCAGGTGCCATTCTGGAAATCTGCAATGGTTACGATGAAAAAAAT
The DNA here is from genome assembly GCA_943736025.1 of Tenthredo mesomela. NCBI lineage: Eukaryota > Metazoa > Arthropoda > Insecta > Hymenoptera > Tenthredinidae > Tenthredo > Tenthredo mesomela. The sequence continues at coordinate 16,325,496 of OX031018.1, read as the reverse complement.
ACCATTGCAGGTACCATTCTGAAATTTTTTTCGCAGACTCTTTACCCAATGACAGACATCCTGTAAAATTTGCACAGAAATCAAAAGTGTGTTATTACTGTTATTAGGTTTAAAAATATTTTTCTCATTTTTTTGCCAAATTTCAATTTTCTCAATGCAGAAAAATTATGATTCTGATTTTTTTCGATAAAGCGGAAAAAATAAAAGTTTTTAGTCTATATATTTTTTTTTTTTTTGCTTCATGAATATTCTTTGAGATACAGTGTTCGTAATGAAAAATTGAAAATCCTGAACTGACGCCTGAAAAAATCTGAAAAAATCACAGATGTTCCTTTTGACTAATATTTCAAACTGGCAGATTTTGAAAAAAATCGGAGGGGTTGAAAAACAAAAGTGGCCCGGTTGATAAAGAATGCTTCATATATAAAATCAATTATTTCCAACAAATCAGACTCAATACTGAGAAGAGAGAGATTATTCAATTTCGTCCATGTCGTCTTGTTACGCAATTCACATTATAGCGGGCAATTGTGACAGATACAAGAATATACAAAAAGAGGTTCAAAATAATTCGATGATTTGTCACTGAAAATACTTCAAAAATTATATTATTGGCAATCGAAATTAATTTTTCCGTCGAGTGCCGATTCCCCCTGGGAGCCGGGGCCCCGGGCCCAGGCCCTGTGGGCCCATGCCTAAAGACGGCACTGCATACAGTGTTACAAAAAATGGTATATGAAATGGTATATATCTCGCCTTCGGCTCGTGCTGCAAACCTCACACTCATCGGGAATCACCAACTCTCCGCACTAGTATCATAATATACTATTCTGCCGTACACGACGATGCCGGAATGGTCAACATCACTTCAATCAACTTGCAGAATTCGGACAAGAGCTCTGCAATACTTGAGTGAGCTTTTGAGAATAATACGACGTCGTGTATGTTCGAAATTTCGATTTCTTTTTGTTTTATAATATCTAGAAACATGTTCTGTGTAACAATGATTTATCGGTCTCAAAATTGTCTTTGTAAAAAGCGTAAAAAGAAATGACTGTCGCGCATTCATATTCTCTCTAGAAATGCAACTATGGTATGCACAAAATTTGCTTGAAGGCTCCTTGCTTTTTTATCGACGCGCAACCCGCAATCAGTAATAAAAATATTTGAAAAACATAATTTTTTTTTTCCACACCTATATAATTCTGAGTGTGGAATTCCATACCCAGAATTTTTCTGGGTATGGAGTTCTCCATATACTCCATATGAAAGTCGATGCACAAATTTATAACATGTAAATATTTGTAAATAAATATTCGCGTCGATAATAATTTGAGATCTAACAGTGTATTAGTTTGACCCCCTGGGCTGAACTCTGCGGCTGAAAACGGACGCCAGCTGTCCGTTATCGAAGCCCTTGAGGGCCCTGAGACCCGGCGTTTTTATGTCGTGAATCGATAAGAATGCGCTCGACTCATCGCTACCCCAAAGAATTTACCATCGCATACATTAAACCATCCTTTAATTGCTAAATTGTGGCTTAACGTTGCGTGCTACCTATCTAGATCCCAATTAACAATCTATCAAACGATGCTTTTCTTAGTATTTGTCTGTAAACTAGGGCTACATGAATATATAGCTGTCTACAGTAGATATATCATTTCTCACCTAATGCTTAACTCTCCCTCAAATTATTGCGCTTCTTGTTACTTCGAACGCAAGAGCCACAACGCAACGAGCCGTAATGGCCGTATTGATCACCATCACTGTTGGAAGCTTTATCGTATAAACGGGAATGAAAAAAAAAAAAAAAAAAAGAAAAAACACATACCGGAATAAAGTTCCACGGGAAGAATAGCAGAAACGGGAAAGCAACAGCGTGGTCCGGTAAACGATAAGCTTTCATTGTGAGATTGGATAAAAGCTCCGCAGCTGACACGTGATCACGGTAGCAGCCCAAGTTCACATACGCCTTTGTCGAGCCAAGGTGCAACACGTTGTACTCTACATCGTTACCATAATTGAAGACACGGAAAGCTTATCTCCGTTGTATAATTGAGCTATTATGGAGGATAGAGCCCGGCATTTAGGATCTACTTGGCGTGTCTTCCCGCAATGAAACGGGGTAGATGCGTTGCGACAGATAACCGCATAGCACCGCCTTGCCAAATCTAAATTGAGTTGTAATTTGTAACTATTTGGTGGTGTACTTCGTACTATTATACTATATTATTATAGATATACTTATGAGTGGTTCTAATAGTAGGGGAGAGTGGCCTAAAGCGGGTAGGTCGCCTGAACCGGGTATAGGCGTTCGTATGCTGCCGCATCACTGAAATATAATAATACTGGAATGCGCGCCGACCATTCTGTACCATTAGAAGCAGCGTATAGAGAGAGATAGTTCGCTAGTAGTATCTTTGTCATTGTCTTACTGAGTCGCGACTGCGCACATGAAGTATCGTACAGCATCTGCAATAAGTGTGTCAGTTCCTGCATTCAGGCGATTCTTCGCTCACTCACGTATTGTTAAATTAAAGTTTTGGACGGGACTGTACCAACAGAGACGGGGATACTACCAGCGCCGCTTCGGAGCTATCTCTCTCTATACGGGCCAAAGCCGTCAGCGCGCGTTCCAGTATTATTATATTTCAGTGTGCCGCATGCAACGCGAGTGTAAATGTGTGCGTATACCGTGATTACCCAAACACTCCCAAGTTTCAATCAGTCCCACTCGAGGATCCGAGGTGTGACATGGCGTAACTAGGCGCAATATAAAAAAATTGGTGAAGTTTGAAAAAAAATGAAAGTATGTAATTTTTGACTAGTCGAAAAGTAGTACATTTATTTATGCATTTAAGTAAAAAATGTGATTCCGGGCAAAGCGGGTAGAGAGACTTTTAGCGACTTTTAGTTACTTAAGACTGATGAAATGAGTCTGAAATAACTATTTAAAGAGTCATTTTTTTTACGATAATTAGATGTATGATCAAAGTCTCATCATTAATTTTCAGACAAATTAATATGTGCTAAGATTTATCAAGCTTATAGCGCATACCCGCTTTATAGGCCCCCTATCAGGGCAAAGCGGGTTTTTGAGGAGTTTTGAATTTTTGATAATAAATGATTACTTGATACAAAATGATACAATTATGATTTATTATTTTGAAGTTCGATAATCCTCCTAATCAAAAAAACCAAAATTGTTATTTTAATCAAACGAAAACTAAGATTTTTGGGCTTTTATCGTTAACGTACCCGCTTTAGGCCACTCTCCCCTGTATGGGAATTCAGGTACGAAATGAATGAGTTCGAACCACATTTGTCATATTATAACTAAACCTAAACGTTATAATAGCTTATATACGTGGTATATAGCTGTTTTACTCACTCATGATGTGTGTGATTTACGTCCTGTCGGGTGAATTACTCGTTCGTTGATAGCTATTTACGGAAATATGTTATATGCATCAAGTTAAATAAGGCGAATGATGTGAATGCCGATGTATACACGAAACTTGAAGTGAATTTTGCGACCATGCGTATTAACCCTTTGAGGGGGCACATTTTTCTATTGAACAAATTTTCAAAGTCATAGGTCCATATAAAGAGTGCAAAAATTGATTAGAAAAGTTAAATAAACTCAAATGAAACAGGTGGGACGTATACGTCCCACTGCCCCTCAAAGGGTTAATCGTTATCGAGTCAGATCACCGTCAATTTTCTGAATAGCACCATTTACTCTTCATTCGCCAGTATAAGGATGGGATCGGTATTCGGTATTCTAAATGACAAAAATAAATGCTTGCAAAGCGTTAACAAATTATCCACTGCGGTTGCCAAAATATCCACAGAATTAAAAAAGAAAGAATTGAAATCAACTTTTTTTCTCCAAGATCGTACCAGCTATAGGTTCTGCTTGATTTCTCATTCCAATTAAAAATATTTTCGTGTGGTAGATAAGGCTCTCTGAAGTACTATCTAGGAGCTTCGCCAAAGTAATGCAAGTGCTTGTTCCATTTGGTACTTTAAGATGTTAAATCTCATTTCATTTAGTGCCTATATATTGGGTGTTGCGGGAATGCGGATGGCATGCCGTCAAGTCGGTAATTTGGTCGGTAAGCACGTACCGTGAAATTGTCGGTGTCATACTCGGTTCACGATCTACTTGGCTGTTATGCAGGTATAGGTATAGTAGGGTGGTCCTTATTTGTGGTATTTTTTAATCTTATTTGTTTTCACCCCCAAAACCCGTTGCGAATACCTACATATGAAAAGATCCATGCGAAGTCCAAGCTCTCAATTTCGATGCATTCCGTGTTACTCGGGGCTCTTTTTTACCCGTCAATTTTTGTCAACATAATATATTATATATAACAAAGAGATTCGCCATAAGTGATAAGCTCTATGGATCCGCCAGTTAGAAATGAAATCACACAAAACTGTTCATGTAGAGATGCTGGAAAAAAAAATCTATCAAGGTATCGAATTCATTGTTTCAGAAATTTCGCCATGACCAGTGGTCTCGTGAACTTCCCTTCGTACGCAGGCGCCACGCTCTGCGGACTCTGTATATACAAGGATGCTGCAACGGATGGCACGGGAAAACATACCTGCGGCGGCGTTACAGGATCCACCCTTGCGCATGCTGATCAATTGCCGAAGAACATCAGTAGCGGCAATAGCAGTAGCAACAGTAGCGAGACGTCGGACAATCAACCAATTGCTATGTCACCTCTGCAGTAAACCTCTACACTTCAGCTACAACCATCTACTTATATGTCACATATAAGGGCGCTGACAGACTTAAGGAACTTCCGCAGTATCTCATAAAAGCAACTCGATGTAGCAATAGATAGAAATCAATAACCAATAGACTATACTAGTCCACTGTATTCTATTAGACAGATGGAAGACACGAGGGCAGCAAAGCCGAACATTTAGATGTATTTATGGATTGTTATCGATACAATTAATAAAGTACCTGGATTGAATAAAAACGTAAGTCGAAAGAACCTATTGAATTAAGTAGAGTTTTAGAGCCAAAGAAATTTCATCTACCAAATCAGGGGACTTGGTGAAGTACTCATCTTGGAGAATAATTCTTTCGGATTGATACGCACAGATTATTTAATTATTGCATCCAGGTACTCAATTATCACATTATAGAAGATTTCTACAAAAGGTACATTTCAGTGTCATATGTGCGATGCCGAGAAATGAAACGGATCCAAAGATATTTATTCACGCCTTCAGGCTCTGTTATACTATATTGTATTGAAATTACAGAGAACAAATTTAACATATAGGTATCCTATAGAAATGAGTTGTTAGAATTGGGGTCTTCTTCTACCATTCACCCTATCTCGGTCAAATTTTCATGAAGATTGACGAATTCGATTGCTGTTCGATTCTCGAATCATCAATAAATTTTTCATCTCAAAATCATTGTAAATATTGTATTTATGAACAGGGTAACTCTCGAGAACCTTTGGAGCTGGTCTATCCGGTTCGTTTTTTTTTTTATACTAAAAACAATTAGGGGAGCGCCTCTCATATAAGTTCGAATGTAGATCGTTTCTCTACTTGTTTGTGACACTGCAGTATATTGATGAAATAGTAGATCAAGGCTGAAAAATATTCGCCTATGATCCTCTGAATGCTATAGACGCCCTTATTTCGCCATTACGTTTACATAGATCGAGATTTTGCCGCTAAAATATGATTGCTGCATTCTAAGAAACTGATTCATCTGCCTCCATAACGTGAACTTGCACGAAATATCATTATCGATGACACCAATGTCTTCAGAGGCGGTGTCACTTCAGAATCGTGGAGCTTTGATAAATAATTAAAAAAATAATAATAATTTAATAATAATAATAATAATAATTTCATTTAATAATAATAATAATAATCGTCGATGTTTGATCTGCTCAATTCAGGCGTTTCCGGTTAGTCTACCTTTAGGCGCGTGTTTTTCCACAGAATCGCACTGTATATAGGTCAAAACGCGTCAAACGGATAATGGCTCTGCCCAAAATTGTAGGTCACCGAAAAAATCGCGAGTGGGCTGAAAATTTTCATCTTACTGTCTAGTTTCCATTGCCATGTTATGGCATATTTGAAAAATTCGAAATGATGGCTTCAATATAACGGCTCAAACCTGGGGAGTTCGTCGAAAGTTTTCAAAAAGTGATGATAACTCACTCAATTTTGTTGCTAGATTTTTTTTTTTTTTTTTTTGTGTCAGAAATGGTTCTTGAATTTTCCAAATATGCCATGTGGCAATGGAAATTAGATAGTAAGAGGAAAATTTTGAGCCCACTCACGATTGTTTTGGTGACCTACAATTTTGGGCAGAGCCATTATCCGTTTGACACGTTTTGACCCATATATTGTACGTCAAATGAATAAATAACTGGACTCTAATTCTCTGTGTTGAATATACTGCAGGTGCAATTGGAAAAAGAAAAAAAAAAAGAAAAAAGTTTCGATTCCACAACAATACGCTATAGTAAAATCTTACTTTTAACCAATGGGTAATAAATAACAACTTTTCAGGATGAAAAATGATTTATTAATTACAACAGGATATCAGTAGTTCATTTTCAAGAATCCTTCGTAGCATTATATTCAGGGCGCATAGATTCAGTCACTACATGAGGAATCAGGTTACATACTCTTCGATGGATAGATGCGAGTCGGAAGTGGCATTCTTATTATGGTAAAGCTTCGGGCTTTCGGATTGCACATATCATGTCAAGGATAACCCATAACCCAAGCAGTGGGCAACATCTTTCACAACCAACCACTACACCTTGCCATCCGAATCGTGTCATTGGCGAATCTCTCGATGAGCCTTGCCCTCAATATACATACACTTACAGAATCTTTTCCATCAAACCTGCCATAGGAGACTAAAATGTATAGAAATGGGTTTGAAAGCCAATCAGGTGCGATGGAAGTCAGAGACTCAACTAATAAGACCACAGTGAATAAATTCATTAAATAACAAGTTCAGTGAAAAAGGTACATTTGGGTATGACTGCATGTTCGTGTCAGTTCATCTTCCAGCGACAGGTCGATTTCAGAATCCAGCCATTGAATTTTACATTATATCTAGTTTCGAATAGCTTGTTGGGACAAAGTGGCGTGTAAAGTACATACAAACATTCCCCCTCACATACATATATACATACATCATATCGGGGTTGTTACAAAATTTTGATTCTAGATTCAGTTTCTCGATGCAGGTTGTCGAACAGCGCAACACGATATGATTGTCATAATGCAATTTTCGTCTCACTTTCATGGTAATACAAGAGACCATGGTAGTTGAGTGGGCAAAATTCCACCTTCTGCAATTTGTGAAGCAGTAGGTCCGAAAAAGTTGCAATCTACTAGGCGTCCTACTTTGTCTGCAAAGCATAACGCGACCAAAGTCGAGCGCCAAGCACAGATTGAAAACAACTCACAGTGTGCAAGCGCTTAGAGGTAGGCACCCTACTTTTTGTTTCGTCGTTGTCACAATTATATGTATATTCTCACCTGTTGCATTGCAGTGCGTCAGGAAGTGGGATAAGGATCAGACGTTATGTGGTAGAGATCATAGTAGAAATGGATTCGAGATTCGAAGGGAATATTCAAGTCATTGTAGTGTTGCACGTAGCGTAAGTCTACAGGTACACGATTAAATCTGACCTTTGGGGCAACAGATAACTTTAGAAACTCTTTAATTTCCACAGAATTGTTCTTCTTGATAGATAATCACATAAAAATGACTCAGTGTGCATGCATCCCCTATAGTTGCGTTGTCATTTTAAAATGGTAATGCCACATCATCAATTTCAGTGTCTTCCATCGAGTTTTCTGATGCTTTTGGTAACATGTGAACATTCTGCGAATTTAATCATTTTCATAACGACCCTATACATGTATATATTAATTTCTGTACATATGTATGTTCATAACATACGACCACACTTTTGTCTACATTTAATCATACATAAAGAAATAAAGAGAATATCCTGTGGAAATAACACATAAAAAAAGAAGTTTGCGTGAGCAGAAGTATAAGGTAATAATATCGAGTAATTTTTAAATTACAAAAATGATTTATTTGCAACGTTTTCAACCTGCTTTTGGGGAATCGGTCGCGCCATGGCGTGTACCTCAAAAATCCTCATAATTATTGAATACAGTACATAGATATATGTATAGATAATATAAATCGCATTTGTATTTCCAACGACTTACCTCCAGCGAAGGGGGAAACCCAGAGGTCAGGTCGACACGTCGTTCACGCTCAACGTACCAGCCGGCATACGGCAAACCAGAAATTAATGAAAACGAAAGACAGCAATTAATACAGGTAAAGTAAAATAAAGTAAATAGTTAACATAGGCATTCCATCTTTCCTGTGTATTTCGCGATATTTATAATCTTAGAACTGTGCGCTGGGACCCAATGATTCCGCAAGGATCTCTCGTTTCGCTTGTTATCGCCAAATTTTGTTTGAAAAACATTCATTTTTCGAGAAAAAAAACGTTTCTCTATCCTCAACATCTTCCTGAAATTCCAAAGAATTGATTTGTACCGTTTTCATTAAGAAACAGAAATAAAAAGATGGGACACAGGCTGGGGCCGAAATAGTTAAAATTTATGAGGTCCGCTGAATCCCGGTGTGCATTGTGCAAGAATTAATGATCGGATTATGAAATGTGCAATCCTAGATGTAGTATAAACTATATTATGACCCCTTACCCCTTTGTAATCATAACTCAACCTGCTGCAACTGATAAACTGTGAGTTGTTTGAATAGATAGAGATCTCATTCCTATATGCATTTAATATCAACACACCAACAATAAGGCGATAAATATGAACTGTGGTCTAATTTGATTAGTTCTCAAATGTATCTTAGATTTAATCTAACTTGAACGTTGTTAGCGATGTTAGGATAAGTTGCAACACTCTTTTGAGAATAAAAATAAACAAAGGCTTTCTGTTCATCTCTATTGCCAGAAATAGTCAAACTGGTTCTTGTGCAGTGACCGTGGATGTATAGTGGGTAATACATGTGTTAACAATACCTAATCATAAATTACCTACCGGTAAATTATTCTTGGCTTTGAAAATACTTGGGAATTCAACAATTTGATCTGATCAAAGTTTCTCTAGCATATGATACAGAACTGCGGAGTCAATTATGCATATACACATGGGTATATATCCAAACAATTACAACAAAATAAAATCGACTGAAAAAAAAACGAAAAAAAAAAAAAAAATTAACACAACTAACCGTCAACAATTTTCACAGACATCGTAGCTTTACAAACGGAATTCGAAAAAAATATATACATCTATCTGAACGTACATGCAAGTTAATTTACTTCGAGGTGGACGAAATCTGCAGGCTGCTGCTTCGTTGATAATTTAAAAATACGATTTCAAATTTTCAAGTGCTCTTTTATTACCTTGATCAATTGTGTAGCTGGTATTAACGAATAAATTCCAAATTGTAATGAAGAAGCAAAGAACCATGCTTTCTTTCTGCTATTTTCGAGAAACAAATACATAATATAAATTTGCAGAAGCTTGCTAAGGCCGTCTTATAAACACTGGTACGGTGTTGTATTGAGTTTCCTCATTCCAAACAGTTATCTAATTGGCCTTTCACTGGAATAAGGAATACGTAGCTAACCGGACTTGGTCGTGTTATCATAATTAACAAATCGATTTTCTTGAATCACCAATTGGAAATATACTGAAACGAAATATCGTGAGTATTCTCTACCGGCACATTAACGCCATGCACACGTTTTCTTAACCATTCATACGGAATACGAATACATAAATAGATGTATCTAGATGTCCTACCTGCAGATGGTTATATTGGCTATTCGTTTTAGCGAGGTCTAGTCTGTCTGTTGATGAGGCTACAGGCTTGCTTTCCCTTCTTTTCCTGTCCTTCCCTTCCCTTTCCTTTCCTTTCCTTTCCTTTCCTTTCCTTTCCTTGGTGCTATACCTGCCTGCCTGCTTGTTTGTTCTTCGCCTCTCTCTCTCGCTTCTAATCTTCTTTGCTAGTTACCAAGGCAATATAGACATACGTTGTACATCGTCTAGGTACTAGATTTTCGTCACTGCCCTCAGACTACACTTAAAATACCTAGTTTTTATTCTATCTTTGAAAAAATTGACGCCGCTGTACAAAAAGCACTAGGGTCTATATTCTATATTCTATGTGCTATGTGCTATGTTCTACGATCTATAGCCTGTCACCTGAACCCTGGATATTGTACCATCGATGTTCACGTTGTTAAAAATAACAATGTCACTTATGGTATAGTCTTTTTTTCTTAACTAGGTGATGATTGAATGTATACTATGGAATATTGGTCATTGGGTAAATTATGTACAAATTTGTTTTTAATACTGCGTTTACATACAGACGCTGATTTCTCGGGGCTGCTGAGTTTTTCTGGTAGTCTCTACAGAGTTAATAGATAAGATATAATACAGACAGGCAGACAGACAGAGACATCCTTTCTATTATACATAATAATTTATTCATTTTTAGACACAACTAGCCTGTCTTCTTTACTTGTGTGTTCAGTTAATTATCTATTCTGTTTGTATACCATATCTGAGCAGATGCTTAAACTGCAACTGCAACTGCAACTGCAACTGCAAACTGCTATGTTGACTACAATTTAGTCTCCTACCTGTGTGCTTAGGCCTTATCCTATGAATCTTTAGACAATTCCCTTTTGTAAATTAAAAATGATGGAAAAGGTTGTAGTCACGTTTTTATTATCTAACTTCTTAAAACATTACAACTTAAAAATTAAATTTTTAACCTAAGGTAGCCTATAAGAAATGCTCAATTTTTTTTACTCTACAATTTTAATTTCCCTGGCGAGTCTATTATCCTTCCTTTCTCTCAACATCCGCTATTTGACTTTCTCTTGCCTCTGTTCTAATTCTATCATCGTTTCGTTTTTGTTATTGGTCTATATAAGAATCATCGTGCCTAAATTTTCATTTTTTTTCTCTATGATAACAATCTGCATCAATTTTTGTAAAACCTAGATTCTTACATGGACCGTTTTCTTCATTTTCTTTTAGATCTAAAGGCTTGTAGATGTGTGTGTGTGAATCTGAGTGGGCATGTTTCTCTGCGTCGATATGTGGATGGTGGGCGCTGGGTAGGGGGAAAGGGGGGGGGGGGAGGGGGGAGGAGGGCTCGAAGGTGTGTAAAAGTGTGTTTAGATCTGTGTTAGGAGTGTAAATAACGACTATTTAAATATAAATATTTTCGTCAAGTTATTGGTGGGGCGCAAAGGCCGCTACCACCGTCTATCGATTGCGACACACAAATCTCTGTGTGGTGGGTAGATAGGTTTTTACGTGTGGATGCGGTAGGTGAAACTTTTCAAATGTAAATACAGTTATGCATAAGCCTCCCTCACTGCGATCTAACGGGTGACGCTTCTTTCCTGAATCCTTATTGTCCTGCCTGGTCCTGTCTGACTAGCCTTAGCCCTGCCTGCTCCGAACTAAATAGTACAGAAGTACTGGCGACTAGTAGACAAGTGGTAGACAAGGGGTCACCTGAGGTTCAAAAGTGACAAAGTTGTTAGTTTAGTCAAGTTAACAAGCTCCAGAGCTAGAAAGATTTACACAAACGCCGCTGACTCCGATCTTATTCTTCAACAGTTGACAGAAGTAATAAATAAATTGAGAGAAATAAAAAAAAAAAAAAAAAAAAAAGCAACGGCTGGATACTCAACATGACTAAAATCGAAACTTGTTCTTTCCTTTATTATTATTTTAACAAGGCATATTCTCGATTGTTCGTGGCAAGATAATTAACAGTCGACCAATCAGAATGTTTCGGTATAGTAATAAGACTCGGCCCAGTTGGCGCTAAGCAGTGTCATGGCAGCTCACTCGTAATAGCACCATTTGTGCAGAGTTTGATACCGGAACATGATTGATTGTAAGCAGATCAGAGCCTCAAACTTTGACTCAAATAACTCGATCCATTAGAAAAAATATGGGAAAGCTACGCGAAGCGTGGAATTAATGTAGAATCATAAATCTTGCCTTGACAAAGTATAGAATTACATACATGTAGCACCGGAAATAAATATTTTGACTAACACTAGCATGCGCTACGCTATGATTGACCGTTTCAAAAAAGTACAGGCTGGTCTACGATCGAACTTTGCTCTCAATATTGTGCTTTTCTCTGAGAAGCTGATATTTAAATAACAGGGCTTGTGTCGCGGACCACCCTGTGCGTTATCAATTTGATAAACGTCGTTGATTCACTATGATGTATAAAATAGTTGATCTCTTTGAATTTAAGGCCTGATGATATTAACAAGCATAACACATCAAGAACAAATACGAAATTGAAGCTGTACATGCCGAACTTCTTTCGCTAGCGTATCAAATAGTTGAATCGATAATAAGCCAAGTTATGATTCTGGCTTGATAAGATATTCTATTCTAATTATAAACTGAAATATAGTAATATTTGCAATAACATGGAATACATCTTCTGGCCTAGCGATAAACCCGACTCAAATTGCTAGTAGAAATAGTGACCAATATAGAAACTAAATGTGGCTAGGATTCAGCCTGTTTCCTATATTCTGCTTGATCAATCGGTGAAATTCAATTGTTATACATCATGTGCAGAAAAATTCATTGATTATCGACTAAACGAGACACCATTTATAATGAGTTAGAATTCCAGAACCAATTCGACAAGAAAATGATTCCCTTAGCTGTTGGCACGCTTTAATACTAATACGACCCATTGATTCAGTTCAATTTATTAAACCGCAGCTCTATATTTTGTGAAAATGTTTTCTCCTCAAATTTTTCCAACAGCATTTCGGAAAATTCAGAAATTCTAATGAATTAAATCGAGGTATGGGTGTTCAAAAAGAAAATTTCAGTTCAGAATTTGAAAAACATATATCAGGAATTCGCTGACTCTGTTTCAGTTACAGAACTATGAGCACGGAAGTCATTGGAACTCAGATGATATTTAGAGATCCAACCAGTAAGTTCACACGATAGTTTTGTTTCGTTATTTTAAAATCAATTGATCTTTCAAAGCAGTCTTTCATACGTTAGCAATTTATATAGAAGATTAGTATCTTGTAACGAGTACATCGATACACTATCTCTTGTAACTTTTTCTTGAACACCCTTAATTTGCACTCGTGGTAGGTAAATGAAGCCTGAAAGGTGGTACGAGACAACGAGTCCTACTTTAGCGTTGCGAATATAGAATAAATAAATTAACTCACCGTTTGAGGAAGCGCAGTGTCAGGATGAGCCGGCTTGATTAAATTAGTACCGCCTGCCACCGCCACCTCCGCCTCCTCCACCACCACCTCCCATATTTCCACCCCCAACAGGGTTTCCACCGTAGCCTCCTTGGTTGCCACCACCGCCACCTCCGTATCCACCGCCACCACCGCCGCCGCTACCACCTCCGCCGCCACCTCCTGTGTTACCACCCATAGGTCCTCCTGCTGTATTTCAAAATAAGAATTCGGAATGAAATCAATGTGCAGCAAAGATAAATTATCATACTCTGAATGCCTGGAAGTGAAAACACTTCCTGCTCAAGGGGGTACATACACCGTAGATAATGGTTTTTTTTAATGACTGAAATGTGTCGAAATTGTTTTTTGTCCAGTAAAATTGGAGTTTCTAAATTTAGCACTTCTCCAGGAGTGAAAGATTGTGTTTCAATGGTAGTTTTTTCCTGTGATTTTTCGGTAGATGAAAAAGTCAACAAAGCCTTAGTTTCATGGAAACTGTTACATTACTTAGCTTTCAATTGGTTTGAACAAAGTTAAAATGCTTACAAATTCAGAATATTGCTTTTGAAGTGATTAGCTCACATTCCGAACGAAATAAGTGAGAGCGCTGAAATTTTACAATTTTTAGCCATTGCAAAATTTTGAAATTTATCTGAAAATTGCCAGGAAACGAGTAGGCTTCCAAAATAATTTCATACTATTTCAAGAACGAAATGAATATCTGCATATATATATCTAGGACTTCCAGGATTGTTGGACACCGTTAGATGCCATATGTCAGGAATTAGGTATTACTCCATTCAATCTGTAATCACTGTAAAAATTCGTACCATAAGGCGCCGGCCTGCCACCAGCGTTGAAGTTATTTCGTACCGGTCCTCCGCCATATCCTTGTTGGTAACCACCTCCGAAATTATCATTGCTCCAATTACCTCCACTATTGTAGCCGCCTTGGCCACCTTGTCCGCCCCAACCACCGCCTGAATCGTTTGAGGGAAAAATTTATACCGATTATCACATCATTTTGATAGTTTGGTTCTTACATAGGGCATAGAGGGGAAGAACTTGTTATAGAGGTAACTTACAATAATAGATAGTTACCTTGGTTCTGATTTTCCCAAGGTCCATTGCCCCCCCATCCACCTTGATTGCCTCCTCCATATCCACCTTGGTTTCCACCGTTGTTCCAGTCTCCGCTACCGCCGCCTCCGCGACCTCCCCAGTTACCGCCTCCTTGATTACTGCCTCGTGGACCTCTACCGCCTCCTTGACCGCCTCTACCACCTCCACCTCCGCCGCCACCGGTAGCCGAAGCCATCTCGGCTTTGCTTAAGGCCTGAAGGAGACGAGATGACAAGATAACGTTAGAAGAAGTGAGAATCGGAAAAATGAGTGTAATCAGATTTAAATGTATGCAGAATATGGATTTCAACTGCTTTCACAAAAAAATGAGGAAACTTGTGGTTTCAAATTCTGTGTGCTTATTGAACAGGGTGAGGTAAGTGACTTTATACGGACCAAGTTTAAAAAAAAAAAAAAAAAAAAATCTTCCCCTTAAAATTTCATCCTCTTTTTGTCCTGTTGAATTTTCTAAAAACACTTTTTCAAATCATTACCAAGTGATCCATCGATTGGCAACTTTTTTTATATTTCAAAAACAGTGTGGTGATGAGGACCGCCTACAATGGTTTATATAAACCAATAAAACACAATACGAGATGATCGTCGATTAAAGATGACAAATTATTACAGTAAAATAAATTTTCATTTTTTTTTTTTTTTTCTACAACACAGAAACATTTTGCCATCATTTTCGACAGAAAATGTCATCGTCTCGATTATTTCATTCAACGACTAATATTCATGATATAAAACCTCGGATAATCATATGGCAAAAATAAAAAATGGTCCATACAAACAGAAACAGGGTGTGAAAATGGACTCGGTTGTAATTTCTGAGCGGTTTGACGAATCGACACGAGTCTGAGGACATTTTGTTCTACATCAAATTTTCGATCTTCCGATACCAAACGGAAGAAATCTACATAGAAATTTTCGTGGTCCATGCTTGAATTTTGAACATGGTACGAATTGTCGAGTTGCTGTAACTTTGGTTTAAGATACTTGAATCGATGAAACTCTTTTACTTTCTGTCAAGTTTCGCCAATTTCTGAAACTTTCGTCAATTACGTTGGAAGAAACTTGACGCTAGTCCATATTCACTTACTCTACCCTATAATTTGATGAAATTTCCAGGAAATGATTGAAACATTGGTGAGTATTTTCTACTGTTTGAAGAATTGATGGATTTCGGGGTATTTCCAGGACCTCCAGGACCATTGAACATCTCGTTAAGTTTTTTAGAAATCATTTGTCGATAATCAACACGAATGAGAATTACCTTTTTGACGTCAACGTGTTTGTTACAGATTTGATGATTGCGTTGCAAGCAGATTTTGTCCACGGGATCGTAATCATCAAATTCGACAAACCCGAAGCCTCGCTTCTTCCCTGTTTCCTTGTCGGTGACAATGCTCACAGAATTAATGCTACCAAATGATTGAAAATATTGACGGAGATCTTCTTCCTCGTGGTCATCCTTCAGCCCACCAACAAACAGCTTTTTCACAGTCGCTCCAGCCTCGGGCCTACCGATCTCCTGACGAGGAACGGCGCGTTTTGGCTCCACAACTCTGCCATCTACTCTATGAGGTCTGCGATAAAATTAAGATTTTTGTCATGTAACAACGAAGGAGCTCCAACAACGAAGGTATTCAAGACCAGGTACACAACACAAAGTACAGATGTGGAAAATCACCTTGCATTCTGAGCATCATCCACCATGTGTGCGCGGGAATAGGTGATGAAACCAAAGCCTCGTGACCGTTTAGTTTTTGGGTCCTTCATTACTACTACATCGACGATTTCACCCCATTGCTCAAAATGTTTCTTGAGGGAATCGTCGGTGGTCCTATAGTCCAGACCACCGATAAACAACTTGCGAACATGTTCTGGCTCATTTTTTCCATCCTGAAACGGGTGAATAACATTCGAATCGAGTATTATTATAACGCTAATATAGTATATTAGCATAGTATATAGAACGCATCGACGCGTTCGTAGTACCAAGAAATCGGGCAAATCGCGGGCCGGGCTGAGAGATGACTCGTAGTTTTATGCGTGACAAATTTAACAATGAAATAAACAGGCTCGGGGCGTGATGCGTTTTATCTGTACAGTGCGGGCAGACGGACCGACGTGATGCAGAGACGAGCGCTGATACGGGGACAAAAAGTATATATATTCCGTAAAATGAGCCGATGGATGCTAAAATTAGTGACACGTCAAGATGGCGACTTGGCGTTGCTTGGCTTGGGCACGCCGAGAGGATAACGAGCCGCTCTAACCGGCGGGGGAGGGAGGCTGATGTTTGCGAAGTAAATTTCCATCAATATCAATGTCTGTCGAACTACACACGGCAAATGATTATTTTATAAATAGTTGAGCAGATATTTGAATCTATAATATCGTAGATAAATGATCGTTTGACAGGAACACGAAAATTACTTTACGGAATGAATCGCGGGTTCGTCGTGTAGCAGCGGGGGCGGAGCAGAGCGCTAAGCAAGATTCGGTTCGTTTAGCTCCGGTTATTCTTTCCAAAGTCCCGAAATTTTTCTATAATAAAGTAGACAGCGTTCAAGTACTTACGTCGTGTTCCATCTTGACCATGTTTAGGTGAGCGACGAGCGTTAAATTAAAAAAAAACTTCCAAAGATGTGTCACAACCACAACCGACCTTTCCCGATATCGCTCGCTCGGGAAGTGAAGACAAGCCAAGGTCAGCTACGAATGGCTACGAATGGTGTGGAACGGTGCGCAGTGCGTCGGCGTCGCGGATCAATGCGCTACCGAACTCTCCGATTGGTCGACGAGAACAAAACTAACGGAAGTGAACGCGTAACAGTATTAGTTGATACGGTTGTTGTACGCCGAAGCTTCCGCGCAGGGTATCAGTTACACGTTCATTATTCACACTTTGGAGTTCAAAAGAACGTCCGAATCTAAAGTCGGAGAAAATCGTTTCTAATCTTTACTGATAATAAATGTATTTGGAAACTCGTATTATTCTAATATACGATATACCAGAGGGATATCTTTTTCTACGGTACACGTAGTCCTCGGTGTGCAATATTTATCCCGTACGACAATACCATGGCGGGTAAAACAATTTCAAAGTGACGCTTCCGGAAATAAACAACATTGTGTATAAGAAAAAAAGAAAAGTGTTTGTTTTTTTATCAACCGCATACGCACTGCGCTTATGATGAAAATAACGGGGTACGTGTTACGGCTGGACATTCAATTCTTCGACGTTTTTCAAAATTTACAAATACATAAGTATACGCGTCTATCTCCCCCCTCCACTCCCGGAAGCTTTTCCAATTACGCTTCAACATGTCGATGCTTCCGCCTGTCAAATCCCAACCATCACCCGGTATAATATTCGCCCGATCAAATCTGTCACAACAAGACACATGTGACTTCAAATATAATCCTGAATTAACTCGCGTTATATTATAGATTCGTGCAATTGTTAGGAAATTCGGAGCATCATCTGAGTTAGCCCGAGAAAATCATAGGAAACTGCAGGCGTCCGTTTGATTTTTGTCCCTATACTCACTAGACGCGTGCATGCAATTAAAAGAAAAGAATGAAAAACTGTTGAATACTATAGTCCTTCATTTATTTCGGCCTTTTTTTGTTTCAGATCTGATTTCGAGCACTTCGAGAACATGAGAGTATAATACGCATTCAATACGGCAAGTTGGAATACCTAGGCTCACCGAGCTCTAGATTTGCGTGAAACGTGCTGCATTGGAATTACCGCAGTATGAACAGGCGAAAGATTGCCGAAGAGATGAATAAGACCCAGGGATTCAAGCGAGCCTTAGAACCAGAAAAAATCATCGGAGTATCAGATTGCGGCGGCGAGTTAATGTTTCTTATGAAATGGTGAGAAAACCTTGCATTCGGTGATTCAAATGTCAATAAAACAATGAACAATTGAACCTGCGACTCGTCACTGGCTTTTGATATATTTCGACGTCACAAAGTCACCGAAATGTCAATGAAATCATAAACTCTGATTGGAGTATCTTTTGAAGAACTGGCTTTTCTCTAAATTTTGAGTAAAAGCTAGAAGTAGTGAAAATGCTATTGGTCATTATCTTTGTTTATTGCAGGAAAGGAACGGATGAGACAGATTTGGTAGCTGCAAAGGAAGCCAATGTATTATGCCCACGCGTGGTAATACAATTTTATGAAGACAGACTAACTTGGCATGTTATGAAACCTAACTCAAAATGATAATAAACATAGTCAAGACGAGTTCAACTGGGAGTTGGAACTTATGTTCGCCAATATTTTGAGTCAAAATCATTTTCAAGATCGAAAGTAGAAATTGTTAAGCTGGGCAGAGCAAGGAAGAACAAATGCGGAGAAAGTCTAACCGAAACTCTGCCTCTCGTGATATTTTTGTATAAACCCATATATTTAGTGTTTGAAAATAATCCAAATCATTTTTCTAACTCCCCTCTGGTCCCTTCAATCTCTTTTCTTTCCAGTCTGATATTAAACATCCCAAGACTACGACCGTGAGAAATATTTATAAGACATGTTTCAAAGAATTCTTAAATAATTTGACTTTTCCCATTGAAATCTGACACGAAACGACTCACGATTCTTTCTAATTCCACATCAATTTGCGACGAGAAATTGTAGAAGCGTACCTATGACACTTTTAGTTATTATATCTCTAATAAATTAATATCTAAAAATTTATGGAGTAAAATGGTGTCTGTTTCACGGTTGTTCACTTGAATGAGAAATCGATAAATCGTTGAATACGCATCTTACAAATTCCTGTCTACATCTAGATTCAGATAGACATTCAACTCATAGACTAGACTAGACTGAAAACAACATATTTTAGGAATCGGAGGTAAAAAATTAATTAAAACCAATGGAAGTTAGTATGTATAATAAATTAGCAATTTATGAGCTGTAGACACGACCAAGTCGAGTCCAAATATGACAATAAATTATATAATTTTGCATACCTTGTGAGGTTTGAATTAAGGGTGTATACGCACCTTTGAGTCGAGAAATATTGATATAATTTGATATCGTACCCTGTGACGACGGTAAAGTCTACCAATTTATTTGGTCATCTTGTAGCATCCTTTGAGATTATTTCAAACCTAGTTTCGTTGAATTATCTCGTTTATTTGCAGAAAATAAATGCATTTCAAATATGCCCCGCAGAATGTTATCCTAGTAATTTTTTTCAAGATCTCAGTCAAACGGCTCGACTGAAAATTCTATTGTCGGGTGTGGATCGTTTCCCAAATCCGTCACGAAATATTCAAGAATCTTCAGTTTTTTTCAAATTTTTTTTTCATAGAAAAATAACGTAGGAATCTATAATTTCTTTTCTTGCGTAGAGAGACTGGAAGAATGAAAAGACTCACGAATTCTCATGCATTTCGCAGCTCACATTCTGAAATAAATTTTTCTCTGCGAATAAGCGAGATGATTCATTGCAACTATAGTCACAAGTTGACTAACTGAATTGGATATATCTAGCCTTTCACCGTTATTACTTATTACAATATATCCATATATCTAGACCCCGTATAGTTGCTTGAATGCTGAGAATTTTATTTTATTATCGATTGGGTAAAGTGGATGATTAATAAATACTATAGTTCGTTGTAAAGCTCAAATACAAGACATCTTTAATTCGCAGTTTTCAATTTCAATATGACACCAATAAAACAGTCTTTGATATCTTAATTGCTAAAGTCTAATCAGCATATTTTAGTATATAATTCACGATCTGTATATCAGTAATGTGTATATATATGTATGTACCATAGGTTTGTAAATACCTTTTATCCAATAGCATAATTTCGTGTATAACAATTTACAAGAAAAAAACAGAAAATATATTATGAGAATAAATATTAATTAAATAATGGTAATATCACATCATTTGCAATTCCGAGTCTATTCAGTTTTCTCATATCACATACCTGATCTAATCTGGTATTCCAACCAGTTACGATCGTCGCCTATCCTCTAGTATTCGATAGATCAGTCATTTCTAATTCAGCCAATTGGCAATTGATCAAAGAATTGAATCCATTTATACGAGGTCTTAGTATCTCCGAGGTCCTTCGCCTCCAGTGTATGTCGTTCAATTTCTTAACATTAGGACATTTTTCCACATTCCCAGCATTCGTCGACCTACTTTCATTCGATGTCTCGTTATCAAGGATGACTGTGTTGGGTAGATTGAATTCCTTCATATCATTCGCGCCATTTCCATTTCCAGCTTTAGTTATTGTAGGAACACAGTTAGTCCGCTCTGGTTCGACCGAGCCGCTGCTCGATGAACCTACTTGCCGGGAGATGGATGGAATTGGATTGGATTTTAGCTCTTCTATCGCTCGTTTCTTTGGCACCGTATGCCTCGGTGTATTGATACCTTTAGTGTCTTGACAATTCATCCAAGTTGTCACGATCTCTGACTGCGTTATTTCATTCTCTAACAAAAGATGCTTCTTATTCAAAGACCGATTCAGTGGCGCAGGAGAACCCCGTGGCTCGAAGAAAGATCTTTCTGGGCTGTAAATTCCACCGGACGAGATGGTTTTGTTAGGAATATTCGCTCTCAGAGGTCTTATTTTATGAACCGAAGGATGTCTCTCGACTCTACCGCGAAAATCAGGTCTAAAATATCGGTCGTTATTTGAATTCGTTTTCGGGTATAACTTTTCCTCGATTCTTCTGTTTATCACAACAGTTTCTGCCAGTGGAATTGGCTCTGTATGAGTGAACGCTTTTTTCGGAGAATTCGCTGTCTCTTCTGGTCGTTTGATACTAATTGGTCCATTTATAACAGGCACAGCGTTGCTGAGTTCGCTAGTTGTTCTTATCACCGGAATAACGTTACTTCTAGAATCTAATCGCGAATTTATTTGTTCATGAGAATTCAAATAAAGAACTGATATCCTCGCAGGACTTTTGGGCAAGAAACTGGCTATCGGTTTTGGTTTTTCTTTCGGCTTCGGCTTTTGTTTAGGAACATTAGCTGGCTTGGATTTCAATGCCTGAGTATCTTCCTCGTCGCGCTTAGACTTTTCTTCTAGCGGTGCGACTTGGCCATCTGAATGGTGATGCCGAGTGTGACGATTAAGATTGTCCTTTCGTCTGAATACAGTACTGCAAAAAAGGCAGGGAAACGGCTTGTCGTCTGAAAGAAATTTCTCATCAACGGCTTAGTTCACAGATAAACGTGTGACAAATAGCAAATAGAAAATTTCTTAGCTCACCTGAATGTACCGCTAAATGACGACTGAGTTCACTTTTTGAAAGAAACACTCTAGCGCAGTCGGAGCAAGAGAAAGGACGGTCTTTTCCATGCGTTCGCCTATGACGAACTAGCAGGCTTTTGTCTTTGAAACTCTTTCCACATTGCTCGCACATGTGAGGCCTTTCATCTGTTGGATAAACTATGTGAAAATGATGAACAATGAAACTCTGGATCCTTAATCACAATGAAGTATTAATGAAGGACTGACTAGAATGGGTGCGCATGTGACGGGTCAAGTTGGCTGCTTCGCGAAACGATTTTTTGCAAACTTGGCAAGTATATGGCATCACGCCTGAGTGCATGTTCACATGACTCTTCAGGTCCTCGCGACTGCTGTATCCTTTATCACAAATTGAACATTTGAAACGTTTTTCATCTGTAACAGCACAAAGGATCAATAAATGGAAGGAGTAATCGCATTTAGAAAGATAATACACGGAGGGGTCTAAGCACTCGTCAATTTTGACGTACATTGCATATCGAGATACCAAAAAATTTCACAACATCTCCAATGATTTCAAACATTGGGAGAGATTTTAAGAATTCAAAGAGATTTCAAAAGATTCGAAGATTTGCGGAGGGAAGTACACTAGATTCCATAAGTGGAATCTTGCATTAGGAATCCGCTTACTTTGATGAGAATGAAGATGCCTGTTGAGTTTGTTGCGTTGAGGAAATGCTTTTCCACAAAATGAACATTCGAAGGGCTTATAGCCGGTGTGTGTTCTTTCGTGATACTGAAAATGCGACTGTTTTACAAAACTCCTATCACATATCTTACATTGGTATGGCTTTACCCCCGTCAAGCAAGAATCGTGATATCTTTGTGCAGTTGCACTCTTGAATGTTTTGTTGCATATGTTACACTTGTATGACTCTTGTATACCTGGTATTACAGATATATGACTTCGTTTAAGCTTACAATTTTTACGTCTTTTAGGTGTTGCCACCTTTTCTTTTGTGGCGCGATCGATCCGATCTTTCTGAAAAATAAAGACTTCAACTAAGAACTAAGAATAGCAGAAGTAAAATTGCAGACTCATTAAAGGCGAGGTGTGACGGCTTTGTTAAATTCTGCAGACACATAAGTTAGTAAAAAAAAAAAAAAAGTAATACCAAGATCTCTTACTTTCTGTTCACAACTATTAGGCGTCTGTAATTGTGCATCCTGCCGGCTGTCTTTACTTTCGGTAGATGAGTGAATGTTTGTGACTAATTCCAGTGGCTCCATGTTCGGAGTATTAGTTTGCGGTATAACGAACTCTTGCCGTTTTATAGTTCGCTCGTCGGCACCAAAGTCTAGTACCAATAAATGTATCATTTTTAGGAAAGGAACTTTGATTTCTCATTCTGCCCTGAAGGGGAATGGAAAAAGTTAAATTGATATCAATAAATTAGTTACAGATGGTTAGATGGACAAAAGCCGAGGTAAACTTTAGGGAAAATATTCTATATGGGGCTTTCCAAGTGAAATCAAGGAGTGATCTCCCTCACCCCCTACGATTTTAAGCTGTCGTTTTTATTTCACTTCTATGTGACCTCAAATGAGCCCTGAATTTTTTTCGGATTTTTCCTCTCCCTCCTTGTCATCCTGCCATGCGTCTTTATTCGTTGATGCAAGAGAAAACAGAAACACCAGTTCTAGACGAATGAAGTTTAGTAATGACCTAAACAAAATCACCTTGATTGACTTATTGACTAAGCAAGATATCAAATTTTAGCAAGATGTGTTTTTTTTTCTTTTTTTTTTTTTTTTTATTACAAGTATGATCATTTTTATTCGAAATTTTGCGAATTTTGGATTTTTGTAAAATGAAAATCCTTGAAAAAGGATATCAGCAGGCTTCAGCCCATATTCTAATTATGATAAAAATTAATGTTTTCAGATGACAAATTTATGAAAAAAAAATCATTCGTCTAGAACTGGTGTTTCTGTTTTCTCACGCATCAACGAATGAAGACGCATGGCAGGATGACAAGGAGGGAGAGGAAAAATCCGGAAAAAATTCAGGGCTCATTTGGGGTCACATAAAAGTTAAAAAAAAAATGACAGCGTGAAATCGTAGGGGGTGAGGGAGATCACTCCCTGATTTCACTTGGAATGCACCATATACACATAATTATTATAATAACTATAATAATTTGAGAACTTCATTAAGAAGGACAATAACATCAGGATCTTTCCCAGAACTTTCAGGATCGCCGAACACGATGAGTTTAGCGGCCCTGATATATGTAGCACTTGGATAGTGCACAACAAAACTGAAAACAAGTCTCTCGGCGGAAAGGCCTCAACTGCTGTGGATGAAATTTAATAGAAAAAGTTCAATCATTCGAATGAGCACGAAGCCAACTAAAAATATTCTTGCCCTTAGAAGTTCCGTAGCAATGCAAAGACTGTCGACTCTGTTCGACTCGGCGCCCATATTCAATAGTACTTTATCTGTACTTATTTCGTAATTGTGATGTAAGAATAAACCATTCGTACATTTCTTATACCTTGCATATCACAGGACTTGGATAGGGAAAGAAGCCAGGGATCGATAGGGTGGGACACATTGCTCGGTACATAAGTCTGAGAAAAGAGAGAATAAGGATGTGATTGTCGTCGAACTATACCTAGGTAAAATTCTTCCGCCTGAATATTGTTGAACAAATGATTCCGTCTACCTGTATCAAGATTAACATGTCGTTGCATCGCAGCTAGGCAATCGTTTTCATTCGAGCTTTGAATGTCGATACCCTGGTTTGTTTTCCCTCCATCATTTTGACCCTCTGAAATATTCTCTACGCCGATATCTCGATCGTCAGCCCACTCCAATTGGCAAGCAGAACCATCAGAACCGCACGATTCTTGCCGATTAAATATATCTCTATCATGGTCCAGCGTCTTGTGTGTCACAAGTTCTAGAGGCTGCAATACAATATCTTCCTTCTCAGATGCGCTGGAATCAACAGACACAGACACCAGCGGCAAAGAGGGCACTGGATAGTCTATAAGAAAATCGACCCATGGAATTGAACCAAACTTCTAAAATCTTAAGTTTGATCCCGGTTCGAAGCCACTTACCAAAACTCCCAATCATTTGGATACGGTGTTCACTTTGGCAAGTCTTACATCCATCCTCCTCGTAAACTAGACACATACGACACTTTCTGTGACCGCAGGCGTCTCTGACTAAACGGGATGTAGATGTGTTTGTGTATTCCCTGCAGTTGGGACACTCGCCTCCGACCATCATGGTAGTTTGTTTGTTTTATCAGAGGCCTGCGTTCAATTGTCTATCAATTATTCAACCCAAAGTATGCGTTACGTAAATAGTAATGGTTCAGAGATTTTTGAGCAATTAAGAAAATTGCGATTGAAATTGAAATTGAAATTGAAATTGAAATTGAAATTGAAATTGTTCAACTCGTTCAATTAGTTCCAGAGTGAAACCTGAACTCGTGGCCCGTATTTAAAGTTAATTGCATAACGAGAGTAGTATTTAGTGATAATTTGCGAAGTGTATGAGACACTAACGTGATAAAGAGACGCGTGTTAATATCTAGTTACAGAGAGTGAATTTAACCTCAAATCGTTCGGCTTCCAGCGTGCGGATCAACGATCCGTTCTTCGTATTTCGCCCGAAAATATAATACCGCTCTTGTCTTCAACAATATCGACGTAGTATAAAGCGGTTGACATTTTTATGCTGTAATCTGCATCGATGCGGGAACAACTCTGCATTAATGACGTTGTTATACCATTGGCATTGACCAAATACCGCGTAGAACAGCCAAATCCGTACGTCAGTATAAAATGGAATGGCATAAAGTATAAGAAGCACACATGCGCGCGGCGCGAGGTGTAAATGATAATACATATATAAATATATACAGTGAGTATATAGTATATTTCACGCCTAACGTGATGTCATAGTCATAATGCTTTATTAAACTCGTTCGCCAGGTTCTTGGACCTATTGTCAACTAAATTTGTTGAATGATTTATAAAATCGCGTAGTAAAATTGAAAGTAATCGTGCGCGTACACGCGTACACGCGTGCATAGGTATACATATACGCATACACACATACACACATACACGCATGGACACGTAGTGCGTGGATGCAAACGCGCATACCTATACGCGGTGTGGTTGCCTGCTTTTGAGTGAAGGCAAACGTATAAAACGTAGGAAACGTATGAAACGTATGAAACGTATGCGTGCATGCGTACAAGGAGTCCACTATAGTATCATTCGGGGTTTGAGCAAGAAATTTTAAACACCATTCGTACAACGTATATAGTAATAATATTAAGATGCCAACGATGACTAGTGTCATAATAGTGTTGTGTTCAATATGTGATCTGAGCTTGTGTCCGAGCCTGAACCAGCTGACGTCTTGTCAAAGTAATCATGGTCATCTAGTACACACGTTGTGAACAAGAACAACTTATATTAGCTATCGCAGCAACTGCCTGGTTCTCTGGTGCACCCGATAAAAAGTCAAGTTAAATCTACAATCTACAATCTGGGTACACGACAGGTTAAAATCATTACAAACATATCATGGCGACAATGGAGAAGCAAAAATCTCGCCAGGTATGTACGATCAAGTAGAAAAAATATATTTATCCAACTGTTTAAGGTGTCGCTCGATAATCAGATAGATAATCTTCGAATAATGCGTACTTGTATCAACAAAGGCGTAAATAGATAATGTCAAACGGTTTTTAAAAATCCTCGCGACTGTCGGAGTTGTCCCTTCTTATATATCTTATATTTTACTTCAATTCATTTGAAACTCAGTTCTCTGTGTTGTTATTGTTATTAAATTAAATTTGTTGCACCTCCTTCTCCACCACTTCCCATTCGTAGAGACACAAGTTTGCTAGCGCTTTCTTTCTTTATCCGAAACTTTTACATGCCCCTGAAGTCTCTATGAAATATGATTTACAGAAGCGGAAAAAAGAGCGGAGCCGTATTTGCAACTTGCAAGCCATTGTCCCGGACGCACCGACTTTGGAAGAATTCGAATGCCTTCTTGGGGAGTCGCCGACAAATTATCCTCGCGTCGAGGGGGTCGAGAATATGGAAAGCGAATTGCACGCCGCTGCAATTGATACAGAAATTTACGAGAGAGTTAATTCGTCTCAAAAAAATAACGAATTTAATACATCTATAGAACGCTGTCTGTTACCTCCTCAGGTACGCAACGACGATGCAACTTTTTGCATACCGACAAACTAAATACAATCAAATTTGAGAAAAAATTCTTGTCCCTTCATTCTATTCCTAAAACTCGTTGGCATTCCTTATTCAAAATTCTTACTCGTGTCCCAAACGTTCTTCTAATCAAAGACATCCGTAACACGACTGTCTATACTCTCTAGGAATCTCTGGCTACCGATTCCGTCGACGGAATTGACCGTGAAATACCTCTGGCATCTGCGCCGCAGGAAAATGAAGAAGACGAACAGAGACAGGAAGTAAATGTCCTCCGTTCTGAAATGCAGCTGTTGGATATCTCGCCGACCGCACCATTCATGGAGACAGTGATACGGATACTTCCGACCGAGTCCGATGCTCCATTATCTTCAGTAACGGAGGATCGTTTGAAAAGCGAAGAAGACTGTAAAGAAAATAATATCGAAGCCACAAATACGCACCAGAAAATCAAGTCGGCACAAAACCGGATGAAACCGTTCACAGAGTCGCAGCTAGCTGCTCTTTACAATAACAAAGAGTTGGCGTTGGCAGAAACTTTTGTAGCAGAATTTGTCGACACGCAGTTGAGAGGCAGCGGTAACGGGCAGCAGCACCGACTGTACGAACTACTCGTCAGCTATCTACGTATCAGAAATCATTCGATAGTTAATTCTCAGGAATTGAATAGCCTGAAAACAAACTGCAAGGAAACTCAGAAGCAATTATGGTGTCTGGACAAGGAATCTGTAACAGAATCCGGGGAATGCCAGGACGGAAATCCGGTCAGCGCTACCCACGAGTATTTGGTCGCACATTTTAATCAGCAGACGCTGGGTGCCTTGTCCAAAAATTTATCAAGCATTAGGGATTTGGTACACAATACTCAAGCCTTGCATTGCTACGAGGCTGAACTACTTAAGCTGCAAATTGAAAACTACGTACAAAGAGTATGCACTTTGTGCAAAGAATTTGGAAACCTGGCACAAAATGCACCCATAAGTCTGAACCAGGGGCAAATGTCCTCGCGTATAATGCCGCAAATGTATGAGCTCAGAACATGCGTTGCTATATTATTCAACTTCCAGCGAAGAGTTTTAAAAGATGCTAAATTTATTTCTAACACGCGGGAATGGCTATCGCGTTTAGTCGCAGTTCTTCTGAGAGTAGCTACCTGGCAGGAACATTTGTTTATATTGAATCACATACTCAGATGTCCTGGAGGTATTTCTACTTGGGCAGCAGGATTCGTTCAGACACCCGTGCAATCGGGTACAAGAGGACAGACCACTTCGCCTTTGAATGATCCACACGTCGAGCACATCGTTGCTGTTATCGCTACTCTAATGCTACCGGTTAGAGAACGGGAAAAATTTTTGGAGAAGGTAATAAGGAGTTTGTCAAACCATTCGATTTATTTCAGATTAACGGGCAAAGTAATTTTGTTTTGGAAAGCTCGAAATCATAAAAGTCTCGGCATTAGGGTCGTACCTCATCAGAAGTATGGATAAACTAATTCAAACGAAATCCCTCTAAAAATTTCAGATGTCTATTTTAATTATTCTAAATCCTTAAATCCCTAAATCCGAATTTTGCTATACTTTTAAGAAATTTTTCATTCCAGGGGCTCGATTCTTGAGATCGTGCGATAAATTTTCGTATGCGACATTCGTTTTTCGACCAATTGCGACGTTGGCTTTCTCTGGAACTATCATATGATTAGTTTGAAGGCGAATTTCGCATACGAAAATTTATCGCATGATCGCAAGATTCTTGAAGAATCGAGCCCCTGAACTACTAATGTGCGGAAATATCTGTAGTTGTGAAAAATTAACGGGCAACAATGCTACTATTTGGGGAAGACTAATATTAGCATCATCTATGGGGCATTCTATGTCCATACCATTCGATTCTGACCTATTCTTTCAATTCGATGAAATCTTGAATAGGGATGTGATAGCAAAACATGACAATACAGTTTTCCCGCAAATAATAACATCGGACAGAGTTTCGTTTTCTGCACAATTAGAGACCAAAATATCTGAAATCAAAGCGCCGGAGGATCCGAATCCTTGCGTCAGATCTTTTTACTCTGATCGACTTCAAACTTTCACTTGATTGTGCTTCAGAATGCCAGCGAACTTCCGTAGCAAAACTGGTTGTTTTCTCGCTTGAATAATACCCCTTTAGTTAACGTCCCTTTCTAATACTAAACTAAGGCTCGGATTTCGAGTGTAAATACTTGAACTTTGTATACACGCAGGTTCAGATATCTCTGAGGGATCCAGGAAGTAATGCAGCCGATACGGTATGGGTAATGTTAGACGAAGAGGGGGAGGAAGATGAGGACATTAGAAACGTCGGGGCAAATCTATGCGAAAGTGATTTAATCGCCATCCTAAATCAAATTCCATTTGACAAGCTATTCAAACTGATACTATTTGTCAATCAAGATGGCAATAATTTCAGCCAGGAAACGGACTTAGTTACAGAGCATCACATGCTAAGGATCTTTGCATTTTCCTCCATACTAGTCACACTGCTCAGACAGGGTCTGAAAACATACGATTCTCCAAGATACAGGCAGCTCGCCAAGAGGTTGAGCTCGCTCATTCGAGACATTGTACAATACGCAAGCGACCAATGGAAGGCATTTGATAGAAGTCAGGTATAAAAAGGTTTAAACGCTATAACGAACTGTATATATAATAGATATTAAAGATGCGTTATTACGTGTGAAAAATATGTTGGGGACATTATAAAGCAAAGATTTTATACTCAATCAGGTCGTTGACCAGTCGATGTTGACCAGACTGCAGACAGAGTACGACAGCTTCTTTCTGAAAGCAAGTCAGTGCATATTCTCATCGCGAAGACTGGGTGCTTGGCAATATCTTGCAGCCATTCCTTACAACATTATCTCGTCTCCAAATTTGTGGTATATTTTTTACATGCTACATGTCACCGACACAGCTGACGCCATTCCCCCATCTACCGATATGACTGAAAATGGTGAATATAGTTAGATGTGTAATAGAACGTTTCTTCATGTTGAGACAACCGATTTGACGTCAACGGATCACTGCTGGAAGTTTTATTTCATTTCTTTTATCTCAAATAGAATGGGAAGCAGAGTTGAATTCGCCAAAACTTAGAAAGCAGTTCGAGGAGAAGTTGTGTGAAATGCCAGGCGATGAATCCTACTTCTTGCTAACAACATTCGCCAATATGGCTATGGCCAGACTGGAGAATGATTATCAATTTATTCGTGCAGCTACTATCGATTTGTTCCAAGTAAGTACCGAAGAATCATACTACATTTGCTTACAAGAAGGCCGAGGCCCAACTGTACATCGCCCTGTATTGCAGATTGGATTTCTCAGCGAAAAGACCCAGGAATCCTGCTCCAAAGATGCTCGATCACTGCTGTCTAATTTAACGAGCAAATACCCTTCGCTTCTCTCCGACCTCCTCAAAAAATTAAAAGACAACTTCGTTTTGGTCGGAAAGGTGGGTCTCTAGAGCGCGGTAGTCAATTTATGAGAAAAATCATCTGCACATTATCATATAATCGGTAATACAATCCTCCATAATTTTCTTCAGCTAAGTTTGTATCTGTTCACGGAGTTGCGGATTGGAAAATGGGTACCCGAGGAAGAAGATTTCACTATTATTTCCAGTTGGTTACATCAATACCCGTTATCTTCGACGGAAAATCATCTGGCTCGTTTGTTACTCTCTCATCTTAACTGGGGATTAAATAGGCACGTTACTCGAATGATTGTAATATCGTCGATGATACTTGAACTGTGAATTAGTGATCACAATTTGATATCAATGTATTTCTTTACAGCGATGGAAACTTGTGTCTTGGAATAAATTTACATCGACGTGTAGCTCTTCTGGTGGTTGAACTCACAATGAAATACATTCCTGACACTCCGGCACAAACCGCCTCTCTTCTTGCCGAAGGTGTTAAACAGGTGGGTCTGTTACGCTGGTTTTACTTTCAATATTACCCCACTGTCCCGATAATAAGCCAATATTCTTTGCTTTCGTTACCGATCAGGCTTTCTGAAATTCTTATTCAGGCTTTTTCTGAAATGCTTGGTGTCTTCCGTGTTCCACCCTATCATCGACTTGAAATTTTTTTTGCGAAACCTCTAATTTTCACTGAATTGACGTATTATCATTTGCAATTTGTTTATACTCGACTTTAATTCTAGGTATCTTCAATGGTGAGGCCACAAAGTAATGAACATGGCTTTTC
Organism: Tenthredo mesomela; assembly: GCA_943736025.1. Taxonomy (NCBI): domain Eukaryota; kingdom Metazoa; phylum Arthropoda; class Insecta; order Hymenoptera; family Tenthredinidae; genus Tenthredo; species Tenthredo mesomela. The sequence goes on along the minus strand of OX031018.1, from coordinate 16,294,240 downwards.
ATTATGGGCATGGGAGATGGTTTCTAGATTACGATTGCATCAGCTCGATAGATCGGAAGGTACAGCTCGTCATACTATGTCAAATCCAAGTGCGGCATTGGCGCACGTTCCAGATATTGAGGCAGATCCTTTGCTGGGGATCCTCGCATCTGGTGTCAGGGATAAACAACCAATTGCCTGCTACGTTGCCATCCTAATGACTACATGGGGTCATTCGATACCACTAATTTCTTTGAAAGGATTCAACCAACTACAGATACTCCAGTGTTACTACAAGTACGAACAAGTACTGATCGGGCTACATCACATGGTTCCATTTTTCCTCGAGTGTCCAGAATCAATGATCAAAAATGAAAAGTTTTCAAGCCTAGTTATATCGCTGATAACTGCGGACAGAACTTATATGAAAATGGCAAAAAACTTGATTGTCTCGGATTTTCCCGGACCGATACTGAAGCTGTTCGCCAACATGATAGAAACCCACTTGGAAAATTATCGCCGGTATAAATATTCCATAAAGCAACACCTTGGCTTAGCTAACTAGTTATTTATCTAGTCGAGCTTATGATATTGATGTTATTCTGTGTACATAGGTACTGCTTGCAGAGTCCGCAACCATTTGTTAATCTCTGGCTAAGAGTTCTAGCGCTTGTACCCGATTGGAATAGAGACCAAAGTGTGATGTACTTGATGGATATAGTCATCAGAGCTGCCTACTTTCATTTGGATGCAAGAGCAGAGACTGAGACTATATTTCATAACTTTTTTAGCGTAAGTTCTTTAACAATCAATTTTATTTAACCACGCATACATCCTGCTTTCCAACTTGAATGAATACCAAACTTTCTTTTATCAGCTTACCATAGAGGGAGGTACAGAGGTATGTACTTGGTTAATTTTTAACTGCGCAACTCATTGCTTCTAAACTCTCGTCCCTGCTGTAGGCTTGATATTATCTGCATAAGTACTCGATTTTGTCTACTAAGTATTCATCACCATTTTTAGGACTTGTTTTCACCGATAGTTTCAACTGTTTCTTAGGAATCGGTAAAACAAATACATACATACTTTCTACGATCATATAACTATGCTGCTTTGATTATTGGATTAGTTTCAATGAATTCGATAGTTTCCTCTCGAATCTTCCAAGACATCTCGCGATAACTTACCCGTGTTTTTCATTCTTCTGGCAGAACTTGGCATCAGGCAGAAATTCCGGGTCATTTGGATCGTTTCTAAGTTGGGCCACAGGTTCATCGACATCACCCAGTCTTCTGGGAGGACCTATACAGTCAGTGTGGTTGGCTCATAGAGTTCTCACAACCGAACAACAAGACAGAGAACTTAACAGCGGTCTATGGCGAGAAGTACTGAGAGAATTAGCTTCTCAGGCCAAAACATCTGTAGATATTGCTCTCAAGGTAAGATTTCCAAAAAAATGATATAAATACGAATTGATTTTACCATATAAATATCCCAAAGATTTCTAACGATCCACTACTGTCTTTCAGAAAGCCTGTGCTACTGTGAAAGTCCAACCACTCGGAGGTAGTGGATTAGCTATATATCGATGGTCTCAACAAGCGCTCGACACTCCGATGGACCATCCGCTCTTACCACTTTTGTGGCAAAACTTTTTCACTCTATTCTTAGTCAGAGTGCCTACAGCTACTGGGTCAGAATCAGATTGTTTTCACTTATTCTTGAATCAAGATTTTACGGATTAATCCTCTTTGGAGACAAAGAACGTTGAATATTCAATTATAATCGAAAAAGTGCTTAAATTCCTTGTTGAATCATGTGTTGATATTTTCAGTACCTTGGACAAGGGAGGCATAGGTGAGAAGTTCTTCGAAGGAATGATTAATTTGAGTTACTTCAAAAAGTTGAAGAAACGTCTTCACGATACGACCGAATATTTCCAAGTCAAGGGGGAAAGCGATTTGGATAATGGTTTGCCAATAACTGACGAGAGAAGAGTGTTCTACCTGAACGCCGCCAAGTAAATAGATTCATTTATAATCATATACATAGAAGATTGACTACAAACAAATTTCTCATTTAGTTATGGAAATATATCCCATTATTACAGGTTTTATAAAACGTTAAGCTTATGGCTCGAAGAACCACGATTACAAGAATCTGGATTATATCTACCCGCCTTACCGCCGCAGTACATGTCGCAAAAGTTGACTCTCTTGATGCAAGGGGATCAGGTGCGTTGAAAACTTGAAATATCCTTTTTCACGGCTCATGAATAACTAAATCTTCAGCTTGGAAGCTGTGTCGATATTCATAAAAGACGATCGCATGTACAAATCTTTGCTTTGAATAATTGCAGACTCCGTGGCTTGAATATGTGGATTACGAGTCTGTTAGAAATAGTCAATTGAAGGCTGTAGCCGAATGGCAATTGTGCAGCTTGCGAAACTTGGATAACCAGTCGTCAAAGATGTACCAGACTCCGACAACACCTTCAGAGTCGTCGGATCCTCTGCAGAGAATATTTAGTAGATTAAATTCGTACAAGCAGCCAATTCCTCCGCCAACTTTGAGCAAGAACAATTCTTTTCTACCTTACATATCAAAGGAGAGCTTATACAATCCAGATGGGATTATCAATTTATTAAAGCCACATCTAAAGGCGGTATTAGAATATGCTCAAACTTATAATCTAATGCTTTCTGAGCACACGGCGATCGACTGCAATTTCTTGGAACTTGTTCCAACGTTATACAGAGATGTGGAGAGTCGGATAACTCTTCATGCTCTTTGCGATCCTTCGCCTACTGGCCACAGATGTTCTAGATCAGGAACACCTCCCACTGTACATTGCGCCGGACCTGCTGTTATTGGAATAAAGGTATTATGCTACTCTTATTTCTAGGCGTGTGTTCAAATCGTCCTTCCATCATTCATCATTGTTACAGTAGTTCGCTCGTCTTCTGAAACATAATCAATTACAAGTTAGGAGTAGTGAGTCAACGGGTCTAAGCGTTAGATGTGGTCAAAGTAAAAGCACCTAATGCAACAATCCGGATCAACCGGTGCTCCGATTTTAGATCCTTGGTTCTCTATCTGATGAGAAATTGAATGATGAGAAATTGAACCGGGTCTTCAAGAATACCTTAACTCCAGGTGTATCTGATCCCTTAACGTAACTCAGGTGAAGCTTATAAACAATCTGGTCTGTTTAGATATCAGAAGCTCGAGTGAGCGACGGTGTGGACCATATGATAAGTCAAAACAGAGCTGAGTACGAACAGATATTGGTTCGAGCGAGTCAACCACCACCTACAAAAGTTTCTCAAGGTTGCGTCTTCACGGATCATCTAATCGCGTAAGATTTACATGGTCAATAATATCAGCAGATCTATTAACTTTGTTTGAAAAAGGTGTTTTTTTAATCTGGACTCTTGACTAATATAATGTGTAATAAATAATCCGCAGGCTTCTTGAACATGAATTGAATGTAAATCGAACTAGCGAACACTCGACTGTTCTAAGCAATCTTCAGGAAACAGGAGTGAAACTCTTTTATCATCTGGTTGATTTCTACTCCGAAGAGGCAGCCTTATGTCCACCTACCAAGCAGCTCATTACTACATGCCTAGAGAAATTAGGCCAGGTAATATGCTAGTGATTTTACAATACAATTATCAATTTAGACTAGCAACGAGATTTTATTAAAAGGAGTTGATACACATCACGGAATTGATTGGTTTCAAATCTCTGTTACGCTATGAAGAAATATTCTATTTACTCTGTGCTTTCACTGCTCATAACTCGCATTCTCAGACGTAATTCGAAATTATTTGACATCATTAATTGAAAAACTTGCGATCAATCTGTCAGGCAATGTCCACAAAATCTTAAATAAATTTTAATTATATGAAAGTGTACTCGGTAAATTTAATATCTAGCTTTAAGAACATTTGGTTCATAGTTGTTCATCAGCGGCGAAGAAGCTCAAGGTCAATGCTTACTGAAAACAATAATGCAACGGCCGGGACTGGGTGGCCTGCTCGGTCCTCATTTCACTCCTGTTGCTGGAGGGGCTTCAACTTTTTTGCCAATGTATCAAACTGTTGTTGATTTGGCGAGTGGGCCAAACGCTGATCTCTGTTTCGTCCTGCTTTCAAAGGTGGGACATTTCAACTTCCTCAAGATCAAGATTAAGCGAATCCTAAATAACAAATCAGCAAAACAAGGCTTATATTCTTTTATTATTTTAAACTCACATCTTTTAGTTTGACGTTGGAAGCTGGCTGAACTATAGGCGACCCAGACTCAGCGAAAGATCCACATTCATAGATTTAGTGTCCAAAGCTCTGTGCAATGCTGGTTTGAACCCTGAGGATGAGAAGCTCATATTACACGAGGTAATTTATAAAGACGTTGCAAAGAATTGCCAGAAAGTGATGAACTTGATGAACAAAATTTTTGTATAACGTGTGATAATTCTATTCCGACTAGCTCTTTCGCAATCATCTTCGACTCGTTCTTCTACATGAATTTCCCGAACATTACGGCGAAGTTCTAAGCGCGGTTTTGCGAGGCAGTGAATCCCAGAGCCTCTCATTAGATGTTTGGCGAGATTTACTGGCTGCTCTAAGTGGAAAATCAAAGGGTCAAGGTCTTGTACAACCGACAAAAGTCAGGGATGAGATTCGGCGGTATGCTACAGAGCAGAGACTGCTCTCTCGACAAGAGGTAACTTCTATTCAAGAGTTGAACATCCAATAGCATAAGATAAAATCATGGAAAGATTTTAAAATGTGGTTCATCAAATCCGCCAATTATCAATCAGATTTAGGGTCTCGCCGTCTCCAATTTTCTTATAACTTAAGACACTTATTTCAGTCAGAAGGATTCCGAAGGTATTATTTTTTAGATTTCCTTGATTCCTTGTAAAGTCACTATTTCCAGGATCAGAAAAAGCCTGTAGAAAAAAAAAAAAAAAAAAAAAACGAGTACCTTTGGGCTGTTTCTAAGGGGAATAAGGGGTGTCTGAAGTTAGAAAGGAATCTGAGACTGTAAGACCCTAAATCTTGCCAATAGCTGATGAATTGATGAATAAAAAATGTCTAGATGCATGATACGGCTGTTCTTCTGAGCAAACATTTCATGAAAGAACGATTACAATATGGTCTCTACGGACTGTATCCTAAATACAGAGTCTACAACGAACCGTTGGCCACATTTCTCGGCATGGTTGGACACGCTCTTGTCGTATTGACCCTACATTCCGACAAAGGAACACTAGCTGACCAACGTAAGTCAGATGAATAAGATACAAATCTATCGAGTAAAAAAAATGGTAATTAGAGAATTTATCACAACTTTAATTCTCGTTGCAGTATGCGACCGAATATGGCCGGTTCTAGGGGAGATGTTTGCGCCATGGATCACGCCGTATTGGACAAGAAATTTGCGCGAGCCAACTGCGGCGTGGATCCAACAATTAACGGATGACAGATCTGTCTTACTTCCTTGGATAATAGCCGACGGGCCTTATGCAAACAGAACTGTAGCAATGTTTGTCGAATGTATCAGATTCATCATAGACACTATGCCAGCGTCGAGCAAAATCCTCTGTTTCCTATGGCAATTTTATGTGACTAACTTCGCTCATGCCTCTGTCAAAGATCATATATTGAATGTTATTCATGGCAACTTTTTGTCCCTACCTTGGGAGAGATTCAGTCCCAGTATAGCCGATATCGAACTAATGGTTAAAGTGGTCGACCAGTATTTACCTGACAGCCATCTGTTTCTGGGAAGTGTATTTATTAACATTAACTGGCAGACTTGGGCCAGTGAGATATTGTCCGTTCAACCACTCCCAGTTGCTGCTAGAATGCATATATGCTTGTTGAATCTACTCGTCAAACTTTCGAACGAGCCTAACGTCAGGCAGGTGAGGAACCGATTGAGTTTCTGTGAATATTTCGTCTATCGAATATCGAAAGATTCGTTCTCAGATATTAATTCGTGTCCGTTATCTGTCCACATGTACCAGAATGAGAAGGCGGTGCAAATAGTTGTAGCTGCAGAAAAATTTGCATGGCATTTGGTCGACGCCGCTGCTTACGATCAGGTGATTAACTGGTACGTTATGAGCTGCGATCCTAGAGCCATTCTTTATCTGGACTCGGAGCAAACATGTTCAATCGATGGAGCTATTAACAAGTGGGTGAACGCTGATATGACAACATTATCGCGACTAGTAAGTGAAATCTAACTGAATGAATCTTTGGTTTTTCAGTTTGTTGAAACTTGCTGCGGCGTACGATCCAAACGCGACTCATTTTCATCCCACGACTTTGAAAAAGAGACAGATTTACGTTAGATCATCGGTGAAATTATTGGTCAATTGTACTACTCGTCATAAAGCACTTCTCACTAGTGATCCCAAGGCATTCACCGATGCTTTATCCAAGATGTTGGATGATATGGAGTCGGTGATTACAACTAGTGAGTTTACAAGCTTCTGATATTTCGACAAGAAGAGACAAGAATTCTGATATTTTTTATTTTTTTATATAACAGCTGTATCAAAAGCTCAACAGGCCGCCGAAGCTGGTTTACTAGTTACCGAACTCCTTCATTCTATAAACCAAAGTGGTCCGTTAGTTGAACAACTAAGAACCAGCTGGGCTTCCTGGCTTTCAAACAGAACTGCTAGCAGTCCTACACTAATGGGAATTCTGCGCGTTATCGGAATAGCTGTTGCGTCGCCATCAACTCTTGGAGAGCTCATGGAATCTGCTCTTGATGCATACTTCAAGCACAATGGTAGTTGAATTCATCTCTATGTCCTACTTCTGTCAAATATCCTTGTATTGTACCGATCCCATTCAAAACAACGAGTCGTTCTTCTTCAGATCTAGTCGCTGACGAAACTCTGCCAACTTGGGGTTGGGTACTGACCATATTGCAGCCGGTAGTGCCGCGTCAACCACCAGTTGAAGGAGCGCTAGTAGCAGAAGGTAGAGTTCTGGCACTTTATGCATTGTTGCTCAAGCGGCTACCCTCTTGCCGGAATATCAAGGAGGAAGGGATGCTCTTAGTTAACTTAATCGATTGGATTTCAACGATAAAACCAACGTAAGCACTAAGCATGTGAATTCTCTAGTTCATATTTGTCATTAATTTACTAGCGCTGCTGTTTATTATTTTTTCGAACCACACCTCCAGGACCTAGATCATAAAAACATGCCCGGCCTTTGAATATTAAATCTAAATTCTTGCATATCGATGAACAATTCCTCACGTCGTATTTCATGATACCGAAATTGAATATCCCTCTTCATCCATATATGTTTTATATTTCAATTTGATATTTAAATGTGTGGGACTATGCTGGGGAAATGGATGGGAATGGTTCCCTTAGATCGTGAAAACTGAGGTACCTAATTCCTTCGCTGTTACATTAATTATGGAAAAAAATCAATTGCAGCGAATTCATAGAAGAGAAATTGCCCTTGTTATGGGGTAAGTCACTGGAACTTGCCTACCGACAATGCCAGTACAGTGAAAATACGGTAATTGCAACCAGAGCATTGAAGGGCTTGGCTCGTTGTCTGCTCATCACAGCTGACGACGTTGGTCAAGGATGGGGTATCTTAGGAGCGATTGGTCTCAGAAAAGGATCTCAGTTATCCATAAGGTGATAAGTTCATATCGTCATTGAAATTGAAATTAGCAATAGATTTGAAATTTTCCAAATGATTTAATCACGATTGTTTTATCTACAGATGTAAGTTCCTGAGTAGAACACTCGGCGTTTATTGCCTGGCTCAATTACCCGAATCAAAGGCAGAACAGCAACTGGTTCGGTTTACGCCTCACTCACCAGGGGTTGCGCCTTCCAGATCCAGTGAATCGGATCCTCTTGATATACGGCCGAGTGCGGATGCTATAAAAGCCATGCAAACCTTAGAGGCCTTAGTTACGAATAAACAATACGCCGAACTTAAGGGCGACATTGAACAGGCTATCCGACTTATAAGAGACTCAGGAAATTCACTTCACAATGCCGTATCTGTAGCTGGCACCCTTACCGCGGAGCTTTATAATAGAAGATATTTGCACGTTTTGATTGAATAGATGGTCTCTAGGATCGTAAGTTGTTTGAGCGTTGAAATCGACCTTTCAAATTGCTCAGGATTTAAGTAATTAAAATTATCTAGTCATCTGATGTCTAAAATAAAAAATGACAAGTTTATCGGGCATGTTTTTTCCGGGCAGTTGGATATAGCACGACGATCGATTGAGCGTGAAACGCTTTTTCGAGTTTTAAATGATATAGTAACTCGATATTATTTAGACTGGATAAACCTCGGAAATAGGAGTTTCCGCAACAATTCTATGTTATACACGAATATATGAATTGATTATCTAGTCGCCGGATGCAAAACTAATGCCATTTTTGATAAGGATGGACGTTGTTGTCCGAAGATATACGGAAACAGAAGTTAGCAGCTCGTAGGATTCGGCGGGATACGATTCCTGGTGAAAAAAAACTACGATAAGATATTATGAAATCGATCAAAAACACTATATTATATAACAAAATTGACGAATAAGATCTATTTCTGTAATATTCTTGCGTGTTTTTCATTCGATCTTATAATAATAATCTTCATGAATCATGATATATCCTCATTAGCAAGCTGATAAGCAAAAGACAGATTATTCAGATAAAATTCCTAAGTTTACCTATTAAATCTCATCAGGGTATCGATCACATAGCAAATCTAGGTATCTGCAAGTTTTCAACCTGACGAGTATAGTACATCGATATTTCCATAATTATTGTATCAAATTATTAATAAGTTTTTAAATCACACTACATACAGGTATTGTACATGTTTTTCTTCCGTTTTATTTAATACCGCGAATATATATTTTTAATGTATAATATTATACATATTATACTTGTTATTGAGAAATTCAATGATATTGTATAAAAACAGATAGAAAAAAAAAAAAAAAAAATTCATATATTTTATAGCTGAAACGCTATAGTGTCAACGAATAATCAAATAATTAGATTACATAAAGGCACTTAATTTATTAGTGATCTTGCGCTTCAGCTATGTCTATATCTATTTGTAAACATACATGGGTATAATATTCAAGTTGGTCAGTTTTCACTTCTATTCAATTTAGAGAAGTACAGAAAATTATTCAGCTCATTATGTTTTGTTTTATTCTCATTTTTCGACTCCATGCTTCGACCACTTGGCCTTAACTAGGCTGTGATGTTATTTTGGTTAGGGTAGTGTACTGTATTATAAGGCTGTGTTTAATAACGGCACGTTATTTTTAAGTGTACAATATTATATTATATTATATTACATTATATTTCATTCTGAAGATATCGAAATATCAAATGTATATTTATTGAAATGACATATATGTACGATGTATACGTACTACGTTAGCCCAAGCACTTGAGGAAGTATTTGAGGCGAACAATTCGACGAATGAAAATCTGAGTTATTCAGTTTTGATGATGTTAATGTGAAAAATCAACAGTCAGTTTTAACGAAAAGACATTTCCCCGACTTGAGAAAATATAAAAATATAAAAATATAAAGATATACAATCAATTGACGAATTTCCAAAATACTAACAATAATGAAGAATTATTAAAAATAAGTTTACGAATACATGTTCTAAAATGATGGACTTTTATTTTCAATCCAATTTCAAAATTTCGAGGTACAGAACTCAGCGGTGTAGCTTTGAGCTGGGGAGGCACGGCCACCTTTCCTGGAGGTCTACACTTGAAAAACGTACTGAATTTTCGAACGTGAATTTGGACTGACCATTCGTTTTTCCCATTGACATTAACATTATCAAAGATTAATAAACCAGGTTTTTATCTTCTTCATTGACTTGAGGCCGATTGTACTCTTCGTACTTCCTAACAACGGGCGTTAATGCGTGGAAATAAGATGGACTAAAAGTGGAAAGAAAATTGTCTATCTTTTGTGAAGAAGTAACCCACACGGCCTACACTTCCATCCTGAATTTTCAGAAAGCTTTTTTCCCTTGCCTTTCGATTCCGATGATGGTGTAAATGTATTCCTAATTTTTAGACCTATATATGTTTGAGAATGCACGGTGTTCAGTAATCCTGGAAGTCCTGAAGTTCGTGAAATGATCCTGATAATAATGCCCTCATTCAAATAGTATGGAATTATGCTAAAATTGTACTTGTTACCTGGATATTTTCAAACAAATTTCAAATTTTCAACCGCAAAGAACTATGAACATCAGCGCCCATTTATTTAATTCGGAATGTGAACAATTCACTTCAGAAGCAATATTCTGAATTGGTAAGCATTTTAACTTCGTTCAAAGCAATTGGCAACAGAGAAATATAAGTACGGCTTTCGTGAAACTAAAGTAAGTCTTGTCCATTTTTTCACCCACTGAAAAATCACATGACTCTGAGACTCCATACTTTTTATTTTTCACAATCGTAATCTAATGCTGCTTGTTTGCATTCGTATCTTGTATTACTTGGAGGCACCTTGTTGCGTGAAATTTTCCACGGTATCTGTTGCAAGTAACGAATGTTCGACCTCGAGTAATTAATCACCAGCTGTCATACTTCGGTTGATAGTTGGCAGATAGCATTCCAACAATGTAGCGAAATGAGGACAGTCGCTGCATAGGTCGACAGCGGTGTATGCATTATGTTCATACTTAATGATACAAATTTTAATAATACGTTGTGCAATCATCAAGATGGTTGATACAAGTGCAACCGGTACCACGTGCAGATTTCCATGATATGTTCTATGACTCTCGCATGACCATACGAGCCAATATACATAAAGGGTCTTATTTTAAGAAACAATCAATGTAATTGAAAATCGGACCCTATGTCTATACCATGTTACTACCAGACATTCCGAAAAGATATACATGTGATTAAATGCTCTTTCAATCATTTTATTGTATCTAAATTTTGAATTGCTCCATCTGAACTAATTGGGAATGTTTTCTTAGAATCAAAAAAAAAAATGATTTCGAGATTTTAAAGCGTGTTTGCGCCCCGAAAGAGAAAAAATTTCATTATAACACTTTTTTGTCATAATTGCCCATGGAATAAACTATAAAATAAAGTGCCACATAACAATTTCGCTATTGGATTAGCCGTTTTCGAGATTATGGGACTCAAAAAAAACAAAACTATAATATAATTCCTTCAGTCTGCACGTCGGAACCATTTTATTCGATCGTACAATAATCATGGTTCGATTTTTTTTTGGAGAATACCAAGACATGTTCCGATTGCAGAAAAAATTATACTTATTGAACAAACAGTGCAAAGCAAGAAGCAATGGAGTTTAATATCGACAGTTAATTTGATGTCAGTCTTTGATGTCAGTCTTTGATGACCCTGCAAAGCTCAGAGAGTGTCGGTCGAACCTTCGGTTCAAACACTGTGAAGTCATTTTAGAGACTAGCTAGCTACCTAATGTAATGAGTTGGTGAGTAAACCAGTAAGTACTGTACTAAACTATTCTGCTCGCAAGTCTTCTTCTTCTTCTTCTCCTTTTGTTTGGCTAGCAGATCCTTACAGTGCCATGTGCCACTTCTTAATTATCTTTTGTTTGTCTGAATTGGTTATCTTGTTTTGTTTTGTTTTGTTAGTGTTGTTTTCCTTATTTGTCTTTGGCTTGCTCGAGGTCGTTTGATTTGAGTTCCTTGCCGAGCGTTTTGTTTGGTTTGTTGTTGGGAAGTTTTCCGGAAGTGGTTCTTTTCTCGAGCAGGGAATCCCTGCTGGAGGTGGTTGGAGTTGGGAGATCCAGCTGATTAAAGAGCAGGAAATCAGGCTGGATTCCTCTTCCTTGGATTTATTTGGTTGTTGTCTTTTTATTCTTGATTGTTGTTAGTATCGGTTTTTGGTTTTGGATGCCTCTTAAGCGTTAGCCTTGAGGCGCTTTTCAGGATAGGTTTAGGGGTGGTCTGGATTAACACCACAGTTCAATTCTATGGGACAAAACATGTGGACAGTACATTAAGGTGGTCGTTAATTTCTAACATATACTTGCCACCCCCTGAATTGACAGATAATGACCCAAAAACACCGTGTAATTTTTTAAAGATTTTTAGCTTGATGGGAAAGCGTGCCGAAACCAATTTGAAGTTGGAAAATTTGAAAAAAAAAATTAAAAAAAAAAAAATTTGAATTTCTTTCAATTTTTAAGTATAAAAGCAGAAAATAAATGTAGAATTACGAAAAACGACAACTTTCCAACAAGAAAATGTATTTGATGGTAATCCTATAATATGTATTACAACGTTATAGACTAAAAAAAAAAAAAAAAAATAATAAAAATGAATAGTATAGTAGTAGGGTGGCAAGTATTTGTTAGAAATTAACGACCACCCTACGGTAGGTACATACGTGCCGCGCTGTTATATTTGTATGTTGTTTTTGATAAAGAAATTGCATATTAGATAGACCACTGATAGGTTCTTTCTAAGGAATAATGTGCTCAAATCTGCCCCCCTGGGTACGTTTTCCATTCTAATTAATCTGTCTATAGCTCAGCTTCTCCCGGTAATTTGTAACGGGCATTGACAGAAAAGGTGATTAGCGTCCGTACGATGGTGACCGCAATCGAATGTTTGTTCGGCGATAATGTTTCTTTTTAAAGAGGTGGGCCTTAGTGCGGTTGTGGTTCGATCTGACTCTGTTTATCAATCCTACTATAGTTCTATCTAACCCCAACCCATAGAACCAGGGTCGAAAAAAAAAAAAAAAAAAATAGTCCTGTGTTTTCTAGACTCCATAGTTTTCTAATAGATTAATATTTAAAAATCGATTTTTATTTTGAACATCGTCCATCCCTATTTAGCAAATAGCATAGCAAACCGGCAGCGGTCAGCGCTCGCTGGACGCGCGGTGAAGAAGCGAATCACCCCTAGCGGACAAAGATCGCCATTCGCCATAAGCGCCATTCCATTTTGCAATTTTGTACCGTACAGCTATCCTATCAGCCACGTGCGAAATAGCATATCGTTAGAGAAGATAACGTATTAGCGAAGTATTCTGTTTTTTTCTGTAAAAACTGTGACCCTGCTTTCCCCTGGACCTTTTGAGATTGGATATTGATTAACTTGGACTGCCTTTGGATAATACGACGACCTAGCTTGCCCCCGGACCACGAGGCTGCTTCGAATGGCCCGGTGAACCGAAGGTACCCGCGGTGTACAGTACGGCCCGTATTTAGCCGCCAGGTAGGATCTTTCTGATCTTCCACATCTCCAAGTCCCGCCTTGAACCATTACGAGTCTCGAGACAAACCCCTAGCCTTCGGAAGAACAGTCCCGTGCCCTTGCCCCGTTGCGAAATTCAAATAGTAACGTCGAGTCACGTGGTCTTTTGCGCCGCCGCCATTTTTCCTCGGTCCCCGATCGTCACGCTCACAGCTGACTGTAGCGAGGTAGCGAGATTTAAGCCTGGCGCACAAAGTTATCGGATAACTTTGTGCGCCAGGCTTTAGGCAGCCGACCGATTCCCATCCTGTGATCCTCTCGCACCACCCTCCCATTTTCCGCTGCTACCGAGCAGTGACTCTCTCTCCCCGAGTAAGTCGAACATTGACGCCAGTGACGCTCAGCCCAACGTCAGCTGTTCCTTACGAGTCTCACGCCTCTATGTCGTAGTCAGCTGCGAGAGCACCGCAGAATAGAGAGAGTACAATCAGACAAAGTAAATAGCTATAATTATACCTTATGCGCCAGGTAGCGAGCAGTAAAGTCGCAACCTTCTTTTTTTTTTTTTTTTTTTCTCGATAAACAATCTCAATTTTAGGATATAAATATCGGTGTCTTTATTCCTCAACCTCACGAAATCCCTTCAGCATCCGGCTAGTTCAGTAGCTAGGAGTGAGCGTGAGATAGAGCGAGGACTCCAATCCCGGAGTCTGGTACCCAAGCTCAGGGAAACCCCTGTTGAAAATTCAGTTCGTCTCTACTCTTAGTCTCAATACCTATCGCGCTGTCTTCCCCACGCTTCTCCATACGCTCAGAGTTCCGGGTGTCGCCTAAAGCTTCCGCGAGTATGGGTAACGTCACTCCCACACAAGTAATGGAGGGCCAACGTTGCCTGAGTATAGACGCGCATGACACCGACGCGGTCATCACCTGGGTGTGTGGCTTATCTGAAAATGCAGTGATGACCCTCCTCTCTCATTTTGGTCTACGTCCAGGTAGTTCTGCGGACGTGGGTCGCTGGAGGCTACTCCGGTACCACCAGCTATTTAGGAACCACGATGTCACCTGGGTGGCCGAAGAAGACGAGTTACCGGTTCCGGTAACCGGGACAGCTCATGACCCAGGTCACGAACACCCTACCGTTAGCCCCAACCCCGCGAGTGACGCAGCGCCTACCGCTGCTCTGGACAAAGCTCCTCAGAAGTCTCGGTCCCGAAACCGCGGCAACAAGCGAAAAAAAACTACCCCTGCCCCTACCCAGAACCCTACACCGCCCGCCCTAATGTCCCTTATCCTCCCCACACTCCCTACGTCTACCGAAGCTCCAGAGAAGCCAGCCTATGGCCAACCTGCGATCTCTCCTGCCGGTCCCGCAAATACCGGGTTGCCAGTTCGCTGCTTCCGCTGCTATGCCCCTGGACACTTCGTCCGAGAGTGCTCCCAACCTCCCTCCTACACTGCGCGCTCACGCCGCAGGCGCCCCGGAGTCACCAAAGTGATGCTCGGGACCCGCTCCGGGAAACGTCAACACAAATCAGTAGGTCGGATCCGTACTCATTCCTCCGTTGTGGGTATACCCTTCCCTCCCCGAGACGACTCAGCCAACGACACCCCGTGTCAAGACAGTCAACGAGATCCCCGATACTACCTACTAGTAGATGTAGCCCGTAGATCCCTCCATGCCTTATTCGATCCTGGGTCTACCCGAACGTACATCGGCGGAGATGCGATACACAGGTTCCGAGACCTGCAGCCCCAACTTATTCCTCTTTCCAAGTACGACATCACATACTCTAACGGTGCAGTTGATTCCGTGACCGGCGAGATGGAAATGCCGGTGCGCATCAGCAGGCAAACTTGTTCCATCGTAGTCGGTGTCGCGCCCTCGCTCCAGTACCAGTGCATCCTAGGCATGGACGCTATCACCGCGTTCGGCTTCCTGGTCGACTTTGACCGCCGTACTTGGCAAATACGTACCGAGCCTGAGTCCCGGACAATTCCTGGGAGAGAGCCCCAGGTCACGACCCCATTAGGGAAAACGAGTGTGCCGGCCTGTCCGAGCTAACTCTCTCCGAGAAGTCCCGCCTCGACACCTTCCTCACCCAGATCCTACCCAACGGACCGCCACTCTACTTGTACTCCGTCAATAATTCTGCCGTCCACAGCTTGACCAAAGTCTACCTTCCTAAACTTCGGGAGAGAGCTCTGGCCGCCAAAAACCGTGCCGCGTTCGTAGGCTCGACGCATTGCGAGATCTGGGCTCTCAGAATCGACTATGTATGTACACAAACGATAGCGGTAAGTGTCCCGCCCGATGATATGCAATCGATCATACATCTTCTTTTGAGTTGGCAATACCCTAGGCAATAGTAGTTTTCTATTTTATGGGCAATAGCTGACTCGAGAGCCCCCACGACAAATTAAAAATTTAGTCTGTCAAAACGTCAAAACGTCAACCAACATAACCAACCAACGCGTTAATCATTTTCGATAAGGATGACTGCAATTTAATCATTCATTCAACAATTTTATTTATTAAGCATGACAGATTAGAATAAAACTCTTAGAAATTTAAATGGGCATAAAATATGCAATAATTAACAATATCTTTGGGAAGTGCTGGTAAATAAAACATGCCACAATTTAATGTAATCGTACAACGAGAAAATAAAAACGCTATTCTAGGGTAGAGGGTTACCTACTTCACTTTATAAAAGGGCCAAACTAGTCAATGGCCTGTTTTTAGGATAGAATAGCAGGTAGCTAATTTTAAATTTAGAATATAAGGTAGATGTAATCTAAACGGGGTAAATGGAGCCACGGCACGGACAAATGTCTTAACATTTTTGTGCGCACTCCATATAGTGCAATGTATATGAACTATAAATAAAATAGCGTGTAAAATAGAAATAGGTGTAAAACTAAGAACAGATGGAAACATGTAACTACATCATGTACTATACAACCTCAATAAATTTCAATTTCAATTTCAATTTCAACGAATTACCTAAGGCATACCCCGGCCTCACTGTGCTCTTCGGAGCAGGCCCAGCTCTAAGTGACAATTAGTGCGACCCGAAATCCCCTCGGTCTACCTGAAAACGGTCACCCGTCCTTACCTGGAAGTGCGATGGTAGGGGCAGCGTTCAGGAGAAATAAAAGGAACTAAGGGGTGTGCGGTCTATTTGGGACGCCAACAACTGCGTAAGACCGTCCAGGTCTTTTCATACTTGCATATCCCCACTCATACCTACCAAAATCCAAGAAATGGCGTTAAAAGGATTACTGCCGGTGAACGGGTTAAGTGGATTTACATCTTAGACTCTTTCGACTAATGAGTGTGCCGGGGTATGACCTAAGGTATCATCACTTCTTCCAGAATTTCGATGTAATAGTCCGCATGCACATTGCGGAGGATCTCCACAAGCTGACCCGGACCAGTACTCCTCATCCAAACCCAGAACCCAGCAGTGACTCGTCCGCTCTTATTTCTGGGAAGGACGTTGTCCGGGTGATAACGTTGCCCACGTTCCCTCCATACTTTTCGTCGACAATCTTTGTCTGTGGAGAAAACTTTCTCATCGGTAAAGATGACATAACGATGTTGTTATAGCGTTGCTTACTTTCCGTCAACTCATTTTTTCAAATGCTTTGGCCGTAATATCTTAATGTAAAACGCACTGTTCTTTTCAAAATTTTATTGCTCGGTTGAAATTACGTGTATAGTATAATTTTTATTTTTAAATATTTCGATATTCTATTACATGTATCTGTTCTTTAGTAATAATTATTGGTGGGAATGAACCAACGATTTGTCTGCGGAGAAAACTTTGTCATCGGTAAAGGCCGCCGTACGACACGGTCTCGCACAGTATTTATACTGCAGAGCCCCGTGCATTGTAATATGTCATTGATTTGCAAACGTTGGATTCACTACCCCATTCTTCCAATGCGTTCGAGTCAAAGTGAGACTCTCAGTAAAGTTTAAAAGTATGAAATGCTTAGGACGCTGAATTTTATACACATGTTACTCTGCGATAGAGAGGCGGATAGTTTATATAGAACCTGCCATGTTCTAGTCAAAGTGTAGTATGATTAAATAGTGTACATTAAATTGTAGTATGTTTTATTTATCATCACGTCCCAAAGATATTGGTCATTAATACATATTTTATGTCCATTTAAAATTTCTAAGAGTTTTATTCTAATTTGTCCTGCTTAATAAATAAAATGGTTGAATAAATGATCAAATTGTCATCCTTATTGAAAATAAGAGCTGCAAACAAGGCCCGTATACACTGCATTATTTCATAAATAGGTTTAGAATTACTTTTAGATGAAGTCTGAAATTGTAAAGGTAATTTGTTATAATTTGTTATTCGTTAAGTTTTCTCCACAAACAAAGATTGTCGACGAAAAGTATGGAGGGAACGTGGGCAACGTTATCACCCGGACAACGTCCTTCCCAGAAATAAGAGCGGACGAGTCACTGCTGGGTTCTGGGTTTGGATGAGGAGTACTGGTCCGGGTCAGCTTGTGGAGATCCTCCGCAATGTGCATGCGGACTATTACATCGAAATTCTGGAAGAAGTGATGATACCTTCTGTGAGGGCTGTATATCCCGCAGATGAAATGCCTATCATTGGCGTTGTTGAACACAACAGCGCCGTCCATATGGCGCTAATCGTGCGCGACTGGTATGCTCAGCATCCAGAAGTCCATGCAGCATGTGAAGATCAGCGAACAAGGCTCAATTTTATGCTCATGTTATTCTGCGATAGAGAGGTGCATAGCTTATATAAAACCTGCGTTAAACTGCAATAGGTTATATAGCTCATATTTTCATGTTTATATAATCGAATGGATATTGATGACTGAGATTATAGTAGCGTTGCGCTGTTAACTATTTCATAAATAGGTTTTAAATTACTTACATATGGTCTGAAATTGTATAAGTAATTCGTTATACGATCACATTAAATTGCGGCATGTTTTATTTACCAGCACTTCCCAAAGATATTGTTAATTATTGCATATTTTATGCCCATTTAAATTTCTAAGAGTTTTATTCTAATCTGTCATGCTTAATAAATAAAACTGTTGAATGAATGATTAAATTGCGGTCATCCTTATCGAAAATGATTAACGCGTTGGTTGGTTATGTTGGTTGACATTTTGACGTTTTGACGTTTTGACAGACTAAATTTTTAATTTGTCGTGGGGGCTCTCGAGTCAGCTATTGCCCATAAAATAGAAATCTACTATTGCCTAGGGTATTGCCAACTCAAAAGAAGATGTATGATCGATTGCATATCATCGGGCGGGACACTTACCGCTATCGTTTGTGTACAGTAGGGTGTCCGTTATTTCCCGAATTGACTTTTTCTACTTGGGTATGGGCCAAATCATTAGTTTATAGCCTAAAAACAATTATGCTATTTTTTATTTTTTTTCTAAAGTGCCATTAAGAGCATGTCCTAGTCATATAGTTACCTGTTGAGAAAAAACCAAAAAGTCGCAAAAACTCGGAAACGATGATCAAAAATGATGTATAATAGATTTATTCGATGATTAGGGACGAATAGGTTCGATCTAGCACGCGAGATTCGTCGAAATCGAGAAAAATGAATTTTTTTGGTTCCTCAAGTGTGGCGGTGTCACTTATTTTGGTTCATATCAACGCCTGTGCGTCTAAAACGCAAAAACAGGCTTTTTACCTCAAGTCTCACAGCAATGACGAACATTTGTGTCTAAAAATTTTGTTGTTTCACGCAACAATAGGGCCGAGATAACGAAAGAAGAGCGGTATAAAGATGTAAATAGTGTAAAATTGTTGATTTCTGACAGCTGAGACATGAGGCGGTCGAGGCTAACGAAACGCCCGACAGATGGCTTTACGCGTAAATCATCGCGTAAATCGCGTAAATAACGCAACAGTGACGATGATTTACGCGTAGAGCCATCTGTCGGGCGTTTCGTTAGCCTCGACCGCTTCATGTCTCAGCTGTCAGAAATCAACAATTTTACACTATTTACATCTTTATACCGCTCTTCTTTCGTTATCTCGGCCCTATTGTTGCGTGAAACAACAAAATTTAAGAGCATGTCCTAGTCATATAGTTACCTGTTGAGAAAAAAACAAAAAAGTCGCAAAAACTCGGAAACGATGATCAAAAATGATGTATAATAGATTTATTCGATGATTAGGGACGAATAGGTTCGATCTAGCACGCGAGATTCATCGAAATCGAGAAAAATAAATTTTTTTGGTTCCTCAAGTGTGGCCGTGTCACTTATTTTGGTTCATATCAACGCCTGTGCGTCTAAAACGCAAAAACCGGCTTTTTACCTCAAGTCTCACAGCAATTACGAACATTTGTGTCTGAAAATTTTGTTGTTTCACGCAACAATAGGGCCGAGATAACGAAAGAAGAGCGGTATAAAGATGTAAATAGTGTAAAATTGTTGATTTCTGACAGCTGAGACATGAGGCGGTCGAGGCTAACGAAACGCCCGACAGATGGCTCTACGCGTAAATCATCGTCACTGTTGCGTTATTTACGCGATTTACGCGATGATTTACGCGTAGAGCCATCTGTCGGGCGTTTCGTTAGCCTCGACCGCCTCATGTCTCAGCTGTCAGAAATCAACAATTTTACACTATTTACATCTTTATACCGCTCTTCTTTCGTTATCTCGGCCCTATTGTTGCGTGAAACAACAAAATTTTTAGACACAAATGTTCGTCATTGCTGTGAGACTTGAGGTAAAAAGCCTGTTTTTGCGTTTTAGACGCACAGGCGTTGATATGAACCAAAATAAGTGACACCGCCACACTTGAGGAACCAAAAAAATTCATTTTTCTCGATTTCGACGAATCTCGCGTGCTAGATCGAACCTATTCGTCCCTAATCATCGAATAAATCTATTATACATCATTTTTGATCATCGTTTCCGAGTTTTTGCGACTTTTTGGTTTTTTCTCAACAGGTAACTATATGACTAGGACATGCTCTTAACTCCTGCCTGTAGGACGATACTTGTCCCATTTGATCAACTGCATGGTAGTCCAGGATTTTTAGACATTCGCTCCGGAAAAAATCCTGATAATGGATTTTTCGATTGGATTATGTCAGAGAGTGTCCCCTAAGTATGAAACCAAGTTTGTGTCGTCCGAAACCGCGAGCGTTAGCCGCTATCTTGAAAAATGCCTGTTTGCATATATCTCGGAAACGGTGAGTTTCACGTTAAAAATTGTAAAGACCTTTTTTTGTAGAAGATAAAATTTCCGATCTTTTTTATTTAAAACTTTTTTCTCTATTGTTAATATTTGCCGAGATATAGTCGATCGAAAAAACTAATTTTTACATTTTTTTTTCGTATTTCCACAAATAATCGAGATATTTTCCAAAAACAAAAATTTGGTTTTTTTAATCGAGTATATCTCGGCAAATATTAACAATAGAGAAAAAAGTTTCAAATAAAAAAGATGGGAAATTTTATCTTCTACAAAAAAGGTCCTTACAATTTTTAACGTGAAACTCACCGTTTCCGAGATATTTGCAAACAGGCGTTTTTCAAGATGGCGGCTAACGCTCGCGGTTTCGGACGACACAAACTTGGTTTTACACTTAGGGGACACCCTCTGACATAATCCAATCGAAAAATCAATTATCAGGATTTTTTGCGGAGCGAACCCATTTTTGGTGCTAAAATTCCTGGACTATGGGATTTTTGCCCTTTTTAGACTTTAATTTTTTTTTCGCTAACTACTTTCATTACCTCATCAAATATTGTTGATTCTACTACTGTTCTGATCTCTTTGAATGGACTTATTTTTACATTGGTGAAAAAAAAAGTTTTCATAAGTTTTGAAGTTTCTATGATTATTTTTAGCACTCGGATTCTGGCCAATCAGAGCGCGGTATTTGATGATGTGAAGGACATCCCAATTCGTTATTATACTGATAATTTAGGGTGCGTTCCGATATTAGCTTGAAGCGCTGTCAGTAATCTTGTGTCTCTGTCACACTTCTTGATTTTCCCAAAGCTCCGTCTCTTTCCCTCTAGACTTTCAGCGTTTCAAGCGAATATCGGAACACAGCCTTACCCATAGCTTTTGATAATTTACCTCTAACTTTGCAAATGTTTTTATAACTGTCAAATACCGTGATAAAAGTCAGAGAACTTCGTGAATAATTTCTAATTTTTTCTAACCTGCCGCTCTCTGCTTGGCCAAATCCGAATGCGAAAAATAATCCGTCGAATACCACTCGACCTTCAAAATGAATCGGTTATTTCCCTCATGTTTTGATCCTGCGTGGCAACGAACGGGCCAAGTTTTGCACAAAAATCCCTTGCGCTGCGCGCTCGTGATTTTAGATCTGCAAAACTTAGCCCTCTCGATGCCACGCAGCAAAACAATCGGGAAATATCCGATAATTTTGAAGGTCTTGTGATATTACTACTGAAAATTTATTTTTACCGTATTTTTCAGTAATTTTCGAATATTTACGAATATTTTTGAATTTATTGACTTTTCAATGCTTTTTGTTTAAATTAAAAAATATTTGAAACGTATTAGACAATACGGTAAAAAAAAAATTTTACCGCTTCAAAACTCAAATTTTTTTTTCCCATCAATGTAAAAATATGTCCATCGAAAGAGGTCAGCACAGTAGTAGGATCAACAATATTTGATGAGGTAATAAAAGTAGTAAGCGAAAAAAAAATTAAAGTCTAAAAAGGGCAAAAATCCCATATTAATCAAATGGGACAAGTATCGTCCTACAGGCTGGGGTTAGTGGTACTTGAAAAAAAAAAAAAAAAATAGCATAATTGTTTTTAGGCTATGAACTAATGATTTGGCCCATACCCAAGTAAAAAAAGCCAGTTCGGAAAATATCGGACATCCTAATGTATAGCCTGACGGACCTGGACAGTAATCCCGCGGGCAAAGGTCTACGTCAAGGACCTCAAGCTCTATTGCCCCGCCACCGCAGAACTATCCGAAACTGCCGCCAACTCGAGACTCGTTAGGACTCTTAGATTTGCTCTCTCTCTCTCCTAATGTTAATTCCCCCCCCCCCCCCCCTCTCCCCCCTGCCACGGTACCGAGTAACGCACTAATACCCTATCCTACTCTACAAGGTGACAATGAAACGCTACGCGAACCAGGGACACCTCCTGTCGAACTCCCTGGATCTTGAGATCGGACGAGATCTGGTGGACACGAGGGACTGCCACGATGCCCACCTGGCAATGCAGTGGTTCCCGACAAGGGAGGAGTGGATTCACTTCCTAGCGGACACTCCAACCACCCTGGCCAGTCAACCGGAAGTAATCGAGTCGACACCCCCAGAAGTGCTTGTGACCGACCCTCTGGCCTTCGGGGAACATGTGGTGGTCCCGGCCACGAAGATCCCAGGCGGTCGACCCCAAATATCAAACCTTTCCTTAACCCCTAACCCTCCACAAGTACCGCACGTTCTTCCAATACCGCCTCCTGTCCCCATTCCTTCCACCCCTGAGCTCACTAAAATGAGGCGTCGCCGAAACCGCCAACGCCGTAGGCGCCGGCGTACTCGGACCTTGACTCCCTCGATCGCAAGCTTGTCCAGCTCGCTATACCTGCCCCCGGCTCTTCCCCACCAGTGTGCTGCCACCCTCAGGGAGTTCGAGCCAGGAGAAAACTTCCAGCACGACCCCTCTCCACCCCGCAAGAGTCCCGGACCCCATTGCCCGTCAGCTCGTATGGCCGGATTGATGGACCACCCGTACCCTCGTCCGGCGACCTTCCTGACCACGCAAACCTCCGCTCCTGCTCTCGTGAGCCTCTCCCCGAGAACTCCACCGGCCACCAGCCCGTCATGTTGCGCCAGTGACCCGTTCCAATCTGACTGCTTCGTGTGTGGGTGGCGCGGTTACACCGCTCGCACCTGTCCCGCCCACCGACGCACCTGGGAGCAGGCCTACGTGGCCGCCCAACTCTCCCAACAGACTCCGGCCCACGAAACTGTTGCCGCGGTGAGCGCTCTTGCCCTCCCGTCGCCCCTGACGCCTCGCGTGCCCCCCCCAACACAGATGCCGCGAGACCCTGACCTCGCTCTAGTAACGGCGGTCATCGAGGTCCTCCGCCGCCTGCAATAAAGACCCCCAGTCACCGAGTACCGTCTGAGCAGCCCATCGTCAGCTGTTCCTCACGAGTCCCGCCCCGCACCTCTAGACATTAACAGCTCTGAGAGTACTGCAGGATAGAGAGAGAGAGAGTACAATCAAAGTAAATAACTGTAATTATACCTTATACGCCAGGTAGCGGGCGGTGAAGTCGCAATCTTTTTCTTTTTTTGTTAATAAACAATCTAAATTCTTGAATATAAATATCGGTGTTTTTATTCCTCGCCCCTGTAACGTCCGAGTGAACGACATACTCCATTCATGCTTTTCACCATTAGGCCAGTCATTCTAGACATTAAAAATCAAAAATTTAACAATAATTCCAAAACTTTTGAAACTTTGGTGAAATGAACGGTACACGTAGAAAGCACCAAATCTCATTTTGCAACCTTTTTCAAACTACGGAACACTGTCAAAATTGCAAAAAAAATGTAATTTCGCGATATTTTCGACAAAAAAATTCCAAAAGTTATGCAAACTTGAAGTAGCGTTCAACACATTATTTTACATCACGTATCAGATTTGCAACCAATTTCTGGATACGGAACATCTTTTTTTATTAAAAATTAATGTTTTTCGTTTATAAAATGACGAAAAAAATTCCAAAAGTCTTGCAAACTTGACAGATTCATCGGAATAATGTCCCGAACAGCTGCATAAATTTGCAACCTTTTTCGCTTACCGGAACATGTTTATTTATAATTTTTTTTCATCAGCGGTTATTTTGTCGAGCAGGATGGTCTTGAAAAAATTCCAAAAGTTTTCAATTTTGGTTGCAAATGCCGAGAACAGCTATTGTGATGTTTTGACGAATTTGCAACCTCGCACGTGATCCGGAACCCTTCGCAACTAGCAAAAATTAATTTCTTGCATTTTTTTTTTGCGAGGGGTTCCGGATCACGTGCGAGGTTGCAAATTCGTAAAAACATCACAATAGCTGTTCTCGGCATTTGCAACCAAAATTGAAAACTTTTGGAATTTTTTCTAGACCATCCTGCTCGACAAAATGACCGCTGATGAAAAAAAATTATAAATAAACATGTTCCGGTCAGCGAAAAAGGTTGCAAATTTATGCAGCTGTTCGGGACATTATTCCGATGAATCTGTCAAGTTTGCAAGACTTTTGGAATTTTCTTCGTCATTTTATAAACGAAAAACATTAATTTTTAATAAAAAAAGATGTTCCGTATCCAGAAATTGGTTGCAAATCTGATACGGGATGTAAAATAATGTGTTGAACGCTACTTCAAGTTTGCAGAACTTTCAGAATTTTTTTGTCGAAAATATCGCGAAATTACATTTTTTTG